>CM056053.1:164150634-164800634 GCA_029574335.1 Rana kukunoris | reverse complement strand
CAAAAGACCATCCCAAACCTGATAAAAGCCTACGATCACTATGCTACATTATCTAATATGAAAATTATCTATAATTAATTCATGTTTGACAGGACACTAACAATCTCCCTGTTTACTTCCACCTAAAAATCTATTAATTAGGACCAGCCTCTCATATTAAGTATCTAGGCATAAACATGCCCTCCTTTCTATTTTGCCCGAAAACCTTCAGATTTTCCTACCCTTATTGACACAAAATAAATTGGAACTTTAAATGTAGAAGCATACCTCATTCTACTGGCTACTTCGAATGGCTTCTATTAGAATGAATATTATATCAAGACTGCTATATGTACTTTAAACAGTGCCTATTTGTATTCCACCTTTATTTTATTTTTTAAAATCACTGGAGAGTAAACTACGTCAATTCATATGGCTGGACAAGCAATCTGGCCCATGCATGTTAATTCTTTGGCTCCCTAGTGAAAAAGGGAGCCTTGTGCTTTCTAGACCTTAAAAATTATTACCAAGCCTGTCATTTACGAGAACTTTTTGACTTTTACATCTCCCACCAATTATAGGCAATTGGGGAGAAATCAAGCATCAGACATACAGTTTTGTAAAAAAAAAAAAAAGTTTGCTTTATTTGTCAGCAAATACATAGAAAAGGCTCAGAAATTTACAAAACAAACATGGGTCTCAGTGCAATAAAAGTTTGTAGTAGCACAGGTACAAGACTTATAAGCAAGAAGAAAGTCCAAAACACATGCATCTTTCAGCTCATTTTAACAGCTCTTTTCTGGGAAGCAGGCTCGCAAGCAGTTCTCTTCTCTTCACACAACTTCTGTATCTCTGAGCTTACCTGTTTAACAGGCAGAGGTGTCGGGGATGTATCTGCCCTCACAAATTAAGCCACTCTTATGTCCTGTACACACGATCGGTCAATCCGATGAGAACGGTCTGATGGATTTTTCCATCAGTTGACCGATGAAGCTGGCTGATGGTCAGTCGTGCCTACACACCATCGGTTAAAAAGACGATTGAGTCAGAACGCAGTGACGTAAAAAACACAACGACGTGCTGAAAAAAAAATGAAGTTCAATGCTTCTAAGCATGCGTCGACTTGATTCTGAGCATGAGTAGATTTTTAACCGATGGACGTGCCTACAAACTATCGTTTTTTTTTTCTATCGGTTAGGTATCCATCTGTTAATTTTAAAACAAGTTTCACATTTTTTAACAGATGGATAAATAACCGATGGGGCCAACACACAATCGGTTTGGTCTGATGAAAACGGTCCATCAGACCGTTCTCATGGGATTGACTGATCGTGTGTATGCGGCATTAGCCTTGCCTCTGGCTGACTCACAACAATGTAATGTAAATCACTTTAACTTTATTGTTTGTTGCACCAGTACACAACATATTTTATATCCTCTTCCATATAAGTACTTATAAGTACAGGTGTGCTTATAACAACTGGTCTAAATGGATTAATTGCACGTTTTAAGAATAACACACCTGCAGGCACATAAATGCATACACAAACAATAATATTTCAGTAATCATTAAGATCAATCAATAAGAATTATAAAGCTATTATATAGTCGCAATCTAAGTACATGTTTGAAAGCAGACTGAAGATGACCTGCCAGTGGAAACATATTTACAAGCTTGTATACTAGGATACAAGCAGATACAGTGTAGAGGACAACTGAGCCAAAATCTAGAGGATCGTGCCATTTTCCTCTGATGTTAAATTATGAGGGCTAGATTATAATAAAGAAAAGCTCAAATCCACCAAAAGGGGCTATGTCCTAGAAACACAACTTAATCAATAAAATGCATATGGTTGATTTATTAAAGGCAAATAGGATGTTCACTATGAAAGGGAAGTTGCTCTTTGCAAGGGAATTTTCTTCAGACTTTAGTTAATGAGATGAAGCTCTTCTGACTTCCACCATCCAACCATGTGAAAGCAACAATGCACTTTGTTTTTCTTGCATGTGATCGGGTATTCCTTGCAAAGTGAAATTTCACCACATTCAATAAGTATCTTTGGTATATAAGAGAGGCTTTGGTTATTTGCTAATGAATACCACTAACAACCAAAACAACCTGTATGTGTAAAAAAGGGCAACAATAGAATATGCATTTATCACATGCGAAATTGGAACTATTCTACATGTATTTAATGTAATATTGTGTGGAGGAAAAACATGTTGATACAGTAATCCCCTGGGTGGAGAGTTCATGTTACATATTTGCACAGTAGATAAAATTGCAGTCATCATTTAAACACCTTTCAAAGTTTCTTCAAACTTCAAACAGCTGACATGATGACAGCAGCTGTGAAATATCATTAAACAGCCAGCTGATCCCAAATCGTTATTTCATCCACCTAAATTATGCATGAATTTGGACAGATGTCTCAAGTGAATGCTTTACAGAAGATGTGTACATACAGTAAGTAGCAAAAAAGGAAGCTGTGTACTCTCTAATCAGTTCTCTTCTCATACAATGAACAGAATAAAGCACAGTGTTTCGATTTACTTTCGAAGGCTGGACTCCTCTATTCATTTTTCAACTTTGATCTTTCTTGGATCAAAGAGATCTCTGCTGGTCCTGTTCATTTTAGTGATACCTGCTGCAAAGATTTTCCAGAAAATAGTTGATAGTCATTGATTATAAAAACTTGAAATAAATTATACTTAAATTGGGAATATTGGTTTATGAAGTGCCATCATCTTTCATGTTACTGTAAAAGTAAATGACTAATAAAACTAAAGTCCAGCTTATTACTACTTTTTTATGCAGTTAAGAAATAAAGTATATTCATACAAATTTTGAAAAAATAAAAAATAAATGCTGCTAACTTGCCCGTTTATCCTTTTTGACAATGCCTTATGTCAATACCTAGTCAAAAAGAGACTAATAATAAACACGATAGGTTAACCAGAGGACAATGGTCTGATGGACCGTTTCATCGGTCAAAACTGATCGTGTGTAGGCCCCATCGGTTACTTAACTTTCAGTTAAAAAAAAAGACAACTTGCTTTAAAATTTAACCGATGGACGCCTAACCGATAGGTCAAAAACGATCGTTAGTACGCACGACCATCGGTTAAAAATCCACGCATGCTCAGAATCAAGTCGGCGCATGCTTGGAAGCATTGAACTTAATTTTTTTCAGCACGTCGTTCTGTTTTACGTCACCGCGTTCTAACATGATCGTTGACCTAATAGTTGACCACAGGACAACTATTAGGCCGCGTACACACGATGACACATGTCCGCTCAAACATGTCCGACAGACCGTTTGCAGCGGACATGTCTCATCGGATTTTGGTCCGATGGCGTGTACACACCATGGGAAGAAAATCCCCTCGGGCTGAGGACGCAGTGACGTGGCGGTGACGTTGACGCCGCCATGTCACCACTCCAGGAAGTAAAATACTTCCATGCATGCTTTGAATCCATTCGACGCATGCGCAGAGATTTCTGTCCACTGGTTAGTTAGATGTCTGCTGAAACGCACCGTTTCAGCAGACATCTCCGATCGTGTGTATTGGCTAGTGGACAGGTTTGTCCATCGGACAGATTTCAAAGCATGCTTTGAAATTTGTCCGCTACAAACCTGTCCGTCGGATATGTCCGCTGGTTAGTACACTAACCAGCGGACAGAACTGTCCGCGCATGCGTCGAATGGATTTGACGCATGCGTGGAAGTATTTTACTTCCTGGAGTGGTGACGTGGGGCCCTTAACGTCACCGCCTTGTCACTGCGTTCTCAGACCGAGGGGATTTTCGTCCGGTAGTGTGTACACAAAATCCGATGAGACATGTCCGCTGCAAACGGTCCGTCGGACATGTTTAAGCGGACATGTGTCATTGTGTGTACGCGGCCTTAGTCGTGCACTCCACAAATCTGCTCTCTATGGGAAAATGGCAAGAAGAAAGCCATTGTTGAAAGAAAGCCATAATAAGTCCCATTTTCAGTTTGTGAGAAGCCATGTGGGGGACACAGCAAACATGTGTAAGAAGGTGCTCTGGTCAGATGAGACCAACATTTAACTTTTTGGGCTAAAAGCAAAATGCTATGTGCGGTGGAAAACTAATGCCGCGTACACACAATCAGTCCATCCGATGAGAACGGTCTGATGGATCGTTTTCATCGGTGAACTGAAGAAGCTGACTGATGGTCCGTCGCGCCTACACACCATTGGTTAAAAAACATGAAAAAATTAAGTTCAATGCTTCCAAGCATGCGTCGACTGAGCATGCGTGGATTTTTAACCGATGGTCGTGCCTACAAACGATTGTTTTTTTGCTATCGATTAGGTACCCATTGGTTAAATTTAAAAAAATTCTAACCGATGGTTAAATAACTGATGGCGCCCACACACCATCGGTTTGGACCGATGAAAGCGGTCCATCAGACCGTTCTCATCGGTTAAAACGATCATGTGTAACCGGCATAACACATCACCCTGAACACACCATCCCCACCGTAAAACATGCTCTCCATCCAATCTGACAGAGCTTGAGCTATTTTGCAAAAAAGAATGGGCAAAAATGTCACTCTCTAGATGTGCAAAGCTGGTAGAGACATAACAAAAAAGACTTGCAGCTGTAATCGCAGCGAAAGGTGGTTTTACAAAGTAGTGACTCAAGCGGGCTGAATACAAATGCATGCCACACTTTTCACATATTTATTTGTAAAAAAGAATTGAAAACTATTTATTATTTTCCTTTTACTTCACATGTCAAAATGTGGAAAATTTCAAGGGGTATAAATACTTTTTTAAGGCATTGTATACCATAGTTTGTAGACACTATACACGCCTTCACACAAGCCAATTATTTTAGACTTAATGGAATTTTTGAGATTGTTTTCCTTTTTTTTTTTACGAAACACATGTAGCAGAATAAAATTTGTCCTAAACGTATAAAGAAATGTCATTTATTTGATTGGATATGTTCTTTAACAAAGTAAAAAAAAATATATATCTCTTAGTATATAGTGTTTTTTTAACCACTTCAATACCAGGCACTTTTGCCCCTTCCTGCACAGGACAATTTTGAGCTTTCAGCGCTGTCACACTTTGAATGACAATTGCGCGGTCATGCAACACTGTACCAGAACTAAATGTTTATAATTTTCTTACCAAAAATAGAGCTTTCTTTTGGTGGTATTTGATCACCTCTGTGGTTTTTATTTTTTGGTAAACAAACTAAAAAATAGTGACATTTAAAAAAAAAAAAAAAAAGTTTTTCTTAGTTTCTGTTATAAAATGTTGTTTTCTCCTTCACTGACAGGCACTGATGAGTCGGCACTGATGGGCACTGCTGAGGCAGCACTGATGGGCACTGATGAGTTGTCACTGATAAGGTGGCACTGATAGGCACTGATGAGGAGGCACTGATATGTAGAATTGATGGCCACTGATAGGCGGCACTGATTTGCAGCACTGATGGGGACCACTAGGTGGCACTGATATGCAGCACTGATGGGCACTGACAGGCGGCACTGACAGATGGCACTGATGGGCACTGGTAGGCAGCACTGATTGGCACTGATAGGCGGCACTGATTGGAACGGACAGGTGGCATTGATGGACACTAATAGTTGCCACTGATGGGCAGCACTAATTGGGCAGGTAGTGACAGGTGTTAATGCTGGCCACTGATTGGCACTGTGATGGACACTGATTGGCACTATGGTGGGCACTGATTTGCACTGTGATGGCCACTGATTGGCATTTTATTGGGCCTTGGAAGGGGCTAGATGGGGCACTGACTGGGCACCGATTGGCAGCCTATGGGTACATTTGATGGGGGCTGTGCTGATAATCAATGTGCTGATTATCAGCACAGACCCCCCCTCTGACAGGGAGAGCCGCTGATCGGCTCTCCCTGCCACCATGAACTGAGGAATGCCGTTTACCGGCACTTTCTGGTTAATGCGATGATCAGCTCTAATTGGCCACAGCTGATAACATGGTAAGAAACCTCTATCAGAGGCTTCTTATCACGATCGGAGATGCAGCGTGTCAGACTGTCGCCACGCGCTGCGCACCCCCATGGGCGCAGGCCGGCATGTTATCCTACTGCATGTCATAAAACGCCCAGTCAGAAAAACAATAACAATAAGTCAGCATAACAGAACCACTTCCCAGCCGTCAATATGCTATAGGCTGGACGGGAAGTGGTTAAAAGAAAGTAGAAGATATTGTTTTAATTTTTCTAAATTTGTGTTCTTTTTTCATTTATATAATAAAAAAAACAGTAGTGATCAAATATCATCAAAAGAAAGCTCTATTTGTGTGAAAAAATTATATACATTTTATTTTTGTACAATGTTGCATGACCGCCCAATTGCCCATTAACCACTTAAGACCCGGACCAATACGCTGGTAAATGACCCAAGGTGTTTTTGCGATTCGGCACTGCGTCGCTTTAACAGACAATTGCGCGGTCGTGCGACGTGGCTCCCAAACAAAATTTGCGTCCTTTTCTTCCCACAAATAGAGCTTTCTTTTGGTGGTATTTGATCACCTCTGCGATTTTTATTTTTTGCGCTATATACAAAAATAGAGCGACATTTTTGAAAAAAAAACACTATTTTTTACTTTTTGTTAAAAAAAAAATCAAATAAACTAAATTTTAGTCAAACATTTAGGCCAAAATTTATTTAGCCACATGTCTTTAGTAAAAGAAAAAAAACGCAATAAAAAAAAATAGCTACCTAGCGGCAACAGCGACACTAATACAGCGATCAGAAAAATGATCGCTTAGTGATGCTGGCAATAGGGAGTGAAAGGGTTAACTAGGGCGGTGATCAGGGGGTTAAAACTTTATTAGGGGGGGTGGGGGGGCTACCCTGGACCTAACACTAACTGTTTTTTATACTGCCTGTCACACTGACACTAAATGCAGTGATTAGATCACTGCATTCAGTGACACTGTGACAAGGGGGGTTGGGGGGTCGATCACAAGGGGTTAATGTGCCTATGTGAGTGTGTGTCAGTGTTGTGTTGGTGCACACTTACTTATGATGTCTTCTCTCATCAGCAGCGGTGGGGAACACCGCTGCGATGAGAGATTACATCATTTCCTCCTTCCTGTGTAAACACAGGAGGAGGAAGTGACAGGAGCTGGGAGCGTGCGCATTGGCTGGGAGCGATCGCGGGGGGGGCGGGTAAACGCCGACATCCGCCCGCTCATCCCGGGAGCCAGGGGGACCCCCGCACGCCGCGGAGGGGGTCCCGATGGGACCCCCGAACCGCACTTAGGCGGGGACGTAAATTTACGCCCTTGTGCCTGTACGTGCCATTCTGTGGCCGTATATGTGCGTGCGGGGGTCCTTAAGTGGTTAAAGTAGCACAGTGCTGAATAGCAAAAAAATAGCTAGTTATGAAGGGGATATAACGTTTTGGAGGTCAAGTGGTTAAAAAAGCTGGGAAGGTATTAAGTTCTGTTTTTTTTTGTAAAGTGTAGATATATTTTTTAATTATGTTTTAATAAAAAATTTCAAGCAATCTTTTTTCTATACATAAATATTTAATACATGTACGCCCATGATATAGACATTCCAGAGTACTGGAGAATGCAAAATGTGGTCCAGTTCTCCATAGAAACCAATCAGCTTCCAGGTTTTATTGTCAAAGCTTAACTGAACAAGCTTGAGTTAGAAGCTGATTGACTACCATGCACAGCCACACCAGTTTTAGTAAATCAACCCCCATGTGTTTAAAAAAATGCAGGAAAACATTTGTTTACTTTAAAGTGCACTTATTCTTTCTGCCTAGCTACCCTTGATTTAAAGTAATTAGTCTTCCGCCACCCAGGATGCATACGTAACCTAATCTGAAAGCCGCATCCAGTGGGAGTTAGAAGCCAGCAACTGAAATCTTCTTGACCCTGACCATGCAGATAAACCCCATAAACTTGTATGAAACCATCTCCTGAGAAGATTTTAGGCTCAATTCACAAAAATGTATAACTAATCTAAGGCACTCTTTTTTCAGCCATGTGTTTGTAATTTTCAAATTCAACTGCATGCTAAAAAAGTAAAGTTAATCATACTTGGAACAAAATTCATACGGTTCAGCAGGGTCAAGAAATTGGGTCATTTTTTTTTTTTCGTCCAACATGCTGGCCCATGTTTATTCTTATGGAAAAACAAGGGGGGTGGTGTCTGCGCTGTGAAAAGTGGGTGAAATCCAAGGGTGGTACGGGAATAAATCCCTGGGCTGGTGAACGTGGGTGGACGGGGACGGGGGGGCTGTATTTAAAACAGAGTGATAGCGTACATAAGTTTTGTGTCAATACGTAAACCGTCAAAATGTAGCACAAAAGATAATATTGAATACTAAACAATGGCAAGTGACAAAGAAGGAGTACAAATTCACAAACAGTAAAATGTACACAATGTGCTGGTCCAGGTAATGTGAAATCAGGGAGAACTTCCGCTAGGGGCGCCCCTGAGTGTGTAACACAGTGAACAATACAAATAATAATATATAAATCAGTGAAGAAATGCAAAAAAGTCTCTGAAAGTGTTTCCCAAATGTCCCAGAAGACAGGTTCCAAAGATGTCCCAGAAGACAGGTTCCGAAAGATGGAAGAAATGGTGCCGGGAAAGGACGTGGTACAGTGAACACCTCAGGTGGTCCCTAGCCCCTCACCTCACGGCTATGGCACGGATAGCCAAATAAAACCACCTCTGGCAGGGGGAGGAGGAATACACTTCAATGGACAGAAACGACATCAGCAGTAAGGCATGGAGAAGATACAAAGCAAGTAGGATATGGTGTTATGGAAGTGTCTAAACAGGCAACATCATTCACTCATACATCCACTCACATGGAGGTGATGGATGGTGGGCCTATCTCCCACGAACACCGAGTTCGTCCTAAGTCCTGGATGCACACCTGGCTCCTCTTCTTCTGTGTCTGAGCTGGGTGGACACTTGGAGCAGATAGAGGGGACCCTCACACAGCATATAGGATGGGAGAAAGAAAGACCATAGTACAGCCCCGCAAAAATGGAACAGGTTTATTAAAACATATAGGTCCACTCACATTTGGATGATAAAAACTGGGCACAGAAACCAAACGGACGGCAGGGGGGTCTTGCTGCGTCAGGCGTGTGGACTCTGATGCTCCTCAATCCCTATGCGTCTCGTCATGTCACAAGGAAGTCATGTGACATGACGAGACGCGTAGGGATCGAGGAGCATCAGAGTCCACACGCCTGATGCAGCAAGACCCCCCTGCTGTCCGTTTGGTTTCTGTGCCCAGTTTTTATCATCCAAATGTGAGTGCACCTATATGTTTTAATAAACCTGTTCCATTTTTGCGGGGCTGTACTATGGTCTTTCTTTCTCCCATCCTATATGCTGTGTGAGGGTCCCCTCTATCTGCTCCAAGTGTCCACCCAGCTCAGACACAGAAGAAGAGGAGCCAGGTGTGCATCCAGGACTTAGGACGAACTCGGTGTTCGTGGGAGATAGGCCCACCATCCATCACCTCCATGTGAGTGGATGTATGAGTGAATGATGTTGCCTGTTTAGACACTTCCATAACACCATATCCTACTTGCTTTGTATCCTCTCCATGCCTTACTGCTGAGGAGTGCTGATGTCGTTTCTGTCCATTGAAGTGTATTCCTCCTCCCCCCTGCCAGAGGTGGTTTTATTTGGCTATCCGTGCCATAGCCGTGAGGTGAGGGGCTAGGGACCACCTGAGGTGTTCACTGTACCACGTCCTTTCCCGGCACCATTTCTTCCATCTTTTGGAACCTGTCTTCTGGGACATCTTTGGAACCTGTCTTCTGGGACATTTGGGAAACACTTTCAGAGACTTTTTTGCATTTCTTCACTGATTTATATATTATTATTTGTATTGTTCACTGTGTTACACACTCAGGGGCGCCCCTAGCGGAAGTTCTCCCTGATTTCACATTACCTGGACCAGCACATTGTGTACATTTTACTGTTTGTGAATTTGTACTCCTTCTTTGTCACTTGCCATTGTTTAGTATTCAATATTATCTTTTGTGCTACATTTTGACGGTTTACGTATTGACACAAAACTTATGTACGCTATCACTCTGTTTTAAATACACCCCCCCTCCCCCCCCCGGTCCCCGTCCACCCACGTTCACCAGCCCAGGGATTTATTCCCGTACCACCCTTGGATTTCACCCACTTTTCACAGCGCAGACACCACCCCCCTTGTTTTTCCATTTGCTACTTCTCTCTGCCCAGGACAGAGTGTCAGGTGTTTGCAGCAGTGACCCCATCCCACTCCACCACCCCCCTCGGTAGCGCAGGAGCCTCTATCTACAATACTATGTTTATCCTTATGTGTTAGTTCTGTGAATTAGGTCTATTGTTCGCAGCCCTAAGATGAAAGATGATTTGCAGGTATGAATATTTTTACATAGTTACATTAGTCCAGCTTGGTCCAATGTAACTATGCATATATATACTACACCAATGAGATCTCTCTAGAAGCTGAAAATCATTGAAGTAGACACTACTACTACAGTGATCGCCACTAGCTTTCAGGTCCTTTGCTGAGAAGCTGCCCTGCTGCACTTTGAAAACAAGTTGTTGCACGCTCGGCACGAGTGCCATTAAGAGAATGATTTGCATTTTCTCAATGAATGTAAAGCATTCTCCCCATATTTCACCTCATCAAATCAGAGAACACTTTGCAACTATTGGGAAAAGGCAAAGTGATTTCTGAATGGTGCCCATGCCGAGTGGCTAATGCAGCAGGGCAGCTGCACGGCAGGGACCTGGACAGTTACATTGGCCCAAGCTGGACTAATATAACAATTTTTAAAATTATCCATACTTAGAATTCTATTTTAAAGTAAGTACGTATCTGGGCCAGGGAGAAGGAGGGTTACCCTTTGAAAAAATTGACTTGTCTATTAAACCAAAGGGTAATTTCGTTAGAAAGTAATATTCCAGTAATAGGTGAACACTGATAAGTAGAGTTGGGTGAACAGTTTGGGCCGCGCAAAATTTAGGCCTGAACATTACCTGTTTGCCCATTTGGCGAACACCCAAATTTGCATGGAGCTGTGCAGTGCATTCTAGGACCCTAATTGAATGAAGCCCAAACGATGCTGCTTGCAGGACTTTTTCTAATGTCCTGCAAGTGCACCGCTTCAGTGTGAAAGCATTCAGCTTTCACACTGGGGCTGCAGGGGAGGCATTTTTCATGTGCTTTACAGGGGCTATTTTTAGGCCTTTAGATCCTGAAACATGTCTGGGTGTGAAATGAAATGTAATGCATGTCTTACAGCATGGAGAAACATGAAACAGTAACTAACCACAAACAAGTGCACTGAACTTGGATAAACAGTACATACTGTGATTACATTATATCATAGATACACACTATAATACCACAGCGTCACCCACTGAATAGATATGTATAATGCATATATATAGTTCACAGTACTTTACATTACATGCTGCTGTCCTTCCAACAAGGGAAGACATGATTGAATCCTTTAAATACATCAAGGGGGTAAATACGATTCAGGAAGGCTGTTATTTCAATATGAAACTAAAATTAAGAACACATGGACATGGCCTCACTCTAACTGCAGATCTTAGAAAGTATTATTTTACTGAAAGGGGTTTTTGAATTATAAGTCCACTTGTCAAAAACAAATAAAAATAAATAAATGCACGTGGTAAGAAAATTTGCATTTTTTTTGGAGCCTGCAACGCACTGCACCAGTAAACAGCAGATCGCTGGTGCCAAGCAGGTCTCCTGCAGATCTGTCAATGTATCTGTGTGCTCATACATCCCGTACAGGCAAGCAGATACATTGACAGGAAGAATCAATAAACTCATTGGGCCAGATTCACATACACTTAATATTGCGCTGCGTAATCGAAATACTCTACGCTGCCGTATTTTACCAGGCTCTACACTGAATTCTGGTAGATTTTTGCCCGTACACTACGGCGGCGTAGTCTATTTCTCGCTGCGTAATCGAAATACGCGATTAGGGGGCGTGAAGCATTTAAATTAAGCGCGTCCCCGCGGCGATCGAACTGCGCATGCTCCGTTCAGAAAATTCCCGCCGTGCATTGCGCGAAATCACGTTGTTACGTCATTCGTTGTTTGAGTAGCGTCGTTTACGAACATTCCTATTCCCGGACGACTTACGTAAAAAATAATAAAAGACGTCGGAAAACGTAGAAATTCGACGCGGGAACGACGGCCATACTTAACATGGGCTGTCTAATATTAGAGCAGCAAAAAGCTGGTATAGTGTTACGCAAAAAAAAGATGACTAAAGGTGCCGTAAGAGATTGCGAATGAAGATCGTAATTTCGGGGATCGCCGGCAAAAGCTCATTTGCATACCCCGACGCAGAAAGCGACGGGAAGTCCACCCAGTGGCCGCAATTTTATTGCAGCGTAGATCCGAAGGCGTACGAACACGTAATCCAGTCGAATTGAAGCCCGCAGCCGTCTATTCATGGTTTGAGGTTTCCGACTAGCTAGAAAACCAGCGTAATTTGAAATTACTCCAGTCTAACACCAGTTAGACAGGCGTAATGGCCTGTGAATCTGGCCCATTGAGTTCATTGAGAACTACAAACTGACAACTGCAAAGGATATTGGGGCTTGTAGTTTATTCACACACAGTGCTGTGTAAATTAATGACACGGCCGTTTGAGTGGAGCCCTGCACTGCCGTGCTGATTTAAAAAAGTGACAGCTAGTACAGGGAATTTTTCCCCGTACTGCTGTCACAGGGAGAGGGAGGGTAATCGGGCAGTGGCTGCAGCATTGGGAACATGTTACATGTTCCACCCTTAAAATGGGTGGAACATGTAATATGCTCCCAAAGGTGAACTTATCCTTTAACATTTAAAGCGCAATTAAAGTCACTAATTACATCACTGTGAGCAGGCAGACTCTTATTTGCAGAAGAGACATGCAATATCTCTTTTGCAATAAAATAAACCTACCTATCTGCTTGCAGTCTTCTTTGGAATATACACTAAGCTACACATGTGCCGATTCATTTACATTCTGGCATATATCCCGTGTGCCAGGATGACTGATCTCCTGCACAAGTGCAATGAAGATGGTCGCAGCCTGGTACCCAGAAGAAGCCAGGTAAAAGAGAGGACCAACGAGGGCCCGTGGAGTGTTGAAGGACATTCATTATTATGGACTTTAATGCCACTATAATTGTGTCTTCCTGTATATCTGGACCTCTGCATCATTTTACCATATATGCAGTTTTAATTGTGACTGGCTTATTTTACTAATGTATGGATTATTATATTGCTCCCTACTCTGTGAACCTCCTGGTCTGCTATTACAGTCTAGGAAACCAGCAAGGACTAGATAGAAAATATTATAAGGGTTACTTTACTTTTGTAAACTGCTTCTACATTGGTGTTATATAAATCTGGATTGGGTTTTACCAATGCAATGATCTAAGGCAATTGTGATTATATGTCATTATTATGACAATAACTCCAGTGATGTGTTTTTTTTTTTTAACTTGTAACTCCAGTGATGTTTAATCAATAAACACTTGTATTACTGTTGTACATATTGTTTAGCAGAAAGGGCTATGGCATGCATAATTTCCATTGGTTACCAAACAAAATGTATATTGAAGCACTTTGGAATAATTGGGGCTAAAATATGGTACCTAATGTCTAGCCTGCTGTTGTTTAGGTAAAAATCCCATCCTTCATCTAAACTGCATTGTCCTAACAAGATATTAAATCAATAAGGTGTACAAAAAGGTGTGTTCCATTCTAAAATCCAATACTGTTCTCAGTACAATGAAATCACTTTTAGGACAAATATCTGTGGGAGTGTTATGAGTACGGTATGTAAAATGTAAATAAACCTGGGAATTACACTTTTTAAGTGCATTTACCCCTCCAAACCACGTCAGAGTGTGACTTCTCCACTTTTGCAAGTCTTTTAATATAGATACCATCAATGGTCCATAGTTTAGATCATATAGGCACTTCACATCTGAAGAGATATAGATCCCTAAATAAAATATAGAATCAAGGCGCCAAACAAAAGGAAAAGTTGTTGCAGAGTGGGAAACATGGCTCGGCATCAACACTGATTTCTCAATATTTATTTAAAAATGATATATAAGGCCAAACCTGTCTATTTCCAACATCAGTTCCGTCAAAGACTCTTGAGGAGAAGAGAGGTAAAACAGTAGATCATCTGCATAAGCTAAGATCTTATGTTCCGATGATCCAATACAAATCCCCATAATCCTCCTGTTTCCCCTAATCATGCCCAGAAAGGGCTCCGGAACCATAGCAAATAACAATGGGGACAACAGGCATCTCTGCCTAGTCCCATTTTGTATCTCAAACTTTAACCCTTGCTCTAGGATCTGCATACAGTGCCATCACCCATCCCATCATCCGCTCCCTCAGACCCATCTCCCTCAAAACTCCGACCATAAACTACCACCCCACCATATCAAATGACTTTTCAGCATCTATTGAAATTACTACACTTGGGGTATGGTTCAGTCCATTATGCATCCAATGCAATACATCCAGGGCGCGAATAGTATTGTCTCTAGCCTCTCAGCCTTTCATAAACCCTGTTTCATCTGGGTGAATCAATTTAACTATATGTTCTTGTAACCTTAGGGCCAGAACTTTAACCAGGAGCTTAGTGTCAGAGTCAAGGAGGGAGATGGGTCTGTAGCTGGCACAGCACTGAGGGTCTTTCCTTACCTTCGGGAGAACTGTCACATAAGTCAACAGTGTGTATGGAGGCAATTGGTTAGAGAACGAGACAGAATTAAGGTATCTGCAAAGAGGAACCAACAGGATTGAGGAAAACTTTTTATAATACATATCCCTCCGCCCAGCTCTTCAATGGAGATTGCTTTTTCAATTTCCTCTAAGGCCGCAGAATGGCCTGTAGCCCTGAGGCCTCAAGATATTTACAAATTCTATCAATTAATCCCTTCAATCCCACAGATATTCTTTAACCGCTTATGGACCACCGCATGTACATTTACGTCGGCAGAATGGCACGTACAGGCAAAGTGGCTTACCTGTACGTCCCTGCCTAGACGCGTGTCGGGATCGGGACCCCCCCCCCCCGGTACATGCGACGGTCTCTGTGGCTCTAGGAGCAATCCGGGATGAGGGGGCGGCTATTCGTTTTTGTCCACCCCTCACGATCGCTCCCAGCCAATGCGCGCGCTCCCCCTGCTCTGCACTTCCTCCTCCTGTGTAAACACAGGAAGGAGGAAGTGATGTGATCTCTGCTCTCAGCGGTTTTTTCAACCACCGCTGAGGAGAGATCACATCACACAGTGAGTCTGCACAACACTACACTGACACCAGGACACGAAGGCACATTAACCCCTTGCGATCACCCCCCCACCCCCTCCCCCCTGTCACAGTGTCACTGAATGCAGTGATTATATGTATGATCACTGTATTTAGTGTCAGTGTGACAGTTAGGTGTGACAGGCAGTTAGTGTTAGGTTCAAGGTAGCCCCCGCACCCCCCCATATAAAGTTTTAACCCCTTGATCACGCCCTTGTTAACCCTTTCACTCCCTATTGCCAGTGTCACTAAGCGATCATTTTTCTGATCGCTGTATTAGTGTCGCTGTTCCCGCTAGGTAGCTAATTTTGACATGTGGCTGAATTAATTGTGGCCTAAATGTTTGACTAAAATGTAGTTTATTTGATTTTTCTTATAACAAAAAGTAAAAAATATTTTTTTTTTTTTAAATGTCGCTCTATTTTTGTATATAGCGCAAAAAATAAAAATCGCAGAGGCGATCAAATACCACCAAAAGAAAGCTCTATTTGTGGGAAGAAAAGGACGCAAATTTTGTTTGGGAGGCACGTCGCACGACCGCGCAATTGTCTGTTAAAGCGACGCAGTGCCGAATTGTAAAAACCGCTTGGGTCATTTACCAGCATATTGGTCTGGTCCTTAAGTGGTTAAACAAATACGAAGCTTTTATGACTTTTGTGTGGGGAGATAAAAATCCTAGGTTGGCACATGAGATTTTGGGGAGACCAAAACAGGAGGGTAGGGTGTGAATTCCGGATATGGCGTTTTATTTCAGAGCCATGGCCCTGGTTCGTATCATGAATTAGTGTCATGGCTGCTAGTAAAATTTGGGTGCCCTTGGAGAAAACATTAGCAGGTAGGAACTTGGTCGACGTTCCTTGGATTCTGGTTTCTTATAGGGGGTTGTCAGAATATGCATCACCATTGGCCTTATCTATTTGGGATAGAATGAACAGTATGGGAATGTTTGCCGCCCCGCCCCCAATATCACCAAAAACACCATTGGAAGTATTTCCTTGGTTTTCCTCAGGGAAAGAGAAATGGAGTTTAGATCGTTGGGGAATGGAAGGGAAGGATAATTGTGTTGGCATGTAGGGTAAATTGCTTCCATTGGTGGAAATACCAATGGCTGTATGGAAATATTGTTAATTGACAAACTTGTTTAATAAGTGGAAGCACCAGATCAGGCCAGGAACCCGCTTACTACTTTTGACGAATGGAGTGTTAACTTATCTGAGCTGGGTCATATACAGAAGATGTCTTATAAGCTCTTGACAAGATGGTATCGTACACCGGCTCGATTGGCTCAGATATATCCATCAGCGGATGTTAACTGCTGTAGGTGATGAAACCAAAAGGGATTCATTTCAGCATTTATAGCGGCATTGCCCAAAGATTAAAGTTTTCTGGGAGGAAATAGCTCCTTGGATTAAAAAAATTACACGTATGCCCTGTACACACGATCGGATATTTGATGGAATCTAATCCGATGGATTTTTTCGTCGGATATCCGATGAAGCTGATGTTTATCAGTCTTGCCTACACACCATCAGTCAAAGATCTGACGGTGTCCAAACGCGGTGAAGTAAAACACTATGAGGTGCTGAGAAAAATGAAGTTTAATGCTTCCGAGCATGCGTCAACTTGATGCTGAGCATCTGTGGATTTTTGACCGATGGACTTCCACACAGACGATCGTTTTTTTTAATCGTTTTTTTATCCATAGGAAAATTTTAAAACATGTTCTATTCTTTTTCACTGATGAAAAACAAACCGATGGGGCCCACACACGATCAGTTTGTCCGATGAAAACGGTCCATCGGTCCGTTTTAATCAGACAAACTGATCGTGTGTACAGGGCTTTAGACCTATAAAATTCTCCCCATTACATTTTTTTTTCATGGGATGCCATCATCTGCTAGGTTTTATAAGATTTTTCCTTTTCCTTTCATTTACTTTTTTCCCTCCCTTGGGAAGCACAGTGGAGAGATGATTGATGTAATTAAGGAAGAGGATAATTTATAATAGTAAATTAGGCACAGGATGGGTAACACATAACAAAATCACATAAAGAAGTGTAGATTGAAATGAAAGGTGGAGAGGTATAACAATGAAATAGTAGGGGGAGGTTATATTGAATTAAAACACCAAATATAATAGGACATGAAAATATTAATTTGACATGAAAATATTAATTTGACATGAAAATAGTAATTTGACATGAAAATAGTAATTTGAAATTATACACCCTTTTTTGTACTTAATTATATTTGGAATAATGTATTGTACACATTGGGCCAGATTCAGGTAGATGGGCGAATCTTTATTTTGGATTAACGTTTGTCATTTATGTTACTCCGCCGAAACTTTATGAGCAAGTACTGTTATTCACATAGCACTTGCTCCTAAAGTTGCGGCTGCGTAGCGAAAATGAGCCGGCGGAATTCAAATTGGGCGGGTAGGGGGCATGTATTATTTAAACTAGGCGCGATCCCGCAGCGAACGTACTGCGCATGCGTCGACTGTCAGTGCGCATGCTCCAAATTCTGTCAGTGAACGTCAATGACGTCAATCCCCATTCACGGACGTTTTACGCAACGACGCTAAACTTTTTAAATTGGACGCGATGACGACGGCCATACTTAACATAGGATACTCCACCTAGGGGGCATGTTTTTCTTTACGCCGCGTATCGCTTACGGAAACGTCGGAAAGTCACTGCGTCGGGCCCGCGTACGATCGTGAATTTCCGTCTCTCGCTGATTTACATCTTCTTGGCGTAAATCAGCGGGAACGCCCCGAGCGCCCATTTTCAAATTACAGTTCCGATACGACGGCAAAATACAATTACGCCGCTCGTATCTGAACTCAATCCCGGCGTATCTTGTTTTCTGACTAAAGAAAACAGATAAGCCGGCTTAAAGTGAGAGTTATGCTGGCGTATCACTGATACTTCAGCGTAACTCTACCTGAATCTGGCCCATTGAGTTTGGTTATGGGCAGGCAAGTGGGTGAGGGTGGGCCCCCTTTTTTTTCTCTTCTGAAGAGGACATGATCAAGGACCGGTGTGTTTTCTCGGGATGGGAGGTTAGTGTGGTGTATGTCAATGAAAGGATTTATATAGATATTTTGTGCAATTTGTATTTTTTATGTTGGAATTTGTCTTAATAAAAAAAAATGATTATAAAAATAAAAAATAAACACTTTAGGGCTCATTTCCACTGGCGTTTTTACAGCCACTTTTCTGAGCGTTTTTTTGCAGCTTAAAAACGCCTGTCCATCTTAGTCTATGGCCTCATGCCCACCATGACGTTTTTGAGCTGTAGATGGCTAAGCTGCAAAAAAAACGCGGGACCAGTGCGTTCTGAAGCTCCAGCAATAGAGCTGTAAAAACGCCAGACATTAAAAAACGCTCAAAAACGCGTATAAACGCGCAAAAACCCGCACAAACGCTCAAAAACGTGGCCGCGGCGTTTTTAAAGCTCCAGCTCCAAAAAAAAAAAAATTTTCAGTGGAAAGACCCTAAAATTCCTGGAATATAAAATCAATGCCAAATAACCCCTTTCATACCAAAAGTTCTGTAAAATAGTACAGCACAGAGAATTGCTGTTATAAGAGGCACTAAAGGGATTAATAAGAGCTTCCGGGTCAACACTCAAAAATTTATAACAATTGTCAGTTTTAGCACTCTCCAGCAACTGAAGAGAGCAATAAATCCTTAAAGACCAACTAGTGTACTAGACAGGTTGATGTTTTCCCTTTGAATCTCAGCTGCAACCCACAACTCTGAAAGCAGTGATAATACCATGCTGAGTGCCAAAAGGGCACAACAAAACATACCACACAAGTGGAATTTATCAGGTGGAGGATGCCGCCGGTGATACATCACCACTGAGAAGTACTGGGAGGGAATAATCAGCAGTGAAATATCACAGCTGGTCATGATTTCAGTCTGTGCCAAACACCTGCAAACTCTAAAAGGATATCAAAACAAAACTCCACCCAATGGCACTGAGCCATCCCTTAACAACCAGTCGTTGACTCTGCATCACCATAAAAATTAATTTAACATTTCTACAGAAACAGTATTCTTCCTGTCCCAGAAGGCTATTCCATTTCCTTTCACAGTTCTTTCGGCTAAGATAAATATGCCACAGAAAACAAACAGAAAATAAAGAAGTTAAATATTTGATGACTGGAAAAATTATCTGTTGGTTTCATCTGTTTATTTGTGGAAGCCTGTGAAGTGAGTAGATTTTATTAACCTCCAGACTATATCATACTGCCGTAGTCCCCCCCCCATCTTGATGCATCCTGCAAATATATGCTACCACATCTGGTAAAAGCACATAGCACACATCGAGAGTACATTTGCATAAGTAGAACCCAAGGTCACAGTGAAATTCTCCCTCCATTTACTCATTTCAACAGATGAGAAAGGACCAGGTTATGGATACCTAAAGTCAGAAAGTGTCTGCTTTTTGGAACATCTAAACCACTTAGGGCTAGTGAAATGATTCTGTCTAAAGGTTTACAGACAGTAATGAAACAAATAATGCATTTAACAAAAGCAATTTTAGCAATAGCAATGCAATTACGTACTACTTGTCAGAAAAATAAAATAATTGTAGCCAAATGCAAATTCACAATTAAAATTCCTGTTTGTGTATCTGTAAATAGACATACAATTTTATACAGATGTGTGTATATATATATATATTTATATATATATATATATATATATATACAGTACAGACCAAAAGTTTGGACACACCTTCTCATTCCAAGAGTTTTCTTTATTTTCATGACTTTGAAAATTGTAGATTCACACTGAAGGCATCAAAACTATGAATTAACACATGTGGAATTATATACATAACAAAAAAGTGTGAAACAACTGAAAATATGTCATATTCTAGGTTCCTTAAAGTAGCCACCTTTTGCTTTGATTACTGCTTTGCACACTCTTGGCATTCTCTTGATGAGCTTCAAGAGGTAGTCATCTGAAATGGTCTTCCAACAGTCTTGAAGGAGTTCCCAGAGATGCTTAGCACTTTTTGGCCCTTTTGCCTTCACTCTGCAGTCCAGCTCACCCCAAACCATCTAGATTGGGTTCAGGTCCGGTGACTGTGGAGGCCAGGTCATCTGGCGCAACACCCCATCACTCTCCTCCTTGGTCAAATAGCCCTTACACAGCCTGGAGGTGTGTTTGGGGTCATTGTCCTGTTGAAAAATAAATGATGGTCCAACTAAATGCAAACCGGATGGAATAGCATGCCACTGCAAGATGCTGTGGTAGCCATGCTGGTTCAGTATGCCTTCAATTTTGAATAAATCCCCAACAGTGTCACCAGCAAAGCACCCCCACACCATCACACCTCCTCCTCCATGCTTCATGGTGGGAACCAGGCATGTAGAGTCCATCCGTTCACCTTTCCTGCGTTGCACAAAGACACGGTGGTTGGAACCAAAGATCTCAAATTTGGACTCATCAGACCAAAGCACAGATTTCCAATGATCTAATGTCCATTCCTTGTGTTCTTTAGCCCAAACAAATCTCTTCTGCTTGTTGCCTTTCTTTAGCAGTGGTTTCCTAGCAGATATTCTACCATGAAGGCCTGATTGATTCACACAGTCTCCTCTTAAGGCTGCGTACACACGATCAAATCTATCTGCTGGAAACGGTCCGACGGACCGTTTCAGCAGACAAATTCGATCGTATGTACGGGCGGACAGACAGGTTTTTCCAGCAGACAGATTTTAAAGCATGCTTTAAAATCTGTCTGCTGGGAACCCGTCCGTCCGACATGTCTGCTGGTTAGTACACTAACCAGCAGACATATCTGCCCCCACATGCGTCGAATGGAATCGACGCATGCGCGGAAGTGTTTTACTTCCTGGTGATGGTGACGTGGCGGCGTCACCACCAGATCACCACCCTGTCTGCTGGCGGGGATTTTGGTTTGATCGTGTGTACCGATTTGATCGGATTTATTTGGTCTTGTGTACACGGCCTAACAGTTGTTCTAGAGATGTGTCTGCTGCAAAAGGTGCCTACTTTGAAGAACCTAGAATATGACATATATTTTTAGTTGTTTCACACTTTTTTGTTATGTATATAATTCCACATGTGTTAATTCATAGTTTTGATGCCTTTAGTTTGACTCTACAATTTTCATAGTCATGAAAATAAAGTAAACTTTTGGAATGAGAAGGTGTGTCCAAACTGTTGGTCTGTACTGTATATATATATATATATATATATATATATATATATATATATTTACACTGCTCAAAAAAATTAAAGGGACACTTTTGAATCAGACTTCCTGTGATATTGATCTGGTCAGATAAGTAGGTGTCTGACATTTTTTAAGTTAATGTCAGGTGTCTGACATTTTTTTTTTCCTACTCATCTTTTCTGACTGTTTTTCACTAGTTTTGCATTTGGCTAGGTTCAGTGTCACTACTGGTAGCACAAGGCGATACTTGGACCCTATTAAGGTTGCACAGGCAGTCCAACTCCTCCAGAATGGCACATCAATACGTGTTATTGCCAGAAGGTTTGCCTGTCTCCCAGCACAGTCTCAAGAGCATGGAGGAGATTCCAGGAGACAGGCAGTTACTCTATGAAAGCTGGACAAAGCTGTAGAAGGTCCCTAACCCATCAGCAGGACTGGTATCTTCTTCTTTTGTGCAAGGAGGAACAAGATGAGCACTGCCAGATCCCTACAAAATGACCTCCAGCAGGCCACTGGTGTGAATGTCTCTGACCAAACAATCAGAAGCAGACTTCATGGGGGTGGCCTGAGGGCCCAACGTCCTCTAGTGTGCTCTGTGCTCATTTCCAGGCACTGTGGAGCTCGATTGGCATTTTCCACTGAACACCAGAATTGGCAGGTCCACCACTGGTGCCCCATGCTTTTCACAGATGGGAGCAGGTTCACCCTGAGCATATGTGACAGACGTGAAAGGGTCTGGAGAAGCCACTGAGAACTTTATGCTGCCTGTAACATCGTTCAGCATGACCGGTTTGGTGGTGGGTCAGTGATGGTCTGGGGAGGCATATCCATGAAGGGACGCACAGACCTCTACAGGCTACACAATGGCACCCTGACTGCCATTAGGTATCGGGATGAAATCCTTGGACCAATCATGGTCAACTAAGAGCACTAATCACTCTGGACTGTACTGCTTGAACCAAGCATGTCTATACCCAATGATTTAACTATTTAAAAAAACAGTGACATTCAAGGCATGCTGTTGCAAGTTAAAGTTACAGTTTCAAATGAGCTTGCGTTAGCTCTCATCTGAGCTATCAAGCTATTAAATAGCTGATGTTAAAACTGATCACACGTGCAGCACCATGACACTTTTTGATCTAACAAAGGCTAACATGGCAGCTTTCTTGGATGTAAAAGAAAAAAAGGGTTAATTCTGACTTAGCAATGGCAGTTCTGGTGTTTGCACTATAAAACATAAGTGAGCAGTGGCAGCTCCTGTATATCCATACTGACAGGTTCTCTTTGAGGATTCAGCTTGAAATTATCCCATTGTGAACCCTATTATTTTCTACTAAATATTCTACCTTATGTAAACAGAATGACCATGGAAAAGACTTCAACAAACAAGAGGGGTCTTGACACTTGAGGGTCCATTTAAGAAGCACCACACAGCAATGTTCATTACAAATGTACATTGTGCTCCAATTGCTTTCGAACTCTGAAGCAAGTTGAGCACAATTAAAATAAGCAATACAAAAATCCAGGAGGAGAGCCCAGTCAAGTGTACAATAAATCTTGTGGACAACGTCTCCAATTATAGAATTCACTCAGCAAAGTTAAGCAGAGGACTCTCTGTGACATACAGTGCCTTGCGATAGCATTTGGCCCCCTTGAACTTTGCGACCTTTTGCCACATTTCAGGCTTCAAACATAAAGATATAAAACTGTAATTTTTTGTGAAGAATCAAAAACAAGTGGGATACAATCATGAAGTGGAACAAAATTTATTGGATATTTAAAACTTTTTTAACAAATAAAAAACTGAAATTGGGCGTGCAAAATAATTCAGCCCCTTTAAGTTAATACTTTGTAGCGCCACCTTTTGCTGCGATTACAGCTGTAAGTCGCTTGGGGTATGTCTATCATATTTGCACATCGAAAGACTGAAATTTTTTCCCATTCCTCCTTGCAAAACAGCTTGAGCTCAGTGAGGTTGGATAGAGAGTGTTTGTAAACGGCAGTTTTCAGTTTTTTCCACAGATTCTCAATTGGATTCAGGTCTGGACTTTGACTTGGCCCTTCTAACACCTGGATATGTTTAGTTGTGAACCATTCCATTGTAGATTTTGCTTTATGTTTTGGATCATTGTCTTGTTGGAAGACAAATCTCTGTCCCAGTCTCAGGTATTTTGCAGACTCCATCAGGTTTTCTTCCAGAATGGTCCTGCATTTGGCTCCATCCATCTTCCCATTAATTTTAACCATTTTCCATGTCCCTGCTGAAGAAAAGCAGGCCCAAACTATGATGCTGCCACCACCATGTTTGACAGTGGGGATGGTGTGTTCAGGGTGATAAGCTGTGTTGCTTTTACGCCAAACGTAACGTTTTGCATTGTTGCCAAAATGTTCGATTTTGGTTTCATCTGACCAGAGCACCTTCTTCCACATGTTTGGTGTGTCTCCCATGTGGCTTGTGGCAAACTTTAAACAACACTTTTTATGGATATCTTTAAGAAATGGCTTTCTTCTTGCCACTCTTCCATTAAGGCCAGATTTGTGCAGTATACGACTGATTGTTGTCCTATGGACAGAGTCTCCCACCTCAGCTGTAGATCTCTGCAGTTCATCCAGAGTGATCATGGGCCTCTTGACTGCATCTCTGATCAGTCTTCTCCTTGTATGAGCTGAAAGTTTAGAGGGACGGCCAGGTCTTCGTAAATTTGCATCAATATTATCGCTTGCACAGTCCTCCTTGGAATGTTTAAAGCTTGTGAAATCTTTTTGTATCCAAATCCAGCGTTAAACTTTTGCACAACAGTATCTCGGACCTGCTTGGTGTGTTCGTTGTTCTTCATGATGCTCTTTGTGCTTTAAACGGACCTCTGAGACTATCACAGTGCAGGTGCATTTATACAGAGACTTGATTACACACAGGTGGATTCTATTTATCATCATTAGTCATTTAGGTCAACATTGGATCATTCAGAGATCCTCACACTGAACTTCTGGAGAGAGTTTGCTGCACTGAAAGTAAAGGGGCTGAATAATTTTGCACGCCCAATTATCAGTTTTTTATTTGTTAAAAAAGTTTGAAATATCCAATAAATTTTGTTCCACTTCATGATTGTGTCCCACTTGTTGATTCTTCACAAAAAATACAGTTTTATATCTTTATGTTTGAAGCCTGAAATGTGGCAAAAGGTCGCAAAGTTCAAGGGGGCCGAATACTTTCGCAAGGCACTGTACAGCAGTTTCCAAACATGGCCTACAATTTAATAAAGGGTTGTAAACTGCAGCCCATGGTGTGGAGTATTTTGTAATGTTAAGAGGAGGGCAGACAACAATATATGAGTTCCATTAGTTATTATGGCTATTTCATTTACTTAATCATGTAAAAGGCCAGTGTGGCCAAAAATGAGATTCTATACCAATAAAAAAAAGCTTCCTCATACATGTCAATAGATGGTGTCCAGAAAATTACAGTTGAAACTAAAGAAGAGTGCACATAACATCACACATCATGTAAAAGATGAGCATAGACTAAGAAGATAGCTGGCACAAAACCTAACAAGAGTGATCCCTTACATAGATATATAAAATTATTGTCTCAAATGGGTTAGGTATGCCACCAGTCAGTAATTTAGGACTGTGTGGAATTCATACCCCCATGGCTTTTTCATCTTTACTTAGGTCTCACAACAAAGGTGAGATTTTTGGTGGCCATACATACTTCGATGAAGGATCAATTTATTTTCTGATCTGTCTATTCTGATAGGAATAATCAATCTACATTTAACAATCTATGTTTAATCAATAATATGCCACACATCTGGAAGTAGATTTTGATTAATAGCTAAAATATGATTGGAACTTATGACTGTATGTTTTGGATTGCATCTCTGTTTCTACCATTTAATCTCATATTCTGATCAATCATGATTTTATCAATGAACACTGTATATCAGTGCTGCTGATCAATAAAAAAAAAAATAGTTTGTCCTGGCCAATTGACTCAGTTTGATTGAATCTGATCTAAATTGAGTATAAATCAGGGATCCTCAAACTACGGCCCTCCAGCTGTTACAGAACTACAAATCCCATGAGGCATTGCAAAACTCTGACATTCACAGACATGACTAGGCAGGATGGGAATTGTAGTTCCTGAACACCTGGAGGGCCATAGTTTGAAGACCCCTGGTCTAAATTGATTGAAAGGGATGTTATGGCTATTCTTCTTTTCTTTTCTTTTTGCATATTTTACGGTTTTGATCAAATTTTACATTGATTGGATGGAAACATCAAAGTGTGTATGGTCACCATTAGCCTTACAACACATGGAATTGAAAAAGAATGACCCTTCTGATAATGTACTCTGGGACAAAGATTAACGTATTTTAGCCACCAGTACCCAGTAAATTTCTCACATAACCACTTTTGCAAATTGAATTAATTAGAAGTGTGTAAATATACAAAAAAATAAAACGTACTCTAGGACTGACCTGAGGTTCTGAGAATGCTTGCTTAATACTGTTGATTGGACCATACGGGATGCCACTTCCTTCAAAGAGCTCCAGCCACTCAGAGGTTGTTTTTTCTGAGAACCTAAGAATAAACAAGATATTGTGGTCTAAACTCTCTCTCTGTTTAATTCCAAAGGATGTAAAGTACTACCGCACTGGTTTACTCCCAGGCAGCCAATATTATAACAAAAAATGTTCAGCGGAAATGCAAAAGCTTAAAGCCCTAGGCAAAGAACATGGTTAAGAAGCCTTGTAATTCTATCTGATTGTCTTAATATGAGACGCAAACCAAAATTATCAGCAATTTCATATATGGTCAGAGGATTTCCTCAGGCTGTTTCTGCAGTAATGATCATCACATTTGTAAGACAATAGCATTAACATTCTATGGGGAAAACAAAATAAAATATGGAACTGCTTGAGTTTTGATCTGAAAACCCTGATATGAAGCAGCCTTACTTTTCCTGCCTATCATATGTGAAACATATGTCGGAACTAACAACCACAACTGTTAGATAGCTAAACAATGTTCACATTTATTAGCAACATAATTTGGAAATATGGATTAGCGAGGTCACAGGGCCATGGACTCCGGTGCACTTTAAATATCCTTGTTATCAGCAAAGTCCTTTGTCTGCATCTTGCTGAAAGCTCAGATCACAGTATTAGATGATTCATTTGTTAAATGCTGCATTTTCAGTGAACAATAAAATCCATACATGCTAATAAGCAGCCGATGTAACTTTTGATAATGTTTAGCAGGAAACAATGTAGTAAGATTACAACAAAAACCAATTAATCCAAACTCCTTTTATATAATCCTTTTATGGTTTTAATCAAATGCAACCTGTCGCATATTTAGCAAAATATAGTTTCCTAAAGGATTGTCTAAAGTTATGAAGCAGTGGTCAGTAGCATTTGGGTCAGGACCCAAAATAAAGTGCTAATGTTAATATCTGGGCTTTTCTAAATTTGTTCTGCTATGTACTACTGGAAAAACATATGGGCCCGGATTCACAAAGCACTTACGCCGACGTAACTCACCTTTTCCTGGCGTAGCGTAAATATGCGCCTGGCGTATGTGTGCTCCAGAGTCACAAACCAAGATACGCCTAAAAATAGGCCATCCTACCCCGACGTAGGCATTCACATATGCAAATGAGGGAAATATGGCGATTCACGAACGTACTTGCGCCCGGGCGCATGATATACGCGGTTTGCGTAAGTTTTACGTCTGGCGTAAAGTTATTCCCCATAGATGAGGCGCAACCCATGCAAAGGTATGGACCAGGGAACACAAGCTTACGTATAGTATGTTGGACGTCTGTGAATATGGGCCGACGTGGGTCCACGCCTTCGACGCATACGCAGTTCGTTTTAAGTACTTGTCTGGCGCCCGGCCCATCATTTGCATGGGGTCACGCTCCATTAGCATGGATCGCGCCTACTTTCAGCCCACTTCCACCTACTTCCACTTACGCCAGCCTGCACCTTTGAAATGTACGCTACACCGGCGCAGAGTTGGGAGCAATAGCTTGCTGAATTCAGTGCATGCCTCTCCCCGCTGCACCGACGTAGCGTACTATGTGTGCCCTACGACCGGCATTAATATGCGCCAATCTCTGTGAATTCGGGCCGTATTTTTTGGAGCTAAAACATAGTAAAAAGGCAACTGGTATAACACAGGGGTGGCATAATGAAGGTTGGGGACATATTTTTTAATCATTCCACATAAGATTTGCAAAACTTTCACCCAAAATTCACATATTTTCAAATTGATTGATTACAGTTACATGAACCCTGTATATAAAATGTATACACATATATATATATATATATATATATATATATATATATATATATATATATATATATTGTGAGGGGTTAGCTCGGTAGCGGTGGTTTGTGACCCTCTGGGTGGGTTCACTACACACTGAACTATACAGAGAGGCAGTTGAGGGTGGTTAAAACCAAAGGATATGGTTTATTCTTCCATATTGCTGGATACAAGTGCCAGCATCAAAACAGCATAAAAAAAACAAAACATAAAATCAACCCTTGCCGCCTGGGGCGTCTACCTTCAGAACACAGGAACCTACCTATGGAATCTGGCACAGCCTACTGCTGGGCAGACACTGCTGGTCACTCAGCAAAAAAACAATAGTCTCTTTGATTTTTTTTCACACAGAAAAATTAACACCACCTCAACTTCAGGAGTCTTTTCAGCTTACTGCCCTCCTTAACTCAAAAGCCTCAGGATGCAGCAATCAGTAGTGATCCTCTGCATAATTTTTAGAGGCCTTAATTGCCTCATTCTGAACAGCTGAAACTATCCAAGGTCCTTAAACCTGATAGCAATGGGTGCATTGTCTAAACAAGGCAGAAATGTATCTCCCGTCTGTGACAACACCCACAGATTTACCTGACTTCCTGTCACATACCCCCCCCCCTCTTGTTTCAACCCTAAGGTTGGGACACAGGCTGCCAGGCACGCATGCACTCGGAACAAACCATCTGCATTCCCCATTTTAACACCGGGGCGATGCATTACCACAAAACTAAATTCCTGAAGGGCCAGGAACCATCTATTTATTCGCCTATTGGTCTCCTTGTTCTGTGCCATCCACGTCAATGGGGCATGATCCGTCATCAGTTCAAACTGTCTACCCAGGAGGTAGTACCGGAGAGAATCCAAAGCCCAACTCACTGCCAAACACTCTTTCTCATGTGAGGGATTAGCTCGGTAGCAGGTGTGTGTGACCCCCTCTATGGGTTCACTACACGCTGAACTGTACAAAAAGGCACTTGAGGATGACTGAAAACAAATGATATGGTTTATTTTTCCATCTTGCGGGATACACGCGCAAGCATCAAAACAGTATAAACAAAACAAAACACAAAATAAACCCTTGCCACTTGGGGCATCTACCATCCCAACACAGGAACATACCTATTGAGTCTGGCACAGCCTACTGCTGGGCAGACACTGCTGGTCCTACAGCAAAAAAAGACAAAAAAAGTCTCTTTGATATTTCTCACACAGAAATATCCATCAGCACCTCACCTCTTCAGAAGTGCTTCTGACTGCTCCTTCACTTCACAAAGCCCCAGGATCCAGCAATCATTTGTTATCCTTAGGCTTTATTTATAGGGGCTTGAATTGCTTCATTTTGAACAGCTGAAGGCTTCTAACTCTCCAAACCTCTCTGGCCATTTCTACAGCCGACACCCAATAGTAATTGGTACATTGTCTACACAAGGCAGGAAAGTATCTTCCATCTGGGACAACACACACAGATTTACCTGACTTCCTGTCACACTCAATGGTGGAATAATTCTCCTCATGGGCCTTCAACTTTCGGCTGAGTTAAAGGACAGGGTTGTTCCTCCCCCTTGATAACCTGGGACAGTACAGCTCCTAACCCCACATTTGACGCATCTGTCTGAACCACAAAGTCCCGTGAAAAATCAGGCGAATTTAAAACTGACTACATAAGGCCTGTTTTAAAGCCTGAAAAGCTACTTCTGCTTCAGGAGTCCATTTGACCATGACAGACTTCTTCCCTTTGGTCAAGTTGGTCAGGGGAGCAGCCTGTGAGGCAAAATGGGGGATAAAGCAGTGGTAATAACCCACAATTCCCAAAAATGCACAAACCGGTTTCTTGTTGGTGGGAAATGCCAATCCTGAATAGCCTCAACTTTGTTTATTTGGGGCTTGATTAAACCTCTTCCAATGGTATACCCCAGATACTTCGCCTCTTCTAGCCCAAGGGTAATTTTTTTTGGATTGGCTGTAAATCCGGCTTTCCAGATGGAATCCAACACAGCCTGAACTTTTGGTAAGTGTGAGTCCCAATCCTCACTGTGGATGACAACATCATCAAGGTATGCAGCAGCATAGGCTCGATGAGGCTGAAGGGTCTTATCCATGGTGCGTTGAAATGTGGCGGGAGTATTCTGTAACCCAAAAGGCATCCTCTGATATTGGAAAGATACTTCTAGAGTTACAAATGCTGTTTTTTCCCTGGCCGACTCCAAGAAAGGGAATTTGCCAATAACCCTTGGTCAGGTCTAACATCGTCATGTACCGCGCCGTGCTTAGGCGATCAATCATTTCATCTATGCGGGATTAGGATAGGTGTCAAACTTAGTGATTTTATTCAGGCGGCGAAAGTCATTACAAAATCGCCAACTTCCATCTGGTTTGGGCACTAAGACAATGGGACTGGACCAATCACTATTTGACTCTTCTATCACCCCCAGCTCAAGCATTTTTTTACTTCCTGGCAAATTGCTTCTCGCCGGGCTTCTGGAATTCTATAAGGCTTCAACTTAACCTTCTCCCCTGGTGTGGTGATAATGTCATGTTCAACCCCGGAGACCCAACCTGGCAAGTCTGAAAACTTCTCCCTATTACGGAGCATAAATTCTTTAGCCTCCTGTTGCTAAGTTTTTGACAGAGTGTCCGCTATACCAACTTCAGGGACAGCCAGGTTAATGGAGCAGAAAATCGGGTAGTCTCAGCGACCAAGGACTCTCTATCCTTCCATGGTTTCAACAAGTTCACGTGATATATCTGCTCAGGTTTGCGTCTTCCCGGTTGGCTAATTTTATCACCACCCCCACTTTCTCCAACACTTCATAAGGACCCTGCCATTTGGCTAAAAATGTACTTTCGACCATGGGGACCAGCACCAATACCCTATCACCAGGTGCAAAGGAACGGACCTGGGCCCCACGATTTCAAATCGTTTGTTGAGCCAACTGGGCTTGGGCTAAACGTGCCTTCACAATTGGCATCACTTGGGCAATTCAATCTTGCATTTGTGCCACATGTTCAATCACACTTTGATGAGGGGAACTCTCACTCTCCCATGTTTCCCTGGCAATGTCCAGTAGGCCCCGGGGGTGCCTCCTATACAGTAGCTCAAACGTAGAAAAACCTGTGGACGATTGAAGAACCTCTCTTATGGCAAACATCAGATAAGGGAGCAGATAATCCCAATTCTTTCCGTCTTTATCCACCACCTTCCTCAACATTTGCTTTAAGGTTTTATTAAACTGTTCCACTAAACCGTCTGTTTGAGGGTGATATACTGATGTACGTAATTGGGTCACTTTCAGTCGTTTACAAAGTTCTCTGGTCACCCTAGACATAAACGGGGTGCCTGATCAGTTAGCACTTCTTTAGGAAGACCCACATGGCTGAAAACCTGAAACAAACTATTTGGCAATGGTTTTAGAACAGGTGTTTCTGAGAGGAATCGCTTAAGGGTAATGGGTGGCATAGTCCATTATTACCAGGATGTGCTGGTGCCCTCTAGTGGACTTCAGTAAGGGGCTAACCAAGTCCATGAAGATCCTCTCAAAAGGGAACTAGATAATGGGCAGGGGTACCAACGGACTGTGGAAATGTGGCATGGGTGCAGTAATCTGACACACTGGACAGGAAGAGCAGTACAATTCCACTTCTTTAGTGATCCCAGGCCAATAAAACCTCTGGGTGATTTTCTCCCGGGTTTTTTCTACTCCCAAATGTCCCCTGAGGATGTGCCCATGGGCCAGTTCCAAAACCATCTTGTGGTACGGTTTAGGCACTACCTGTTGCTCAATGGTGTCCTCTATCCTCTGTGACACTCGATATAACAGGTCCCTTTCAATAATGAAGTAAGGGAGGGCAACCCTCTCGTCAGGGTTAACTAACTCCCCATCTATCTTCACTACATTCTCCCGGGCTCTTAGCAATGTGGGGTCCCTCAATGATAACATTTTCTCTGTGCACCTTGAGGTCACAAACCCTATCGGCTGCTGTTCCTCTTCTGGGGTAGCAGGCTCCTCCCTAGGGACTGGTGTTTCCCCTGCTAAGATCGAGAATGGAAACTCAGAAAAATCCTCACAGTTAGAGGATTCTGGAGTAGATGTTTCAGGCTCAGAAGAACCACCTACTGGGGAATCTGGGCAATCCCAGAGTTCCCAGAACTTTGGGAAATCTCTTTCCACAATGGCAGTTTGGGAACTAAACCTACTTGGTGACACAAGTTACCGAGGGAGGTTTCAAAGGATATTCTCGAGTGTCCCAATGTACACAAACTACAGCCATTTTCCTAGGATGTAAGGTTTTTCCCAACACTAGATCACTTCTCACTAAGGTGACCAGGCTACCTGAATCCAACAATACCACTACATCTTTACCATCTAAGCACATTCTACATAAAGGTTTCTCATTCCCCTTTACTGCAGTGCATGTGGTTGCAAAAATGGACTGTCGTCTCTCTGTCAGAAAGTCTCACTGCATGGGTTCTTTACCCACTGGGCAAACCGCTGCTATATGTCCCTCTTCCCGGCAACGGAAACAAATCAACCTCCTGGTCCTCTCCTGTGGCATGGGTATTCCAGGCCGCTCTTGCCAAACATCAGTAGTAGTCCCGATAACACCTCTAGTTGCTCTTGGGTCCTTCTCTCCACCCCCATCCCTTGATGCAGTCTTACCTATAGGTATGGAGGGTCTGGTCTTGGGGTGAAAAGTCTGTGCGTCTCTGGGTGAAGAGGACAAATTCTCTGTTGCTAGGTACCTTTCGACCAGGTCTACTAGTTTGTCTGTGGTTTCCGGACCACCATGGCTGACCCATTTCTGCCGGGTGTTAGGCATAGACCTAAGAAATTTGTCCATGACAACTCGTTCCAAAACAGGGTTACACCAAAACGTGCTAATATTTCCTCTTTTAACCGATCATAGTTTTTTGCATCTTCAAGCATTTGCTATAGCCAGCTGTTTAAATATCTCCTCCATTTTGGGTTTACTTTAATTGCCCGCATTCTCCACCATGTGAGAGGGTTTAGCTTGGTAGAGGGTGTGTGTGACCCCCTGGATGGGTTCACTACACGCTAAACTATACAGAGAGGCAGTTGAGGGTGGTTAAAAACAAAGGATATGGTGTATTCTTCCATATTGCTGGATACAAGTGCCAGCATCAAAACAGCATAAACAAATCAAAAAAAATAAAATAAACCCTTGCCGCTTGGGGCGTCTACCTATAGAACATGGGAACCTACCTATGGAGTGTGTACACGATCAAACCAATATATCCCAGGAGATAAATCCGATCAAAACGGTCTGTCAGACCGATTTGATCAGATTTGTTTAGTTGTGTGTACGCGGTCTTAGACCATGGATTATATATGTCGCTATCTTCTGGTGATTGGACAATGGCAAAATCTTTGCTGATAAATGCCCCACAGTGTACCCATATATTTCCACCCATTCTGTAAAACATCAAGCGGTAAGGAGACCACAAAAAGGGGAAAGACCTGTGTCCTAAACTGAACTCCAAAAAAAAATATACAGGTATGTCAAATTCCAATTATTCTATTAGTACAGTAGAGGACACTGGTTGATTCTTAGACCATGGGATGCCCACAAGCACTAAATTGCGGTGTGGGCAACAAAACAGCCAAAATTGCAGCAACAGGCCCATAGGAAAAACAAGCTTCAGCAGGGATAAGAGGCTCAAACAGTCAATGTTTTGAATGCAAAGGGAAGAACAGGCAATGGTCCTGTGACCCTGGAGAAGGAGCGATGCTAAATGCTGTAAAGCACCCAAGAACCCCAACCTCCTGGGAGAATGGGAAAGGAAAATAGGGATTTGCTCTGTGAGGGCATTAGTCTGCAAGAAAGGCAAAATAACCACCCAGAAGAGTAGAAGAGGAGGGGGAAATCCCACAAAGAGACCACCCTTTAAGAAATAGAAAAGGGGTCAGTTGGCAAGTGAACACCATAGCAGGTCACCATAGATGACAGTTCTGACCCCACTAATAAGGCAGATTGAAAGTGTTTGACCTGCCTTCAAGGCAGAAAAAATGACATTCCTACAGAAGATGATAAAAAGAACCCCAAGGACAAAGGACTGGCTCCAGGATACTTTGTCACTATAAAGGGTCAGAAAAGGAGGGGGCACCTAGGAAGAACACAGGGGGAGACAAATTAGAACTATGGGCCATGAGGTTAACCACTTGAGCTTTGGACAGTTTTAGCCCCTGGTGATGAGGGCAATTCAGCACTGTGCTACTTTTGCGAGGTCATGCAATACTGTATGCAAATTAGATTTTTATCACTTTTTTCACACAAATAGAGCTTTCTTTTAGTGGTATATGATCACCACTGAGGGTTGTTTGTGATATAAACAAAAAAAGACCTAAAAAATAAATAAATATTGTCTCCTTTCTGTTATAAAACATATCCAATAAAATTACATTTATTTATGAATTTAGGCAAAAATACACTCTTCTACATGTCTTTGGTAAAAAAAAAATCCCAGTAAGTGTATAGGCCTCAGGCCTGGGGGCCAAGTCCAGTTAAGTGGCCCATCAAACCACGGAATCAGCTCACCATCCATGTCCAGACCTGGTTTTATAACGGATATTGATGTTATGAAGAAAGACAAACATGACACATGGTTTCGGTAAAGAGCGATGACTTGGCTCTTTACCCATGTGATCGTTTGTGTCCAATCACAGCTGATCACATGTAAAAACGGAAGTACCATTTATCAGCTCACCTCAAACTGACAGAGTGTGAGGAGAGCCGATCAGTGGCATCTCTTTGCAGTGGAGACCTGTACAGGTAATAAGGGCATCGATTACAGTGCAGCCCCAGCAGTGCCCAGCAAGTGATGCCAGTCTGTGTCCACCAGTGACATCAATCAGTGCCCATCAATGACACCAATCAGTGCCTGCTCATCAGTGCTGCCCATCATTGCCACACATCAGTGCCACCCATTGATGCCCATCAGTGCCACCCATCAGTACGGCATATTAGTGCCTCCACATCAGTGACACTTAATCAGTGCCCTACAGTGCTGCCTCATCAGTAAAAGAGAAAAGTAACTTATTTACAAAAAAAGTTTCAAAATGTTCATGTATTTTTTCATTTTTTTAGCAAAAAATAAAAAACCCAGCAGTGATTAAATACCACCAAAAGAAAGCTCTATTTGTCTGGAATAAATTATAAAAATGTCATATGTTACATGACTGCGCAAATGTCAAAGTGTGACAGTGCTGAAAGCTGAAAATTTGCCTGGGCAGGAAGGGGTAAAAGTGACGGGTAGACAAGTGGTTAAATGATAAGGCTGAGGGAGAGGAATTTGGGAAAGAAAGAGTAGAAAGAAAGAGAGGGAGAAGAGGGGAGAGTCTGGCCCCAGCTCACTCACTTGCACAGTCCCAGCAGGAGCCCCACTGGCTCAGTCAGCAGCTTCATGTTTAGAATGTGACTGCCAACTTAAAAGTTTCCCGCTCCCTGGGTGGGCACAGGGAGAGAGGGGTGGGGAGGCAGAGCAGATCTGTGCTCCCATTTGTGTAGAGGAGGATGAGGGCTGTGCGCTGTAAGAATGGAAAACTCTCAGCCCTGTGACAGGTACAGCTAACATCCCTGTCACCAGACACATCACCAACTCGCAGCTGCAGCTGCAGCGTAGGATAGAGGGAACACCACATTCTTTCACTGCTCCTCGGCCAGTAATCCAGCCCTGGTAACCCCCATCAGAACTCGGCTATTCTTTAACTAGGAATCAGAGTGGCTGGGGGGGTTGACACTCATCCACCCCTGAATGATGGTATATATATATATATATATATATATATTTGTAGTCAGAGTCTTCGAGTATGGAATGTGATCACCCTAGCAACCAAGGCCTGAGGTGTGCCTGGGCCTAGCTGGTCGGTATGCCTAGAAGAGGGCATACCCTAAATATGAGAATAAGAAAAAGTACAAAGAGAAATGGTGTGTGTGAAGCTGGGGGAACGGGTGGGTGGGAAACCAGAAATGGCGCCAACACCGGACCTGACGTGGGAGGAGCCTTAAGTACTCACCAGACTTCTCCCACAAATACAGGCTAACCTGCGGCAAGCCTTAATACTTGTAGTCAGAGTCTTTGAGTATGGAATGTGATCACCCTAGCAACCAAGGCCTGAGGTGTGCCTGGGCCTAGCTGGTCGGTATGCCTAGAAGAGGGCAAAAGACACATGTTTAGGTGAAGAAGGGTAGAGAACACACCGTCCAGTGGAGTAGCGTGCGCCTGGAAGGCAACCATACACGTATCCGTTATGACAGGAGAACCCACCGACCCATGACTTGAGACAGAAGGAACCCTCTATGGAACCTGCGAAACCGATGAAAGATGGACCGAGCCTGATGCCCAAGACAACCCCACCATAAGGAATGAACTACTTGTGACAAGAGGATGCATGGGGAAGTGGAGCAAGGGCCAAGCGGATTGAAATCCTTCAACCGCACACTTTGTGAGTGGTCCTGCAGTCTTCCTTGTAGATTGCAATCTGCCCTGGAAGTGGAATCTGGTACCTGTCAAAACCAGGTACCTGCTTTCCCCTCCCTCAAAAAGTGGCAAATATGGCAGTGAGAAGGGGGGATGCAGACAAGCAGAACTTCTCTTTTTGGGTCATGTTCCGCTCAGATTGATCATCAGCATAGAATGTTCTTTGCAATAATATCTCAGGTAGACAGTAGTTCCAAGCTTGGCAAATCCAACCTGCCCAATATTTCCCCCACAAGCTGTCATCAGAGTGTAAAAGAGGGAGATCAGCATTTTAATAACTAACCTAAGAGGGTAGAGGAAGAAGGGGAAAGAAAAAAAGGGAAAAAGACTCTGAGGTATCTGCAAATACAGCAGCTCATATGTGAGGTAATTTCCACTGGAGATAACCACATACTGCAGATCCCTACCAGGGGGGATATCACTAGTCTCTGTCAAATCTCCTCAGGACACTCTTCCACACTGAGAACCCCTGACTAGCCCTCACACCTGGCTAGATTAAGGTGACAGCATAAAGGATTAAGATCATCTGATATTTTATCTTTCATCAATAGACTTTACACAATAGGATTCATTCCTTGTCTGAGGCCTCCCCAGCAATTCAATCTGAGTGGATACAATACACAGAGACAGGGGACTAGTGGTTACCCCAGCATCGCTCCTCAAGACCCTCAGTCCATATTCCCCTCCCTGTCAGAGTACATTACAGCCTCTCAGATTAAGGCTACCACCTGAAGAAATATACACCAGATAATTTTAAGGCTGCAACCTTAAGAGGAAAACTTTCATTCAACAATATCTTACTTAATCTGCAATAATCGCAAGTCATTTACTATAATTCATTTCAGGGATACTTTTAAGGTGGCGACTTAGGGAAGACCCACCACTCACCGTCGGGTGTCTGATGACAACATTTTTTGAAGATCTTAGATCCCCCCCCATCTACAGTAATGACACCCACTTATTATATTAAATAGGGACTCCACCTATAACAGATTTTGTCAGTTTTCACAGTTTGACTACAAGCCCTGGTACCCAGGTATGAACTGAACACTAAAATATCATGCTCCTCCCAATGGTTGATTCAGGATACTTAATAAATCTGTCGACCCTAATATTCACTTAGCTTTGACTCATGTGGGTGCAAATATTCTGCTACACATTCAATACATGAAGGGAAAGCGAAACAAGAAGAACAAGAATACTATTAAAACTTTAGCCGTCAAGGAATCTCTTAAAAACATGGACTCCAAACTCCAGACACATACGCTGGAAATTACCGAAAATTCTATGTCTGTCAAATAAATCTCATCTCACCTGTTAGCCATCTCACCACCCCCTTCATCAGACTCTATATCACATACAGCGCTATACTCGTCTGTTGTTAAAGAAGGAATAATATCCACAATGTCGGGTCAATTAACCCCTTCTGAGGCCCCTTCTCAAAACCCTATCTACATCCATTCTAATACTGAATGCTCCCCTGAAGCCCCCTTCAATGTTACTGACTTATTCAACAGGATATCGGAAATTCTAGATAGGGGCCTCGCCCAGAACGCTGAAAAAATCACTAAGGACATCAGAGCCGACTTCCAAAGTCTTGGAAAGAGGATCGAATCCATAGAACGGAAACTGGATATTAATGTCTCTAGAATCGAACAAAATACTGACCACGTACAACACCTGCAAGAACAACTGGAGGTGGCCCAGGCCAGAATAGATGATTTGGAGAACAGATGAAGGAGGCATCATTTCAGGCTCAGGGGGCTACCTGAGTCCATCACAGATGTACACTCAGCTATACAGGACATCATAAAAATCCTGATCCCATCCATACCTATTCAGAAAATGGAATTAGACAGAGCACATAGATCCCTAGGCCCACCAAGAAAAGACGGCTTACCGAGAGATGTGATAGTAAAGCCTCACTATTACTCCACCAAAGACGAGGTGATGAAAAAATCTCGACAACAAGAAAACCTTCAATATCAAGGTGCAACAATTCAAATATTTTCAGACATATCTCCCTACACCATTCAGAAGAGGAGAGCGATGAAACCACTACTTTCTGCCCTCATGAAAAAAGACATTAAATACAAATGGGCCTTCCCATTCGCCTTAAAATTCAAATATAACGGCAGACTCTACGTAGTACACAACTTTCAAGAAGGTGAAAGACTATTACTAGACCTGAAAATTATTTCACATGAACCAGCCATGGACACTTTACCACCGCAACAAACCTCAGCTAAAAGAAATACACCCAATAGTCCAACCTCAAATCCCTGGAATAGAGTCAAACACAGGAAAGTCTGAAATAACTCTACTAAACATCAACTGAAATGATTTAATCTTAGCTCCGGTGGTGTCCATCCCCCATTCATATAAGTTGTTGTGTTCTTTTTTTTTTTCTCCCCAATAGGCCTTCTTTTAATATGAATTGTTTCTCAATTCTTGATCAAATTACTTATAAGGATTTCTGGTAGAGTAAGAGTTAATATTTACTGGCTCACTTATATAATTTATTTATTTATTCTTGTGGTTTTTCAATATCTACTTACCCATATGGTTCTACAATTTTTATTTTTTCCTATGGTATTAAATAATATATATATATATATATATATATAATATATATATATATATATATATATATATATTTTTAGGGGGAAGGTACCATTTCTTCAATTGTTATTTTTGGGGGATCAACCCTTTGTTTTTCAAAATGTAATTCATGTACTTTTTGATTGTCGCTGACAGTCGGCGGTGAGGCCCTGAGCCTCAACCTACTTCTTGGAGCGACACTTTGTCGCCCTGACAAGTAGGAAGTTAGTCCTCTAAATGGACTACTCTAATAAATTCTGTTTGATTGAAGGAAGGAGCAAACTTCCCTTCCTTCAATCTGGGTCATGGTTTGACCTTTTGCAATACTACATCTTGCTTTGTTGTTACCATTTTTGCCTTTATTTCCATGTATCTATTCTCCCCTTTTCCCCCTTTACCTTCCCACCCTCCCTCCCGGCCTACCTGCCATCACAGGTGTCTTCTGAGCTATGGACTCAGTCTTCAAGACACGATCTGTCCATAACACTCTTTACGACCCATGGCTGGCTCAAATAACACTACTAAACCCCTGCGTGTTGTGACACACAACACCCAGGGGTTGAACTCTCCTATGAAAAGACGAAAAGCCCTCCAGGCATACAAGGCACTTCATGTAGATATAGTGCTCCTGCAGGAGACACACTTCCCAAGGCGGTACTCCCCCTCATTCCTACACTCCCACTTCCCAGTATTCTACTTATCCAACGCGGAAAACAAGACGAAAGGAGTGGCTATCTTGTTATCCAAATTTTGTAATTTTAATTTACTAAAGGAATATAGAGACCCGGAAGGCAGATTTATTTTGGTAAAAGGATTTCTAGACGAGAAGCTATACACGTTTGTCTCCTATTACGCCCCCAATAGGGGACAGAAGAAGTTTTTCTCTCAGATGCTTGAAGTCCTCCATCCTCTTATGGAGGGCATCATTATTATGGGAGGAGACTCCAACCTGGCTTTCGATTCGGGTTTAGATAAATCCAAACCAAATAATAATAAACTCATAAGGCCAACCAAAATTAGCACACAAGTAGCTCGCATGCTTCATCAATCCCGATTGACCGATATTTGGAGAGAATTAAATCCGAAAACTAAAGATTACACCCACTATTCTAATCCTCACAAATCGTACTCCCGCATAGACCATATATTAATATCCAACCATCATGTCCCAGCAGCCTCTAAATCCACTATAAAGGATGTCCCTTGGTCAGACCACTCCATGGTTCTATTAACCTTGAGAAAAGAGGACACAACTCATAAAATGTCTCACTGGACACTTAACCAGTCGATCTTAAAAGATCCCACTCTCATGGCAGAAATTGAACAATCCATAAAGGAATATTTTGAAATTAACGATACTAAAGATATATCCCCCGAAACCTTATGGGCTGCCCATAAAGCTACAGTTAGGGGAAAAATAATACAAATTGCAGCCAAACTTAGAAGACAAAAGAAATTGACCACAGAGAAATTGGAAGAGACCTATTTAGAGTTACGTAGAAAACATAAATTAGACCCTCTCAGTGTTCCCACCCACGATCTTGACGCTGCTAGATCGGCCTTAAACCTAGCTCTGACAGCAAAATCAGAAAATGATCTAAAATGGACAGGTGCCAGGTTCTACCATTTAAAGGATAAAATAGGTCCAATGCTAGCACGCAAACTATCTCCCAGATTTAAATCGAGAACCATCCCTAAGATAAAAATGGCAGATGGTACCCTTACCCTAAATCCTCGGCGGGCGATGGGGGCCTTCCATGACTTCTATTCCAAGCTCTACGCTAAGGATAGTAATTTTTCTTCGGACAAAATAGGTGAATATTTGAACAGCCTGAATCTTCCCAGGTTGACAAAGGTTCACAAGGAGTTGATGGAGGCACCCATTTCAGCTGAGGAAGTTATGTCAGTGATCAAAAACTTAAAATTAAACACAGCTCCTGGCCCTGATGGATTCTCAGGGTCTTATTACAAAACATTTCCTATCATTCTATCACTCTACCTAGCACGATTTTACAATCATTTGACTGAGGGCTCCCCTATAGATAAACAACTTAATTTGGCCTATATTTCATTGATACCGAAACCCGATAAAGATCATAGCCTAGTGGAGAACTATAGACCGATATCCCTCATTAATAACGACCTAAAAATACTTACTAAAATAATAGCTAATAGGATGTCTGCCTTCTTAGGTCAATACATATCCAAAGATCAAGTAGGTTTTATCACAGGGAGACAAGGCCCGGACCAGATCAGGAGAGCTATTGATCTTATCTCTTTAATGTACTCGGGGTGGTCTGGAAGCACTAGACAAAGAGGTATGCTTCTCTCACTTGATCTCCAGAAAGCCTTTGATTCAGTATCTTGGCCATTTTTGTTTTCTGTTTTGAATCGTTGGGGGTTTGGTTCTAAATTTTTAGGAATCATCTCCGCTCTCTATTCCTCCCCTGAAGCTAAAATCCGGTTACAAGGCATATTCTCGGAATCTATAAATATCCAAAGAGGCACAAGAAAGGGCTGCCCTTTATCTCCTCTGATATTCGCTATTGTTATTGAATCTCTGGCCATAGCCATCCGAGATAACTCGAATATCAGGGGAGTTCATTGTAATAAAAAAGAACACAAATGCGCATTATTCGCAGATGATTTGCTACTCTTTGTGACCTCTCCTATCTCCTCCATTCCGGAAATTTTCTCCCTGCTAGACGAGTTCTCTAAAGTCTCGGGTCTCACGGTAAACATGCCTAAATTTAGGGCCCTTAATATTTCTCTTTCAGAACCCACAGTGTCCCTCTTGAGAAACAAATATACTTTCAAATGGGACTCTACGTCTACTAACTATTTAGGTATCAACCTGACCCCAAATTTCCAGAATTTATACTTAGCCAATTACCCTCCTATGTATAGGAAACTCGAGAAGGACCTTACCGAATGGGGAGCGCAGAAAATAGGCTGGATCGGCAGAATTAATTCTACCAAGATGACTCTCCTCCCGAAACTCCTATATCTTTTTCGATCCCTTCCGATCCCGATAATAAAAAGCCATCTAAAATCACCAAGTTTATCTGGAACAAAAAGGGACCCCGTCTTCCCTCTCGTAGTCTGTTTAACTTACCTGAACAGGGAGGTCTAGGAGTGCCAAACTTGTTATGGTATTATCAATCCGCGAGGTTAGCGCAATTATCGGAGGTTTACCTTAAAAATGATCGCCCAGATTGGATAGAAATAGAAGAACAGGCTTCCCCATTGTCCACAATTGAAGAACTCATGTGGCGCACTCCTAAAAGTAGACCCCCTATACTATCCCCCACCCTATCACAAGCATTGGTATTATGGGATTCACTTAAAAGCAATCCACTCTTAATTTCTAGAGGCAAACCCTTGTCAAGTATCTTTCTCGACCCATCTTTCTGCCCCAAAACGGAAGTGGACTCCTTCAAATGGTGGTTTGATAGGGGGGTGTACCGCATTGGACGTTTCTTTCAACATACAGGTCCTCTTCCTGAGCAATTCCTTATAGACAACCTTTGCCCCCCCCCCCCCTCTGAAAGATCCAGACTACACCAAATACATACCTTTGCTCAGAAACTTTGGAACGATAAAACAATTTCTGGCCTTTTGACCCCATATGAACACAAATGCGAACAAGCTCAGAATAGGAAAGGTAATATCTCTATCATCTACAAAACTCTTGCATCAAATAACATAAAATTACCTCATATGCTAGCTTGGGAAAGAGAGCTTCAAGAGGACTGGGACTTGGTGGACTGGCAAAAAAACTACTCTAGATCTCTTAAGGGTTTTAAGAGTCCATCCCTCATTGAAGCTAATATAAAAAATTTCACTAGATGGTACTTGGTCCCATTTAAATTGGCCACCATGTATCCGCCATCCTCACCACTATGCTTTAGAGGTTGTCAAGGAATAGGCACCATGATCCATACTTGGTGGGAGTGCCCTAGGATACGGGGATTCTGGAAGTGCACTAGGATACGGGGATTCTGGAACAGGGTATTCCAGATTATCAGGAGAGTTACCGGTTGTAACCTCCATCAATCTCCTGCAATAGCCTTATTGAATGGACTAATACCACAGAGCTCCAAGGCCATTAGACAGCTGATTCTATTTATACTGACTGGCGCCAGAATCACTTTAGCGGCTGCATGGAAGAAACCGTTGGTTTCCATTTTACACATGAAGAGAAAGGTTACATGGATCATGGAACAAGAAAAAAGAATTAACTCTATGTTAGATACCTCTACCCAGTTCACTGAAATTTGGGAACCTTGGTTGATTTACATGGGAATCTCCCACAACATGTAAGTTTAGTTTTGGCTCTGGACTCAGACTGATGTAATCCTATGGCAGGTAGGCCCACCCTCCCTTTCCCTTTCCTCTCCTTCCTCTTTCCTCCTTCTCCCCCTCTCCTTTTCTTTATTTTTATTCTTTCTCTTGAACAGGAGATATTCATTACATATCATATTCTCCACTGGTCTCAGGTAGTGCTGATTTAGTTTAACTGGATGTATGTATTAAATTCCATTTGGATCTAATTTTTTTGTCATCAGGGGGGGCTGCCCCCCCTCCTCGACACAGATTGCTCCCGGTGGGGGTGTCGAGGGGAGGGGATGCCCCCGGAAACCTATCCTCTCCACGGTTCGGTATGATTTATTCCTTACATATATTTTAGTTTTATGATCTCAGCTTATAATAAAAGTTTTATAGATTGCTTAGTAAACAGGGAATTTTAGCCCTAAAATGTTGTCGCTACCTCTACTGATTCCCATCCCTCCTGATTATACACGTTTACACTCCCATGTTAGACTTACCAGGTATATAGTTGGGACATTGGGGGGGGGGAGGGAGGAGAAGGGGAAATCTAGTTAAGAAATGTAATCTATTGTTTACTACTATAATTGTCAACACGATGTTTCCTGATGCATTTATTGTATTACGTTTATTACTCTGTATGCTCTTTATTTTATTATAATAAACTTAAATTTAAATGAAAAAAAAACAAATCCTTCAACCGGGTACTACCCACGCTGATGTAGGGAAGTGAGAGGGTAAGTTGCAAAAAGGACAACAGGCAGGAGACTGAGTGTCAGCTACCTGGAAGGCGGATAAGACCAATGCACTGGCAATAGCATTGTGGCACATGTGAACCAAGCCAGACTCAGATTCGGGAACATAAACTAGCAAACAAGACAACAGATCACCAGACATGCAACGATCACAACCCCCTCGGCACCTACCTAAGAACGAGAACATGAGCAGGAACGTCGAGACTACTGCGCGTGAATGAACTAAAAGACGGCCCCCCACCCCTATGTGATTGTTAAATGCGCCCGAGTAACCTGCAGCGCAGACACAGGCGATAACTGAACACTCAGGGCTGGTGAACCCACGGAGCGTGGTGAGTAGTTGTATAGGTGTAAGAATGAACGTGCATCGTATGACGTATGGTATACGGGCGAGAAGATTGTGGGCGACAATCATTAAAAACGAAACCTAAGCCCGTATGGATCTGTAGACGTGACAGATCCCGAGATGCGAATACTAGCTAACTAACCCAGTTGCAACATGACAAAGAACAATGAGACATGATAACCAACAAACAACAACCACGCAATGACAGACAGACGACACGACCGACATGCTGGGGCAGAAATGACAGAAACGTGCGACTGGGGCAGAAATGACAAATGTGCGACTGGGGCAAAAATGACAGAAACGTGCGACTGGAGCAGAAATGACAGAAACGTGTGACTGGAGCAGAAATAACAGCAACGCAGAGACTGGAGCGCTGGGCCAGAACGCAGAGGCTGGAACGCTGGGCCAGAACGCAGAGACTGAAACGCTATGACGGAAACCCCCTGGGAACGCTATGACTGAAATCGGGGGCCCGAAACGCTATGACCGAAATCGTGGGGCCAGAACCGCTATGACCGAAATCTTGGGGCCAGAAACGCTATGACAGAAATCATGGGCCAGAAACGCTATGACAGAAATCGTGGGCCAGAAACGCTATGACAGAAATCGTGGGCCAGAAACGCTATGACAGAAATTGTAGGCCAGAAACGTTATAACAGAAATCGTGGGCCAGTAAACGTGGGCCAGTACTCGTGGGCCAGAAACCGTGGGCCAGAAACGCTGTGACAGAAATTGTGGGCCAGAAACGCTGTTACAGAAACGCTATGACAGAAACGCTATTACAGAAATCGTGGGCCAGAAACGCTATGACATAAATCGTGGGCCAGAAATCGTGACCAGCAACGCTGTGACAGAAATCGTGGGCCAGAAATCGTGGACCAGAACGCTATGACAGAAATAGCGGGCCAGAAACGCTACGACAGAATCGTGGGCCAGAAACGCTATGACAGAAATCGTGTGCCAGAAACGCTATGACAGAAATCGTGGGCCAGAACGCTATAACAGAAATCGTGGACCAGAAACGCTATGACAGAAATCGTGGGCCAGAACGCTATAACAGAAATCGTGGGCCAGAACGCTATAACAGAAATCGTGGGCCAGAAACGCTATGACAGAAATCGTGGGCCAGAAACGCTGTGACAGATAACGTGGGCAGAAATGGTATGAGAGAAATGCTGAGCCTGACACGTTGAGGCCGAAATGCCATGACAGGAAACCTGGGGCAGGAAAGGTATGAGAGAAATGGTGATTTTGAAGCGGAAATGCGATAACAGAACCCTGGGGCCGAACGCTGAGGGAGAAACGCTGGGGCAGAACGCTGTGATGGAAACCCCGGGGCAGAAACACTGTGACGGAAACCCCTGGGGCAGAACGATGTGACAGAAACACTGTGCCCGCAACCCCTGGGGCAGAAACGCTGTGACGGAAATGCAATGACAGAAACCCCTGCCTATAAAGGAGTGTGCTACACATGCCCCAAAACATTCTGACGCTGTGATGAATGAATGAATGAATGAAAACTTGTATAGCGCGGCACATGCGAACTGAATCGCCTCTGGGCGCTTGTTGTTCCTGTCTCCTTTGATATCAAAAGAGAAAAGTCTTGACCTTTTTCCTAAATGCTAGGTGGTTCTCCTCCAACCGAATGCTGGTTGGTAAAGCGTTCCATAGTTTGGGACCTTGGATCGCGAATCTCCTTTCTCCCTTGGACTTGAAGTTGGCTTTCGGAACCTGGAGCAGGTTCTGATTCGTGGATCGCAAAACGCGATTGGGATTATGCGCTTTTATTATTTCGCATAAATAAAGGGGGGCATTCCCATGGACACATCTATGTGTAAGACAGAGAGCTTTAAAAGCGATTCTGTCTTTGACTGGCAGCCAATGAAGTGCTCTCAGTGAAGGTGAGATGGATTCCCAGGGTTTTTTCCCAGTCACCAGTCTGGCGGCCGTATTCTGAACGACTTGCAGACGAGCGATTTGGTACTTGGGGAGGCCGAGGTAAAGGGCATTTGCATAATCCAGTCTGGAGTTAACAATTGCTCCCACCACGACCGCTAAATCTTCTTTAGGGATGAACGGAGTGAGTCTGCGTAGTAGGCGCAGCAGATGGTGAGATCCGCTGACTACTGACCCTATTTGTGCGTCCATTGTCATAAAGGAGTCAAAAATGACCCCTAGGCTTTTGACTTTGGCGCTAGGGGTGATGAGCTTGCCCAGAATGGGCGGGGGGGGTCCATGCTGTTGAAAGTTGATTCATACGCTTGGCGTGAAACAGGAGAAGTTCTGTTTTCGCTCCATTGAGTTTAAGATAACTCTTTGTCATCCAGTCCTCTATCAAAGAGAGACATGTCTCTAGATTGAGGTGGTGATCCTGTCTGTTGCAGATGCGGAAATAGAGTTGTGTGTCATCTGCATATGAGTGGTAGAGCAGTTTTTGGCTGCTGATAATCTCAAAGAGAGGACGAAGATATATGTTAAACAGCACTGGTGACAGAGGCGATCCTTGAGGGACTCCGCATGTTACTGTGCGTTTGTCAGACGTGAAAGGTCCTAACTTCACTGTTTGCGATCGGTTTTCCAGAAAAGAGGAGAACCAAGATAGATCGCCTTCTGCGACTCTGGCTACTTCAGCAAGCCGAGTCAGTAACAGATTGTGGTCTACAGTGTCGAAAGCGGCACTTAGGTCCAACAGAACTAGAAGACAAGATTCTCCTTCGTCTGCGGCCTTGAGAACATCGTCCCATACTTTCAGTAATGCTGTTTCTGTCCCGTGTCCGGGACGGAAGCCTGATTGCAATGGGTCAAGTAGCTTGTGGGTATCTAGATGCTGTTGCAGCTGTTGTACCACTACTTTTTCCATTATCTTTGAGAGTACGTTGAGGCTAGTTATGGGACGGCGGTGGAGTGGATCCTTGGGGTCCAGGGAGGGTTTCTTCAGGATGGGTTGGATTACACCCTCTTTCAACTGTGAGGGCACTATGCCTTCCAAGAAAGACTGGTTGATAAGCTGCGTGATGGGAGGAGCCAGAATGTCGGCGCATTCCTTCAGCAGTTTAGTGGGGATAACGTCATTTGGCGCTGTGCTATTACGCAGAGTACAAATGACATTCTTAGTGGTCTCGATGGAGATGGGTTCCAGGGCGAACTTACCTGATATAGAAGAATTACTATGGGTGTTGTGTGAGAGGCTGCAGGGGGGGCTGAGGGGGGAATTGTTTTGCTGAATGCTTTCACGGATCACCTCGATTTTATTAATGAAGTAATCCGATAGTTCATTGCAAAATTCTTGTGTGTCCGAGCTGGGGGTTTCAATGCATCCTGGCTTCATGGTCTGGGTGACCATCTTGAAGAGTTCGCGGGGGCGGTTTAGGGCGCCGTTGATAGCCTCCGAAAAATAATTTTTCTTGGCTTGGAAAATTCCTTTGTGGTATTTTCTTGTAGTCGCCTTGTAGATGGATAGGTTTAGCTCTGAAGAACATCTTTTCCAGGCAGATTCGGCCCTTCTGCGTTCTTGCTTCAGTAACGACAGTTGGTTGCTAAACCAGCTGCGGTTGGTTTTCCGGATGCGGGTTCGTCGCTTCGGCGCTACCAAGTCGGCTGACTGTAGCATGGCCGAGTTTATGGCTTCCAATGTTTCAACGGCCGTTTGATGCGGCGGAGTTGTTTCTATTTTTTTCCTTAAAGTGGTTTTGAAGAGTTCCGAGTGGAGCTTCTTCTGACATCTAGTCCAGTGTGTTGTCACTGGATTTGATGTTTTTGTTGCGGGGGGGATTGTGGAAATATTGAAGGTAATTGCATGGTGATCTGTCCATGGCAATTTTTCATTTTCCCAAATTTTTATTTCCAGAGCTTGTCTGAAAATAAGATCAAGTGTGTGACCTGAAGCATGTGTGGGCCCACATACTAGTTGCTGCAATCCTAATCCTTCCAGGTGGTCAATACAGGCGTCGGCAATGGGGTCCTGTGAGGAGTTGGCCCAGAGATTGAAATCCCCGAGCAGCAACAGGTGTTTGCTGTTGAGGGTATAAGTGGAGAAGAAATCCGTCCATGATGATAGCAGCTGCGATTTTGGGCCGGGCGGCCTATAGCAGAGCAGAATGTGGACGGTCTCCTTTGAACTTGCTTGAAGTTGTAGAGTAAGGGTTTCCATGAATGGAAGAGGGTTTTGGCGGACTGGTTTGGTGATCGTAAGATGAGTCTTGAGGATCACCGCCAGGCCGCCTCCTCTTTGCCCTATTCTGTTTTCCGTTATGATACGGTAATTTTCTGGCACCAGTTCTCCTAGAATGGTGTTACAGTCGGCTGTGAGCCAGCTCTCTGTAATAAAAAGACAGTCTAGATCCTTTTGTTGAATGAAGTCGCGGATTTCTAGTCGGTGTTTTACTGCCGATCTTGTGTTGATCAGAGCACATGATATGTGCTTGAGCTGGGGTAAATGGCTGAAATGACTGACCGTCGATCTATGATCGATTCTCAATAGTCCGCTCAGTTCTTAGGGCCTTTTTGGTGATGGCTGGCAGTATTGCGGCGCATTGCCTCAAACTCCAAATGGTTTCGGCAGAATATTGCCTACGTGCCATGATCGTCAATACACGGGGGGGGGATTTCGGGGCAGTGGGGAGAGGAATTGGCTAACTCCTCTTTCCAGGCTTGGTCCAGAGGAAGGCAAAAAACCCCGGCGGTGCTCGGCCAATATGCTCCAGCAGGGAAAAAATTCCTTCCTGACCCCTGTAAGAGGCGATCGGGTAACCCCTGGATCAGGCTTCTGTGCTTTGGAAAGACAGGGGGGGGGCTGGGGCTGTGAGGGGGACCCTGTTGCTGGTCAGGCGGGATGGCTGTTCAGGCAGTGGGAAGAGGGCTGACAGGGTGATTCTTTAATTGAACAGGGGGCTGAGGGGGTGAGAGACAGGCCGGGTAGCTGGCCCTCTGGGGTAGGGGAGGTTTCCTGGGGCTGAGAGAGGACCACAGAGGCGTGGGGAGCGGCGCGCCGTTAGGCCGCAAGTGAAGCCGCGGTCTTTCCTAGACCGCGGCCCCGCGATTCGGAGCGGCCTGGCGCGGTGCCCTCAACAGAGCACCAGAACGGCGAAAACTACACGGGCGGAGGAATAGAGGAAGGGGGGCCCTTGGGGCCCTTGGGGATGATGGAGGTAAGGGAGGTGAGGGAGTGCAGGGGAACCTAGGCTGGGGAAAAAAAGAAAGATTCCTGTCTCTCGGGACAGAGAAGACTGCGGCTTGTCCTGACAAGGACGGCCGCTTTTAGTCCCAGGGAGAGCAGGCAGACTTACCTTCAGCGGATGGGGGCTGGAGCAGAGAAGGAGCTGGAGCAGGAACGGGGGTGGCCAAAAAACCCTGCCTATCCAGGGAGTATGAGCCACACGTCCCACTGCTGGGATCCGTGCGCCAGTATCTGCTACTCCCTGGTTCAAGCCCTAGGAGAGAGAGGGGGCCGACACAACCAGCAGTAGACACCTGGTCGTGAAATCAGCACAGAGAGAGGAGAGAGCACGTCTTGCTGCACGTCTTGCTGCTTCCTTCTCTTGCTGTTCACTCATGGAAATGCACGACAGAAATGCTGGGCCAGAGAGCCTGACAGAAATGCTGGGCAGAAACGTGTAATCGGGTGCATGCCCCCCCTCAGTGTGAACACGAAAGACAGGGAGAAGTAGTTGGCGGCCCTGCAAGATGCCGGCGTGTCCCATGAGGACGGACCCCCTCCCCCTCATGCAGCAGCCTGCACTCGGAGAAGTGAGTGAGCACCCCCCCCCCGTGAGCCCGGCAGAAGAGAAGATAGGACAGCGAGCGGGCGGCCCCACGGAAACCGGCTTTTAGCCCGGAGGAGTGGGTAAGTGGATGGCAGGCTCCCACTCCATGATGCCTAGTGCTCACACATGGAGAAACTAGGCGCAACCCCCCCCCCCCTCCTCTATGATTACCTCGGAGGAAAACACATGGACGGCCCCCCTCCGCTGCCTGTATAAGGTGAATGGCCGGATAAGCTGGCGCCCCAATCGCTCTTCCGAAACTAGCAAGCCCACAGGGAAGATAGCTGGCTGGCAGGCAGGCAGGATGGATGGATAGGCGGGCGGGCGGGCTGTATGGCTGCCCCACTCCCATGAAGCCCGGGAGAGGCTCGCCACGAGGCTGCTGCTCCACTCTCCCTCCCCCAACAAACCAGAAATGGCCCCAACACCAGACCTGACGTGGGAGGAGCCTTAAATACTCACCAGACTCCTCCCAAGTTGGTACTTCAACACAAAGTCAGGTGAATCTGGGAACTTGAGGCGACCAGACCACCTGAATTGAATGATAGCCTTAGTTTTGTCCCCTTTCTAAAGGAAATATTTTGGATTTGTCCCTCAAGCGTGTCATGCATCCTTATTTAGTCACAATAGTTTTTGCATTGTAACATGGGGGACCATTAGCTCTAGTGGTAGATGTATTTTCAAGTGATTCACGAAAGTCAGGAACTATATTTTAAGGGCCTGATTGCCTATTTTTATTAAAAGGCAAACGACAAGTCTGTAACATTGGTTACCACAATTTCGAAGTGACAGTGTTTCGTCCTGTCACAGTATATATATATATTTACATATATTTTTGGATTGGGTCAATCAGAGAAAAATGTTAAGGGTGTATCTGTAAATACGGTAAATACTCTTAAGCCAAAGCATTGCTCAACCTCCTTTGTTTCTATGGATATAAGTTGTTTTATCTTTACCTCTGGGTGCATTCACTCCATGAATGGCATGGATTAGGGTCATTACTATATGGTAATAATAAATATGCAAGACTAAATATATTAAACATATGACCATGTTTTGGGTTATATTATACCATGAGGATCGTATCCCACTCTGTCCACTAGATGGTGGTGACTGAGGTGACTTTTGTGCATTTTTTTAAATTTGTATTGATGCACCTGTTGGTTTGAGATGCATATGACATCATTGCGCACCAACACGCATGCGCAGAAGAAGCAGGGCGACCATTTTAAGAACCGGAGGGGATACATGCCAAAAATTACAGCTGTATCTCTGATGGAGCTGGGAGACCCGGCGAAACTGGTCAAGAAGGCGTTTATTCATCCACCAGTCTCAGATTGCATAGTGATCACATGATCACTGAGCATGGAGTACCCGGATCCGTAATTCGCTGTGTCCAGTGAACACAGCAGTCACAAGGGGAGAAGCGACACCCCCCCTTAGCCAAAGATACACATGTATGTGATTGTGCCTGCATGCGTCATGCCGCCGCAGTATATTCAGGGTCTAGGCTTCACCCATCATGGTGAGCATACCCCTGAATGGGGCCTTCAGGGTCTGGGTGCCATTGGGATGTATCACAGCCTTGGACCTATAAAGCACCTTAAAGCTAACTCACTTGTTGCACAACATGTCAAGGTGAGTGCTGAATGCAGGATCCAGGCCCAATGCAAAATAATTGGTTGGTCCTGTTGTTGTAGGGGCCTGGTACGGTTCCCAGGATGTACATTGAGGGTAACCAATCTGAAAACTGTTAGTGAGCCATATGGCAATAAGCAGTCATATCTTGATATAAGTGTCAGTTGAAAAAATAGGATTTTTTTGTACTCACTGTAAAATCCCTTTCTCTGTTGTCCATGGACGGACAGAGCCTTCAAAGTCTTGACATATGGGTTATGTTCCTGTTCATAGGAGAGGACTTCCTCTCCTATGAACAGGAACACAAACCATATGTCAAGACTTTAAAGGCTGTGTCCGTCCATGGACGATAAGAGAAAAGGAGAACTGGTAAAGAATAGAAAATAATATTCTCCCATATCAGAAAGGGTCCATCACTAACAAAGAAACTGGAGGTTAATGGAGTGGACACAGTTATAAGGGTACACTGGGGGCGGTTACCAACAAACCTTTTAACAGTGTAAAATGACCGGGAAAGTAGCAGCACAAAATACCAGTCAACTCATGTGTCCTGTACTATACAATTAAGATATTTTATTTTTATTTTTAAGAGCATAATTCTTCATGTATTACTGTTCTGAAATTTGGGTATGGTAATCAAGCATCTAAAAGTTTTGAAATCAATACAATAGATTGTAAACAGCCTGGAGTTATTTAACTAGATTAAGTAATTTACAAATTAGTTATAGAGATCATCAACTTCAAGATACAGTCCCATAACAATTTTTTATTACACTTAATTACTTTATAGTAAAAAAAAAAAGTATCCCAGTCCTGCTCTGCCTTTTAAAAAAAAAAAAAGAAATGTAAGTTCAATCTAAATTGCTTACACAGGGTTAGATGTATAGTGGCAGATGAGACTACATACGTGTTACGTGCCATTGAATAACTTCCAAGTTCGACCGGATTCCAAATGCCAAGCTGAGATTATAGACATCAAAGTTTGGTGACTGCATGTTAGTATATTAGTCATTCTACAAACATCTGATGAAGATTCATTGGGATGGATCATGGCCTTGGACCTATATAGCACATAGCAGCTAGCTCACTTTTTGCACAACGTGTCAAGGTGGATGCTGAATGCAGAATCCAGGCCCAATAAAAAATAACAGGTGGTCCCTCTGTTTGTACGGTCCTTGTACGGTTCCCAAGATGTACATTGAGGGTAACCAATCCTAAAACTGCTAGTGAACCATATGGCAATACGCAGTAAGATCTTGAAAGAAGTGTCAGTTGAAAAAAAGGAGAACTGGTAAAAAATAGAAAATAATCTTCTCCAAAGGGATCCATTACTAATAAAGAAACTAGAGCCTCATGGAGGGAACAGAATTGAATGGGTACACTGGGGGCAGTTACCAACAAAGCCTTTAACAGTGCACAATGACCTGAAAGTAGCAGCATATCATCCCATAGAATCAACTTGTGTGTCCTGTACTATACAATTAAGATCTTTTTTTTTTTTTTTTTTAAGTGCATAATTGTTTATGTATTATTGTTCTGGAATTTGGGTATGGTAATCAAGCAACTAAAAGTTTTGAAATTAATACAATATATTGTAAACAGCCTGGAATTTTTTAACTAGATTAAGAAATCTAAGAATTAGTTCTAGAAATGATCACCTTCAAGATACAGACAGTTTATTCATAAATTAGTCCCATAACAAACTTTTATTACACTTAATTACTATATAGTAGAAAATGTATCACAGTCCTCCCTGGCGTTTTGAACAAAAAAAAAAAGAAATGTAAGCTATATCTACTGTAAATTGCTCACAGTGTTAGATTCATAGTGGCAGATGAGACTAGCATAAGTTTTACGTGGTTGAACAACTTCCAAGTTCGATCAGATTCCAAATGCACAGCTGAGATTATAGACATCAAAGTTTGGTGACTGCATGTTAATATATTAGTCATTCTACAAACATCTGATGAAGCTTGTGTTTTTCACCCAATATTTTGTATGTTTCAGTTATTATATCAAATTGGAATACACTTCTGGCCAGGTTTCAGCCTAGTATATCACACAAAGCAGGCTTAGGTGGGTGGTTGAGTGGCGTGTATAAAGCTGATAATATTGTACAGTATATAAATCCCTATTCTTGAATGGCTTGGAGGAACCCGTCGATTGCTATAATACTAAACATCTTTAAGAGAATAAAGACACTTTAAACTAAAGACTGTGATCAAATTATTGACTGCCATCAAATTCTGCCTGAATGCCACCTGTCTTGATCTGTGTTGGCTTATGAACAACACTCTGTTTTTGATGATGTTACTTTACTTCTGTTACCTGTTGTGTAGCCAGCTTTTACCAGTTGGGAAAACCTTAAGGGCCAGATTCTCATAGAATTTCGCATGCGTATCGTAAGCCATTTATACTACGCCGCTGGCATCGTACTAGAGCAAGTGCCGTATTCTCTAACCATTTGCTCCGTAGTTTGCGTTGGCGTAGCGAAAATGGCCCAGCGTAAGCCCGCGTAATTCAAATGGGGCGGCTTGTATTTAAATTAAGCGCGCCCCCGCGTCGAACGAACTGCGCATGCGCCGGCCGGGGGTAAAAGCCCAGTGCGCATGCTCCAGCTCACGACGGAAAGCGTAGTTGAAACCGACGTCAAAACGACGTGATCGTCACTTACGCAATGCCCTATTCGCGAACGAGTTAGTAAAACGACGTAAGCGACGGAAAAAGCCGACGCTGACCCGACGCCATACTTAACATGGCATCCGACGGCACCCGACGGCATCCGACGGAACTTCGTAAGGTTACTCCTCATAGAAGCAGGGGTAACCTTACGCGGACGAAAACGACGTACGCGACGACGGGGCGGCGTAAAAGCGATCGGGAATCGGCGTACTAGCCTCATTTGCATATGCAAATGAAAAAACAACGTAAAGGCCACCTAGTGGCCGGAGTTGTCATTACAACTACGATCCGCAAGTGTAATGGTTTTACACTTGTCGGATGTTGAAGCGTATCTATGCCAAAGTGATGCTAAGCATCACTCGCATAGATACGAGGCAAAAAAAAAAACGGCGATACGACGGGGTATCTGAGATACTCAGTCGTAGCGCCGCTGAGAATCTGGCCCTAAGACTGTAGTAAGGGAGGAATTCAAATTGCCCTGTTGGCATTACTGTCAAAGTCTAGACATTTTTTGGACTTTGCAACTCAGCTTAGCATGACTAACTGGTGACACACAGGGCCACCACAAAGCCATGGAAGTTTGCTCAGACCATGGACCTAGCTAATGTTTTATTTTTATTTTACACAGCCATGAGATGATGTCCTGTAAATTCTACTCAACCAGTGAAAACTATGCTCTCAGTCTGCACAGAAATTTTCAGCTTACAGGATAATAATCTTCAGCAAACTGAGCGATCATCACTGAAGCAGGATAACTCTGCAATTAACCCTTTACACACACACACAGTAGCAGCTACCACATGTTTTAATGGCAATGCACATTGTTCACAGCATCTGCTCTTGCAGTTCTGAACCTTGAAAAAAGTTCTGTATTACTCGCTGCCACGCCTATACAGGAACTTAACAGTGTTGACAAATTGTTTTCATTTAAAGGGCCTTACTTCAAAACATTTCTTTTTAAATCTGTGTGTAGAGCATTTAGAGATTCCATTTAAGAAATAATATATATAGAGTTTTAAAGAAAAATGGAAAAGTAAATGATACAATAAATTAATTTTGAGAAAAGGAATATTACAAAACAGGCAGCTAGCAAAAAATGGTAAAATAAAATGGGATTCAAAATTTCAAAATGCTTCTTTGGTTCCCTGTACAATCCAATTTGCTTCCAGGCTCTCTTAGTATCCTTTGTGGTTTTGATGTCAACGAGAGCTGCATCTATATCTGTGTTTCCATACAATAATGTTTCAAAATCTGACCAACAACATATTGAACAGAAGAAAATGACGACTTGTTAGAGACCAAATATGATATATATCTTATGTACTTATAAAATCTGATTTATTTTATTAGCTTCCTTTATCTGGTACTATAGACATGTTTGGTTTCTGATTGGCATCTTTCCATACATTAGTGTAACCACTTTTTGTAGCTCTATTACAATAAGATTTTTGAAGACTGAATGAATCTTGTGTAACAGGTGTGTATTGCTCAAATGTAGTGTATTACAACAGGCTACTGTATTTATGATCAGGCATGAATTTTAGAGAAATAATGGTGGTATTGTTTGCAAAATGACTTTTTTTTTTACTATTCTCACTTACACAGTTTGGAATTCAGACCTCATTATTGTCACACCTCTCCATTTTGGGAGATCACACAGAACTGAATGCAAGTTCCTTTCAGACAACTTCTGCTAGCTCGGCTTTCCATGACAATCCATCTGCATTGTTGTTGTTACTTCCTTTCTTGTGCTGTATTGGAGTTCAAATGGTGAAACACCTGTGGACTCCTGGGTCACCTATCTATAGACAAACAGCAGATAAGGCAGTTAGATATTCCCAGTTCCTTCCCTGCAATTACACAGATGTACTCAGAAATTCCTTCAAAGCTTCACTGAACCTTGTACAAGCTGTTTGTTGGTGGCAAGGATGACCCACAACATGCATCATCTGTATTTTCTGACAGAATGCCTGCATCAGGTCAGACACAAACTGTGGGCTTTGATCACTGATGAGCTCCACAGGGAACCCAACATTTATTAAACTTTCCCACCAATGCAATAGTGACCTTGTCCATCCTAAAGGAGGATAGTGCCACACCACTGGTGGCATAGTCTACTACTATCAGGATGCATCATTTTCTGGAGCTGCTAAAAATGGCTGGTGATATCCACCACCATCCTTTTAAACGGCTTGTCAGTTACAAACAAACGTTATTGTCATGGCCCAGGTCTGAAACTGTGACCTCTACCATGTCTGGCAATGTCACTTCTTCCTGAGCCACCTGAGATGCTGAACAGCTCTCTGTCTAAGTGTTTAAATTTTCTTTCCTTGCCTCATGTTTTTGAAAAAACCTTAAAGCCGAGTTTAACTCGTTAGGAGTGATACTTCCTGTCCCACTTCCTCCTTCCACCTACAGGCCACCTAGGCGACTTCTCCTCTTCACCTAGGTGGCCCCTCTCTCTAGGTAATCTCCTGGGACACATGACAGGTCCCAGAAGATCGCCTGTCCACTCCGAGTGTGCAGCACAACTCGCTCATGCGCAGTGCATGCCCGGCCGTGAAGCTGAAAGCTGTCATGGACAGGTTCTCAGAGGTGGCAATGGAGATCCTGGCGGAGAGGAGGTGAAGAGGAGCAACGCTCTGGCCTCTGGGCCGCTGACTTTTAATAAACATAAAAAGCCTGGTACTCCGCTTTAAACTATTTCCTCCTCCCATGAACTTTCTGATTTAAGCCATTATTGTGCTCCCTCCAGCTAATATCTCACTCTTGTCACTCCTGCTGCCGTCCACATCTCCAGTGCCACTCGTTACCAACATTTGGCTTGTATCTCGACTACACTTCTGCTTAATCCCAACCTACAACCATGTGTTACAGACCTTTGGCTTGTCTACTGACTATAGTCCTGCTTGAGCTCTACCTGCTATATGTGCTCCTAGTTTCCAGCTTGCTCACCTCCTGGTTGGGCAATCTGTGACCTGGTACCAACATGCAGCAAAACCCATCTTCACCATCAGGAGCCCCATTGAACACCAATTAGTGCTTAGACTTCGCACCTCGGATGAGTCTGTGTCATCAGCCAGGGTGACCTGCAGCTGCACTGATCCAGCTTGTTGGTGGGAACCTCTGTACTGCTATAGTTACTTGTCTCCAAGCCTGACCCTGGACTGTGACAGTTTTAGTGGAGCCCTATTAACATCTTTCTTGCCAACCCACTGGCAGGTAACACAGGAGTGACTGTAGTTGGTCATGTTTGTAAGTATGTTAGGATAGAAAAAAATCTGCATCACCTATGGCTTGGTCTGAGTGATTCCCAAATTACTTGATAGGGGAATTTTCCACACCACCTTCAACAAGTGCCTCTTAAATTGGTTGGGTACAATGATCTGCCTTTTGGTCAGTTTTCCTTATTGCCTCCAGTGGTTAGGTTCTGTACAGCTTTCCATTTTCTCAGTAAAACTTTTGTTTGTCTCCCTGCAGAGGAGGTCTGGAGGTCTGGCCAGGCTTTTGAGTCTGTAGGATTGCTCAAATGTAGCACTAAAAATTCTGGCCAAATGTCTGATGGCAAAGAAGGAGAGCAGCTGAGGCTCTGCAGAGTCCACTTGATCAGAGCAAGGAATGGGCCTATGGGCACCATCCTGCTCTTCAACAAGAGACTGTGCCTTGACTGCCTTGTGAGCACTATGAGTGACTGCTAACACTGGTGTAACGGCTACCCAAGTAGGGAGAGGGTATGAGCCGTTGGCGACGTCCTTTTCCCTGGCAAGTTGCTATGCAAGTAAGTCCAGTATAAGCCCATCCACGAGATCCAGAGGGAGAGTCAGGTCCAGTTGTAAGAAACAGAAGGAATATCCCCTCGCATTCCCTCCTAAGAACGAGACGGTGCTACGTTTGGAAGGGTCAAGTAACACAACTTTAATGGTAAATTTCTTAGTTTATATCTTAGTTACAAACTGGTGAGTGCTCAAGGAACAATGAAAGTCTCCGCCCCCTCCCTCCACAGGGGGGCCCCAAGTTAGACACACTGTCACCAGGCCAAAAGAAACCACATTCCTTTCTCAATAGACTTCAATCACAGATAACCCCATCAATAGATAAGCATTTCGGCACCGCAAAGCCTGACAAGTTCTTCTGAACACAAATGACATGCTAATTCAGTACACAGACAGGAAACTGGTAATTTGTAATACAATACACAAAAGAGAGAAGAGACATTTAGAATTCAACAGTGAAAGAGTCACTCTACAATTAACCTTCTAAATTCAGAACCAACAGATCCAAAACAGCCCTCCAGATATCTCAGGATATAATGTGGATAATCCATATCTCAGGTAGTCCCAGATATCATTCATCCTATTGTAACACGTCCTTCGGTTCCTTGTATGTCCCACTGCATGATTATTATAGATGGACAGGCAGAATACATAGTTCCGTTACACTGCTCCCCTTTTGTGGAACACTCCGGCAGACCCGGATTGATCCTTTTCGGGTCAACTTGGGGATGTCCGGTCTGCTGTTAGGGTAAAAGTTCAGTTTGCCTGGACAGTCCATCGGCATTTCCATTGAATCTGCCAGGGCGGTATTGGATAGAAAAATTGTAGGGTTGTAGGGCCAAGCTCCATCTTAGCAAGCGTCCATTATCCCCAGCTACCCGGTTCAGCCATACTAGTGGGTTATGGTCCGTGATCAGGGTGAATTCCTGCCCATACAGGTAGGGTGTGAGCTTCTTTAAAGCCCAAACCAGGGCTAAACATTCCTTTTCCACTGCCGCGTAGCTCACTTCTCTGGGTAATAATTTTCTACTCAGGTACGCGACAGGGTGTTCTCCTCCATCCTCCCCGATCTGGCTTAGAACTGCCCCCAGTCCGTACATGGACGCATCTGTATGAACGACAAATCTTTGGTTAGGGACGGGGGCAGATAGAACAGGTGCGATGATCAATGCTTGCTTTAAGGTTTGGAATGCTGTTTCACAGGCGGGAGACCACAGGACTACTCTAGGCAAATTCTTTTTGGTCAAATCTGTCAACGGTTTAGCAATGGTACTATAGTCAGGGACAAACTTTCGGTAATACCCTGCTGTCCCTAAAAATGCCAGTACCTGGGTCTTAGTGTGAGGGGTTGGCCAATTGGCTACAGCCTCAACCTTAGCGGGTTCTGGTCGTTGTTTTCCACACCCGACTCTGTGTCCCAAGTATTGGACTTCTGCCATCCCGAAACTACATTTTTCTGGTTTCAGGGTTAGACCGGCGGCCCTAATTTGATCCAGTACAGCCTCAACATGTCTCAAGTGTTCCCCCCAAGTCTCACTATAGATCGCAATGTCGTCCAAGTACGCGCAAGCAAAATCCTGGAAGCCATCAAGGAGGCGGTCCACTAAGCGCTGGAATGTGGCTGGGGCATTCTTCATCCCAAATGGCATGACCTTGAACTGGTATAAGCCAAATGGGGTGACAAATGCCGACTTAGGGATAGCCTCCTTGGCCAGGGGAATCTGCCAATACCCTTTGCACAAATCGATCGTGGTCAGATAACGTCCCCTGGCGATCCGATCCAATAGCTCATCTACTCGGGGCATGGGGTAGGCATCTGTCACGGTTCTGTCATTGAGGCGTCGGTAATCGACACAGAATCGGGTTGTTCCGTCCTTTTTGGGGACTAGGACCACGGGCGAGGCCCAGGGGCTGTCAGATGGTTCTATAATCCCCAGCCTTAACATTTCTTGTATTTCCTTCCTCATCTCCTCTTTTACTGCCTCAGGGATTCTGTAGGGAGTCTGTCTGAGAGGGTTCTGTCCTGGGGTCTCTACGTGGTGAGTCGCTAAGAGAGTGTACCCGGGCTCCTGGGAAAATGTCAGCCCTTTCTCAGTTAGCAATTGTCGCATCTGTCCCTTTTCCGCGGGAGGTAACCGCTCCCCTAGCTGTATAGTATTGAGCAGAATTTTAGGTCCCGAGTCAGCTAATAGATCTGGGATGGGTAAGCTGTCAGGGTCTTCAGTGGCTGGGATACATATGGCTGCTACATCCTCTGGTCTTTCTTGATACTCTTTTAATAAGTTTACATGAAAGGATTTCTGGACCCTTTCGTCTTGGTTGCTGGCAATTACATATGTAGTATCGCAGACTTGTGCTACTACTTTGTAAGGGCCCTGCCATGAGGTCTGGAGCTTATTCCCTTTGACAGGTCTAAGCACCAGCACCTTCTGGCCCACTTGAAACGTTCTCTGACGGGCGCCCTGGTTGTACCAGTGTTTCTGCCGTCCCTGGGCCGCATGGAGATGGTCCCGTGCCATCCGAGCCAACTGTTCCATGCGGTCCCGCATTTCCAGTACATATGGCACAATGGGGACACCTTCGTGCTCTGTCTCGCCCTCCCAGTGCTCCCGGATGAGGTCGAGGGGGCCTCGCACCCTCCGTCCATAGAGCAGCTCGAAGGGAGAGAACCCTGTGGATTCCTGCGGTACCTCCCGATAGGCAAACAAGAGGTGCGGCAAAAATCGTTCCCAGTCTCTGTATTCCGCTGTAAAGGTCCGCAGTAATTGCTTGAGGGTACCATTAAAACGTTCACAGAGACCGTTAGTCTGAGGGTGATACGGTGAACTAAGCAGAGTTTTGATACCGCAGACCTTCCATAGCTGTTGGGTGAGGTCTGCGGTAAACTGGGTCCCTCGGTCGGATAGGATTTCCTGAGGAAACCCCACTCTGGTGAATATCCCGACGAGAGCACTGGCAACAGTGTCTGCCTGGATATTCGTCAGAGCGACGGCCTCCGGGTAGCGAGTGGCGTAGTCCACTACGGTAAGAATATATTTCTTACCAGCGGGGCTGGGGTTAGGTAGGGGTCCCACTAGGTCGACTGCTACCCTGCTAAAGGGTTCCTCGATCACGGGCATAGGCAACAGTCGGGCTTTAGGGTGATCCCCTCTTTTCCCTACCCGTTGGCATGTGTCACAGGTGCTGCAGTAACGTCGCACATCCTTCGAGATTCCCGGCCAAAAGAAGGTCTGGGTGATCCTGTAGGTGGTGCGGTTACCCCCTAGGTGTCCTGCCAACGGAATGTCGTGGCCGATTCGGAGAAGTTCCAACCGGTACTTTCTGGGTACTACCAGTTGGCGCTTCTGCGGCGAGACACCGCCTCTCTTTCTGCCCTCGGTCAATCTGTATAACCTGTCACCATCCCATATAAAACGTTCCCGCTCATCTCCTCTACTGTCGGCTAATTCTCGATACTTTTGGAGGGTGGGGTCCTCCCTAGTTTCCCTCCCAAATTCCTCTGGTGTGTCCCAAGCTATGGGTCCCTCTACTGTACTGGGGTTAAATGTCGGTTCCTGGCTTACCTGGGTCTCTCGGTCTGTTGTAGGATCATCTGTGATACGGGTCTGTGAGCGGGTGGTCACGGGACAAGCGGCATCAAGGGTAGGTAAATAAGCCGAAGTCAGAGGGCCAATGTCGTTGCCCAGTAAAACCTCGGCAGGTAGGTTGTCCATGATCCCAACTGTGGTCTTTCCTGACCCGACTCCCCAGTCTAAGTGCACCCGGGCGGTGGGTAGGCGGAATACAGCACCCCCTGCGACCCGGACGGCCACTGTGCGAGTTGACATGTTCTCTGGCTTTACCAGATGTTTTTGAATCAGAGTGATAGTAGCCCCGGTATCTCTTAGGCCTTGGGCTACTTGTCCATTCACCCGTACCTCCTGACGGTGATGCTGACGGTTATCTGGAGAGGCCGCTTGTATTGGGTCTGCTTCATACAAAATTCCCAGACATTCCTCAGGGCCCACCTCGGTCTCTAGGCAGTGGGCCACAGCGGGCCATGATGGAGTGACCTCTGTGTTGGATGTTGGGCGTCTCCAGTTGTTATTTGTAGCTCTCAAAGGACAAAAACGAGCAATATGTCCCGTGTTGCTGCAGTGATGGCACGTCACCCTAGACGAATCCCGGGGGTAGTTGTTAGGCCCCTGAGGTCGTGGTGGTCCTGGTGGGACTGGAGCCCGAAATTCTGGGCGTGGGGTGCCGGTTGGAGTACGCGGTTCTACCTTATGAGCCAGCCGTGTAGTACCCTGGCTTACTTTCCTTGTTTCCGCGTACTCATCTGCTAGCCGCGCCGCCTCATTTAAGTTAGCGGGACGGCGATCTCGTACCCAGTCCTGTATGTCTGCGGCTAGGTCTTGGAAGAAATGTTCCATTAGGAATAGCTGCAATACTTCCTCCCCGGAGTTGGCCTTGCACCCTTGGACCCAATGGGATGCCACTCTTTGTAACTGGTTGGCCCATTCCATGTGGGAGTCCACAGCCTTCTTCTTGGATTCCCGAAAGCGACGGCGGTAGGTTTCTGGGGTTACGGCATATCGGGTTAACAGCGCCTTTTTCACTTGCTGATATTGTAAAATATCCTCTGGAGCAAGTGCCCGAAAAGCTTCATTGGCTTTGCCCGACAATTTCCCAGACAAAATAGTGACCCATTGGTCTGGTGGTACCTGGTGCAGTGAGCACTGTCTCTCAAAATCCGCCAAATATCCATCTATTTCCTCCTCACTTTCTACAAAAGCTTTAAATGCAGTGAACGGTATTTTCTTTCCTGTCGCAGCGGGTGGGGAAGTAGGAGCTGCGTGTGTAATGGGCTGTCTAGCTCTTACCAGTTCCAGTTCTTGTCCCCTCTTGGTTTGAATCTCCTCTCTTGCTTCCCGGAACAGCTGGTTTATTATTTCCGTGGACGTTTCTGGATACAAGGATAATCTCCGCTGTACAATATCCGTAATTACATCTTCCTCGCTGACAGGTGCTAGAGGCTCCGCTCCTTCCATGGATCCATCCATTTGGTCCAGCTCCAGTAAATCCGCTATCAGCTCCCTCCGTGGTCTGTTACTGACACTCCTACCACGACTCTCCAATAAATCTTTTAGTGTGGTTCTTTTCAGCCTGGCGTACTGGGACTCCATTCAGAACTTGCTCCTTGGATAAAAGGACCATCCCACCGCTGCCAACCAATGTAACGGCTACCCAAGTAGGGAGAGGGTATGAGCCGTTGGCGACGTCCTTTTCCCTGGCAAGTTGCTATGCAAGTAAGTCCAGTATAAGCCCATCCACGAGATCCAGAGGGAGAGTCAGGTCCAGTTGTAAGAAACAGAAGGAATATCCCCTCGCATTCCCTCCTAAGAACGAGACGGTGCTACGTTTGGAAGGGTCAAGTAACACAACTTTAATGGTAAATTTCTTAGTTTATATCTTAGTTACAAACTGGTGAGTGCTCAAGGAACAATGAAAGTCTCCGCCCCCTCCCTCCACAGGGGGGCCCCAAGTTAGACACACTGTGACCAGGCCAAAAGAAACCACATTCCTTTCTCAATAGACTTCAATCACAGATAACCCCATCAATAGATAAGCATTTCGGCACCGCAAAGCCTGACAAGTTCTTCTGAACACAAATGACATGCTAATTCAGTACACAGACAGGAGACTGGTAATTTGTAATACAATACACAAAAGAGAGAAGAGACATTTAGAATTCAACAGTGAAAGAGTCACTCTACAATTAACCTTCTAAATTCAGAACCAACAGATCCAAAACAGCCCTCCAGATATCTCAGGATATAATGTGGATAATCCATATCTCAGGTAGTCCCAGATATCATTCATCCTATTGTAACACGTCCTTCGGTTCCTTGTATGTCCCACTGCATGATTATTATAGATGGACAGGCAGAATACATAGTTCCGTTACAACTGGAAATACAGATTCGACAATTACATGTACTACATCAGACATACATGTATTGGGTAATTGTGCATGCATGGTGGTTACTCATGTAACTGCCCATATATTCTTTCTTAGGATAATCTGAGCATCTCCACCTCTTTTTCCTCATTCTGTCCATCCCAAACATTGCCTAGAGGTCACATCCACTTCTTTACACAATACCTTGCTATGTCCTGAGTCCAGTTGGTGAATTCTGGGTGCCATCCAGCCATTTTCCCAGTAAAAGTAAGGAGGTTCTCAGAGATAATGTCCTTTTTATCTTCTAACTGTGTTACCAGGAGCTTCAGGAGCTAGCCACTGTGATTCTTGGCTCATAGTTGTAGCTGGAGTTGCCTTTGGTGTTTTCCCTCCTTTTCTAGACAATAGTGGAAGACCTGTGGTAGTCAGATACCAGAGTGTTTATGCAAGTATCTGCTAAATCTGCTAATTTTGCTATTTTGGCAGATTCAGGCTTGAACACCATCAAAAACTGTTGAACCGTTGAACCACATTCTGTTTGTTTGCAGGTCATATTGCAATGACCTGAATTTCATGTGGTATACGTCTGGTGTCATTGGATACTTTTCAATTATAGCACCCTTCATGGCCTCATAATTATCATCCCTTTCACTGGGTAATTCCCACAAAGTTCTTCAGGGCTTAGTTTCTCAGCCCTGACATTAGATGGATAGTAAATAAGTATCAATGTCACTGTCCTTCCAGATGACTAGAATTTTAGCTGCATGGCTCACAGCCAAAGGTGGTTCTGTGTGTTCACTTCTGTGGAAAGGTATATTTTTTTTCATACAGAGCACATCTGTGCTTAGTACCGCTACCTCGACCACTAGCCCTCTGATCCCTTTTGTGACAGCACATTTCCAGTGCAGGAGGAGTGGCTGGGCTGTCAGGCTCACACAGAGAATGACAGCCCAGCCTCTTGGCATCTGCTCCTTGTGCACTAAAGACTGTGGCCCAGATTCACAGAGCGATTACGCCTGTCTAACTGGTGTTAGACAGGAGTAATTTCAAATTTCGCGCGCCGTATCACTAGTTTGAATCCTCAAACCATGATACGGCGGCTTCGGGCTTCGATCCGAGAGGCTTACGTCTTCGTAAGCCTTCGGATCTACGCTGCAATATTTTTGCGGCCGCTGGGAGGAGACCGCGTCGTTTTCAGCGTCGGGATATGCAAATGACTTTTTACGGCGATCCACGAAGATACTAGTGGTCTTCGCAATCGCTTACGTCATTTTTTTGCTACGTACTGTTAGACCAGCTATTTGCTGGTCTAACGGTGCGTAGCCCATGTTAAGTATGGCCGTCGTTCCCGCATCGAATTAAATTTTTTTTTTTTTTACGTAACTCGTTCGGGAATAGGAATGTCCGTAAACGACGCTACTCAAACAACGAATGACGTAACGACGTGATTTTGCGCAATGCACGGCGGGAAATTTCTGAACGGAGCATGCGGGAACGCGCCTATTTTAAATGCTTCACGCCCCCTACTCGCGTAGATGGCTTGCGCCGGGAGAAATACACTACGCCGCCGTAGTTTACTGGACAAAATCTACCGGGATTCCACGTAGAGCCAGGTGAAATACGGCGGTGTAGAGTATTTCTGATACTCTACGCGAATCCAATTGTATGTGAATCTGGCCCTGTATATATAGCTTTCTATTGGGAGGTTTGGGAGGGTGAGAGAGCTCTGTACTGTGGGATGAGGGTGGAGCTTTATAGTGGTGTTTCTTTCAGTGACACCATCAATGTAGGGACATTTTTTTCCTTTCAGTGAAACCACTGATGCAGGGATATGTTTCCTTTTAGTGACACCGCTGATGTATTGACATTTTTCCTTTTCAGGGACACCAATGATGTGGGGGCATTTTTCCTTTTAGTGACACCACCTGTGCAAGGACATTTTTCCTTCCAGTGACACCAGATGACAACTTTTAATGCCAATGACACCACCGACAAGAAATATGATAGATTATTTGGTTAGCATTCGTCATTTTTGTTATACGGTTTAATTCAATTCTACACTTAAGTTTTGTACCCAAATAATTAAAATGGTAATAGAAGAAAAGAATTTCAAAACCACAACAAACTTGGTAAAAGAAAGAGTCATACCTAAAATGTATGATTGACTATGCCCCACAGTTTGCTCCCAATAGGGGTGTTCATCTATAGTAGTGACATTACCAATGCCATAATTTTGTTGTGGATCTACCTATAAACACTGATAATACAGTTTTATTGCGCTCTTCTTGTACTGTCTGCATTAAAAAAGTTAAGTCATACATGCATGTATCCAACCTTCTAATGACAAGAATGGACAATGTCCTACTTTCCTATTTGATTGTTTGTAATTCCTATTTTCTGAAAACCTTCAATAAAAAACATGATAAAAGAAAGACACCACTGATGCAGGGGATTTTTTTTATTTTAGTGACACCGCCAACGAAGCAACATTTTTTCCTTCCACTGACACTACCAATGACAAAATTTACACAGCAGTATATTTTCCTTCTGGTGACACCAGCGATACAGGGAAAATATTTTCCTTTTAAGGACACCACTGATGCAGGAGCACTTTTCATTTCAGTGACGCCATCAACGCAGGGACATTTCTTCCTTTCAGTGACACCACCGATGGAGGGAAATGTTTTCCTTCTAGTAATACCAACTGTGCAGAGATGTTTATTCTTTCCAGTGACACCACTGATACAGGGGCATTTTTTCTTTTCAATGACACCATCAACTTTTTTATTTTTTTACTTCAGTTACACCATCAATGCAAGCTATTTATTTATTACAGGTACTTACAGTGGAACCTCGGATTACGAGCATAATCCATTCCAGGAGAATGCTCGTAATCCAAAGTACTCGCATATCAAAGCAAGTTTCCCCATTGAAGTCAATGGAAATGAAAATAATTTGTTCCACATTGACTCCGTTCCTGAGGTTTGCTGAGGTCACCCGAGCTGTCCTCGGGCCTTTCCATGCAATTTCAAATGGTGCCGCAGCACTTTACATATATATTGTACATTCAGATCAGTCCCTGCCCTTAAGGAGCTAAAAATCTATATTGATTATAATACCACCAACACAGGGACATTTTTTTCTTTCAGTGACACCACCGATGGAGGGGCATTTTCTTTCTTTCCAGTGGCACCACCAACTCAGGGTCTTTTTTTAAACTTCAGTGACACCACCAATGCAGGGACAATTTTTTATTTTCAGTGATAACATCCACAGAGGGGTATTTTTATCCTTCCAGTGACAACACCGACTCCAGGACATTTTTATTTTTTTCCAGTGACATTACCAATGCAGGGACATTTTTCCTTTGCAACTGTTAGCCTCATATGTGTGTGCTGATTTTAAACTATTCACTGGTGGTATTTCATTGCATGTCATTAACATTACCAACATTTTGGCCCTCATTCCCTTCTCCAACAAACGGTGGGCAGAGGGACAGTTGTCTGATAGGTGGGAGGGGCCGTTTCCCATGTTTGCCATGGGCACAGGTAGCATTGGACATATTGTGACCTGTGAGACGGAAGCAAGTGTGTTTGGCTTATTATTGGGCTGTCAGGCACATCTATTTAGTACGTTTTCTCAGGGGTTATGGAAGTATTTCTGGATTATGAAGGGGCAAAACTGTATACTACAGAGGAACATGTTATAATGTGTTAGTAACAAGTTTCTGTTCATTCTTGTCAACTTTTGTATGTGCACTGTGAACCCTAGCTGTTTCCCTGGGTGTTTCACCTGCCTATAATCTGGCTCCCAATGTTTGCCTTTTGCCACTTGATTTTAATTCTGCCTAAATGCCATGCTGCATACCTTGACCCATGCTTGTAAACCAATTCTACATCAAGGCCACCTGAATTAATATCTGACAATTTATGGACTATTATTTTTCCTAGACTATGGTACTTCACTTCAGGTGTTGCTATTGGGAAAAACGCTATAAACCTGCATAAAAAAATGTAATCTTCCTTATGGGGATAATTGACAAAAAAGCAGCCAATCCTTAGAGTCTGTGCCTTTTAGGAGACCACAACTACCTTTGGAGCCACAGTTGGGTTACACAAAACCAAGTGGCAGAACAAATTTGTGTATAGAGCAATTGTGTTCCACAAACTTATATTAGACTAAAAACCTAAGGTACAGAGTAACAGTTGTTCTCTACAGTAAGATAAAATTATTAAGGGAATAAACTAGAACGCACCATAACGGGAACCTTTTCAGCCAGGATGTTAATGAGTCAAATCTACGTAAACAATATGCTCTAATGGTACGCTTAATGAATTTTCAAGGCAAGCGTATAGATCATTTCTGGAATTACACAAGTGGTTTCCTTGAAGCTCTGTAAAGTAAAGGCAAGTTAGTATCAAACGTGCCTTTAGACTGTTCAAAATCCCCCAGTATTCACTGGGGTGTATTTAAGGCTTTAGTGTTTGTGTATCCTTCAGTCTTATCCCCCAAGAACTATAAATGGCTTCATTTCTTTTTATGGAAAAAAAAATCATCATGAATATTTTTTACATGACTGCCATAACTAATGTCAAGAGACGAGATTAAATACCTTCAAGCTCAATCAGTCAAGGATGGAACATCTTTGCATTCCATGATTACTAAAGAATATATTAATCATGCTCCCCCGTAACAAAAGCTCTTGACCTAAATTTGAAGTCAAACTTTAGCTTTGTGAGTCTGATCATACAATACATTTTTGTTCTCACCATACAATCCTTTTCTCTGAGTTCATTGAAGGGCACAGCTGAGATCTTGATCAGTGACCAATGGACTAGAGGATCGTTTTAGGCGTAGGACTCTAGGCAAAAATCTAAGGCAAAGCAGCCCCTGACGGTGGATTCCCCCCCCCCCCACACCCCAACTGTGGGAGGCAACTAAGTTAAGCTGGTCATACTTGGATCACAATTTGTCCAGTTCAGCATGAATGAATTTTGATCCATGTATGGGCAAGCCAGTTATACAGAAGTCAACCTGCAGATCGAGTTCTGTACAAACAGCCTGATGGGCTTTTCCCAAATGATCAGTGCTGCAAGCTATAGTCCTCAGCACTAATTGTGAGAAAATTATTTTAGGGATGAATACCAAAATCCTAATTTATCATCCATTCATTGAAGGTCACATGTGGGAAAGCATCATGACACCCAATGACTTGAGTGAAAAGGAATTTAGGGTGAATACAAAAATCCTATTTTATTATCCATTCATTGAAAGTCACAGTTAGGAAAGCATCAAGGGGGAAGAAAATAAACAGATCTGCTTTTTCAGCACAGGATACTTTGCCCCAAACAATGGACAAACATGTGCAAAAGCTGCACATGCAGAGCCTGACTGTGATGAATAACAGAATGGCGGGTACAATGTCCAGTGCTGGCAAGATGTCTACCCCTTAATGGGGCATGATAGTACATAAAATGTGCAAAGACCACAGGCAGAACACTAGGATGAAAGCAAACTGGGGAATGATGTTGGAAAAACAAGAGAATAAAAAGGACAACTGTGTAAGGGTCCCTCGTATTGGGTGGGCTTTGTACCATGCTCCTACCTGTTGTTTGGAGAAACACTGCCATATTGTGTCACCTTCACCCGGCCTAAAACTCACTCACACATGTTTTTCTGGCCTGATGCCTCTTATAAAAAAAAAAACACATTTTGTTGAAGGCCAAAGCAGTCACTTCCCCTTTGGAAACTCCCCCCACCCCTTCTTCTTGGTCTCAAAAACTATATGTCACTTTCTTTAATTAAAATATGTACACTTCCATATGTACATGCTTCATTTGTGTTGTTGTTTAACCAGCAGTGGATGGGGGAATCACTCCCACTAAGCTATTGTATTATGACTATGGGGAGGCTTTTCTGCTGTCAGAATACACTGATCTGACTGTTGGCTACAGCCAGTGGCTATGATCATTTGGGAAAAAAATAACAGGATGGTTGCACAGAAGTCGATCATTAGATTGACTTCTCAGCCTTTTGGGGTGTAATTTCACATATACCCATGCCATGTTTGAGCAATATGTCATTTAACTACTTGCCGACCGTCCGCCGTCATATTACTGCGGGACGGTGGCACTGTTTCGCGAGAGCACGTAGCTCTACGTCCTCTCTTTTGCGGCCACTAGGGGGCGCGTGCGCGTGCCCGGCGGGTACGTACGCCGCCGGGCACACGCGATCGCTCGTTACAGAAAGGGGAACGGGAGCTTTGTGTGTAAACACAAAGCTCTTGTTCCTGTCAGCGGGGGAAATGCTGATTTTCTGTTCATACATTGTATGAACAGAAGATCAGTGATTTCCCCTAGTGAGTCCACCCCCCCATACAGTTAGAACACAAACAGGAACACACTTAACCCCTTCCCTGCCCCCTAGTGTTAACCCCTTCACTGCCAATGGCATTTTTATAGTAATATAATGCATTTTTATAGCATTGATCGCTATAAAAATGCCAATGGTCCCAAAAATGTGTCAAAAGTGTTCGATGTGTCCGCCATAATATCGCAGTACCGAAAAAAAACTCTGATCGCCGCCATTACTAGTAAAAAAAAAATATTACTAAAAATGCCATACAACTTCCCCCTTTTTTGTAAACGCTATAAATTTTGCGCAAACCAATCAATAAACGCTAATTGCGATTTTTTTTTTTACGAAAAATATGTAGAAGAATACGTATAGGCCTACACTGAGGAAAAAAATGTTTTTTTATATCTTTTTTGGGAATATTCATTAAAAAAATTTAAAAAATGTATTAAAAAAATATTGCATTTTTTTCAAAATAGTCGCTCTATTTTTGTTTATAGCGCAAAAAATTAAAACCGCAGAGATGATCAAATACCACCAAAAGAAAGCTCTATTTGTGGGAAAAAAAGGACGCCAATTTTGTTTGGGAGCCACGTCCCAGTATCAGTTAAAGCGACGCAGTGCCGAATCACAAAAAGTGCTCTGGTCTTTGGACAGCAATATGGTCCGGGGCTAAAGTGGTTAATGACAACTTTCTGTAAAAAGAATAAAAAAGTAATACTAATTTTCCAGAAACTTGTGGCAATATATAAAATATCCCATGGACTCAACATGCCTCTCAGCAAATAGCTTTAAGTGTCTTCTTTCCAAAAAGGGGTCATTTTGGGGGTTTTGTGCTATCTTGACATTTCATGGCCTCTGTAACTGTAAGTAGTGAGGAAGTGAAATCACAATTTTAGGCCCTTAGAAATCCACATTCACCCATGGCATGTTTAGCAATATATCATTTAGTGACAACTTAGTGCAAATAAAAAAAAAAATTCCTGCAACTTGTGTCAAAATATAAAATCGACATGCCTCTCAGCAAATAGCTTGGGGTGTCTACTTTCCAAAATGGGGTCATTTGGGGGGGGGGGGAGTGTTGAACTGTCCTGGCATTTTATGAACAACATTTAGAATCTCATGTTACACATCGTCCACTCTTCTAACCACAAAGCCCTTTCTAACACTTGTTGTTTACATGAAAAAATATTTTACAGGTTACCACTTTAGATTAACAGAGGAGGTCTACGGCTACATACCTCACACGCATGGTGCAATTGCTGTTTACATATGACGCGAGACCAACGCTTGCATTCACCTTAGCGCGAGAGCAGGGGGTGCTTTTGTATTATTATTATTATTTATTTCGCTTTTTATTTTATTTTTAAACTCTTCCTTTCATGTTTTTTTTTATTTTTATAATTTTTATTGTTATCTCAGGGAATGTTGTTTTTAACAACCGTTTTTCGGGTTGTAAAAAATTTAGTTTTTTTTTATGTCATTAAAAACGATTGTGTGTGGGCTCCAGAGCATTTTTCACGATGTAAAACATGGGCATTAAAAATTTCGAACATGCTCACATTTTTCACATAGTTTTTAACGTTGTCGTTTTTAACGTCGTAACAAATGGTCATGTGTGGGCTTTAACGACGTGAAAAAAACGTGCATGCTCAGAAGCAAGTTATGAGATGCTCCTTCTGGTAAAACTAGCATTCGTAATGGAGATAGCACATTTATCACGCTATAACAGGCTGATACGTGTTGTACATCACCGTGCTTTGCTAGAGCATTTTTTTTCATGATTGTGTGTAGGCAAGGCCCTTTTAACGATGGGGTTGAAAAAATCGTTGTTTTTTCTAGACCATTAAAAATTTCGGGCCAGATTCAGAGAGCCATTACGCCGGCGTTACAGGAGATGCGCGGCGTAAGTCTAAATCTGCGCATGCGTATCGATGCGCCGCATCCCCAAAACGATATACGCATGAAATCTAATTTTTTTCGACCGGTGTAATTTCGATAGACCGGCGCATCCGTGCACGCAAAACTGCGCTAGACACACCATTGATTTGCTATTCAAATATGCAAATGAGGGAGTTACAGGGATCCACAAAAGTAAGTTGGTGCAGCGCAGGCTATGCGCTGTGCGCAACAGCTGCACGTCCTGTCTAAAATTAGTCCATATAAAAGGTGGTATAAAATTAGACAATCCGTCTACATGTCAGCTAAAGCAACACTGTTAGTGAGGAGCTGAGCAGTCACACTTGCTGGACAACAAACTGCATGCCAACATGCCAGGGGCATCCTTGCTCATAGCTATACTACGGACTTTAGAGGAGAAGGGCACGGGAGAGGATATACCGCACACGCATAGACATCTTTGGCATGAGTGATTCTGAGGTGTATCGCATCCTTATATTCACCCCTGCTGCCATCATGGAATTAACCACAACCCTGCAGGAGGACATCACCAGCCTAACACACCGCTCACATGCAGTGCAGCCACTGGTCAAGGTCCTGGCTACACTCCATTTCCTTGCCAGTGGCTCTTTTCAAAGAACAAGTGGAGTGGTGGCTGTGATGTCACAATCCTCCATGAGCAGATGTGTGCACAAGGTTATCCCTGCAATCCTCAGATGCATGGCCAACCAAATCATCAAACCAACCACTGAGGACCTGCGGCTGAAGGCAATGACAAATTTCTACAGAATTGCCAGATTCCCACGCACCGTGGGGGCCATTGATTGCACACATGTGGCACTCCAGCCCCCCCATGAGACAGAGCACATATACCGCAATCGGAAGCATTGGCATTCCATCAACGTACAAGGCCTCATATGGCACGTCCGTGCCAAACACCCCGGATCCAGCCATGACAGCTACATATACAATCATAGCCCCATCCCAATGGAATTCGAACAGAACGTGTATGGGGACACCTGGCTGGTTGGTGAGTGACATGGGTGGCAGGCATGACGGTCCCCCCCCATGATGCACACATCACAAGGGGCACATGCATGACTAACATCCTCCTGTCTTTTCCCTTCCAGGTGACTCTGCATATGCACTGGGACCCCATCTCATGACTCCTATCCGGAACCCCCAAACCCCAGGAGAGGAAAGATACAATGAAGCCCACGCCCAAACCCGTGCAGTGGTGGAGCGCACCTTTGTCCTCCTGAAGTCACGTTTCCGATGCCTGGATAAGTCTGGGGGTACCCTGTTGTATTCCCCAAACTTTGTGTGCCAGATCATCGGTGCATGTTGCATGCTGCACAACTTCGCAGTGAGAAAGGGCCTGCAGATTGACATACGTGATGACCTGACCCCTGAACCAGACAATCCCCCCCTAACCGAGGATACCCCGTCTTCTGAGGGAAGAGCAGCCAGGAGACAGCTCACATTAGGCATCTTTGCACGTTAAACACACACATTAATCATGGCACAATGAGAATGCATGCATGCACACCACTGTGGTCCCTAGCACAGACACATCACATCCTCATCAAATTGGATTAGCACAAGCCCACCATGCAGGACTTGTGAGCAGCAACGCCACGCCACGGCTCCAATTATGTCACTGTACATTCATACACCATTCACACGGACCAGAAGATCACTTCTCCCTGGTCCTGGGGAACCCTTCTCCACCACAAATGAGGGTGACACCCCTTTTCCGGCAGGAATGTCACCCCCACATTCCAAAATCATTCACAACCCCAAAAAAAAATTGTCCAACAAAAAAACAAAAAATTTCCAGCAAAAAAAAAAAGTCCAGCAAAAAAAAAAAAGAAGGGGGAAACCAAATTAATGCCACTGGCGTGACCCACGCCTGGGGCGCCCACAGCCACGGCTCCTCAGGGTAGACTCATGGGGGGGGGGTAATCCGGGGAAGGAGAAGCAGCCCCTGGTCTCTGCCCACCTGGCGGCCTGCCCTCCAAGGCCACGGCTATTCTGTTCAGGCCAGCATTTACTGTTGCCGTATTGGCCTGGATAGCCTGGGTGAGGGCCCTCACATCCTGCCCAACGTCTGCTGTAGTAGTCTGCAGTTCGTTAAGGCAGTTTGTAAGAGCCCGGGAGTGGCAGTCCAGGTCCCCAAGCGTATCCTTTATGGAGGACAGGCTCTCCTCCATCCGCCCCAAAGTCTGGCTGACCTGTCCCAGATGGTGGGTCTGAAGGGCCTGGTCCCTTCTGAGATTGGCGGGCAGAAACTCGGCCACCCCCTGTTCTTCTGGGACGACTTCCTGCCTCCAGATGATGCTTGTGGCTGGGGAGAAGGGGCGCCCCTTGGGAGGGGAGCCCTGTTGGGGGAGGAGTGGGAGGGGCTACCCCTTATGGAGGGCTGGCTGTTGCCAGCCAGAGGGGAAGACTCCTCCAAAAATAATAAGCCACTGCCTGACAACTCCTTCTCCTCAAAACTCCTCCGAGGACTCCGGCCTTGTCTGGGGGTCCTCATCAGGTTGTTGTCCCGGGGATGGTGTGGTCAGGCCAGATGGCCCAGCACCCTCCTGCACATCTGTGGATGACACAAAACATTCACAGGTTGGAGGATCCACACACTTGCCACATATTCCCTTCCCCACCCCCCACACATGCTACACACCGAATAGGAAAAAAAAACCTTACCTGTTATCACGGCCTCCTCAATGGAGTCATAGCCAGGCAGGCCCTCCACTTGCTGCCTATTAAAGGTCTGGGCCACCATATGCTCCTCTGCTGTCAGCCTAACAGGGCATGGTGGGCCCCCTCCAGTGCCCCTGGCATGTGCTGGCATCTGCCCCAGCTTCTTACAGACCAGACACCGGAGATCTTCTTGACGATCCCCTTGTGTGTCCGGGTCTCCCCCCCCCCCACAGAATTTACCTGGTCGGTAATGTTCTGCAATATCTCCTTCTTCCTGGCCGGGGGGTGTTGGCACTCTCCGGGCCGTGCAGGAAACGCCCATACTGGGTAAGGGCCCGGGCAATAATTTGTTTCTCCCCCAAAGTAAAATTGGTCTTGCGCTTCCTTTCAGTCATATTTATACAACAACTCTCTCCCAAACAATCAACAAAAATCACTCACAAAAACAAGCAGGAAAAATCAAGCAACAAAACAAACAAACAAAATCTATCAACAAAAAAGTCGCACAACCAGTCACCAAAAAACACTATCAAATATATTCTACAAAACACTAGCTCAAACAGTCAACAAATATCACAAAGACAAGTCACAAAGCAACAAACGCGAACAAACAACAGAACAAAAGCACCTTGCTGTATAGGAAGGGATACAAAGGGATGTACTTTTGCAAAGGAAGGGCGTTTGTGTCTGTCTATTTAAGCTCTCTGCATAGCTCACTAAGTTGCCTGGGTCCACTTCCAATTTCAATGACTGCGCCGTTCCCGAGTTGTGAGCATGCGCACAGAGGTGCTGACCATGGTCTGCTTCATGTGTGCATGCGCGATCCGGCCGGCCCTTCATTTGCATGGGGTCATGGCTCATTTCAATGTAAAACGCCCATGTCCTTCCCTATTTGAATTACTCCTCCTTACGCCTTGGGAATTACGTTGCACCGGCCCAAATTTCTGGGCAAATACTACGAGGATACGGTGATTGCGCCTCTACATTGCGCCGGTCTAACGTAAAGGAGGTGCGCTACGCCAGTCAATATATGCGCCAATAGGCAGAGTGAAAAAAATATATATACAAATGTATATATAACACCGCGCTACCTAACTAAACATAAATTAGCTGCCAACACCACAGAATTGCTCTCTCTTTGGCTGCACAGTGGGGTGAGAGAGCAAAGTGTGTGCGGATGTACATTTTGGATCCCTTGCAAAGAATTGACGAGTCATATGTATCGGTCCTGGTACTACTGCAATTTTTTTTGGTCCCTCATCTATTACATGAAGATTTGGTCTCTATTCAAAATCCATCCATGTTTCGCAATGGAAAGTTGATGTCCGGATACCATCACATTGAGCTTTAGTGACTCATTAAGTGTAAACTTAGCTGAGTCCATACTTTCCGGTAAGCCTCCCATCTTTTCTTTGGTGGTGGATCTGCTATCAAAAATCTCCTTCACTCATCATTACGTTTGTTTGGACACTTTGATTTAATCACTCTATTCATATCTATTGATATGATCGTTTGAACACTTGGTGATTAATTTATGTGACAGTTCACGTATTACATATATTATTTCATTTCATGCTTTGTATGATGCTTTGCAGTGTTATATGTTTATCCCTCACATAATTTTAGCGCTACACTTTTTGTGTTTTAATATATGCGCCAATGTACGTGAATCTGGCCCTTCATTTTTTACAACCCGAAAAATATCCCCTATGGTAGCAATAAGTAGTGACATGTAGAGCTGCATGATTCAGGCTAAAATGAGAATCACAATTTTTTTGCTTAGAAGATAGATCACGATTCTCGTGGTGTAACAACATCTTTCACATTAAACTACTGTTTTGTTTTATTTTTATTCATTAAAGTGTATTTTTTCCCCAAAAAATGCATTTAAAAGACCACTGGGCAAATACAGTGTGACATAAAATATTGCAACAATTGCCATTTTATTCCCTAGGGTCTCTTCTAAAATATATATAATGTTTTGAGGTTTCAAGTAATTTTCTAGGAAAAAATATTGATTTTAACTTAAGAAACAAGTGTTGGAAAAAGATTTGGACTTGAATGCCTTGTACACACGATCGGTTTTCACGGCGGTAAAAACCGAGAGGAAAAAGAAATTCCTGTTTCTCCAAAATATATACTGTACATGTATCACTTTTTTATTTGAATTAATCACAAAGATATTGTCAATCTAATCTAATCAGGCTCATCCCAAAAATGTTAAAAACTGCTGTGCTCCATAGTGGGGTAGACAGGTGTGAGAGCTGAAGTAGTTATTAATGAGTGAAAAATCAAGTACAATGAACTGGCACATACTATTTCATATATCTAGTTGTCAGTGATTGATTCTCTCATGAGTAGATACAGATGTAGGAAATGCTCATGTAACAAAGTTGTGACTCCAACATTAGTTCCTGCAAAACCAAGCAGAACTGTAAGGACATTGCTGAACGATACATCTGGAATAATATACAGGTGCTTTGATCATTTTGGTTAAATATAATGAAACACAGAAAGGAAAGTATCAAAAAGTCATAAACACCAAGGGCAAATGAATAAAAGATATAATGTGTTCACATAATTATACACGCTAATGAAATAAATAGGATTTATTTAAATGTGATCTACACAACTTTCCCATGCAGAAATAATAAGGGACCTGGATTCAACTTTATTATCTAGAATCAAACAGTGAGGAAGGTCTGAAAGAGCTCTGTTTTTAACTGTGCAAACCTTGTCACAATTTCAAAGGGATTGTACATTTATGTGTTCATGGATGTAAATATCTCCCCTCCCTTTTTGTAATAAAGTTACCAGATGGTGGATTGAGGAATGCATGCTGTCCTCCTGGCCTTCAACAGAAGGACCTCTAGCTTGCTTCTCCATTGCTGGGTGAAAAAAAAAATGTAATTTTGTTATTCTTTATCAAGTCTGACAACGATAATGAGGTGACAGACTAATCTAGGCTACTTATCACTTTTTTATATCTGTTATATCAAAAGGTGTGGCCTTCTAAAGCACAGTCTCGCTGCCACTGATGTCATTAAACATTATAATCACCTGTGCACTGAAAATAATTATAGTTATATAAGGCCTTACGTCCATTTAAAATCGAATTTTTCAAAGCAAAATTACCAATGTAAATAAGGACATTGGGTGTGGTCAAGAACTGTACATAGATCCAGAAAAAGGTGTATATTTAGGGTGCTCCAAGTATTTGAATCCTGACAGATAAAGTCTGTGTTGGAGAGGGTAGCAGATATTCACACACTTTAGGCAGCACTGAGGGAGACAAGCAATCTCTAATGGAAACAGAAAAACAAACAAGGCGCCTCTAAGTGCAGAAGTATAAAACTTTTAATATCCCCTAGAGCAGGGGTCGTCAACCCCCAGTCCGCCTCTCTAGCCGGGCCGCAACACAGAGGACTCTGTGCGGGCCGTACCGTCGCTATATCCTGGCCACGGATATAATGCAAGCTGCCCGAGCAGAGAGATCATCATACACAGAGGCGCACCGATGTCCCGCCCTAACATACGGGGCTTAAAGGCTACGCTACACAGCGGCGCAGTCGCCCAATGAGAGCAGAGACAGAATTACGTCATCTCTCCGCCCACCCTCCCTATGCATTCCCGCAATCTAACGGCTCCCCTCACATTCCCGTCCTGAGACTGTAAGTACAGTGGGCACTGGAGAGGGAATTGTATATTGTTTTATACTGGGACATTTATAAAAAAAAAAATTTATACTGGGATATTTAATCATTTTTTTTATAATGGGACATTTAATAATTTTTTTATACTGGGACATTTTAATAATATTTTCATACTGGGACATTTAATAATATTTTTACACTGGGACATTTAGGGCTGGTTCACACTGCACCGATGTCATGTGGATGTGATTTGCACCGCACTGCAGTGCACATCACATGCGATCTCTGTGCGATGCAATTTTAGCCATACAAATTGTATGGCTGAATTCACATCAAACTCGCACAGGACCCTTTTTTTTTTTGTCCGTAGCAGAAGCGGATCCAATTCCTGTCCGAGTTTTCAGATCGAACTGCGATATGCGAACTGATTTGGGGGTGTTAACTTTTAACTGGCACTCCCAGCAGTTCGCATAGGGCAATATTAACTGCCTGTGAAACCTGTGATGCGGGAACCCGCAATGGATTTGCAGGGTTCCCGCACTAACCGCTAACGCAACACATCGCGATTCCTTCTACCGGGCCTTGGAAAAATATTCTTCCACAAACCGGTCCTTGGTGCCAAAAAGGTTGGGGACCACTGCCCTAGAGGGTTAAAAACACTTACAAGGTAGTGGATGAAACAGGCATGTAGCAGGTAAGTGTGTCCAGGAGATGTTTCATTGCTGGTGTCACTGGCTAAAGAAGGAAACAATGAGCTGTTCCAAAACGCAACCCGCCTCTATGACACACTTCCTGTCCACTTCCTGTTTGTGTTCCATGCTGGTTTCTGTCTCGCTTCCTCTGACGTCATCCCCAGGCTCCAGCGTTATTGTGTCCTCTTAATATTCACAGCACAAGTCAGCTGTTATCTCGTGGACTTCCCTGGAAGCTTTACCATCACAGACTGGGACTGTCCTGCCACTGGAACATCTCCTGGATGCACTTACCTGCTACATGCCTGTTTCATCCACTATCTTGTAAGTGTTTTTAACCCTCTAGGGCAGCCATTCTCAACCAGGGTTCCGTGGAACCCTAGGGTTCCTCCAGAGGAGGCTAGGGGTTCCTTGAGCTGTGGCTGATTTACCTCCTGTTTGATGGTGCCTACATAGTTCTGAGCCAATTCCACTTGGAGGAGCCAGTGGTATTACACCAATGATCTTCATAGTTCTCTGTAAGGGGGGACATTCTTACCACTACTTAAAAAAAGGGCATTCTTCTTACTGACCACCAAACTAATGAGCATTGTTCCCACTGACCCCCAATAAATGGGTTTTATCAGGGGTTCCCCGAGACCTGAAAATTATTTTTAGGGTTCCCCAGCAGTAAAAAGGTTGAGAAAGGCTGCTCTAGGGGATATTAAAAGTTTTATACTTCTGCACTTAAAGGCGCCCTGTTTGTTTTTCTTTTTCAACAACTGTACATAGAGTCCTTTTACTCTAACAGGACCTACTGATGTGGCTGCTTAAATACAGTGGTTCTGCTGAACAGTGACTGCATTTGACACGATACAGTCACTGATTGGTGAATTACTTTCCATCTGGCTCATTTATTTTTGCCTTGCGTTTTATTGCACTGGGTGGTGCTCACAGAGCCACCCACAGCTTGAATTTTTGCAGATGCAGCAGGAATTGGCTGAAATTAGAGACACCTGTGGGGAAAATCGGGACTTAAGGGCCAATCAGCAAAAACTTGGATGTGAATTTTTTTTTGTGAGGAAATGTTTTATGGGAGCAACATGGAGGCCGCCAATGATATCACCTGCTTTTGAAAATCCTAGTTGCCTGGCTGTTATTGTATTCTGTTGTCTTCAGTATACTTTGAGTTATTTTCCTCAAACTAATATGCATATAAGGACTTTAGCATATTCAGTAATAGCATCCCTTTATTTTGTTCATAACATGTTTCCTCCTCTAACTGATTAGGGGGGAAAAAATGATAAGTTATAAATACTTGTGCGCCAGCCTAAAAAATGATTTGAGCTTCTACTAGCGCCTAAAAAAAATTCCCACACTATGATGCAAACAAAAATGACAAAAATGCGCTACTTCTGCTAAATCAAGTGATAGGCCACTCACTATGTGGGCATATATGGTAAGAGAAATATCTAGACTGGTCTGTGATACCACAATCCCAGTGCTACAAAAATACAAAATAAAATAGAAAAAATATTTAAATATATAACCCAGATCACTGGATAATACTCAATATGTGATGAAATATATATATATATAATTCCAACGCTGAATAAACATATATTGCTGCAAACATATATACATACAATAAAGTACACAATTCTTAGTGATCCCACATTCCCAGTTCTGCAACACTGACAAATGAAAGCTAAACCTAATAAGTGATACAAACAAACCTCTGATTTCTCCCCAGCAGACCTGGGTGACATCATCTTTTTGTCATATTTTCCTACCATATATGTCCACATAGTAAGTGGAGTGTCACTTGATCTAGTATGAGTAGATTTTTGACTAAACTAATCCCAACAGGAAAATAGGATTTACTGGGTCCTAACAACTCATCAATCATGCAAAATTAATTAATCTAACAAATAAGTTTAGTTTAGAGATTTCAAATTGAGACATCACCAATAATTCATTTTAAATGCACAGAACAGCCTTGATCCACCTATTTTTGAGTCCTGCGCTGACCCTTTTTGCTCCCCCTACCGCCAAGTGCCCCCCTAGGAAACCACTTCCCATGGGCCACTAGTGCAGGCTGAGGCTCACTCCCGAGCATGGCAACTTGTGTCTATTCAGCCACGCAGCCAAGCTTGACCCAACTGTGACAAACGCAGGTCAGACCACTGCCACTTTCACCAGCTTGTGACAATTGGCTGGTCAACCTCACACCATGCTGTCACTGAATCGTAACAATGACACTCTCAGCCTCACCCCACGCAAAGTTTTTCCGGTTTACGGGACCCCAATCTAAGTGCCAACAGACAGAGTGATTTTCACTGGGTAAGGTTAAAGGGTTTGTAAAAATAATGGAAAGGCTCCCCTATGGGGTTTTTAGGCAGCAAAAATTGAGTAGGAAAAAGAAACAAAATTAAAAAAGTAGAAAATATTTATTATTATTGCTGGAAATCGTAAAAATGAGCTCTGGTACTGTATACAGTGTCACTGTATCATACAGAAGATGAGCACCAAAACACATGACATAAATGAACATGAGTGGTATACAAATATGTCAGATGAAGTCCTGACGCGTTTCAACCCATGCATAGGGTCTTCTTCAGAGGAACTAAGGTGCTACTGTAACAAAAGTAAATACATAGAAAATAAGCATATATAGGGCCAGATTCACAGAGCCATTATGCCGGCGTTACAGTCGATGCGCGGCGTAAGTCTAAATCTGCACATGCGTATGGATGCGTCGCATCCCCAAAACAATATACGCATGAAATCTAATTTTTTTCGACCGGCGTAATTTCGATAGACCGGCGCATCCATGCACGCAAAACTGCGCTAGACACACCATTGATTTGCTATTCAAATATGCAAATGAGGGAGTTACGGGGATCCACAAAAGTAAGTTGGTGCAGCGCAGACTACGCGCTGTGCGCAACAGCTGCACGGCCTGTCTAAAATTAGTCCATATAAAAGGTGGAATAAAATTAGACAATCCGTCTACATGTCAGCTAAAGCAACACTGTTAGTGAGGAGTTGAGCAGTCACACTTGCTGCACAACAAACTGTATGCCAACATGCCAGGGGCATCCATGCTCATAGATATACTACTGACTTTAGATTAGCAAAAAAGGAGGAGGGCACGGGAGAGGATTTTTTTTTTCCAAAAACTTTTTATTTGCTTTTATAAACAAAAAAAAAATATACATACATATATACATCAATACATAACATACATACAAATTACAAACACGGTCTCACTATCTTTCAATAGCCCTTTAAAACCTTGATGGATATAATAATCTAATCTGATACAAGCCCCTCACTCTTCACTTGATATATCACACACGCATAGACATCTTTGGCATGAGTGATTCTAAAGGTGTCTCGCATCTTCAGATTCACCCCTCATGCCATCATGGAATTAACCACAACCCTGCAGGAGGACATCACCAGCCCAACACATGACACCACCCATGACACCCATGACAGCTACATGTACAATCCTAGCCCCATCCCCACAGATTTCGAACAGAACATGTATGGGGACAGCTGGCTGGTTGGTGAGTGACATGGGTGGCAGGCATGACTGTCCCCCCCATGATGCTGAAATCACAAGGGGCACATGCACTACTAACATCCTCTTGTCTTATCCCTTCAGGGTGACTCTGCATATGAACTGGGACCCCATCTCATGACTCCTATCCAGAACCCCCCATGGTACCCTGTTGTATTCCCAAAACTTTGTATGCCAGATGATAGGTGCATGTTGCATGCTGCACAACTTCGCAGTGAGAAAGGGCCTGGAGATTGACATAAGTGATGACCTGACCCATGAACCAGACAAACCCCCCCTAACCGAGGATACCCCGTCTTCTGAGGGAAGAGCAGCCAGGAGACAGCTCACATTAGGCATCTTTGCACGTTAAACACACACATTAATCATGGCACAATGAGAATGCATGCATGCACACCACTGTGGTCCCTAGATCACACACACATCACATCCTCATTAAATTGGATTAGCACAAGCCCACCATGCAGGACTTGTGAGCAGCAAGGCCATGCCAGGGCTCCAATTATGTCACTGTACATTCATACACCATTCACACGGACCTGGGGATCACTTCTCCCTGGTCCTGGGGAACCCTTCTCCACCACAAATGAGGGTGACTCCCCTTTTCCGGCAGGAATGTCACCCCCACATTCCAAAATCATTCACAAACAGAACCCAAAAAAAAAAAAATGACCAGCAAAAAAAAAAATGACCAGCAAAAATATAATTAAAAAAAAAAACACAACTAAGAAAACACAGAAAAGACAAAAATCACTCTGCAAAACAGTCACCAAATATCTCAGAGACATGTCACAAACAAACAAACGCTAATAAACAACAGAACAAAAGCACCTTGCTGTATAGGAAGGGATACAAAGGGATGTACTTTTGCCAAGGAAGGGCGTTTGTGTCTGTCTATTTAAGCTCTCTGCGTAGCTCACTAAGTTGCCCGGTCCACTTCCAATTTCACTGATTGCGCCGTTCCCGAGTTGTGAGCATGCGCACAGAGGTGCTGACCATGGTCTGCTTCATGTGCGCATGCGCAATCCGGCCGGCCCTTCATTTGCATGGGGTCACGGCTCATTTCAATGAAACACGCCCACGTCCTTCCCAATTTGAATTACTCCGCCTTACGACTCGGAATTTACGTTACACCGGCGCAAATTTCTGCGCAAATACTACGAGGATACGGTGATTGAGCCTCTACATTGCGCCAGTCTCACATAAAGGAGGTGCGCTACGCCGGTCAAAATATGCGCCAATGTACGTGAATCTGGCCCATAGTTCCTACAGTTTGTAAGGGTTTGTAATATATATATATATATATATGACAGCTACATATACAGTCATAGCCCTATCCCAATGGAATTCGAACAGAACGTGTATGGGGACACCTGGCTGGTTGGTGAGTGACATGGGTGGCAGGCATGACTGTCCCCCCCAAAATGCACACATCACAAGGGGCACATGCATGACTAACATCCTCCTGTCTTTTCCCTTACAGGTGACTCTGCATATGCACTGGGACCCCATCTCATGACTCCTATCCGGAACCCCCAAACCCCAGGAGAGGAAAGATACAATGAAGCCCACGCCCAAACACGTGCAGTGGTGGAGCGCACCTTTGGCCTCCTGAAGTCACGTTTCCGATGCCTGGATAAGTCTGAGGGGACCCTGTTGTTTTCCCCAAACTTTGTGTGCCAGACCATCGGTGCATGTTGCATGCTGCACAACTTCAGGGGGGGGGGGCCTGCAGATTGACATACGTGATAACCTGACCCCTGAACCAGACAATCCCCCCCTAACCGAGGCTACCCCGTCTTCTGAGGGAAGAGCAGCCAGGAGACAGCTCACATTAGGCATCTTTGCACGTTAAACACACACATTAATCATGGCACAATGAGAATGCATGCATGCACACCACTGTGGTCCCTAGCACAGACACATCACATCCTCATCAAATTGAATTAGCACAAGCCCACCATGCTGGCCTTGTGAGCAGCAACGTAACGCCACGGCTCCAATTATGTCACTATACATTCATACACCAGTCACACGGACCTGGGGATCACTTCCCCCTGGTCCTGGGGAACCCTTCTCCACCACAAATGAGGGTGACACCCCTTTTCTGGCAGGAATGTCACCCCCACATTCCGAAATAATTCACAACACAAAAAAAAAAAATTGACCAGCAAAAAAAAAAAATCCTGAAAAAAAAAAAGTCCAGATAAAAAAAGGGGGGGGAACCAAATTAATGCCGCTGGCGTGACTCACGCCTGGGGCACCCACGGCCACGGCCCCGGCTCCTCAGGGGAGACTCATGGGGAGGGGGGGTAATCCGGGGAAGGAGGAGCAGCCCCTGGTCTCTGCCCACCTGGCGGCCTGCCCTCCAAGGCCACGGTAATTCTGGTCAGGCCAGCACTTAGTGATGCCATATTGGCCTGGATAGCCTGGGTGAGGGCCCTCACATCCTGCCCAACGTCTGCTGTAGTAGTCTGCAGTACGTTTAGGCAGTTTGTAAGAGCCAGGTCTAGGTCCCGAAGCGTATCCTTTATGGAGGACAGGCTCTCCTCCATCCGCCCCAAAGTCTGGCTGACCTGTCCCAGATGGCGGGTCTGAAGGGCCTGGTCCCTTCTCAGATTGGCGGGCAGAACCTCGGCCACCCCCTGGTCTTCTGGGACGACTTCCTACCTCCAGCTGATGCTTGTGGCCGGGGAGAAGGGGAGGCCCTTGGGAGGGGAACCCGGTTGGGGGAAGAGTGGGAGGGGCTAGCCCTTATGGAGGGCTGGCTGCTGCCAGCCAGAGAGGAAGACTCCTCCAAAAACAGCAATCCACTGGCTGACATGACATCCTCCTCAAACTCCTCATCCTCCAACTCCTCCGAGGACTCCGGCCTTGTTGGGGGGTCCTCATCAGGCTGTTCTCCCGGGGATGGTGCGGTCAGGTCAGATGGCCCAGCACCCTCCTGCAAATCTGTGGATGACACAAAACATTCACAGGTTGGAGGATCCACACACTTGCCACATATTCCTTTCCCCCCCTTCCCCACACATGCTACACACCAGATAGGAAAAAAAAACCTTACCTGGCATTACGGCTTCATGACTGGAGTCATAGCCAGGCAGGCCCTCCACTTGTTGTATATTAAAGGTGTGGGCCACCGCACGCTCCTCCACTGTCAGCCTAACAGGGCATGGTGGGCCCCCTCCAGTGCCCCTGGCATGGGCTGCCATTTTGGCCAGCTTCTTTCGGACCACACGCCGGAGGTCATTGATTTTCTTTACGACCCCCTCGCGTGTCTGGGTCTCCCCCCCCCCAAATGCATTTACCTGGTCAGTAATGTTCTGCAAAATGTCCTTCTTCCTGGCCGGGGTGGTGTTGGCACTCTCCAGGCCGTGAAGGAAATGCCCATATTGGGTAAGGGCCCGGGCAATAATTTGTTTCTCCCCCAAAGAAAAATTGCTCTTCCGCTTCCTCTCAGTCATACTCATACAACAACTCTCTCCCAAACAATCAGCAAAAATCACTCACAAAAACAAGCAGGAAAAATCAAGCAACAAAACAAACAAAATCTATCAAAATCTATCAACCAAAAAGTCACAACCAGTCACCAAAAAACACTATCAAATATATTCTACAAAACACTAGATCAAACAGTCAACAAATATCACAAAGACAAGTCACAACGCAACAAACAACAGAACAAAAGCACCTTGCTGTATAGGAAGGGATACAAAGGGATGTACTTTTGCAAAGGAAGGGTGTTTGTGTCTGTCTATTTATGCTGTCTGCGTAGTTCACTAAGTTGCCCGGGACCACTTCCAATTTCACTGATTGCGCCGTTCCCGAGTTGTGAGCATGCGCACAGAGGTGCTGACCATGGTCTGCTTCATGTGCGCATGCGCGAGTCGGCCGGCCCTTCATTTGCATGGGGTCACGGCTCATTTCAATGAAACACGCCCACGTCCTTCCCAATTTGAATTACTCCGCCTTACGCCTAGGAATTAACGTTACACCGGCGCTAATTTCTGCGCAAATACTACGAGGATACGGTGATTGCGCCTCTACATTGCGCCGGTCTAACGTAAAGGAGGTGCGCTACGCTGGTCAAAATATGTGAATCTGGCCCACTGTCACCACAGAAAGGTATATTCAGATATTTACACTACAGTAGCGCTCTTCAAGAGACAGGAATTCTTTGGGTTTGCGTTAGCACATTAGAGACAGTTTTAACACTTTTCAAAATATAGTTTAATAATAAAAAGGGAAATGGTGCAAATAAAATATTTACAAAAAAAATAAAGATATTACAAAGGAGACATTAAAGCAACAGACAAATGAAAAGGAGTTTTAGGGTGAGAATACTTAACAATGTCCTGGTTTAGCAGAATTGAATCAGTCAAGCAAGATGGTACAGTACATACCACTTGACAGGTGTTCCTTGATTTGATGTTGAACGGGAGCTGTCAAATGTGGTTGCAGTCTCTTTTTCTTGACCAATCATCTGGTTTAAGGTATGGCTGCTGGGATGTCACTGTGTTTATGACAATGTCCCAGATACAGTTTTATATAGGTATTAATATCTTTGAATACCTACATGTTACAGTCTAACAACTTGTATATTAATGTTGTGCAATTACCTTTTGAATGGATATAAATATGGCAGGTTTTGGAGATCTATTTCTCCTAGGATGGTGTTGTCAGAAAGATCCTGCCAGAAACAGAATATCTGGACAAACTGGTGCGTGATTGCGGGTGCCAATGCACATGCAGTGCAGTGCCTGAAGCCACACAGGCTATTTAAGCCATGCTGTCACAATGAAGAATTGCTGTCTGATCTACAGCATTCCCTGTGTGTTATCTGCTATCCAAATCTGTTGCTGTTTACTACCCGGCCGCCTGCCTGATACCGACCCAGCTTGTTCCAGCGGTCTTGCTCCTGCTTCTGCCTTGTCTCCAATTTACCTGTCTGTGTATGACCCAGCTTGTCTGACCCTTCTGAGTTGCAGTCCTGTGGGATCCTCCTTCCAGTCTGCTCCATCCTGCCAGGCCCTTGTGTTACTCTGCACTCCTGCACCTCCTGTTTACTCTTTCAGGGGCCACAAGTCAGAGGTGTAAGAGAGGCCTTCCTCTGCAGTTTGGCCTCATCGACCAGGTATGTGACAGGTGTGGGGGCCTAATCCACTCTGTTACCTCCTAACATAGGGATATTTGGGTTCAAAATGCTACGCATTAACTGATAGAGGTAAATATTAGCCTTATTCTGGCTGTACTGTCATTCTTGCACAAATTATGAAATACACTAAAGTTTTTTTTTCTTGTTCAGAATTTTGATTGAGGAAAGAAACAGAGTTTACATGGTAAAGAGATAAAAGTGAGTCATCTCTTGGAACAGGGGGCAAGACTAAGTATGTACAGTGTCTGAAACGCAGCCCACATTAACAAAACATAAACATAGTAGGTACATAAATAAGGATGGAAAAGATAACGCTGTGTGTATTCACAAATAGACACAAGTGTTTAGCTGTATGGCGTCGCTGTAGAGTAATTTAGGTTTTGTGCCAGGAGACACTTTCTGGTGTGAGGTACTCCAGGTGGTGCTGTTCTGGGAAAGTTTAAAGAACTGGGAATAGGTGGAAAAGGGAGTAGTTATCATGTACCATTAGGTTTCGGGGATAATGCGGTATACATTGTATGGCTGATGATTCATCGGGTTTACACAAACAGGTTGAATAATGCCTATAGGACTCACAAGTGTTGAGGGTTAGTTTAAGGAGGATGTCACGTACCTGATGGGAGACTGAGGTGACGAGGTCGGCCTCTCTTGTATCTCTAGTCCTGGCACCGCCGGAGATGGTACAGAGGACACCAAGGGCTGGAGGAACACGAGTGCCTGTGGTTAATGACTCCGACAGCCGGGCACTGAGGATCAGCGATATGCAGTCCCAGAGGGTCTAACAGCAGGACATAGCAGGAAGTCACAGAAGCCGGAAGCAGGTATTCAGGGTTGCTGGTTAGCAGGCACTAGAAGTCAATACGGGTCATACGGATAGCCGGGTCAAGGAGGAAGACGGGCGACGAGGTACCAGGAGGCAGGCAATAGCGGAGTCAGGTGGGGAGCCGGAGTCAGGAACCAATAGTCAAGGTATAACGGAGTCCAATAGCGGGGTCAGAGCAAGCCGGGTTCATCAACAGGAAGTCGCCAGGATAAGAGCAGGATTCAGGTTACTGGGTACACGCTGAAGATCAGTCAGCAAGGATCTGGATCAGAGCACTTCCTTAAATAGGCAGCGAGTGTCAATTGACGCTAGGGGCGCGCACGGCGTCCGCCGCGCGCCCGTGCGCGCATTGGCGCGTGTGGGTGCCTTGGCGTGCCCACGTGTGCGCGCGCATGCGCATTGGTGCGCCGGGGTATTACAGGGCACCCGTGTGCGCGCGCATGCGCCGGAGGGCGCCGGGGACAGACGGCCACAGTCCTCTTACAGAGGATCTGAAAGGGAGAGAGAGAAAGAAGGAGGGGGAATTAAAGAGCAGGGCAGGAAAAGAAGCAGAAAGTACAGGTAGACACCGGGGGCGGGGGGCAGGAAGGGGAATTAGGGTGCTGTTACTGGTAAGTAGGGATGAGCTTCGAGTTCGAGTAGAACTCATGTTCGACTCGAACATTGCCTGTTCGCCGAACAGCGAACTATTTGGGGTGTTCGCGGCAAGTTTGTGTGAACATTAGAACCCTGTTAAAGTCTATGGGACTCGAACGTTTGAAATCTAAAGTGCTAATTTTAAAGGCTAATATGCAAGTTATTGTAATAAAAAGTGTTTGGGGATCCGGGGCCTGCCCCAGGGGACATGTATCAATGCAAAAAAAAAAGTTTTAAAAACTGCAGTTTTTTTGGCAGCAGTGATTTTAATAATTCCTTTAAGTGAAACAATAAAGTGAAATTTTCCTTTAAATTTCGTACCTGGGGGGTGTATAGTATGCCTGTAAAGTAGCGCTTGTTTCCCATGCTTAGACCTGTCCCTGCACAAAGTGTAATTTCTGAAGGAAAAAAAGTAATTTAAAATCACTTGCGACTATAATTAATTGTCGGCTCCCGGCAATACAGAGAAAAGTCATTCATAAAAAAAAAAAAATGTGTGGGTCCACGGCATTTTTTTTAAAATTTGCGGTGGAGTTCCCCTTAAAATCCTTACCAGACCTGAAGGGTCTGGAATGGATATTTGGGGGGAACCCCACATCATTTTTTTTTTAATTTGATGCAGGGTTCCCCTTAATATCCATACCAGACCCTAAGGTGAGTGATTTTAAATTACCTTTTTCCTTCAGAAATTACATTTTGTGCAGGGACAGTTCTAAGCACAGGAAACAAACGCTACTTTACAGGCATACTATACACCCCCCTAGGTACGAAATTTAAAGGAATATTTCAATTTTATTGTTTTACTTTAAGCATTATTAAAATCACGGCTCCTGCGGTTTTTTAAAACTTTTTTTGCATTGATACATGTCCCCTGGGGCAGGATCCAGGTCCCCAAAAACTTTTTAGGACAATAACTTGCATATTAGCCTTTAAAATTAGTACTTTAGATTTCAAACGTTCGAGTCCCATAGACTTTAACAGGGTTCTAAAGTTCACACAAACTGTTGGTCTGTTCGCAGATTCTGGTGCGAACCGAACCCAGGGGTGTTTAGCTCATCCCTACTGGTAAGCTGTCAAATGTTATATTACGGACAATTGGAGGGAGGGGGGCTGAGGCCCTTTAGGGGGAAAGCAAGGAATTATCGAAGTCAGCTGGGAGGTAATGTTCCACAAATTTTAAATGTTAGGGTTGTCCATAAGCCTAAAGACATAAAAATGTAAAAACTACCTGTAATAACATCCCTTAACCACTTAGCAACCACCTGCCGAAAAATAACGGCAGCAAGGTGGTTGCTTAACTCTGGGATCACGTTATATAACGTGATTCCAGAGTCACGCTCCCGCGCGCCCCCTGGGGCGCGCACACGGGAATGTCCGTGTCACGGATCACGGTAAATCGCCGCTGATGGCGGCGGTTTACCACGTGATCGCGCCGTCCAATGACGGCGCGATCAGATGTAAACAGACCGGCGTCATTTGATGACGCCGGTTCCTCCCTCCTCTCTCTGTACCGATCGGTACAGTGTGAGAGGAGAGGGGAGGGAGCGGATGGCAGCGCCAGTGCTGCGGGCTGGATCTGTGACAAATGTAGTCACAGATCCATCCATCCATCCCTCCCTGCTCAGCCATCCCTGCTGCAATACTCTGCAATGCTGGGCAATACTCTGGGGGGCAATACTCCGCAATACTCTGGGCATACTCCGCAATACTCTGGGCATACTCTGCAATACTCTGGGCATACTCTGCAATACTCTGGGCATACTCTGGGCATACTCTGCAATACTCTGCAATACTCTGGGCATACTCTGCAATACTCTGGGCATACTCTGCAATACTCTGGGCATACTCTGCAATACTCTGGGCATACTCTGCAATACTCTGGGCATACTCTGCAATACTCTGGGCATACTCTGGGCATACTCTGGGCATACTCTGCAATACTCTGGGCATACTCTGCAATACTCTGGGCATACTCTGCAATACTCTGGGCATACTCTGCAATACTCTGCAATACTCTGGGCATACAGCGCCCCTGTCCCCGCATGCAGAAGCGAACGCATACGCAAGTCCCGCCCACATATGAAAACGGTGTTCAAACCACACATGTGAGGTATCGCTGCGAACGTTAGAGCGAGAGCAATCATTTTGGCCCTAGACCTCTTCTCCAACTAACATGATGTAACCAGTAAAAATATTTAAAGCGTCACCTATGGGGATTTTTAAGTCGCAAAGTTTGGCGCCATTCCACGAGCGTGTGCAATATTGAAGGGTGACATGTTGGGTATCTATTTACTCGGCGTAACTTCATCTTTCATATTATGCAAAAACATTGGGCTAAATTTAATGTTTTGTTTTTTTAAAAGCACAAAACTGTTTTATTTCCAAAAAAAATGTGTTCGAAAAATTGCTGTGCAAATACCATGCGCGATAAAAAGTTGCAACAACCGCCATTGTATTCTCTAGGGTCTTTGCTAAAAAAGCATATATATAATGTTTTGGGGTTCTATGTAATTTTCTAGCAAATAAGTGTTGATTTTTACATGTAGGAGAGAAATGTCAGAATTGGTCTGGGTGTTCCAGAACGCCTGATGGCGTTCCCTGCATGTTGGGCCTCTGTATGTGGCCACGCTGTGTAAAAGTCCCACACATGTGGTATCGCCATACTCGGGAGGAATAGCAGAATGTGTTTTGGGGTGTAATTTGTGGTATGCATATGCTGTGTGTGAGAAATAACCCGCTAATATGAACATTTTGTGGAAAGAAAATAAAAATGAAAAAAATCTTGATTTTGCAAAGAATTGTGGGAAAAATTACAACTTCAAAAAACTCACAATGCCTCTTTCTAAATACCTTGGAATGTCTTCTTTCCAAAAAGGGGTCATTTGGGGGGTATTTGTACTTTTCTGGCATGTTAGGGTCTCAAGAAATGAGAGAGGCTGTCAGTACATCAGATGTGATCAAATTGATCAATTTTCAGTAATTGGTACCATAGATTGTAGACCCTATAACTTTCACCCAGACTAAATAATATCTAATTTTTTTTTGTTTTGTTACCAAAGATATGTAGCAGTATACATTTTAGGCCAAGTTTATGAAGAAAAATTACTTTTTTGCAAAATGTTATAATAGAAATGAAGAAAAATTCATTTTTTTACAAAATTTTCGTTCTTTTTTCATTTATAGTGAAAAAAATTAAATACCGCAGAGGTGATAAAATACCACCAAAAGAAAGCTCTGTTTGTGGGAAAAAAAGGACAAAAATTTAATTTGGTTATAGTGTTGTATGACTGAGTTATTGTCATTCAAAATGTGAGAGCACCGAAAGCTGAAAATTGGTCTGGTTATTAAGTGGGTTTAAGTGCCCAGTAGTCAAGTGGTTAAAGGATATCTAAAAGTATTTTTTTTTTTTTAAATGTCATACTTACCTCCTCTGTGTAGTTGGTTTTGCACAGAGTGGCCCCCGATCTTCTGGGGTCCCTCAGAGGCACTCCTGGCTCCTTCTCTTCTCAAGTCCCACCTTCTGAGAAGCAATTGACACTCAGCCCTGCCCCCGGCTCCATTGGATTTGATTAAGAGCAGTGGGAGCCAAGGCCTGCGCTGCTATCAATCTATCCAATGAGGTCACGAGACTCCCGGCTGGAGCTGGTGCGCGGGAAAGACAGGGTTCAGGTAAGTAAAACACTAAAGGAGGTGTTTCACCTTAATGCATAGAATGCAATAGAACTTTTGGGGACTGTGCAAAATTAGGAGAAAGATCCAAATTTTTCGACAAGGAGTAGAATAAATGTTCTAAATTGTTGGTGATGTATAGCTTTTCCATATTTTAACTGCTTTGCATTAAAAAGAGTGACATTTTTTAAATAATTTTTGTACTGTATACATACTGTATGTATACACTGTTTGCAGCTCTGCAAGCTGATATGAGATCATCTTACATACGTTAGATAAATAAAAAAATTATTGCCTTTGCTTACAGTTTTACATACAATAACTGATTTTCCACCTGATGTAGCCCTGACCTTACAGATGTAGGGGAAGGATACATCACCATTGCCTTTCCACTCTAGATGATGTGCACTGTCACCTGTTTCAGGAGGCAGACCCAGAGTTCGAGGAATTAGGGGAGATGGATTTATATAGTGAAAATAGCGATTGTAAACAGAATGACAAGAAAAAGAAAAACAGGTGTGCAAAGTATAAAAAGCCTGGAATGTTTTCTAAGTTTCCAGAATGAATATAGTGTTGTTGTTTTGTTTAAAGAACAGCAAACATACATTTTGTCATATGAAAAGGAGAACAAACAGTATTAGAAAGCATGAATATAAAACTGATGCTTTTTATACATTGCTTGATCCATCTTACTTTCCTGGACAATTATATGCCAGGTCACAGGATGAGGGTACCATGAAATGCATGGTTCAAGGCACAAACATTCAATAAAATAACATACCGTGTGGTTAGAATTTCAAGGAGACATTTTCGGTACTGGACTCTAAGTTTGTTGGTCTTGAATCTTGGATCACTAATAAGTTCAGGTAAATTCAAAATCTACAAAAAATATATATATTTTTAAGATACTGGAATAGATAGTAAATACACGATCCAAGGTTATTAGGACACATTTTACATATTAAATACATTTCTACAATGGTAAAATGACACAAGTGAAAGTTGCAGACTTGCAGATCCAAGGTCCATTTGGTTGAGTCATATCAAGTCTGTAATGTAGGCTTGAATTTTGTAGCAATACAAAAAATGGTACAATGCTATACAAAAAGCTTTTAATAGACTTAAAAAATCTATTGAAATTAGTAATTAAGCATGAGATGTGACTTGGGGTCTCACAAGTCAGATCCCTAGTCACGGCAGTGTTAACTGAGCCTAAATTATTTCTGGAAACAGTGTCTGCAGGGTCATTTCATTAATTTATTCTACCAAATTGTTGCAGTGTATTTTTTCAACGTGTGAGCAGAGCAATATTCTGGTGGCTTTGAAGCATTTTTTTAAAAGCTTTGTGCAAGTCTTTTTTTTTACATGTATCAAGCTTCAGGTGTTTGTTTCCTGGGGTGGGCTGGGCCAAGGGAGGAGAGCACAGTTGAACATACTCAGGCATAAGAAAGTTCACTACAAAACACTCAGGTGTGAATGGGTCTTATGCAGCGTACACACGATCGTTTTTCGGCATGAAAAAAAAAACAACGTTTTTCGGCATGTAGAAAAAACAATGGGCCAGATTCTCAAAGGAGATACGACGGCGTATCTCCAGATATGCCGTTGTATCTCTGTTTTTGTGGCGTCGGATCTATGCACCTGATTCTTAGAATCAGTTACGCATAGATTTGCCTTAGACCTGACTGGCGTAAGTCACTTACACCGTCGTATCTAAGTTGTATATTTACGCTGGCCGCTAGGTGGCGTCTCCGTCGATTTCCGTGTCGAATATGCAAATGAGCTACATATGCCTATTCCCGAACGTATTTGTGCCTGTTTTTCATAGTTTACGTCGTTTGCCTAAGCGTAAACGTAACCCTGCTATATGAGGGGTAACGTTGCGTAGGTCCGGCGTATGCAATGTTAAGTATGGACGTCGAGACAGCGTTGTTTTTTTCCGTCGTTCACGTCATTTGCGTAACTTGTTCACAAATAGGGCTTTGCGTAAGTTACGTTCACATCGAAACCAATGTATTTGCGTCAAAATTTGAAGCATGCGCACTGGGATACGTCCACGGACGGCGCATGCGCAGTTAAAAAAACGTCAAAAACGTGGGGTCATGATTGATTTACATGAAACACGCCCACCTCATCCACATTTGAATTACGCGGGCTTACGCCGGGCCATTTACGCTACGCCACCGCAACTCTGGACGCAAGTGCTTTGAGAATACGGCACTTGCGTCTCTAAGTTGCGGCAGCGTAGCGTACATAGGATACGCTACGCCCCGCGCCCATCTACGAGAATCTGGCCCAATGTTTTTTGGCATGTAGAAAAAAACAACGTTTTTCCAACTTCATCATTAAAACGACGTTGCCCACACACGGTCGTTTTAGAAAAATGCTCTAGCAATGAGCGGTGACGTACAACACGTACGGCGGCACTATAGAGGGGAAGTTCCGTGGGGATGACGCCACCCTTTGGGCTGCTTTATCTGAATTCCTGTTAGTAAAAGACGATTCGCGCTTTTCTGTCTGTTACAGCGTGATGAATGTGCTTACTCCATTATGAACGGTAGTTTTACCAGGACAAGCGCTCCCGTCTCATAACTTGCTTCTGAGCATGTGTGGGTTTTTAACGTCGTTTTAGCCCACACACGATAATTTTTTACAACTCGAAAAAGACATTGTTTAAAACGTCGTTCAAAAATGCAGCATGTTCTTTCTTGTGAAAACAATAAAATAAAAATGCAGCATGTTTGAGGAAAAAATTATGTGAAGCACACACACGATCATTTTAAATGTAATTTTTAAAAAACAAAGTTTTTTCATGCCGAAAAATGATCGCGTGTACGCGGCATCACTTTATGTGATGAAAACATTTTTTTTTTTTTGTGAAGTTCAATTTTCAAAAATGACGATGCCTACACACTATCGTTTTTTCACAATGCTCTAGCAAAGCGAGGTTACGTTCACCACTCTTTTCCATTTAAGCTCGCTTCATAACTAGCTTCTGGGCATGCGCGGGTTGAAGAACGTAGTTTTAAACATCGTTTTTGGTTGCACATGGTGATTTTTTGTGAAACAAGAAACGACGTTTTGAAAAACGACACCAAAAATTGAAGCATGCTTCAATTTTTTTGGGTCGTTTTTCACAAGACATAAAACAACGTTTTCCCCCACACACGGTCATTTAAATTGACGTTTTTAAAAACTTTGTTTTTTTCCATCACATAAAGTGATCGTGTGTACGCGGCATTATGCCGCGTACACACGATCACTTTTTGTGATGAAAAAAAACAACGTTTTCAAAAACGTCTTTTAAAATCACTGTGTGTGGGCAAAATGTCGTTTTATGTCTTCAAAAAAATTCGAACATGCTTGAATTTTTTGTGTCGTTTTTCAAAACGTCGTTATTTGTGTCATAAAAAGTGATGGTGTGTGGGCAAAACGATGTTGAAAACAAACGTTTTTAAAGCCACGCATGCTCAGAGGCAAGTTATGAGACGGAGCTTCAATGGAACAGAGTGCCGTCGAACGTGGTGTACGTCACCACGCTTTGCTAGAGCATTTCGGAAAAACGATGGTGTGTGTGCAACGTCGTTTTGGAAAATGAAGTTTGAAAAACGTTGTTTTGTTTCATCACAAAAAGTGATCGTGTGTACGCGGCATTAGAGTTGTTTTTGTTTAAAGTGATTGCAGAGTGTAAATATATACCATATTTATCTGCGTATAACGCGCACTCTAAAAACAAAGGATAAACAGTGCCTGCGCGTTATACGCCGATATCATGTTTCACCAGCAGGGGGCGGGGATAGTCTGTGTTTTACAATGGTAAAACAAAGCTTGTAAATGTTTCTATAGCTCCGTTTTTTTCAGGCTTCTCTCCTCCTCCCCTGAGTGTTACTTTGATTGGAGGAGAGAAGTCACATGCCCATCAGAGGAGGGCAGTCATGTGACCCCAGGTCAGTGAAAAAAAAACCGGAGCTATTGAGGTAAATGCAAGCTACGTTTCGTTTTGCAATAGACACAGGAGGAGCAGTGTGGTAGGGGCTGACAGTGTTTTTTTTTTACTTAACTGTAGAGAATGCTGGCAGCACTGTCCCGGGAGACTGGGGGTCTCCTGGGAGTGCAGGGGGGGTATAATGGATGGGGGGCTGTATACTGGGGAGGGGGGCTGTATAATGGATGGGGGGCTGTGTACTGGATGTGGGAATGTATAATGGATGGGGGGATGTATACTGGGGAGGGGGCTGTATACTGTATGGGGGGGGGCTGTGTACTGGATGGGGGATGTATAATGGAGGGGGTGTATAATGGAGGGGGGATGTGTACTAGATGGGGGGATGTATAATGAAGGGGGATGTGAACTGGATGGGGGAGGCTGTGTACTGTTAAGGGCCCTGAGAAAACATTTTTTCCCTAAACTCCCCTCTTAAAATTGGGGTGCGTGTTATACGCCGGTGCGTGTTATACGCCGATAAATACGGTATATAAAAAAAAAAAAAAAAAAACAGGTCATACTTACCTGCCCTGTGCCATGGTTTTGCAAAGACCAGCCCCATCCTCTTTTTTCTAGGGTCCCTTGTTGGTGCTTTAATTCCTCTCCCTGCCAAGTGCACCCACACGAAGCTTTTTCACATTTGTGCATACTGTACTCAATCCCGAGCCAGGCTGTTTGTATCTATTCAGACACACAGCCTGCTTGGCCCCCTTCCTCGCACTCTGTTCACAGATTTTGACTGACAGTAGTGGGAGCCAATGATTCCCACTGCTCTCTTTGAAGCTTGTGAGAGTAGGTAGAGGGGAAAAAGGCTGATGTAGACATGCACAGCACTGGACCGAGACCAGGTTCAGGTGAGTATTTGGAGGGGCGCCAATATTAAAAAAGTTTTTCTATCCTAATGCAGAGACTGCATTAAAAAGACACACTACGCATATTTACTTTTAAGCTTTAACCACTTAAGGACCGCCCCACGTACATATACTGTGGCAGGGTGGCCCTTAAGCACAAAATCACGTACCTAGCATCCCGCTCCCACTGTGATTGGACACAGCACCCGCTGTGATTTTACACAGCTGGAGCCAATCAGTGGGTCCGGCGGACCTGATGATTGTTCTGGGAGAGGCAGAACGGCGGTCTGCCTATGTAAAGAAAGCAGATTGACATTCTGCTAGTAAGGAAGACAGATATCTTGTGTTTCTGCTAAGCAGGAAAACAGATATCCATCTTATTACAGTTAAACCACACCCCACACAGTAAGAAAACACTCCCAGGGAACACAGTTAACCCTTTGATTGCCTCTGATGTTAACCCCTTCCCTGCCAGTGTCATTAGTACAACGACAGTGAAATTTTTTAGCACTGATCACTGTATTGGTGTCACTGGTCCCCAAAAAATGTCACTTTGTGTCCCATATGTCCGCCGCAATGTCTCAGTCCCGCTAGAAATCGCTGATCCCCGCCATTACTAATAAAAAAAATCGAAACATTTGTCCCAGTTATTGGGATTTTCTTTACCAAAAACATGAAGCAGAATACATAATGGCCAAAATTCATGAAGAAATGTGATTAAAAAAATAATAATGATTAGATGTGTTTTATAGCAGTAAGTTAAAAATATTCAGCCAGATTCAGGTAGAGCAGAGCATCTTTGCTCTGGAGTAACGCATCTCATTTGCGTTACGCTGCTGAAATTTTAGGAGCAAGTGCTGTTATTCAGGAAGCACTTGCTCCTAAAGTTGCGGCAGCGCATCACAAATGAGCCGGCGGAATTCAAATTGGGCGGGTACGGGGCGTGTAGTATTCTAACTAAGCGCGATCCCGCCGCCAACGTACTGCGCATGCGTCGAGTGTCCAAACATCCCCGTGCGCATGCTCCAAATTCTGTGAATGAACGTCAATGACGTCACATTCCCATTCATGAACTTTTTACGCAAGCGACGTGATTTTTTTTTTTCCCGACGCGATGACGACGCCTATACCTAACATAGGATACTCCAACCCCATGTAGGTATATCTATGCGCCGCGTATCCCGTCCGGAAACGTCGTACCGTCATTGCGTCGCGCCGGAATTCGATCGTGAATTGCCGATTTCCGCTCATTAACATATTTTTTGAGCGTAAATCGGCGGGAACGCCCCCGGCGCCATTTTTAAGTTGAAGTAACGATGCGATGGCGAAACTCAGTTACGCTGCTCGCATCGGAGCTTCAACCCGGCGTTTCTTGTTTTCTGGTTACAGAAAACAGAAACGCCGGCTCAAAGTCACAGTTAGGCTGGCGGATCACTGGATCCGCCAGCCTAACTGTTCCTGAATCTGGCCCATTGTTTTTTTTTTTTTTCAGAATTGTCTGTATTCTTTTGTTTATACTGCAAAAAATATCAAACATCACCAAAGAAAAGCTCTATTTGTGGGAAAATATTTGTAGGTATAGTGTCACATGACTGCGCAATTGTCGGTTAAAGCAACGCAGTGCCGTATCGCAAAAAATGTCCTGGTCAGGAAGAGGGGTGAACCTTCTGGAGAAGAAGTGGTTAAAAGCCATTTGCCAGCAAATAAAAACAATACCAGGTCGATGCCTGTAGCTGCAGACATGAATGAATGAATGAAAACTTGTATAGCGCGGCACATGCGAACTGAATCGCCTCTGGGCGCTTGTTGTTCCTGTCTCCTTTGATATCAAAAGAGAAAAGTCTTGACCTTTTTCCTAAATGCTAGGTGGTTCTCCTCCAACCGAATGCTGGTTGGTAAAGCGTTCCATAGTCTAGGACCTTGGATCGCGAATCTTCTTTCTCCTTCTTTCTCCATCATCCTGGTATAGTTTTTTTCTGCTGGCAGGTGGCTTTTTTATAAAAGCTAATTAGCCACTGGATTGCAGAAGACCCCCCCCCCCGTCGCTTCTGCCAGCTTACCATTTTTGAGGACCGGAAGATCCCTGATCAGCTTTATGGTTTAGGAAATATATTTGTATTTGTCAATTTAAAAATGTAAAAATCTTGCGGTTTCCCCAGATGTAAACAGCACAATTTTTTTAATAGGAAAGCATCTGATCACACCGATGGTGTAATGGCGGAGACCGGTGGCAAATTCAAAAAAGTAAACAAACACATTACATACAGAATACTGTAATCTTATAGATTACAGTACTGTATGTAAAAAGTACACACCCCCCCCTGTCCCTAGTGATCTGCCCAGTGCCCTGCATGTTCTTTTACATAATAAAAACATTTTTTTTGTGCCTGCAAACTGTAGATTGTCCATAGCAACCAAAAGTGTCCCTTTATGTCAAAAGTGATTTTAGAGCAGCTAGAAAACAGCGATAATAAATGATAATCACTTGCAGAATTGAGCGATAGCGATTTGTGGGGAAATTCGTCATAAAAAAATAAAAGTAATGACAGCGACAATTCTGCAACTGAGCAAATTTCAGTGATTTTGATTTGATTACATTAGTGAATAATTTTTATTATAATTACATTATTATTTGTTATAATTATTTATAGTTATTTATTATATTATAATTTTATGATTTTGTGTTTCAAACTTTATCATACCCGGGATGTCTACTAGACTCTGGTTTGGACAAATTTAAGCAAGTTATTCCTAAAAATTGCAGGCCTACAGTATAAAATGCAGAATTTCCATGCAAAATAATTGTACCGCTTTTGGTACGTAATTCCAGACAGAATTATACCGCCAGGGAGGTTAAGCTGGGAATTGTTTTGTTGACGGGTTGTTTTCCTTTAGTTTGATAAAAGTTGCCTTTTCTCCTAATTAATCTAATGCTGATTTTGCACTGAATGCTTGACCCCTTTTAGTCAAGCATTCGTTATCTGATGGGTTGGTATTTTGAAAGTTGGCTTATCATTTGAATCATAGGTGTGTGCAGCCTATTGCATTAGGGTGTGCACCCCAAAGCCCCAACACATATGCGTTTGACATATTTACCGGCCTCTTTTCTGCTCTTTATCCTGAAACAATGGGTGGAAGCGGGAGCAAGGGAGCACATGGGGGATCCAGACAACAGAAGGAAGAGGAACAGGGAAAGAAGGGGTGGCATATATTAGTACTGATCCCCTATATTTAACTCCTGTGGCAGCTGAATATTGACAAAAGGGAGAGGAGAAGCATACTTTTAGCTGCTGCAGGAGGAAAATACGGATCAGTTTCACTAAATTTCACCTCCGCCACCTCTCCTGTCCAGGTTCTGAGGGTTGGCAAGCAAGGATTGCGGTTTACCTATCACCTGCCCAACATTGACAGGTAGCCAACCCCAGGATTAGGGTGTGCCCAAACACACATGGCACACCCCCTGCGCACGCCTATGATTTGAATCTATAAATTTGGATGAACTCTACAATTACATGTAAACCAAAAAAGAATGCCACGGCTAAACATTTTATATTAATTCAGATGTTAGCATGGTAGTTGGTACAAGGTCATTAATAGGTCATTTTCAAGGGGTGTTGGTTGCGGTTCCATGCTTTTCCCAGAAGTCTACACAAAGCTGGAAGTAGAATTTCAAGCATCTCTAGCATAGTTTTTTTTACTAGAGTAAGCCTTTTAGCTGTGATAATCTATTGGTGCTAAAAATCTCAAGGGATGCCACAGATACAACATGCCTTGTATTTAAACACAAGCATTGATCATATTCTTATAAAAAGGTAGTCCTTTCTATGTATTACTTTCTTTAGGGAATTCACAATTATTGCCTCAGTATCTACATAGCAGAGACAGATGAGAGTTTAACATAGGTCTGCTAAAACCCTTGTAATGTATACAGTATACATGACCTGGTGAAGGTTTTTTTTTGTTTGTTTTTTTCAGCAAAACTGGAGTTTCACTTTAAATCAAATCTCCTACACTATACAACTGTTCTCTTCACTATACTCTAAAAAAAATGTAAAAATGTGCAAAGTACATCAAATCTGTTTTCTTGTGACTAGGTCACCAAGGCAAACTTAACCTTAAACAATCTTATAATGTTCCAACAGGTGGACAATAAATTATTATACAATAAATAACAAATCCTTAGGATAACATGGTGGCAAGTGTGTATATTCCAGTGTCAGGTATCCAAGACAAATCTACACATTTTTCTCTACTTGCGTTTGTTTATATCATCTCGTGGAATTACAACAAGTGACCTGAATCCACTCAAGAATGTAGTAAAAACATACGTATTTATTGCTAGTTTAAAATTGTACTTTTTAAAATTTATGGTCGCTATTATAAATCAATGAGGCGTTTACTACATTGTTGGACTGGAAGCACATATTTTGACAGTGAAAGTTTCACTACTGGAGCACTGGTGACATCCTGTGGCAGTAATGTACATGGGTATGTATTCCACTTCAGACAAACATGATATTTTATTAACTTTAGGAGAATCTGCTAGGTGTGATATGTTCTTGTACAAATTAAGGATGATTGCATTCCCTTCATCTCAATTAGTGATCAAGGCAGAGATTCTGTCTACTTGTTAGCATGACAATCAGTTTGTATTCAATAAAGTACTGTAATAAAAAAAAAAACCTCAGGGAAAAATTATCTCTAGACTGGGTGCTGAAGGGCACACAAATCTGAATTTTGTGTGTCCCTGTGCCCTACTCTACACACACACACACACACACGATTAACTGTCAACCCCACACACATATACAGGGTTTGTTCAGGGGAGGACTGGGCTTTTCTTTTGGCCTAGAAGGCATGCTCATCAATTTTGCCCTTTCACAGTAGGAATGCGTTGAATCACTACAGTGATTTTTGGGCATAAAGCATGCTATATACATATATAAATATACATGCTAAATGTGCTTCAAAAGGGGGTTGTAAGGGGTGAATTGTAAAGAATAAGCAGAGCTGGATTTAAACCTTTTTTTCTCTACTAGACAGACCATCTTGTTCTGCCCCAACCCTGCTCTAACAACTTTGAGTGCTTCCAGGGGCAGATCCAGAGTATAGTCTTGGGAGGGGCACTGCCAGAAAATAAGGTGTAACTTACGAAATTGAATTTAATGTGTAATACAGTGTACAGAGGTCAGTAGTATGTAGGGCAGTGTGCAGGGAACAGTAGAGCACAAACTGTGGGGGGGGGGGATACACTGGGGGGATCAGGAGAGCATACACTGGGGGGGATCAGGAGGGCATACACTGGGGGGGGGGGTTAGGAGAGCATACACTGGGGGGGGGGGTCAGTATAGCATACACTGGGGGGAATCAGGAGAGCATACACTGAAGGGGATCAGGATAGCATACACTGGGGGGGATCAGTAGAGCATACATGGGGGGGGATCAGGAGAGCATACACTGGGGGGTGGGATCAGGAGAGCATACACTGGGGGGGATCAGGAGGTCATACACTGGGGGGTTAGGAGAGCATACACTGGGGGGGGGTCAGGATAGCATACACTGGGGGGGGGGTCAGGATAGCATACACTGGAGGGGATCAGGATGGCATACACTGGGGGGATCAGTAGAGCATACACGGGGGGAACAGGAGAGCATACACTGGGAGGGGGGTCAGGAGAGCATACACTGGGGGATCAGGAGACCATACACTGGGGGGGGGTCAGGAGAGCATGCACTGGGGAGGGGTCAGGAGAGCATACACTGGGGGATCAGGAGACCATACACTAGTGGGTATCAGGAGAGCATACACTGGGGGGGGGGGGTCAGGAGAGCATGCACTAGGGGGGTTTAGGAGGTACACTGGGGGGAATCAGGAGAGCATACACTGGGGGGGGGTCAAGAGAGCATTCACTGGGGGGGATCAAGAGAGCATACACTAGGGGGGATCAGGAGAGCATACACTGGGGGTGAAAGAATCAGGAGTTGAGTTACATTTCTCACTTGTCATGAAAAGAAGATCTAATTTGTCAGCTCCTTTATGCTAAGCTGCAGTAACTCCGCAGGCTCAGCAGGCTCTACTCAGCTGCACACATCCTCTTCTAGACGAGCGTGATCTCGGGGAAAAGGCACATCCCCACCCCGCCCACTCAAGCAGCAGCCTGCAGGAGAGAGGCTGAAAAACTGCTGGGGTGGTACAGGGGGCGGAGAGTACAGTCCCAAGGTTTCTGAGCAGGCATGCCCCCCCCCCCTAGATCCGCTCCTGAGTGTTTCCACCTTTGCCCGCCTCCATCCTGCACCATTAAGTGAGCTTTTCAACCTAGCCATAAAGACACACTCTATTACCAAAAGTATTGGGACACCTGCCGTTACACGCACATGAACTTTAATGACATCCCAGTCTTAGTCTGTAGGGTTCAATATTGAGTCGGACCACCCTTTGCAGATATAACAGCTTCAACTCTTCTGGGAAGGCTGTCCACAAGGTTTAGGAGTGTGTCTGTGGGAATGACCATTCTTCCAGAAGCGCCTTTGTGAGATCAGGCAGTGATGTGAAGGCCTGGCTTACAGTCTCCGCTCAAATTCATCCCAAAGGTGTTTCCTCTGGTTGAGGTCAGGACTCTGTGCAGGCCAGTCAAGTTCCTCCACCCCAAACTCGCTCATCCATGTCTTTATTGACCTTACTTTGTGCACTGGTGCACAGTCATGTAGGAACAGGAAGTGGCCATCCCAAAACTGTCCCCACAAAGTTGGGAGCAAGAAAATTGTTCAAAATGTCTTGGTATGCTGACGCCTTAAAAGTTATTTTCACTGGAAAGAAGGGGCAAAGCCCAAACCCTGTGAAACAATCCCACACCATCAAATGATTTGAATGAGTGCACAAAGCAAGGTCCATAAAGACACAGAACTTTTCAGGAATCAGCCCAATAGAGTTTATTGGGGAATCAGATTACGGTGCAGCCATATGTCAAACAGACTGGAATCATAAAGCAGCAAATTGGAGCATTGAAAACATTGAATACAGTCCTATGCACAGTCCTCTGGCCCATTTCACCAATATGCCTTTGATGGGTTACTATAATGTATGATTACAGCCTTACTTGTCCTAATTGTCTACAGTCTCCCTTCCCACTGATAGACCTCAGCAGCTCAGGCACAGCTGGCACAACTTTTCCATGCACTGTTGAGGACACAACCAGCGCCTGCCCAAGTTCCAGGTCCCATGCTCACCCCAGTGGCATTGCTGTGTCTTAGCATGCTGGGGGTGGTTGGGGTCTTGTGGGAGAAGGCCTAGCAATTCAGATAGCTGAGGAAGCACTTCAGTGCAGCAAAAGAGAGAGCTTATGGCAGGGATTCTCTTGCAGGTATCAGGCTATAGGTATAGCAGTACAGCCATATGTAGGGACAAATGGCCTGGGAAGTGAATTGCCACCTATCGCAGCCATGGCCTAATTGGTTTATTTGAAATCTGGCCCAGAGTATAAAGTACTTTATGTTCTAAACAAGTTCACTGATACTCTTTAAAAACTACATGGTATCACCTAATAAAATGACAAAAAAAGGGTAATGCCTTCATCACATACAATATAAACTTTATCTTTCAACTGCCTTTTTGTTTGTTAATTCCAACTCATATCACCGTTCACATGTCTCATTCTCCGTTATGTCACTTAAGTGGTCAAGCCCAGAGATCTGTTAACTCTCAGGCACACGTTACAATCCAATAAAGCAGCCGCTTTCTCCAACACTGACAGCACACTTGGAAAACTCCAACCAGAAGCCACGCCCCTAACATGCATCACCTGACACAGGGTTTAATCATAAGGATCCTTGCATTTATGCCATGTGTCACATGAAATAGCTGCTCCAGATGCTATTACAAGCAGTGGGAGGGGATGTCCAGACAGCTAAGCAAAGCTGGGATCTCTTTGCTCTGCAGGTCATAGTAGTAAACCAGAAGCAATGACATGATATCACTTCTGGTGCACTTGGGACCAGTTTTTAAAAATCTAAAGCATTCAAAAACACAGATCTTGGTGTTTTGAATGATTTTGAGTGCAAAGGAGGGATTTGGGGTCTTTTAGACCCCAGATCTCTCCATAAAGAGTACCTGTTTACATTCCTTGTGTCGTCAATAAAAGTGCTAAAAATAAATAATTAAGCAACAGCTAAAAAAATAAAAATAAATAAAAAATAAATGTAAAGTGCCCCGTCCACCCATGCACATAGGCAAAGGCAAACGTGTTGGTCCCGCACGCACACAAACAGGAATCATGCACACATGTGGGGTATCACCGCGAATGTCAGATCATGGGCAGTAATGCCAGCACCAGACCTACTCTGTAAATCTAAAGTGGTAACCTGTAAAGGCTTTTAAAACATAGCCTATGGATAGTACAATTTACGTTTGTCACCATTGCTTGGGCGTGCGCAATTTTGAAGCAGCTGGGGTGGGACAAATTTAGATTGGGGCACTCTTTTTTAGTCCTGCCTAGGGCAGCGCAAATCTAAAATACACCGCTTCTGTATACACTGGTGCCGGCACATACTGTAGGCACTGGAAAATGTGAGTGTAACTTTACTTTTATTGTGCAATATGTAATTTTGCTGTGTATTTTTTGTTTTCATAAATGTATATATATATATATATATATATATATACACACACACACACACACAGGTGCATCTCAATTTTTTTTAAAAAGTTAATTTATTTCAGTAATTAAATTTAAAAAGTTAAAACTTATATACAGTATTATATAGATTTATTACACGCAGAGTGATATATTTCAAGCATTTCTTTCTTTTGAATTTGATGGATTATAGCTTACAGCTAGTGAAAACCAATATTCAGTATCTCAAAAAATTGGAATATTACATAAGACCAATAAAAAAAAGGATTTTCAATACAGAAATGTTGGCTTACTGAAAAGTATGTCCATGTACAGTGTAGTATTCAATCAATACTTGGTCAGGGCTCCTTTTGCATGAATTACTGCATCAATTCGGGGTGGCATGAGGCGATCCGCCTGTGGCACTAACATAGATGTGCGCATGGGGTGTGCCCGATGTACCTGGGCAAACCCTAATGCCTAGGCACACCCCAGGGTCAGAATATGTTTGTGATAACTCTATTTCGGCACCCCTGCTAACTTGTAGGGCTGCGAGGGGGTCTATCGTTCAGTTGAATGCCAAATTCCTGAGAGAACTGCGGAGTAAACAGTCCTGCAGACACATTTTCCAATACTTCCTCTGTAATTCCAGCTACAGCATCCCTGGCAGCTGAATATCCCTCCACTGCCTGCTGTCAGAGATGCTGTAGCTGGGACTTTAGAGGCAGCATCGGATAATTTATACCTGCTTACTCCACAGCTGGTGGCTGCAGTACTGACAGGAGTAAGTGGTTACCAGAGCCCACCATCCTATGCTTTGTGTTGCCACAAAAAGCTTGAAAAGAGAAGACTAGTTCTCTCCTCGAGTTCTCGTTTCTCTGGCTAAGTTGGGGCTTTCACAGCTCCAGTACAGGTGAGCAGAGCAGGAAGAGATCATCACAGTGCATCCTCGATCACTGCTTCCTGCCCAGCACACAACACAGCTCTCTCTGGAGCAGAGTGAAGGTCTCAGAGGATGGATGGCAGCCTGCATCTTCTCCACAAGATGTGAGTCCCGATCTTCTCTGCCTTCTATACAATTCTGTGCTGTACACCTGCCCTCAGTGGCGTATCTTAAGATATGGCAGATATGGCAAGGGCCATGGGCACAACAGGGGGGCTCGAAACAAAAACAACACACCCGTCCTTCCACGGCCGCCTCCCACACTAATATAGCCCCCCCGTGGCTGGCCTGCTGGAAAGCGGTGCTGACACAGTATGGCACTTGTCAATCTAATAAACTGCCTGTCCTTTACATACTTGGCGAGGGGAGCGCCCTACACGATGGCCGATGACTGGTCAGACCTGGTCCACATAGGTAACTGGCGGAGGCGGAGCCTACCCTCCTCTGTGTAGCATCACCTGCTCACCGGACTAGGGTCTGTGACATCTTTGACAGAGAAGAGAGTGAACTCGGATGATGGGAACCCCCAGTCAGCGACAGAGATAGCAGGCCAGGTACTACTTTTAGGTCATCTGCATATGACAGGCATAAGGTGCTTCAAATGATGGCACAAGTGGCTACATTTGATGGGGCACAAGTGGCAGCATACGATGGGCAAAAGTGGTGGCATATGATGGCACAAGTGGCGGCATCTGATGGCACAAGTGGCTAAATTTGATGGGGCAACTGGTGGCATATGATGGCACAATTGGCTACATTTGATAGGGCACAAATGGTGGCATATAATGGGCACAAGTGGCTGCATATAATGGGCACACGTGGCTGCATATAATGGGCACAAGTGGCGACATATGATGGCACAAGTGGCGGCATATGATGGCACAAGTGGCTACATTTGATGGGGCACAATGGGCGGCATATGATGGGCAAAAGTGATGGCACATGATGGGCACAAGTGGCGGCACATGATGGGCATAAGTGGTGGCATATGATGGCACAAGTGGCGGCATATGATGACACAAGTGGCTACATTTGATTGGGCAAGTGACGGCATATGATGGGCACAAGTGGCGGCATATAATGGGCACAAGTGGCGGCATATAATGGGCACAAGTGGCGGCATATAATGGGCACAAGTGACTGCATTTGATGTTTTTTTCTGTATTTTTAAGTTTGCACCCCCCCCCCAAAGACTTTGAGCACCAGCCACCACTGATAAAGTGATCACCTGCGCAGCAACACCTGCTGTGATGTCGGTGCCTGTGATGTCTGTGATGGAGAAGAGAGAGAAGGATGGATGATGGAAACCCCCAGGCTGCGGCAAATATAGCAGACCAGGTACTACTTTTAAGTCATCTGCATATGGAGCCTTTATGGAATAAGTTTCTTACTGCAAATCTACCACAATTGTGAGTATGTTTTTTATATTGTATTTCAATAAAAATGTGTTAAAACTGTAATACACTAGGCTGGTGCGCCTTTGTTGTTTTCTCTTGCATATGGAGCCTCACCTGCCATGGACATAAAAAAAAAATACTAAAACTAAATAAACAAATGATCAAGCTTCCAGGGTGTTAGCTCGGCGACCTTGGGTCACAGAGTTTTGGGTGGTAGGTAGCTGAAGTCCTATCTCACAACTGATCAAAATTTGGAGCTCCTGTTACCTATGGTTCTGGAGATACAGGGCTTCTTGTACAGCCTGTCAGAAGCTACATACAGCGGCCAGTTTAAATACAAGCTGCTCTGTTTGTAGCAGAGTAGTTGAGCTCACAGTGCCTCTCACTATTTGTCAGAAGCACTGAGCTTAAAGGGTCACTAAAGGAAAAAATGTTTTTTGCTGAAATGACTGTTTACAGGGTATAGAGACATACAAGTTAACTGATTCCTTTTCAAAATGATTAAAAATAGATAAAAATCAATCATATAATGTGCCTGCAGGTTAGTTTCACTTTTGAACTGGCTTCATGTTTCTGCAAAGTAGAAATAGACACACAGAACAAAAATAAACAAATCCAGGGCAGTGTTTTGTTTTTAAAATGAATCTGATTGGTTCTGGGAAGTTTTAGACACACAGTAATGACAGCTCCTTAGACCATCGTGAGAAAGCTCCCAGTATGGTGGTTATAAGGAAACAGACAAGCAGGAAGTGTGGAGAACAGAGCAGGATTACAGCAACTTCAAAGCAAAAACGAACAATAAGGACATGAAACCAGTACTGCAGTAAGGTAAAGGAAGCTATTTAGCTGAGAAAAATGTTTCCTTTAGTGATCCTTTAATGGACAGCTTGGAACCTTGGACCAATGGTAAAGAACCATTGCAACAAGCTGTCCAATAAAAATGCTGCAGGAAAGGCTGTCCTCTCACTGCAGTGTCATAGAAGGGGGCTCCCTTCCAGCCCAAACCTCTTAACCAATAGGAAAAGGCATGGGTTTATGGGTATAAGATTTACCCATAACCCCATGTTTTTCTCACACAGTTGAGAGGAAGAATGAGAATTTGCTGTCTGCTGAAAAGGCACTGTTTTATTCAAGCTAAATCACATATTATTATGCTATAGGTCAGTGATGGCGAACCCGTGGCGCGCGTGCCGCTGCTGGCACGCTGAGCTCCCTCTGTGAGCACGCCACACGCTATGAAAAATTGAAAAGCACACACTAAAATCCATTTGTCCCCACTGCACCCCAAACTACAACTCCCACAGTTCTCTAGGGCTATTGATGATGTGTCCGAGTGACAAAGAAGAAACTCCCGGGGGTTACATGCGTGCGTGCGCACGCTGATCCAATCAAAGAAGCTGTCTCATCCACGCCGCATCCACCATCAAACAAATCAGCGGTGACGTGACTGGGAGCACACACGGCTGGAATCAGAGAAGACTTGCGGGCAGGAATGAGCTGCTGGAGCAAGGTCAGACACTGGGAGACAGGTATTAATGTGGAGTGTACAGTACAGTTATCTTGTTCTTGTACAGTCCTAAGCCTGCCCCACTCTGAGATATCAGGTGCTAGCTCTGCAAACAATCAATTGTGCAAAAAAGAACAGCCTCATTAGAGTCATTGGGAAACATTGTGCCCCATCATTGCTTTTATTCAGCCCCATCATTGGTGTTATTCAGCCTCATTATTGGTGTCATTGGGAAACATTGTGTGTCATCATTGTTGTCATTGTGCCTCATTATTGGTGTCCTTAGGAAACATTGTTGTCATCATTGTTGTCATCATTGGTGTCAATGTGCCTCATTATTGGTGTCATTAGGGAACATTTGTGCCTCATTATTGGCGTCATTGTGTCTCATTATTGGTGTCATTGGAAAACATTGTGCCTCATTATTGGTGTCATTGCATGTGTCAGGTAGGTGAGTGCATGTGTCAGGTAGGTGAGTGAAATGATCAGGTAGGCGAGTATAATGGTCAGGTAAGTGCATGTAATGGTCAGGTAGGTGAATGTAATGGTCAGGTAAGTGAGTGTAATGGTCAGGTAGGTGAGTGTAATGGTCAGGCAAGTGAGTGTAATGGTCAGGCAGGTAAGTGTAATGGTCAGATAGGTGAGTGTAATGGTCAGGTAAGTGAGTGTAATGGTCAGATAGGCGAGTGTAATGGTCAGGTAAGTGAGTGTAATGGTCAGGTAGGTGAATGTAATGGTCAGGTAGGTGAGTGTAATGGTCAGGTAAGTGAGTGTAAGTCTTTTGGAGTGCGGCTGTCCATCTCTTCCTGAATTTTTCAACATTGCCTAGTGCATTGCCAGCACCTTGGTTCCTAGGAGGTTCCTTAACAATCCACAAGACCCACCTGGAGCGGTGATTCTTTCCGTAAGTGAGTGTAATGGTCAGGTAAATGAGTGTAATAGTCAGTGTATGTTGCACAGTACATTCCTGATCCCTGCAGTCTGAACGAATCTGGCAGAATCATATGTTTTTGGTCCCTTAGGGCTCATTTAGAGAGGGATGATCAGTCCCATTCTCTGTACAGATCTGCTGGTAGGTTTAATTCTGTGTTGGCACTTTTGAAATAAATGTGTCACAGTTTGGGCACTTGGACTCAAAAAGGTTTGCCATCACTGCTATAGGTTAAAACATACCGTATTTTTCGGACCATAAGACGCACTTTTTTGCCGCAAAAATATGGTGGAAAATGTGCCTGCGTCTTATGGTCCGAATACTGAATGTCCACCCCCCCCCCGACTTTGCCTTTTAACATACCGGTGTCCACAGAGAGCAGGCAGCCAGTACGATCAGCTTGAGCTCACGGGGGGGGGGGGGGGGGGGGGGGCGGATGTGTCTGACTAGTCGCATCTTTTTCCCAGCAGCATTATGGGGACAGGGGGCGGCCATTGTAGCCATCAGGAAGCTTTGCAGAGTGTCAGCGGCGAGCATCTTGCACGGCGCAACACAGTGACGCCCACACAACGTCACTGTGTTGCGCCGTGTAAGATGCTCGCCGCTGACGCTACTGCGCAAGCGCCACTTTTAGAGGAAACAAGCGTACAGCTGCGGAACACCACTATAGCGGACTCGTATTAACCCCTCACATGCCACAGCAGCTGCGGGATATAGCGATGGTTCACAACGGAGACGCAGGCTGGCTGTATTAGCTAACACAGGCTGGATGGGGCACACCATGAATATGATGGAGGAGGGGGGGGACTGATTCCTGTATGATGGAGGAGGGGGGCAATGATCCCTGTATGATAGAAGGGGGGCACTGATCCATGTATGATGGAAGAGGGGGGCAGTGTTCCCCCCTCCTCCATCATCATACATGGATCAGTGCCCCCCCTTCTATCATACAGGGATCATTGTCCCCCTCCTCCATCATACAGGAATCAGTCCCCCCCCTCCTCCATCATATTCATGGTGTGCCCCATCCAGCCTGTGTTAGCTAATACAGCCAGCCTGCGTCTCCGTTGTGAACCATCGCCATATCCCGCAGCTGCTGTGGCATGTGAGGGGTTAATACGAGTCAGCTATAGTGGTGTGCCCCACCCAGCCTGTGTTATCTGATAGTGTTCACTTTAACATGGTTGCAATATTATTCTGTTATATTTTAATAAATATTTCAGTAGACCATTTGAGTCAGAATATTGTTTTTTCTAATTTTCCTCCTCTAAAACCTAGGTGCGTCTTATGGTCAGGTGCGTCTTATGGTCCGAAAAATACGGTAATAATGTATTATTTATCAATTTACTGTGAAATTACTGGTTGGAAGTTATAACTTCAAACTTCAGTAATTTGTTCGTTAAGCCACCTGCTTGAGTACAGTTTTTGAAACTATAGTACATTTCCTTAAAATCAATATATAATAATTATTTGTATATTACTTACTTATGGTAATTAACCACTTGTCGCCCAGGCCAATACTGACACTTTTCTCCTACATGTAAAAATCATATTTTATTGCTAGAAAATTACTCAGAACCCCCAATTACACACACAGTGCCTTGTGAAAGTATTCGGCCCCCTTGAACTTTGCGACCTTTTGCCACATTTCAGGCTTCAAACATAAAGATATAAAACTGTAATTTTTTTGTGAAGATTCAACAACAAGTGGGACACAATCATGAAGTGGAACTAAATTTATTGGATTTTTCAAACTTTTTTAACAAATAAAAAAACTGAAAAATTGGGCGTGCAAAATTATTCAGCCCCCTTAAGTTAATACTTTGTAGCGCCACCTTTTGCTGCGATTACAGCTGTAAGTCGCTTGGGGTATGTCTCTATCAGTTTTGCACATCGAGAGACTGACATTTTTGCCCATTCCTCCTTGCAAAACAGCTCGAACTCGGTGAGGTTGGATGGAGAGCGTTTGTGAACAGCAGTTTTCAGTTCTTTCCACAGATTCTCGATTGGATTCAGGTCTGGACTTTGACTTGGCCATTTTAACACCTAGATATGTTTATTTGTGAACCATTCCATTGTAGATTTTGCTTTATGTTTTGGATCATTGTCTTGTTGGAAGACAAATCTCCGTCCCAGTCTCAGGTCTTTTGCAGACTCAATCAGGTTTTCTTCCAGAATGGTCCTGTATTTGGCTCCATCCATCTTCCCATCAATTTTAACCATCTTCCCTGTCCCTGCTGAAGAAAAGCAGGCCCAAACCATGATGCTGCCACCACCATGTTTCACAATGGGGATGGTGTGTTCAGGGTGATGAGCTGTGTTGCTTTTACACCAAACATAACATTTTGTATTGTTGCCAAAAAGTTTGATTTTGGTTTCATCTGACCAGAGCACCTTCTTCCACATGTTTGGTGTGTCTCCCAAGTGGCTTGTGGCAAACTTTAAACAACACTTTTTATGGATATCTTTAAGAAATGGCATTCTTCTTGCCACTCTTCCATAAAAGCCAGATTTGTGCAGTATACGACTGATTGTTGTCCTATGGACAGAGTCTCCCACCTCAGCTGTAGATCTCTGCAGTTCATCCAGAGTGATCATGGGCCTCTTGGCTGCATCTCTGATCAGTCTTCTCCTTGTATGAGCTGAAAGTTTAGAGGGACAGCCAGGTCTTCGTAGATTTGCAGTGGTCTGATACACCTTCCATTTCAATATTATCGCTTGCACAGTGCTCCTTGGGATGTTTAAAGCTTGGGAAATCTTTTTGTATCCAAATCCAGCTTTAAACTTCTCCACAACAGTATCTCGGACCTGCCTGGTGTGTTTCTTGTTCTTCATGATGCTCTCTGCGCTTTAAACGGACCTCTGAGACTATCACAGTGCAGGTGCATTTATACGGAGACTTGATTACACACAGTTGTATTCTATTTATCATCATTAGTCATTTAGGTCAACATTCGATCATTCAGAGATCCTCACTGAACTTCTGGAGAGAGTTTGCTGCACTGAAAGTAAAGGGGCTGAATAATATTGCACGCCCAATTTTTCAGTTGTTTATTTGTTAACAAAGTTTGAAATATCCAATAAATGTAGTTCCACTTCATGATTGTGTCCCACTTGTTGTTGATTCTTCACAAAAAAATTACAGTTGGGTTTTATATCTTTGTTTGAAGCCTGAAATGTGGCAAAAGGTCGCAAGGTTCAAGGGGGCCGAATACTTTCGCAAGGCACTGTGTGTATATATATATATATATATATATATATATATATATATATATATATATATTAGCAGACACCCTAGGGAATAAAATGGTGATCATTGCAACTGTTTATGTTACACAGTATTTGCACAGAAATTTTTCAAACGCATTTAAAAAAAAAAGCAGTTCCATGAATATAACAAACAAAAAAAACACTAAAGTTAGCACAATTTTTTGGTATAATGTGAAAGATGATGTTATGTGAAGTAAATAGATACCCAACATGTGACACTTTAAAATTGCGCACACTTGTGGAATGGCACCAAACTTCGGTACTTTAGAAATCTCCATAGGCTACACTTTAATTTTTTTTTACAAGTTACATGTTTAGAGTTACAGAGAAGGTCTAGTGCTAGAACTATTGCTCTTGTTCTAACGTTTGCGGCTTATGTAACCTTTGTGTATCTGGCTCTGATACTAGCCAGTGCCTCACCAGCCACTGACTTCACCTCACATCCCTGATCTGTGGGGTATTGTCAAGAGGAAGAGGAGAGACACCAGATCCAACAATGCAGATGAGCTGAAGACCGCTATCAAAGCAACCTTGGCTTCCATAACACTTCAGCAGTGCCACAGGCTGAGCGCCTCCATGTCACGCTGCATTCATGCAGTAATTCACGCAAAAGGAGCCCCCGCCAATTGAGTGCAAATCATATGCTGTAAATGGACATACTTTTCAGTAAGACATTTCCATATTAATAATAATTCTTTAATTGGTGATATGTAATATTCTAATTTTCTGAGATACTTGAAATGCTTGAAATATATTACTCTGTGTGTAACGCATCTACCGTATTTTTCGGCGTATAAGACGACTTTTTGCATCTAAAATCATGCCCCAAAAGTCGGGGGTCGTCTTATACGGCGGGTACCTGTCTATCAGACTGCGGCCATCCATTATTCAAAAGCCGCGCCTCCTCCTCTGACTGTTCCATGATAGGCGAAACATTAATTTTCCCAGCAGAGCCTCTGTTCAGTTTTCCGCCTATCATGAATGCCTTCTCATCCTCAGCCTCGGCCTCAGACGAGAGGACATCTGTGATAGACGGAACACTGAACAGAGGCTCTGCTGGGAAAATTAGTGTTCCGCCGATCACGGAACAGCCTGAGGAGGAGGCAAGGCTTTTGAATAATGGATGGCCGCCGTCTGACATACTCTGCAAACAGGAGAAGGTAGGGAGATCGTCGAGGCAGGGAATGGAATGGCACAGTGAGGCATGTATAGATGGCACAGTGAGGCGTGTATAGATGGCACAGTGAGGCATATATAGATGGCACAGTGAGGCATGTATAGATGGCACAGTGAGGCATGTATAGATGGCACAGTGAGGCATGTATGATGGCACAGTGAGGGGTCGTTTTATACAGTGAATATATCCCAAAACCAACATTTTAGCTGGAAAATTAGGGGGTCGTCTTATACGCCCAGTCGTCTTATACGCCGGCAAATACGATATATAAAATATATGAGTTTCACTTTTTTAATTGAATTACTGAAATTACTGAAATAAATTAACTTTTTGATGATATTTGAACTTTTTGAGATGCACCCGTTTATAAGAGATAAAAAAGGTTACCCTAGTTAAGGGTAGAATTTATAGGGATTCTTGCTGATGCACCATGGATCAAAAATAGAAAAATGAGTCTGATCAAACCCAAAACAACTGAGACGTGAAACCAGATAATATTAGTAAAAAAATAACAAAAATTTATTGATACATGATAAACAAACAATATGTTAAAAACCATTCGAGTTTAGAATTTGGAGAAAGGTGTTTGATAGAGCAAATATTTGCCAAACAGCTTCTTCATTCCTGTCGTGTGATTGGTTCTACTAGTTTCGCCCTATCGGGCTTCGTCAGGAACTCACAGTGGAATGTATTCTATATAGATGAAAAATATACAGTAAAAAAGCATATCAAAAGAAGTATTAATAAAAATCTTAACACTGAAATACTAAATATTGGTCCAAAATTGCGATCAAAAGAGGTAACATCCTTGATGAAAAACTACAAAGTAATGATCGTATGATGACACATAATATTGTGAGTCAGGAAACATAAAGCATACCTTGATTTAAAAGAAGGGAGAACCATGGAGGGGGATGCCCACTAGGACGTGTTCTCAAAAAGTGATGAGAAGACCCCTGGTGGGTGCGATGGATAATGAACAGGTGGTAGGTCCTTATACAAGTGTGTTCCTATGTGTGTACCTGATTGAAGGAAACTAGGTTAAAAGGGATCTGAGATGGCATGTGTCAATTCAAACACGACAATGTTAGCGTGATGAAAAAACAGATTTGCTTACTGAAGCACATTCATAGACAAATGTGGCTATTGCAAATGGTCGTTTGTTCCGAGACAGCAGGTACAATGATCCCAACCGTTGGATAATAATCTGGCAGTTTAATCCATAAGCACTATAAAGTAAAGAGATTGATAACGGACTGTAAGAAACAGTGATACACCAATTTAGGAAAAATAAACTAGAAGTAAAAATCGAGATTGCTCCTTTTTGATAGCGATCTTTAATTAATTTCAAATCCTGTGCATCTCTCCCTATTTATTTTAAAACTTATCAGGGGTAGTTGATGTCCCGATAAGCATAGCACTGAAAGTCTACCTTCTACCAATTAGCCAAAAGGTCAGTAAAATTCTAATAGACACCTCTATGTACCCTTCTTACAGTCTAGCACTGCTGCAGCTTGTTATATATGCACTCCCCGATATATTTTCTGGGAGATGTGCTAATGACTGTTATCTTCTGTCCTTTAAATGGGCAGTTATTTCATTCTTTATATTTATATTTATATTTATATTTATTTTTACTTCTAGTTTATTTTTCCTAAATTGGTGTATCACTGTTTCTGTAGTTTTTCATCAAGGATGATACCTCTTTTGATCGCAATTTTGGACCAATATTTAGTATTTCAGTGTTAAGATTTTTATTAATACTTCTTTTGATATGCTTTTTTACTGTATATTTTTCATCTATATAGAATACATTCCACTGTGAGTTCCTGACGAAGCCCGATAGGGCGAAACTAGTAGAACCAATCACACGACAGGAATGAAGAAGCTGTTTGGCAAATATTTGCTCTATCAAACACCTTTCTCCAAATTCTAAACTCGAATGGTTTTTAACATATTGTTTGTTTATCATGTATCAATAAATTTTTGTTATTTTTTTACTAATATTATCTGGTTTCACGTCTCAGTTGTTTTGGGTTTGATCAGACTCATTTTTCTATTTTTGATCCATGGTGCATCAGCAAGAATCCCTATAAATTCTACCCTTAACTAGGGTAACCTTTTTTACTCGTACTTCATTGAGGGATTTTGATGCAGATGGTCTTTTTCAGCATAATATATAACAAAAGGTGTTTGCTCTAGAATTTCTCTATACGTTTATAAGAGATATTGCAAGCACTATATTTTTTGTTCTACATTGACATGAATTAAAGCGCAAGTGCTGAACGCACCTTGTGTTAATGTTTTTTTCCCTCAAAACATTGCTGCTCCCGGATGATAATTTATTTTTTATAACTTCCCTCATAATAGCCTTGCCCTCCCTATAAGCAGAACTAATGCTGCCTACACACGATCATTTGATCATCAGCACTGAGTGGAGACTGCATGCTTAACAGGGATAAAGAGTGTCAGTGTCCAACCCAGCCCACAGATTGAAAATTGGTACATCTAGGCAGCCGGAGCAGACCTGATTACCGGTGCATGGATGAATTGACACAAAGGCACCATGCGTTGCAGAGTGACGTAATCATGCTGATCGGCGTCAGCTCTAGACACCATTCCCCTGGTTTCTCCATCTACCGGGTGACGTAACGGGGGTGGCACTGCGCGCCGCTGCACTCGGAGGGCGGTCTTTCCCAGAGTCCTGTCCCCCCTCCTCCCTCTTCAAATGATTCAGCCTATCAGAGGGCCGATGGAGAAGATGTATGCACTTATAAGCAGGTGCACTCATTCATTCCTGCTTGCAGCATGCCAAAGATTATCCAGGGTCTATGTGAAGTCTGGTAAGTTACCTCCCTATTCATTCCTTCTCCTCTCCCCATGGGCTGAAATATGGATCTGGGAATTATTATTATTATTTTTTTCCTCTTGTCTGATCCTTTTAGATTCTCTCCATTTGTGGTAGAGAGGCTCTATCTAATCCCCATATGCACTCCAGACTGCCCATATAATTCTCTTGGACACAACCGTGATCCAATTAACATTGGGTAGGTTTGACTCTAGCTGCACATAATGTTTTCTGCCTCTTAGATGGATGTAGTTTATGAAGTACTTCATACAGAGGCTATTACCTTAAAAAAGCTTCTTAAAAACGTTTTTCATTTTTGTCATTTTTAGTGACACTGAACGGTGGTGGACCTTTCCATTGTGATTAAGCCATGTTCCCCTTGTTCAAAAAAGGAGGGAGGCTTTTCAGGCTTGGGTGCGCCCTCTGTGGACCTGCTGACATTTTGCCTGGGATACCTGTCCTTCTTTGTTGTGCCGTGTACACTCCTGGGGGTCCCCCTTCCCCTTCTCCCCCCCCTTTCCCACCTCTGGTCATTGTGGAGCTGCAGCTGACCTGCCTTTGATGCAATGGATGTCTTGAAAATTTGTACATAATATATGTGGTCAGTACCTATGTCTTACTGTCTAACATGTCTCCTTGTCTTACTGTATGTCAAGAAAGATTCCTATTTGCCTTAATTATTTTAATAATGTGCTGGTATAAATGCATGTACTTACAAATCTGTGCCTTTCTGTTTCCTTTAATTGTAGATGTAAATATCGTCGTGACTAAACCCATTACCCTTGAAGAAGAGGTTTATTCAATCACCTCGAAACGTTGGGTCCTTCTGTTGTCAGTCAGAGACTGTCAATAGAGTTGGTTATTGTATTGTACACAATTTAATCCATGCATCCATTTATGTGCATCCTGCTATGTTAGATGTTTATTCTTTGTGTCTGTGATAGTTAATTATTTTTTACTTTTTCTAAATAAAATATTTGTTTATAACATTCCATGATTCCTACTATTTCTATATAAGCTATATACTGTAAGCTATATAAGCGACCCAATTTAAAGTCCCATCAGAGAAAACACGCTCTCTTGAGTGATCTTTCTATACTGTAAAGAGGTACAGCCTATCTTTAAAAATACAATAAAATACTATAAGGTCTTGTATAGTGCTGGATAGATTCACCAAGGGCTTAACTTCCTTCCTCTCATCCCTTTTTCTCTTCCTCGCCTTCTGTCTTTCTTTCCTTCTTAGGGGCTTTACATCCCTTTTGATGCAGGACTAAGCACTTGTTTCTAATGTCTAGGATATGATAGATGTGTATTGTAAAATATGCTGGCTAATTATGGTATATGATGCACATGCTGTGCCAGCAGCAACCAGATGTTCATGAAGCCTCCTAGATCAGCCATTCTATGTACATGAGAATATACAGTATATGTCTTTCTTTCCCCAGAAGCCAAGTTGTCTTAGCAACCAAATACTAAGTCAATGAAACAACAAAAGAATATTCAATGGACTTTCCTAATATTTTAATAACTACATCAGTGCAGTATGTATTATCGCATTCAATTGAATTTGCATAGCTTTTTAACTCCATGTGTCTGTAACTACTTAGGGCAGTTATCCAGCGTATATATCTCCAAGGCAATGTAAATAACTTCACAGACAGCTCTCTGAGTGTTTGGTATTTGTACCACTGACCCTTCCTATGAAGTCTTTCTTTTATTAAAGATGAAAGGCTAAAATACATTTTCTACACACTAATTTAAATCTATTTTACAACTTTCCCTAACGACCACACTAGATGTTTAAATTTGTATACCAATTACGATTTGTATATAGTACTCTATGACAAGCCTTTAATATAGGATAAATGGCAAGGGTCTGATTTACATGTTGAGCAGGCTGAATATTTCTGTTTACTCATGTGTGGCATCCATAATATAAAAGCATGTATTTATAGCAAGGAGTAACATCAAGAATAAAAGTGAGACATTTAGTGGATATCCCACAGAATAAAAAATAAGTGTCATGTACACGACAACACAGTTAAGCCCCTTTGAAGATTACCATATAGTTTTGGCTTTGAATACAGACCTTCAAATATTCAATTGTAACAGTGAGAAAGACTCAGTAACTAACTTGTATGTTAGACCAAATAATATTTGTGTGTCAGAGACATTATTAGACATTAATGTCAAATTCTGAATTTTGCATTTGAACATGTAGTGCCCCCTTACTTTCAGTATGGGCACTACGCTAAAGTTAGTGGGGAGTGAGAGAGTTATGTTGCTCTCACTCTTAATTTTGCTAAATTGGGCTGCTGTCATTTTGGAACTGTCCTGTGGGTCAGCCTGCGCTCCGGGGGTGTCAATCTCACCCCCGGACAGATGGCGTCAGAGGGGTTCTAACAGAGCCACTGTTCCCCAGCAGCCAATTGGAGGAGTTTTCCTTCACGGGGCATGCTGGGGAGGGGTATATCTGTGGCAGGCACCATTTTTCAGGGTTCTTCGCGGGTTCCTGGTTCCAGGTGCGGCACCCACCTTCATGGTGTGTGCATCCAACAGACCCCGGTGAGATTGTGACTTGCTGGGTCCCCTCACCACTAAGAGAGAGATCCTAGGCCACTGGCTGTGCGGTGGGGAGTCGGCTGGAGGAGAACCTAGTGACCAACACACTGACAGGTACACTTCAACTGTCAATCGGTCACCCAATTGTGATTGACTGGACAATGTTAACATTGTCAGCATAGAGCCTGTGGCAGAGGCCTCATGTGGCATCTTAAATCCAATCAGAGCCAGGTTCACAGCAAGGACCTGTTCCTTCCAGAAACCTTAAAGTAGAACTCCGGCTGCCAGGCTTGTGGCAGAAGTCTGTCCGGGGATCACTTCACCCACCCTGGCTAGAGTGGCGACAAAATATATTGTTACTGAGAGCAGGCTTGCTCTCCTGTTCATCCAAGCCTGATACCGCAAGGTTTTCTCTACTTCATCAACCTGTCCTATCTACCTCCTGTTGATGTTGGTCGTGTTGGACCCAAGAAATAAAGCATTTGAAAAACCTTATCTACTGGCTGGACATTCGCTTACTGCTCTGCTCACTGACCTCACCCCTAGACAACGCTGAAAGGTAACTTAATACGCCGATCCCAAATCAACCAGCAGCTCCTGGGGGAGTATCGCTACAAACATATGCAGTTAAATGCAGCCATTTCACAAGAAAAGGCTGCCTTTGATCTGCTTTGCCCCACAATAAGACAAGCTGTTTACCAAAGAAACATAACGCAACATAAAACAGGTCAAACAAAGCTAAACAAGGACTTATAGGAAATATATATATTCTTCTATACAAAAGATAGAGAAGGTTCTCATCCAAGATTTTACAATACATGGCCCCGTCCATTGGCCCCTCCATCCAGCAACGTCAGCCTGCACCTTTAGCAGAGAAACACCCCCAGAGCATAATGTTTCCACCTCTGTGCTTGACTGTAGGTAGGGATGAGATCTGACACGTACCTGGGGAATGAGCCTGACGAGCAGAGGGAGACCTCTCGTACCACCCTGGTTCCGGGATCACTGGGGTTGAGACAGTGACCGTAGGAGCACAGTGGGGTATGAGTGCCTGGAGAGTCTCTGAGATTGGAGATGAAAGCGAATGAGAAAGGCTGGAGCGCTGTAGGTGCGGGTCAGCTGGATGCAGGTCAGCGGATGCAGGTCAGCGGATGCCGATTAACTGGTTAGCAAGATGCTGGTCAGCAGGATGCAGGTGAGCGGATACAGGTAAGCGGATGCAGGTCTGCGGATGCAGGTCACCGGATGCAAGTGCGCCTGAGAGCAACGTGCGCATGCAAATACAGGCGACAGCAGGAGAGTCAGACAGGCCAGGTCATACACGGAGGATCAGTACAGGCAAAAAGCAGCAGGCAAGGAATGGTCAGATTTCAGGCTGGATTCGGCAACAGAGTATCAGGCAGACAGGTAAACAGAGCAGGTCAGGACTGGAGATGGCAGCAGAGTCAGAAAGCCAGGTCAGAATGATGCAGGTTCAGGATCAGGTTTCAGGATGAGATGCAGATCAGTCAGCAAGATCACAGTGCTGCTGAGGGGTTTAAATAAGGCAGCCTGTTTCCATTTATTGGAATCAGTCTGCACTGTTAACCCTTAGTTGACAGATCCCTGACATTGCCCCCCCCCCCCTTATAGGCAACCTCCGGGTGCCCAAAAGAGCTCTTTTTTGAGGGTGGCTTCGGAAGAAGGCCTGGATCAGCTCTTGAGCATGCACATTCTGCTTGGGTTCCCAGGAGTTCTCCTCTGGTCCATACCCCCTCCACTTGACCAAGTATTGTAGTTGGTTACCTCTTTTCCTGCAGTCTACAATAGCCTCCACCTCATATTCCTTGTCTCCATCAACCATCACGGGTTCAGGTGGCCCCCCAGTCTTTTGTCTGGGAAGGGATCAGGTACTGTGGGTTTCAGCAGGGACACGTGGAACACCGGGTGGATCTTAAGCGAATCAGGTAAGATAAGTTCATAAGACACCTCATTTAGTTTTTTCTTGACTGAAAAAGGGCCAATAAACTTTGGTGCCAATTTCTTCGAGGGACAAGCCATTCTAAGATTGGTAGTAGACAACCACACTTGGTCACCTGGTTGGAGACACAATTCGCCTCTTCTCTTTCGGTCATATATTCTCTTATTAGTTGCCTGTGCCTTGACCATAGTCTCTTGTAACAATTTGTTGTTGCGACCCAGGAAGTCAACAGTATTCTGTACTGCTGGAACCGGAGATTCAGGGATAATGTTAGGTAAGAAGACAGGATGGAACCCATAATTTGCAAAAAATGGAGACTGACCCGTAACTGAGTGACTGGCATTATTGAAGGCGAATTCTGCCAACGGTAATAGTGCTACCCAATCATCCTGAACAAATGTGGTAAAGCATCGTATATATTGCTCAAGAGTCTGGTTTGTCCTCTCGGTTTGTCCATTTGTCTGGGGATGGTAGGCAGAGGACATAGATAGTTCAATTTTCAGGGCCTGGCATAGTGCCTTTCAAAAGCGAGAGGTGAACTGGACCCCTCTGTCAGACACAATGTTGGTTGGAATTCCGTGTAGCCTTACAATCTCCCAGATGAACACCTGGGCTGTTTCCATGGCAGAAGGTGTCTTTTTCAGGGGTATGAAGTGGGCCATCTTGGAGAGGCGGTCGACCACTACAAAGATGGCTGTATGTCCTTCGGATGGGGGTAACTCGACTATAAAGTCCATGGCTATCTTGATCCTGGCCGATAGGTGATGTGAAATAAAAATCTGGAAAAGAATAGCGCCCACCGTGCTTGACGCGGCTTCAGGCGCTTGGCAGTTCTCAAATACTCCAGATTTTTGTGATCTGTATAAATAAGTATGGGATGTGCTGCGCCCTCTAAGAGATACCGCCACTCTTCTAGTGCGGCCTTAATGGCCAAAATTTCACGATCCCCCACATCGTAATTTCTTTCGGCTGGGGAAAGTTTACGGGAGAAAAAAGCTATGGGATGCATGAGATCTTTGAGGCCTTGACGCTGGGAGATAACTGCCCCTACTGCTGTTTCCAAAGCATCTACCTCGAGTAGGTAAGGTAGTGTGGGATCTGGGTGGCTCAGGATGGGAGCAGAGGTAAAAAGTTCCTTCAGTGTAGAAAAGGCAGCCTGGGCCTCGGAGTTCCAGTGGAAACTAATGTTCTGCTTTGTGAGCTGAGTAATGGGGGAAATGATTGCAGAGAATCCTTTTATAAATCTCCTGTAAAAATTGGCAAAGCCAACAAAACGCTGCACCCCTTTCTTGTGTGTGGGTGCAGGCCAATCCAGAACAGCTGTTACCTTTTGTGGGTCCATCTTGAACCCCTCTGTGGAAATAACCAAGCCCAAGAACTGAATACTCTGCCGCTCGAATTCACACTTTTCTGGCTTGGCATATAACCCATGCTGACGAAGACGGCAGAGTACCATCTTAACGTGTTTCCGGTGTTGATCCAAGGATGTGGAAAAAATCAGAATATCATCAAGGTAAACGATTACAAAGATATCTAGCCAGTCTCTAAACATATCGTTTACGAAGTGCTGAAAGGTGGCAGGGGCATTGCACAGGCCGAAGGGCATCACCAAATACTCATAGTGGCCGAACCTGGTACGGAAGGCCGTTTTCCATTCGCCCCCTGCACGGATACGAACTAAATTATAAGCCCCTCGAAGATCAAGTTTAGTAAATACAGAGGTAGTTCTCAGTCTCTGGAACAGCTCGGGCACCAGGGGTAAAGGATACCGGTTCTTAACTGTCACTTTATTTAGCTCCCGGTAATCCACACAAGGACGCAAGGAGTGGTCTTTTTTCTCCACAAAAAAGATTCCGGCCCCTGCTGGAGAGGTGGATGGCCGGATGAATCCCCTCTTAAGGTTCTCGTCTACATATTCCTTTAACCACTTGCCCACCGGGCCTGTTTTTCAGATTCGGTGTTTACGAGACTAAAACAGTTTTTTTTGCTAGAAAATTACTTAAACCCCCCTAACATTATATTTTATTTTTTTCTAACACCCTAGAGAATAAAATGGCAGTCATTGCAATACTTTTTGTCACACCGTATTTGCGCAGCGGTCTTACAAGCGCACTTTTTTTGAAAAAAAAACACTTTTTTGAATAAAAAAATAAGACAACAATAAATTTGGCCCAATTTTTTTATATATTGTGATAGATAATGTTACACCGAGTAAAATGATACCCAACATGTCACGCTTAAAAATTGCGCCCGCTCGTAGCATGGCGTCAAACTTTTACCCTTAAAAATCTCGATAGGCAACGTTTAAAAAATTCTACAGGTTGCATTTTTTGAGATACAGAGGAGGTCTAGGGCTAGAATTATTGCTCTCACAATAACGATCGCGGCGATACCTCACTTGTGTGGTTTGAACACCGTTTTCATATGCGGGCGCTACTCGCGTATGCGTTCGCTTCTGTGCGCGAGCTCGTCGGGACGGGGCGTTTTACATTTTTTTTTGTTTTCTTATTTATTTTTAATTAGTTTATAATTTTATACATCGAAATAAATAAAAAAAAAAAAATTATCACTTTTATTCCTATTACAAGGAATGTAAACATCCCTTGTAATAGAAAAAAGCATGACAGGTCCTCTTAAATATGAGATCTGGGGTCAAAAAGACCTCAGATCTCATATTTAGGCTTAGATGCAAAAAAAGAAAAAAAAAGAAAAATGTCATTTTTCAAATCTCAGAAAAAAATAATGTTTCTTTAAGACGCTGTGCGGGACTGACGTTTTGACGTCACCTCCGCCCAGCAGAGCTATGGGGGACGGGTGGGGGCGATTTTTCCCTCACTCGTATCCCAACACAGCCAGCAAGAGGACCCGATCGCCTCCGCCGCTACCGATGGCTCCGGTAAGCGGCGGAGGGCGCGGGAGAGCGGCGGGAGGGGGGGGGGGCCCTCTCCCGCCACCGATAACGGCGATCTTGCGGCGAATCCGCCGCTGGGACCGCCATTATCGTGTACAGCACTGCCCACGGAAAAGATGGATATCTCGGTTGTGGCAGCAGCTGCTGCCGTTACCGAGATATCCATCTTTAAAATCATGACGTCTTTTTCCTATGACACCGTGGGCAAGTGGTTAAAACCTCTAGTTCCCGTTCAGACAGGGGGAAGATCCGCCCAAAGGGGATCTCGGCTCCAGGCAATAGCTCAATTGGGCAATCGTATGAACGGTGGGGAGGAAGAGTCTCAGCCCCCCGTTTGCTGAACACATCTAAAAACTTGTGATATGGCTTGGGTACTTGTGAGAGTAACTCGGTATCAGATTCCAGGCATAGCAGAGGGCCCGAAACCTTAGGGAGTGAGGGCAAGCAATGTTCTTGACAGTAAGAGGACTGGAACTTTATTTCTCCGGTGACTCAGTTAACTTGCGGATTGTGGGCCTGGAGCCATGGTAGGCCGAGGATGACCGGGAACAGGGGAGATGCAATTGCATCGAGTTTCAGAAGTTCCTTTTGACCCGTGGCCGTGACTACGGGTAAAAATGGAGTCTCCTGGGTGACCAGGCCAGATTTAATACGGGAACCATCTGCCAGAAAGATGGAGAGTCCTTGTGCCCAGTTCTGGAGTGGAATGCACTGTTGGTTGGCAAAGTTCAAATCAATAAAGCAACTACATGCTCCAGAGTCTATAATTGCAGTAGCAGGCACAGTCCTTCCTGGGAGCTGGAAAGAGATGCAAAGAGCCAGGTGAGTAGTGTTGGCAGAGGGTGCTGGTTGGCTGGTAGGCGAGATGGACAAACATCTTTGAGTTTTTACTGGACATGAATGTACATAGTGGCCGGCCCCCCCACAGTACAAGCAGAGATTAAGCCGTTTCCGGCGTGAACGTTCCTCAGCAGATAACGAGGGTCTTATTAAACCGACTTGCACTGGTTCAGGAGAGGTTGGCATAGATCTAGCTGAGACAGGTCTGTTGGCAGCAGGATGTGTGGTCATGGCCACACGGGGTAACATCCAGGTGGGACAAGTCTGCTGATTTATTTTTTCTGCACTGCGTTCCCGAAGGCGCCGGTCTATCTGGATAACCAATGCCATTAGGTTCTCCAAAGAATCTGGTATGCCAACTCGGGCCAGTTCATCCTTTAATCTTTCAGACAGGCCTAAGCGGAACTGGTGCCGTAAAGCTGCATGATTCCATTGGGTATCTGCACTCCAACGCCTAAAGTCCATTATATAGTCCTCGACCGCTCTGCGGCCTTGCTGGAGCACATGAAGAGCAGCTTCGGCTGTGGAAATCCGTTGGGGGTCCTCATAAAGGAGCGACATGGCCTTGAAAAAGGACGATAAGGAGTCCAGTGAAACATGACGTTCTTCAAGCAAATTATGTGCCCAGGACTGAGGTTCCCCCAGCAGTAGTGAAATGACAAACCCCACTTTAGTAGTTTCCTGGGAGAATGTTAGGGGTTGCAGGGAGAAGTACAACTCGCAGGCATTGCGAAATGCCCGAAACTTACTTCGGTCCCCGGAGAGCAGCATTGTTATAGAGGGTGCAGAAGTGGCTTCTGTAGGTATCCGGTTGGTAGGTGGATCCGTGGTGATAGCCTGGTGTTGCATTTGTCCCTCTAAGCGTGCATGGTCATCCTGGAGAGACTTCACCTCCAGCGAGAGATCAGAGAGGAGTTGACAGATCTCGGTTCAAAAGGTCCCTCTTGCAGGCTCAGGCATGGCTGTCTGATACTGACACGTACCTGGGGAATGAGCCTGACGAGCAGAGGGAGACCTCTCGTACCACCCTGGTTCCGGGATCACTGGGGTTGAGACAGTGACCGTAGGAGCACAGTGGGGTATGAGTGCCTGCAGAGTCTCTGAGATTGGAGATGAAAGCGAATGAGAAAGGCTGGAGCGCTGTAGGTACGGGTCAGCTGGATGCAGATCATCGGATGCAGGTCAGCGGATGCAGGTCAGCGGATGCCGATTAACTGGTTAGCAAGATGCTGGTCAGCAGGATGCAGGTGAGCGGATGCAGGTAAGCGGATGCAGGTCTGCGGATGCAGGTCACCGGATGCAGGTGCGCCTGAGAGCAACGTGCGCATGCAAATACAGGCGACAGCAGGAGAGTCAGACAGGCCAGGTCATACACGAGCAGAGTCAGGACTGGAGATGGCAGCAGAGTCAGAAAGCCAGGTCAGAATGATGCAGGTTCAGGATCAGGTTTCAGGATGAGATGCAGATCAGACAGCAAGATCACAGTGTTGCTGAGGGGTTTAAATAAGGCAGCCTGTTGCCAATCATTGGAATCAGTCTGCACTGTTAACCCTTAGTTGACAGATCCCTGACAAGATCGATGTTCGAGTCGAACATAAGTTCGACTCAAACAACGAATGTTCACCTGTTCGCTGAAAAGTGAACAATTTGGGGTGTTTGCGGCAAACCCTTTAAAAGTCTATGGGAGAAATCAAAAGAGCTTATTTTAAAGGCTTATATGCATGGTATTGTCATAAAAAGTGTTTGGGGACCTGGGTCCCGCCCCAGGGGACATGTATCAATTCAAAAAAAAGTTTTAAAAATGTCAGTTTCCCCCCAGTCCATTACAAGGGCCTTTGGGTCTGGCATGGATATTAAGGGAAACCCCAAACCAAAATGAAAAAAAAAATGCGTAGGGGGCCCCTCAAAATCCATACCAGACCCTTCAGGTCTGGTACGGATTTTATGGGGAACCCCGCTCCACAATTAAAAAAAATTGCGTGGGGTTCCCCCCAAAAATCCATATCAAACCCCTATCCGAGCATGCACCCCCCTCCCGAACTGTACCAGGCCACATGCCCTCAACATGGGGAGGATGCTTTGGGGTCCAAAGCATCAGGTCCCCATGTTGATGAGGACAAGGGCCTCATCCCCACAACCCTTGCCCAGTGGTTGTGGGGGTCTATGGGCGAGGGGCTTATCGGAATATGGAAGCCCTCTTTAACAAGAGGAACCCCAGATCCTGACCCCCCATGTGAATTGGTATATTGTACCCCTACCATTTCACAAAAAAAAAGTGTCAGAAATTTAAAAAAACACAAGACACAGCTTGAGACAAGTACTTTATTTAAAAAGAAAATCCAGAGATGTAATCCATTCTCGACCCGAGGATACAGGAGAAAAAAATGCCGCCATGATCCGCCTCCATCGGATCGATCTATATGAAATCTATATGATACTTATAATTCCTTTTGTTTTATCATTAGAAGTGCTTGGTTCTACTAATATATACACCCCTGAGGAAAGAATGAAATTCTGAAATGCACCGGATGTCTCCTTGTATGCCTAGTCAAAGTTGTCTTCATAGTTGCAGCCTCTGTAATATGTAGAGCTATACACAACATTGTTATTTGCATCATGTTGACTTTATTATACACCAGCCTTAATCTTCTTTTTAATGATTGTTAATAAAATTTGTACCTAATATTTTTATCTTATATACCTATTTTTCTCCTTTTTTTGACAAAACATGTATTTCACGGTGATGTGTTAAGTGTGCCCTAGGCCCAGCTGATTTTTATTTTTATTTTTTACACCTGTAAGGGAAAAGGCATAATGAGCAAATATGCACTGCATACTAGCTTATTATGAAATACTTACCTTAGAACGAGGTGTCGGTTTCCCTCCCGGTCCACACTGAGGCAGCTGACATTTTGCCTTGGCGTGTCTTCTGGGTATCGCGGCTCCAGTGATGCCCATGGGAGACTTCTTTCTGCCGGGCCTCTAGCAGAAAATCCCCCGTGCACATGCGCCGCTGCATTCAGCGGCTCATTGCTAGGGAAATATCTCAAAAACCGTAAATGTTTAGGAGATTTTTTTTACCTACAGGTAAGCCATATCATAGTAGGTAAAAGTTAAAAAAAAAAATAACTTTACAACTGCTCTAAAGTCCCATTTAGGGGTTATCCTTTCCTTCGTTTCACTTTTTTAGGGATGTTGGCCTAATTTCTTCAACCCCAGCCTCTCTTTACATATGATAATAATTATAGACCCTACATTTCTTTGTAAGTGGGCAAACTTACAAAATCTGCAGGGGATCAAATAATTATTTCCCCCACTGTATCTCTCTTTAGCAAATCAACTCCTATGGCTCACAGTTAGGTATACAGTTAAGATGTTCACAGATAGTGATGCAAGAGCAGATCTTTCTAAAAATAGACTTGACTACGATCATCCTTTCCTGCCAGATCTGCAATGCATAGAAGCCAAATTACAGCTTCTATGAATGGAACATAAACTCTGAATGGGGACCGGGTGGATGATTGATAGTTCCAACCTCCCCATCCATTCATAGATCCTGTGTCAGTGTCATTTATAGACGTTGTAGTACGGCTTTGATGAATTACGGATCTGTCAGGAACTGTTTGGCATAGTCAAGCTCTCTTGATGAGATATCCTGACAGTCCTTTAGTTGTTTTAACCCCCCGAAGCATCATAAGATTATGCTGGCAGCGGCATTCTAACTGTAAGATATGTTCATTGTGCAGATCTTTAAGATTTTGATTTTAGCTAAACTTGGGCTTCAATTCAGTTTCAGAACAAAATCACACTAAAAAGAGTGGGGTGGTGAGAATCAGAAATTGGACCAGGGACCCCCCACAGGGTTTAAAGGTCAGAAGGCGGGTTCCCATAGGTCAAAGGTCACAGGGCATGGCTGACCCACCCTCACCAAAGTGTACCGCCTTCCTAAACTAAGTCGGGGAATGAACAAGTTGGGGAAAGTGTCATTCTTTTTTTTTATCAGAAAAAAGTTTATTGAGGAAACCATGTGACAGACACACATATAACCAACGTATTCGGGCAGCAGTAAAAAATACAAGCATAGAGCATCTTTAGGTTTTACAAACAAACGGTACAACAAACATTTGGACTGATGTATCTACCAGTACATACCCATCCTTAAAATAGTAACTATTACTGTGCTGCATATAACATTTTCAAGTTATATTAGATTGGACCAGTGGTCTGGCAATATCAGAAATATTAAACAGAAAAAGAAAAAAAACATAAACTATAATAAACTGAAGAAAAAAAAGTGCATACATCCAGTTCTCCAATGGGAGTGGTTGACCTTCCTCTCAAGAAAATTCCAATGAAAAATGAGTAACCATCATATCATGACTACCTACATCCTGGCTCCTCCCATCACGCAGCTTATCAACCAGTCTTTCTTGGAGGGCATAGTGCCCTCACAGTTGAAAGAGGGTATAATCCAACCCATCATGAAGAAACCCTCCCTGGACCCCAAGGACCCACTCCACCGCCGTCCCATAACAAGCCTCAACGTACTCTCTAAGATAATGGAAAAAGTAGTGGTACAACAGCTGCAACAGCATCTAGATACCTACAAGCTACTTGACCCATTGCAATCAGGCTTCCGTCCCGGACACGGGACGGAAACAGCATTGCTGAAAGTATGGGACGATGTTCTCAAGGCCGCAGACGAAGGAGAATCTTGTCTTCTAGTTCTGTTGGACCTAAGTGCCGCTTTCGACACTGTAGACCACCATCTGTTACTGACTCGGCTTGCTGAAGTAGCCAGAGTCGCAGAATGCGATTTATCTTGGTTCTCCTCTTTTCTGGAAAACCGATCGCAAACAGTGAAGTTAGGACCTTTTACGTCTGAAAAACGCACAGTAACATGCGGAGTCCCTCAAGGATCGCCTCTGTCACCAGTGCTGTTTAACATATATCTTCGTCCTCTCTTTGAGATTATCAGCAGCCAAAAACTGCTCTATCACTCATATGCAGATGACACGCAACTGTATTTCCGCATCTGCAACAGTCAGGATCACCACCTCAATCTAGAGACATGTCTCTCTTTGATAGAGGACTGGATGACAAAGAGTTATCTTAAACTCAATGGAGCGAAAACAGAACTTCTCCTGTTTCACGCCAAGCGCAGGAATCAACTTTCAACAGCGTGGACCCCCCCGCCTATTCTGGGCAAGCTCATCACCCCTAGCGCCAAAGTCAAAAGCCTAGGGGTCATTTTTGACTCCTTTATGACAATGGACGCACAAATAGGGTCAGTAGTCAGCGGATCTCACCATCTACTGCGCCTACTACGTAGACTCACTCCGTTCATCCCTAAAGAAGATTTAGCGGTCGTGGTGGGAGCAATTGTAAACTCCAGGTTGGATTATGCAAATGCCCTTTACCTCGGCCTCCCCAAGTACCAAATCGCTCATCTGCAAGTCGTTCAGAATACGGCCGCCAGACTTGTGACTGGGAAAAAACCCTGGGAATCCATCTCACCATCACTGAGAGCCCTTCATTGGCTGCCAGTCAAAGACAGAATTGTTTTTAAAGCTCTCTGTCTTGCGCATAGATGTGTCCATGGGAATGCCCCCCTTTATTTATGCGAAATAATAAAAGCGCATAATCCCAATCGCGTTTTGCGATCCACGAATCGGAACCTGCTCCAGGTTTCGAAAGCCAACTTCAAGTCCAAAGGAGAAAGAAGATTCGCGATCCAAGGTCCCAGACTATGGAACGCTTTACCAACCAGCATTCGGTTGGAGGAGAACCACCTAGCATTTAGGAAAAAGGTCAAGACTTTTCTCTTTTGATATCAAAGGAGACAGGAACAACAAGCGCCCAGAGGCGATTCAGTTCGCATGTGCCGCGCTATATAAGTTTTCATTCATTCATTCATTCATTTCCACAATACACACCATGAAAGACTATGATTTGTCACTAGCAAGCTGTACAAAGTCACTACACTGTTACATTTGCAAGAGCCTATCTTTGGCCAGTTGTGTAAGCCCCAGACCTGGAGCGTCGAGCCAAGGTTGCCACATTGAATACAAAAAAAATCAGGGCATTTCTATGCTGATAAGTGAGTTTCTCACGTATCAAGAGACAGTTGACCATTTCCACCCATTGTCCCCCCGTTGGTACTCTAGGAGATATCCAAAGCCCCGCAATCGCTTTCCGGGCAATGTATAGGAGACAGAGTATTGCAACGTGGCCATTAGGCGAGAGTGAGGGTATCTCCAGTGCACAAAGCAGACACACAATTGGGTCGTGGGGTACCGGGAGTTGGTACACCCGTGAAATGGTAGTAAGAACATACTTCCAATACCAAATAGGTTTTGGACACTTCCACATCATGTGCAGCAGGTCCCCGTCATGTATGCAGCACTTCGGAGAAAGTGAGGTGACCCGAAAACCCCATTTATGTAGGCGGGATGTGATAGTCTGTGGGATGCAGAAACGGACATCAATGGAGCAGAAGTAAGGCACAGTTCCCAGGTTTCCCCGTCTATGGAGCCTAAGGCCTTGTACACACGATCGGACATATCCGATGAAAACGGTCCGCGGACCATTTCCATCGGACGGCGCGCCAGGAAGTTAAACACTTCCGCGCATGCGCCGAATCCATTCGGCGGCGGCGCGGCGGCGGTGGGGGACGACATGTCTGCTGGTAAGTGTACTAACCAGCAGACATGTCGGGCGGACAGATTCCACCGGATGGATTTCAAAGCATGCTTTGAAATCTGTCGGGTGGAGAAATCTGTCCGCTAGCCCATACACACGAGCGGAGATGTCTGCTGAAACGGTCCATCGGACCGTTTTCAGCGGACATATCCCCTCGTGTGTACGAGGCCTAAATCTTTTTCCCACTTCTTTCTGCATGGGAGTGCAGAGGCATTGTGCGTGGTCTTAAGCAATCTAGCATTAATCCTTGATATCATACCTTTCTTATCTTCTGCTAGCAACATGTTGTTCATTAGAGGATGTGTTGGAAGCATAAGTGGAGACATTCTAAGCTCACTCTGTACGGCATGTCTCAATTGCAGATATCTATAAAATTGCGACCTATGGAGAGAGCATTCCTCTCCAAGGTCCCTAGCCTTATTCTTCAATTGGGAAACCCTAACCCTAAGTCTCAACCCTAACCCTAAGTCTCAAACCTAACCCTAACTGACATTTGACCTATGAACTTTAACCCTAAGTGCATCTCCACTTAGTGATTCTCCCCATCCTAATCCTTTTTTAGAACCAAACATGTTATATCTGCACCCCTGAGAAATCCTACAAAGGGATCATTATACCTTAAATACTTTGTAAATATATAGCAGAGAAGTTCATTTAAAAAACCCTGCATGCAGTGAGCATTTCTGTATTTAGAAAGCGATTCCTTCTTTCTATCAAAATGTACACGTTAACTATGTTGCATGTCTGAAGAGATTTTGCAAAGGACCCAGTTACCCAGCAAAGCTCAGCCTTGCCAAGAATAATAATATTTAGCCTATCTTCAAATAGTCACTTCTATCAGTCATATTTTTACAACTTATAATGTTCAAGAAAGTAAAATGTAAGAGAAATATTGAAGGCTGTGCCTTTATGGAACACTTGCATTACATCACTGTCCTGCTTACCTTGCAAACAGTAGAGAACTGTTGATCGTTGCCTGCTCCAATTACAACATAACCATCCTTTGCTTTAAATGACTGAAAAAAATTAGATAAATATAAGGTCAGCTAAGAAAGTGCATTCAAAACATATCATGCCAGAAAAAAAAATGTTTACTTTGCAACTTATATTTTAATAGCCACACAGAAAAATTACACATCTGGAAACATATTTACAAGGTTGAGATTGCTATATATAACACTCAGAAAAGATGATTAAAAGTTCAGACAAGGTTGTTCTTTAAGATGTCCCCAGGATAGTGCTAGAAAGGCTTAAAGTTTGTATAACCATTTAAAGGTGGTTTGAAATAGTTTTGTAACACAAATATTGTGGATTTGATAGAAAAAAATTGTTATACATGCAACTCTGATATCATATAGTGTTTTCAAATAATTTACTGGTAAAGTGGATGCATAGTCTTCAAAAACATTTTTAGATAGTGATGAAAAGGAGATCATCCTAATATAGGGTTGGTTTATACCATGAATCACACAGTAATGCATTCCCACGTGATTCACATGCAATTTGTCTGCAGTGCGATTTTAGCCCATTTATTTGAAGGAGCTGAAATCGCCATCAGAGTTAATGGCAATTACATCTGAGGCCCTGTACACACGAGGAGACATGTCCGATGAAACCGGTCCGCGGACCGTTTTCATCGGACATGTCTCCAGGGAAATTTTGGTCTGATGTGTGTACACACCATCAGACCAAGATCCCCGCGGACAGAGAACGCGGTGATGTAGAAGACACTGACGTGCTCAAACAAGGAAGTTCAATGCTTCTACGCATGCGTCCAAATCAATTCGACGCATGCGCGGGATTTCGGTCCGATGGCTGGGCATACTAACCATCGGACATGTCCGACGGACAGGTTTGCAGCGGACAAGTTTCTAAGCATGCTTAGAAACTTTTGTCCACTGGAAACCTGTCCGCTAGGCCGTACAGGCGATCGAACATGTCAGCTGAAACTGGTCTGCCGACCAGTTTCAGTGGACATGTCTCCTCGTCTGTACGCGGCCTAAGAGAAATAATGGGATTGATTTAATAAAGGCAAATTGGCTGTTCAAAGTAGTTTTCAATTTGCAAGATCATTTTTCCCTAGCCTAGCAAATGTGTTGAGAATTCACTTTACAAAGAATACCTAATTGTGTGCAAAAGAAAAATACTACAGTATTGCTTGCAAATAATTGGATGATGGAAGTCAGCAGATCTTTACTTTATTCAGCGACCTAAGGAATAATTCCCTTACAAAGTCAACAGCCTACAGTTGGGTAAATAATTATTTGATCACCTTCAAATTTTGTAAGTTTTCCCACTTACAAAGAAATAAAGGGTCTATAATTTTTATTATAGGTGCAATATAAATGATAGAGATAGAATATCAACCAAAAATCCAGAAAAAAAACACATAAAACTAATTTTGGTCCACGCTTCTTTACAGACCTTCTCAAAATCCTTAAGGTTTCTCTGCTGTCTCTTGGAAACTCTAAGTTTCAGCTCTGACTAGGATACATTGTACACCAAAAAACTATTTAACAAGGTGTGGGGAGCAGGCACAGAAAGTGGCTTTCTAGCACCATGTCCTGAGTGAACTGGCTCCTATAGAGAAACTATACTTTTTTTGGGCGAAAAAATAAGCAATCCTTTCTGGGTGATCAATCTACATTGCAAGTATTCTAACAAACATTGTTGCAGATTCCTACCTGATTCTGCTCTGAATAAAAAGCTGTTGTCTGGGACACCCCTCTTCATTGGCTGAGACAGCAGAATGATGCCATTGGCTCCCGCTGCTGTGAATCAAAGTCAGTCAGCCAATGAGAAGAGAAAGGGTGCAGAGCCGTGCCCCCGATCAATGTCTAAATAGACACATGGAGCTGTGACTCGTTTTGGGTGCCCATAGTAAGCTGCTTGCAGTGGTGGCACTCAACAGGAGGGAGGGGCCAGAAGCACTCAAGAGGTACGAGGGCTTCTCTGTATGACATGTTTGTTGTTTTTACCTAAAAAAATGACTTTACAATCACTTTAAGGCCAAATTCTGGTCAAGTACTGATTTGTAGGAAGGCTAAAATGCAAGGCACAGAGTATCTCTGGGGTTGAAAACCAGGTGTCACACCAGGTGACAAAAGATTTCCAGGTATGGAAATAAATAAAAAACAACAATTTCCGAATTATAGTGTTATTAATAGCAACACAGCTGCTGACACAAATCTGATAATAAGACAAAATAACAATCACAAAGTCCCAATGTTTGAGGAAATATGACATCTCAATAAAAACAGTCCAATAGTTGTAGGTCTACACAAAGGAGAGAGCTGGGAAGAATCTGTCACCAAGAAGGAAAGGTTCACATGGACTCTTGCCCCAATGAGTGGACTACGTAATCAAAACACTTGAAAATCCTCTACTTAGATTTCACCATACACATGGGGAGATAGATTGCATGAACACCAATAGGATCCTCCTTAGACAGACTCTCATCACATCACAAAATCATGTAAATAGGTATAACAAACTTCATTGTGCAGTATTACTGACAAATACATTTGTTAAGAATACAGCCACGGCCAGAATACTCACAAACAACTTAGTAAAATTGTAAAAAGCATATTTCAATCCAATAAAAACAATCAATGTTTCCATCCAGTGTGATGGCCAGCTTTCGAATTTGGCAACATCGCATAACTATCTATCGTAACCAGATGTTATCAGGGGTGTTGCTACATGTACAAGAGTTGCTATATATATATATATACTGAAACCTGGAAATGGAATTAGAAACCGGAACTAGCGAACCGGAAGTGATCAGATGTGCTAAGTCACAAATGAATGGTTGATTTCACAAATCTACAATTTAACTGCACTGAAGATAGTCATTAGGACTATAATATATAATATATCTAGATCTACTTCTTTTAAATCTTGGACTTTTTTCGAATTATTTTTATTTTATTTTTTTGTTCCTTGGTGATTTATTGGGATACACGCTGTGTTTGGTATTGTATCACTGAACAAGCACATAGGGAATTATTTGATGGTAGTTGTTTAAGGGTATTGATATTTAAAGTTGCATATATATTCAATTTCTTGTATCAATTTAATAATTGCACTTTTATTGCTGAACTAGAAATGTCTAACATATATGAAACCTATCACCTTTTTCCTTTTTTTTTCAATTACCCCACTCTAGGGTGGGATATATATTTTTAACTGCAGGAAACATAATTTGAGATTGACACTATTACGTTTTTGTTAGCACCAGGGACACATATTTTATACCGTTAGAATCAACCTTGCACAGAATAAAGTATATAAAAATATCACTACAAAATCTGATATAATGCAAGGATCAAAGATACATATATATATAATGTCCTGAAGAACAAAAACAATCAGTGAAAAGTGGAACCAGCCCACACAATAACAATCTGTAGATAATTACAATGCGTACAATTACAATGGCCAATCATAAATGTAAGAAGACTCCAAGGGCAATAACGTTAACCCCCATTTCTCCAATGTAGGGATTTTGGTCTTTCAAGGTACATCCAACATGATCAGCACAATCAATATATATTGCTTCCTGGATCACCATAACCATAAAGATCATATGCACTTGTGGGATTTATCTCAAGTAACCAAGGTAGGTTCTCCCTATGTGTGAAAGGCAGACTCCCAAACAGCAAAGATAACGGAGTTAAAAAAGCACAGAGTTTGAGCCATTCCTTCTCTCTCCAGGGGAATGCTGGAGAAGGGCTGGAGTATGGGTCGGCCACGTTGGCCTCCAAGGTATATAATTTTATAGATGCTGGCAAGAAAGGAGCAGGGCTATGGTGCTACACCATAGCAGAAGCAAGCTGAACAATCTTGTTTGGACCAATCGGGGGCGAGGCAGCTGTTCAAGAATTAAAGAAAGATCCAATCTACCCTGCAGCTGCCCTGGATGCTGGGGTACATGCTGTTTTTTTTGTTACATGTACCTAGAAGTGGGCTCCCCGGCAGTGGAAACTTGGTGGATGAAGCACAAGGCAACAGTCAAGGAAGTATGCCTTTAGTGAGTTACCAGCAAGCCACACCCTGTTAAGGACTACAGTTTTAACATTATACTGCTGAACTGTTTTATGCTAATAAGCAAGTAAAACAGGGTTATAGATAGAAAAAAGAGCTGGTTGAACAACATTCCAAATTAGAAGCCAGCAATTTCTGTATGATAATACACTGTTTTAGTTTTACCTGTAGGATCAACAACAGCTTAAGAGCATACACCAGCCAGAGATTTTCCATAGCCAACACAGAAATGCTGCTTTAAGTAAACGGTATTGTTGGAGTATTTCCATCTCAGGTAAAAAGCACTTTAGACATGCACATGTGTTCATTACAGTATTTATTATGAATCAAAGCTGAACTCCAATCAGATATAGCATACGCTCCAGTTACTACAGATATGCATTTATTTATTTAAATATAATTAAATGCATCTTATATATTTAGGCAACCAAGTCTCTCTTGATACCAGCCCCCCTGTAATCTTATCCACAGCAGCACACAGACTGGTAAAAAAAAAAAGGTGAGATCACTGAGCCAATTAGGCTCTGCTGTCATGTACATGTGTTAAGAGTAAAAATGCTAACAGGTGAAAAGCTGATCAGAAAATTATCTCAGGAATGTGCTTCTGCTTCTTGATTTGCCAATTAGCAGGTTGGGAACTTATGTTCATTTGGATCAAGCTGTGTTTTCACAGCTGAAATGTTGAGGACCTGGCTATGCACAAATTGGCTAAACAGAATTACAAATTCTTTGGTGGGTAAAGCAGTTTCTGCATACCTGGAGTTTAGCTTTAAACCCTACAAGACCCGAATGTCTCAGTGAACCCTAAGCAATTGCTCTAACAGCCCAAAATATCCAACCTAACTATTAATTATTCCTTCTCAATATAGGGGCTGAAAGTATCATTTGACGTCCTTGGAAACCCAAAAACATCATCACCTCATCCTGTCAAATTGTGCCAAAGGAGAATGATCCAATTCCATATACACTCAGAAGCTGAAAATCAACTCAGGGCCCATTTACACGCCCGCATTATAGTAACGTGTGTTGCAGTGCTATTTATTTAGCAGGATTGGTAAAGGCTTCACTAAACTTCTTAGATTTCTATATTAAGATGAAATACCAAATGCACATTATAATGTTTGAAGATGATAAAAAATATTAATTAAAAAATTATGCATACAAATTTTTTAAAAGCACTGAATTCTGTATATTATGTCGATTATATCAATTTATAGTAACAGTACAAAAGATACTAGTACATATGAGCTACATGAAGCAAATTGTTCAAAGAGCCACGTGTAGTTTAGAATAGGTTCCTTTTATGTTTAAGAAAATAAACAGACAAAGCTCTTGCTTGCCTTAGCAAAAAATGTCCCTAGGAGCAGTTGTATTTCAGAAACAGGACTTACCATTTATATGAAGTGGTAATTCTTCAGTTTTTGTGGTCTTTGTTATGTGTGGGAAAACAGGTCACTCCTAATGGTGTTGTAAATTTAAAAGACCAAAAAGGATTATGTCATATTTGCCAAACAAAGCTGTCTCATGATAAATGCAGTAGATTCTGCTTACTATAGATTTTTGCACAAGGGTCTTTGAAGGCTATTTTAAGGTTTCATTTTAAAAACAGTGCTTTGGGACCGCTGATAAAGCAGAAACATCTCAAACATCATTAGCAACACATTTATCATTTAAATCTAAAAGCCATGACTATAATTTCATATATTTTTTGAAGGCACTCGCATAAAACACATGTTACTTCAAACTACACAAAAGGACATCTATGATCAGGCCACACACAACCTTCGAAGAGATTTTGTTTTGTTAAGCCTAACAACTGTGTCTTATCTAAGTTTGCTGTAATCTTCAAAAACAACAGTGAATTATCTCACATCTATACTACTTTTATCTTTGTTAAACGAAAACACCTCTGGCAGCCTTATAGTTTATCTCAACTCCTGTCAATGGCACTTCTGTTATATGACTTGATTGGCATACAAACGTGGTTAAAAAAAACAAAAAGTGAAATAAAAAGTGAATTCAATACAACCTTTGCAGGTATTAATCAGTTCTCAGAATACAATATTTTTTGTGATAGTGATTACAAAATAAGTTTGTATATTCAAGAATCCTGAGACTACAACAGAGGACTACCATTCGTGATTATAAAGATGAGTAACATAAGAAGGTGGGTACAGACAACAGACATAGTACTGACACCAAATTCTATTGTTTTCAGGAAAACCTATTTTAATCAAAACATAGCATGGATAAAAAGAGAATAAGCACAATTTGGAAGCCAACCTGTGACTGCTTGAAACAATATTCTTGTTAACTGAGACTTTAAAAAAAAGGATGTTACCACCAAAATGAGAAGCATACAAAGTTGTAGAGCTGTTATTTTAGTAAGATTCATTATAACTTTCAATAAATTATAACTTCCTACACAAATTTTCATTGCATTCAGGTTTCCAGCATAATTTCCCCTTCAGAACTACTAATAACTTATTACAATAAGACTAATCTGCTGATTTACAAAAGGAAATAAAGAAATTCTGCTATGAATGAAACATGAAAGTCCCCATTGCTGGCCTCTCCTTCTGAAAATGCCATGCTAATCCTCTGGCTTCAATCCTTTGAGTCACTGACCCAGGACAAGCTTGCAAATCAGATGTTCCAATGCAAGGTCAACCTTCTTTCCACATCTCCTAGAAACCACAGACATCCTCATCTTACCTAGCAACCTCCCAAAACCCTGCACCACCTCCACCCTCTGGACCACTGCATAAACACAGGGGAGTTGGACCTGTGTCTGTCAAGAACATTATTTGATGGCAAATACAGGAATCCTATTTTTATTGTAAAAATCCTGCGAGCTACTAAATTAAAATAATAGCTAAAAGTTAGGCTGACTATGTTGCTGGTACTGTTCTCATAAATGTGTCAAGTATAATTCAAATTTAAATAGTACCACGCTACAGTAACCAAAGTAATGAAACAATTATAATAATAATTATAAAAAAATTAGGATCACAGTGCTCAATACACCAAAATACTGTATATATAAATGAATCCAATATCAGTGAATAATTGAAATCAGTGTAAACAATGAATAGTCCATGCAAAAAACGGTATAAATAATAAAAGAGAAATAGTGATTCTTACTCCCACTTAGTGCTCAGAAAGCTCAGACAAGTGCTCACTTTCTCATTAGTGCTCAAAGATCACTTAACAGATCACCTCCAATGGGAGCCTTGGCTAGCAGTACCTGGTCTAGCCCCTTTTTCTTAGTATCCTACAGGTTGCTACAATGCTGATTACCACCGTATAGAGAAGAATGTAATTCCTGTGTGCATATGAGGTAACATTCTTGGCTTAGTAACGGTATGGTTGTTCTTATAGATATTTGCCTCAACAAGGCAGACTGTTAACTTGGTGTGACTGGTAAATTATTATTTTTTTTTTTTTTAATCTGTCCCCTATTTTTTTTTTTTACTCCAGCTGTACTGAAGCTTTCACGTGATATTGTATTACCTTTGGATTTCTGTGATGCTAGCAGGGGTTTCCCCATGCCTTGGACTAATGTGTTACCTTCTGAAGGGATGTATGCCAAATTGTTTCTCTACTGTGTTGTAACTATTATATGGGTGGAAGCTTCCTTGTAATTTGTACATGCATGTGATTATTCTGACATTTTGTAACCTCCTTTTTTTATGGTCTATGTTCTTGTTTTTGTATGTTTTGTTTTACAAAAAAAAAAATCCAATAAATATTATTTAGAGAAAAAAAATCATGCTTCAGAAAGAACTGCCTTTGCTATCGGACAAAGTTACATTGAGCCTCACTAAAAGGAATGAACCAGGGCACTTGCACAGAACCACTAAAATATAGGATGTGGATGATGTAATCACAGTCATAAGGACACTGAAAACAGCTTGCCAAAAAAACTCTAAAACCTCTGTATCAGAATCTTAACGAAGTCCTTAGACAACCTCCATTTCACACTGAAAGCACTCCTGTTCAAACCAGCCATTCCAATAGACTGGTTTGCATTGGATAGATAAGAGTTCTTGGCCCATATAGATCTGAAGATCTGCTTTGTAAAGTTCTCATTAAATTTACATACTACCCAACAAAAGAACAAAGATTCAAGTTCACCAGAAAAAAGTGCAGCTTTAAATTCCAAGGTCACAAACGCGAGCTATTGATTCCAGCCCCACCACAATTCAAATCCAGAAACACTTCAAACTTTTTTTTTTCCAATCCTCAGATCCCATAAAGATTCTGCTAGTATATTTCATTCAAACACTGACTCCAGCATGAAGTTCTTCTTCTCCACACTGGATGAGGTCTGAAAAACCCTGAAATCTTTGCAATTTCTTTCACTCTCAGACAATCAATCTACAACTTTTGAGGAATTTCCTTGCTCAAGAGTCCAATTAATGGAGTAGCAGTGTAGCAACAGAGTATCAGTCAGTCCCTTCCCATTCACCATCTGCTAAATGGCTCAATGCCTAAGATTTCTCAAGCAACTAAACCTCTGTGACTACTCTTCAGTGAATTTGTCTCCTGTTAATTTACTAGCTCTACAAGCAATCCACCATCCAGACTTCATTGATTTACCACTCAAACCTTACCTCTACCGCAACTTACTATGAACATAATGCCCTGTACACACGATCGGTCAATCCGATGAGAACGGTCTGATGGATTTTTCCATTAGTTAACCGATGAAGCTGACTGATGGTCCATCGCGCCTACACACCATCGGTTAAAAAAAACGATTGTGTCAGAACGCGGTGACGTAAAACACGACGTGCTGAAAAAAATGAAGTTCAATGCTTTCAAGCATGCGTCGACTTGATTCTAAGCATGCGTGGATTTTTAACCGATTTTTAACAGACGATCGTTTTTTTTTCTATCGGTTAGGTATTCATTGGTTAATTTTAAAACAAGTTTTAGGGCCAGATTCACGTAGGGTGGCGTATCTTTAGGCGGGCGTAACGTATCTTCTTTACGCTACGCCGCTGCAAATTTGAGAGGCAAATGCTGTATTCACAAAGCACTTGCGTCCTAAGTTACAGCGGCGTATCGTAAATGGGCCGGCGTAAGCCTGCGTAATTCAAAGTAGGTGGAAGGTGGGCGTGATACATGTTAATGAATCGTGACCCCATGCAAATGATGGGCCGAACAAACGGCGCATGCGCCGTACGTGGACGTATCCCAGTGCGCATGCTCAGAATCACGTCGGATAGAACACTGCCTACGACGTGAACGTAGCTTACACCAAGCCCCATTCACGGAAGACTTACGTAAACAACGTAAAAACGACGGCTGTTCCGACGTCCATACCTCAAAGAGGAGTTCCACCCTAAAAAATGACTTTTGTTTAATCCACTCCTCACCCCCTTACATGCCACATTTGGCATGTAATTTTTTTTGGGGGGGAGTGGGGGCTTCAGTAGGAGTGGGACTTCCTGTCCCACTTCCTGCTTCCGCCGAGGGGCTGGTTAGGCGATTAAGCCTTAATCGCCTACACCAGCCCCTCCCTGTAGGCGATCACATGGGACACTGACAGGTCCCATGCGATCGCCTCACCAATCAGCGGCGAGCCGCGCATGCGCAGTGGGTGCCCGGCCGTGAAGCCGAAGGCTGTCACGGCTGGGTGCCCACAGTCGAGATGGAGACGCCGGCTGGGGAGGGGGGGAGAGGAGCGGAGCCCCGGTCGGCGCGTCGCTGGAACGCAGGAGCAGGTAAGTGAGTGTTTATTAAAAGCCAGCAGCTACACTTGTTGTAGCTGCTGACTTTTAATAAACACAATATTGGCTGGAACACCCCTTAAACATGGGCAGCGCCATCTTTTTGGTGGTTTATCTTTACGTCGGAAAAACGCCTTACGTAAACGGCGTAGATTACTGCGTCGGGCGTACGTACGTTTGTGAATCGGCGTATCCTGCTAATATACATATTCGACGCGTAAATCAACAGAACCGCCCCTAGCGGCCAGCGTAAATATGCACCCAAGATACGACGGCGTAAGAGCCTTACGTCTGGCGTATCTAGCAAAAATTCTGGCGTATCTGGTTTCCAGAATACGCGCAAAGATACGACGGCGCACATTTGGACTTACATCGGCGTATCGGTAGATACGCCGCCGTAAGTCTGTGAATCTGGGCCTTAAATTTTTTTAACCGATGGATAATAAACTGATGGGGCCCACACACGATCGGTTTGGTCTGATGAGAACGGTTGACCGATCGTTTATACGCGGCATAAGTCAGTGTTGCTGGTGGAAAGCAAGAAGAGGAGGTGCTGGTGGAAAGCAAGAAGAGGAGAGACAGGAAATGGCATTTTCAAACCTGGATTACTGTGTTTTGGAGGTCAAAAGAAAAAACAAGGTAAGTGATATTTAAATGCTCTAGCTTACAGCAATCAATTGATCTAATAAAAAACAAACCTTTAGTGTTCCTTTAACTGTCCCAGCAGTGTCATTACTCCAGTCAATTTCTGGGTAGTTAAAATCCCCCATTATTATCACCGTCCCAGCCCTTGCAGCCCTTTACATCTGTGCAAGGAGCCGAGTCTCCACCTCCTCCTTAACATTGGGTGGTCTATAACAAACTCCAATGATTAACTTTGAACTACGGACATCTGCATGCAGTTCCACCCATAATGCTTCAGCTTCATCACACTCTCCATCAACCAGGTCCTCTTTCACGCTTGCTTTAAGGTCACTTCTCACATAGAGACAGACCCCGCCACCTTTCCTTTTTGCCCTATCTTTCCGAAAGAGAGCATAGCCAGGAATATTAATAGCCCATTCATGTGAGGATTGAAGCCAAGTTTCAGCAATACCGATTACATCATAGCCCTCCTCATGCACCAGAGCTGCCAACTCACCTGTTTTGCTTGGCAGACTTCTGGCATTGGTGAACAAACACTTAACTGCATTAATATATTCTGACCGGTCACATACTATCCTCTTGGGTGTTCCGAGATTGCAACTAGGACCTGCTACTCTACTTACCTTGGGTTTATGTGCTTTGGTTACCCTACCTCTAATACTACCCTCTTGAATATGTTCCACACTGACTATCTCTATCTCTGCCCCCAACGCCTAGTTTAAAAACCTCTCTAACTTTTTGGCCATCCTTATTCCCAGCTGATCTGCACCCTCCTCATTTAGGTTCAGTCTGTCCCTTCTATAGTACTGGTTATTGACTGAGAAGTCGGCCCAGTCCTCCAGGAACCCAAACCCCCCTTTACTACACCAGCTCTTCAGCCACTTGTTGACTTACCTAATCTCTCTCTGCCTTTCTGGTGTGGCTCGATGTACTGGTAGTATTCCTGGGAATACTACCTTGGAGGTCCTTCTCCTCAATTTAGCTCCCAAGTCCCTAAAATAGTTCTTTAGGACACTCTATCTGCCTCTGACTTTGTCTGAGTGTTCATTCCTAGCCGATAGTTCTGTTATACACAGGTATCAGACTCTTGAAGCCAGTGGTCCCATACCTTATTATATTTGTTAGGGCAACCTCTGTTGATATATATATATATACATTTCTTATATGGCAGGGTAATATTCACTTCTTTTTTCCATTCTACTATTTTGGGAGGTGTCTGTCTCATCCATTTTTTAGCAATAATTTTGAAGTTAATTTTTTTTTTTAGGGACGGATGTATTCTAGGAGGTGGTAGAGATAAAATTCCCCCTGCGTGGACCATATACTTTTACCCTGTGTTTTAGTGAACTCGGGGAGATTCATATTATGCCATAGTGGTGTGTAGTTGTTGAATAGTGGAGTACCAAGTTTGGAGGAGGCTAAATCCCATATTTTCCTGTAGTGATATAACAAGGTGTGTCTATTTGTACCCGGTTCCGCCCCTCCTGAGCCCAATGCTATAGTATATATCGAGTGTTCGGTGTGCTGTGCCCACCTTGGACATAGCAAGGTAAGGAATCTCTCTCTGTCTGTCTTATCCAAGCGGAACAGCTGCGACAGTTGCGAAGCAATGTAATATGAATTGAAATCAGGGAGAGCCGCGCCGCCCAGATCAATCGGGTTCTTGAGAGTTTGCCATGCTAGTTTGTGTCTATTGGCTCCCCACACAAAGGGCTTGAGAAGGGCCTCCATAGATTTGAAATGTTTTAAGGGTAGATAAACTGGGGTGTGCCACAGAACATACAATAAATTAGGGAGCAAGACCATTTTAATTAAATGTATGCGGCCCCAGATTCCGAGTCGGGACCAGATGCTTACTTTTTTTATAGTTTTAATAAGGGAGCTAAGGAGTTCTATGTTGAGGGATATGTAGTCTGCTGGGGACCTAGATATATGAACCCCTAAGTATTTAATGACATTGACTCTATGCAGTGATAAACTGGTTTGGGATTCTGGAGGTGGGAAGCTATCTATGGGAAGAATTTGGGACTTGTCCCAATTAAATTTCAATCCTGAAAATACCCCAAATTGTTTGATCGTGCGGAGCGCAGTGTGCAGAGATGGGTCTGAATCTGCTAAATATAGCAGCGTATCATCGGCATACATACTGATTTTTTCAGTTATGGATCCCAGTCTCAGACCCCTAATCTCAGGGTTTGCTCGGACAGACAAGGGGTTCTGCCGCAAGAGCATACAGCAGCGGGGATAGAGGGCAGCCCTGTCTTGTGCCTCTACTGAGGTCAAACATTTGAGATGGCCACCCGTTAGATACCACCTTGGCTGTGGGTGCCTGATAAAGTAGTTAAACCCACTTAATGTATTTGGGACCGAAGCTTTATCTCTCTAAGCAATTCCAGAGATATTTCTACTCCACCGAGTCGAAAGCTTTTGCTGTGACCAGACGACTCGGGACCCAACCTCCTCATGCGTGGCCTGCAGATTTATATATAATTTCCTAAGATAAAACAATGTATTGCGACTGGGCATGAAACCCGCTTGGTCCACGTGTATTAGAGACAAAATGACCTGATTGAGCCTAAGGGACAGTACTTTAGCTAATATTTTGATATCAACCTGTAAAAGGGATATGGGGCGGTACGATTCTGGGTATCCGCGATCCTTTCCAGGTTTTGGGCTATTGTAGCCTCCGTCATGGACGGAGGTAGTATACCAGACTCAAAGAGATGGTTGTATAGAGTGAGAATCTTGCTAAATTGGGAATAGAACTCAATGGGGAGATCGCCTGATCCTGGGGATTTAGACCTGGCAAAGCTAGCGATTGCCGCTGTGATTTCATCAGTGGTGAGGGGTGCTTCCAAAAGTTCCACCTGTTGCCTGTTCAGATGCAGGAAAGCGATCTCCTCCAGAAAGAGGGAGCTTGATTCCATCTTGGTTGGGGCTGTCGTTGTGTACAGGTCAACAAAGAAGTCTCTAAACATAGAGGTTACTGTAGGGGGATCGGTGATGTATCGTCCACCAGAGCCATGCAATGAGATAACCACCGGGTCCTATCCTCACTGTGTACCAGATACGCTAATAACGTGCCCGCTTTCTCCCTGTGTTCAAAAAATGTTTGTTTGGAGAACAATAGTTTTTGTCTAACTTTTTGGAACTGAAGCTGGGTGACTACTCTAGTGTGCAGTTTGAGCTGACTGGCCTTTGTGGCAGTCAGGGTGGTGGCAAAATCTCGTTCAGAAGAGGACAGGACCTCCACTGCCTTATCAAGAGCATTGGTGGAGTCAGCCTTGATTTTATTTATTCTGGTAATTAGCGTGAAGCGAGCGAACAACTTAAAAGAGTCTCACACCGCAGAGGGTGATGCCGATCCATCATTCTCTGCAAAGTTAACTTTCCACTCATTCGCAAGTTCGTCATCCTCCGGTAGGAGTGAAAGCCAAAATGGGTTCAGACGCCAAGATCTAGGTGGTTTATTAACCGGTATGCTTAGAGTTATCCAGTAGGAACTATGATCAGAAAGTATTCTGGGACAGAATGCGGCCTCAACTAATCATGGTGTCAGTCTATGGGATATAAGTATAAAGTCAATGCGAGACAAAGAATTGTGAGTGGAAGAAAAACAAGAGTATGATTTCGTATGTGGGAACATGTGTTTCCATGTGTCTATTAAGTGAAAGGTGGAAATTAGCTTATGAAACTTGGTTTCGTTGGGAGCGTTCGGTGAGGGAGGGGTCAGTTGTACCCTGTCCAAAATGGGGTTTAGCCTGGTATTAAAGTCACCCAACCAAACTGCAGATATAGCTGGGTGACGGGCCATAAATGACAGACCCTCCTTTATTATGGTGATGTTGAATGGGGGGGGGGGCATATAGAAGGCTAGTATAAGAATGGGTTCACCATAGATTTTAGCTAGGAGGAATACGTATCGTCCCTGTGGGTCTGGGGATAAGTCACATAGCTCAAGATGTACAGATTTAGCTATCAAAATTGAAACTCCCCTGGCGTGAGATGTGTGGGAAGAATGCCCATCCAAGTATGGCGTAATGCCGTCTGAATGCGCCCCTCAACATGTGTCTCCACCAAGACTATCACATCAGCATATTGTTTCTTGAGGAATGTGAAAATAGTTTCATCCCCACATTTTCGGGAGAGTGCACTAAACGTCCCCGAGAAAGAGCTCCAGCAAACATAAGAGTGATTTCCAGTGGTGTATGTGGCAAAGTCTCACAGTGCACTTTGCTGGCAGGACCCTGCATCCCTCGAGCTCCTGTCGTCAATGTGGTCTGCAACATTACGTAAAGTCTCAAGGATATAGTAGGTAGAAGTGCTTGGACTCCTGTGTAGAAAATGCCTGGGATTGTGTTTTGTACTCTCATGGACATCACAGCGTTCCAGTCAGGATAATACCTCCTCCAGATCCTCAAAGAAAACAGCACAGCCATCATGTTCTATTCTAAGGTGGGCAGGGAAAAGTATGGAGTATTTGTAGTGTTTGATCCGCAGCCTGCGTTTGGCCTTCGTAAAGCTCTGTCGGCGGTGCTGTACTTCCGCAGAGAAGCTGGGAAAAATCGCTACTGTGACATTTCTCATAGGGATGTTGCCTTTCTCCCTCGCAATCCTCAGTGCTGCATCTCGATCCTTGTAATTGAGAAGTTTGGCTATGAAAGTGTGGGGGGGCACCCTGCAGGGGGGGGGGTCTGGATGGCATGTGGTGGGCACCCGCTCTACTGCAAAATCGGGGGGCTTCTCTCCCATAGGTGTTAATTATAAGTTGCTCCAGAAACATGGTGGTGTCTTTACCCTCAGCCCCCTCTGGCATACCTATGAGAGGCAAGTTGCATCTTCTAAGCCTGTTCTCCATATCATCCTGTTTAGTGAGGATTTGGTGTATTTGCTGTTGCATGCGGTCCAAGGATGTTTGTAGGGGCGGAATTACGTTTTCAATCGTGTTTAGTCTGTTCTCAGTCTCTGTCACCGGTCTCTGAGCTTTTGAAAGTCTTACCTGATAAGAGAAATGTCCATCTTTTCCTCCTCGATTTGCGCCGTAAGGGAAGTTCTGCATAAAGTAATCGCTTTAAAGAAACGTTATCGCCTGCTGTTCGTACTCTCCCCTCCTTCTCAGGGGCGCCATTTTCTTACCCTTCCTGTCGGCGGTATTGTTCGAGCTTTGCCACCGCCACCTTTTGGGCCTTAGTCGGTGACATACTGGGGGAGTCTGGGGTACAGTGCCGAGGCACCTCTGGCTCGTGAAGGTGAATCAGCCAAATTGTACAGTCAGGTTAGTGTATGGGCCTAAGGACCAAGATCGGGTGCAGCAAGATGGCCGCGGCCTCCGTGCACAGGCCGAAGCCGCGATCGGGCCGCTGGAGGTTCTGGGGTCCGGAAATCCTAGGCAGGGTGTAGAGAGGGTCTCCAGGCAGCTGTCCAAGGTGGATAAAAGGATTTGCGGAGTGCAGGATGAATAATAGAAGGAGTATGAGATGGAGCTCAAGGCATACACGTCCTACTCCATGCTGTGTGAGGCCACACCCCCACTAAATTAAATTTTTAGGTGCAAATTTCAGTATTTAGGCTACAAACAAGTACGCTAGGAAAATAGCAATGTGATTTAAGGTAGATATTAAAGGTAAAAAAACATATTTTTGTTATTTTCGATATAATAAGGGCAAATTATTTAGTCACATCACCCCCTGCCTCCATCCACCTCTGCCACCAACACCCCCTCTGCGGTGCCACAATCTCCCCCTGCCTCCAATCTCCATCTGCCTTCTATCTCCCTCTGCCTCCAATCTCCCCCAGGCCCCCTGCTTCCAATCACCCCCTGCCTCCATCACCCCCTGCCTCCATCATCCCCTGCCTCCATCACCCCCTGCCTCCATCACCCCCTGCCTCCATCATCCCCTGCCTCCATCATCCCCTGCCTCATTCATCCCCTGCCTCATTCATCCCCTGCACTGCCACAAACAACCCCTATCTCCATCCCCCACCCTCTGTGGTGCCACCATCCCCTCTGCGGTGCCACCAACACCCCCTACCTCCAATCACCCCCTGCCACTAACACCCCCTGCCTCCAATCTCCCCCTGCCACTAACACCCCCTGCCTCCAATCTCCCCCTGCCTCAATCCCCCTCTGCAGTGCCACCACAGCCACCACCACCCCCTGCCTCCAATTACCACCTGCCTCCAGACTCCATGCGCAGTTCCAAGCCGAACCAATCTCGGCTATTTTTACTGGCGCATTCTTACAACCACAGACATTTACGAACGGGGGGGAAAAGTGACCATTTTAACAAATTGTCCGTAAAAATACGGACAGTTGGCAACACTGGAAAGAGTACACATGATTGGATTTTTTCCGTTGGAAAAACCTTGGATGGTTTTTCCGACGGAATTCCGTTCAAGCTTGGCTTGCATACACACGGTCACACAAAAGTTCTCTGAACTTTCGACTGTCAAGAACGCAGTGACATACAACACTATGACAAGCTGAGAAAATGAAGTTTGATGCTTCCGAGCATGCGTCAAATTGTTTCCGAGCATGTGTCAGAATTTTGCACGTTGGAATTGCTACAGACGATCGGATTTTCCGATAGGATTTTTTTCCCATTGAAAAAATTTGAGAACCAGTTTTAAATCTTTTGTTGGCGTAAATTCTGACAGCAAAAGTTCGATGAAGCATACACATGGTCGGAATTTCCGTTCAAAAGCTCACATCAGACTTTTGCTGTCGGAATTTCCGATTGTGTGTACGGGACATAATTCTAATTCTTCATGCTGTCAATACTTATCTGTTTTCTTATATACTATTCACTCTGGAATGCTAACTATTTTTATAAACACATACCATTTTCCAGTACACAATACGAGTGACTATCCTTAACATTAACTCAAGGTCGCTGCAACCTCAGCAATTTGCCCGTGCCTCTCTGTAGTCTCAAACCCAAATATCTGATAACTTGGACTCCTTCAAACCTAAGTCTATTTGGCTACTTCAATGGACAAAGCAAGTTTCTGGGAAATCACTTACAGACAATGCCAGGACAAGGTCACCCCAGGGCAAAGATGGCAAACTGCACCCCAGTCACCTTCCAATATTAGCAGTGCCAAAATAGTGTCAATGGTTATGGTACACTGCAGCATCCTAAAGAGTATAATATCAGTTCACAAATATGAGCCAAAAAATGTGCCCCTTGAATGGAAAAAAATGTCTGCATCAGTGGTGTCATTGCAAGGAAAAAATGTACCTGTATCGATGGTGCAGGGACTATTAAGCCTTCTGCATCTTCTGACAGAAGTGAGTTTGCAAACCTCCCTGTTATTAAGGTGCAAGAGAATGTAGTGTCTGAAACCAAGGTGAGCCTGACAGTCCCCCCCCCCCCCCAGATATTAAGGCTGTGTCAAATACCTGACACGCACCAGGGCTGAGTCACAGGGGCAGACTGGGAACTCTGGGGCCTACAGAGGAAAGGAGGGCATTTACCTGGCATGTAAAGTGTGCACTGTGACAGCAAAAGGGGGAAATGGGTGCGATAACTAGAGTCTGAGCCTCTTTCAACAGACACAAGCAAAGATGCCATTGGTTGAGACAAACCATTTAACACTAACAGGGATGCTTACAATGACCAGGTTTTATTTATTTATGTAAAATCTTTATCCCAAAAGGAAAATAACTAGGGCTGTTACTGATCACAATTTTTGTGTTCGATTAATCTATTTTTTTAATCGATTAATCGACTAATTTCGATTAGTTATAACACACATACATTTTTCGGATCACCACCATATATAGTCCCCACTGTAATATGCACAGATATCTCCCCCACTGTAATATCCACAATCACCCCCACTGGAATTTCCACAGCCATCTCCCCACTGTAATATCCACAGACATCTCCCCCACTGTAATCCACAGACATCTCCCCACTGTAATATGGTCCACATCTCCCCCACTGTATAGGAAGATTAGTGCTTGCTTAGTCTTACCAGAGAAGTGATGACGTGATGCCGCCGCCGGGTGGACCAAGATGGCCGCCACTCCGGGAGCTAGGCCAAAGTCATGGCCTTTCCTATTGCCAAGGCAGCAGCGGAGCTCCGCGGATCATGTGGTGTACCGATCCACATATGGTGACCCATTTGGATCACAGATCATTTACGCTCCGTTGCACCACTAGTACCGATCAAAAGAATTTTGATCAATCAAAAAAAATGAACGATTAATCAAGGAATTCATCTTTAATTTCCACAGCCCTAAAAATAACTATTGCTGTAACTGATTATAAAGTATTACATTTAATTTCCTGCCCTCTTTTTCTAGAAGACCAGGTGTCAATTTAGAATTCAGTCTCTAAATGCTCTTCCAACACCCCTACTATGAAACCAACCTAAGGTCATGAGTAGATGGTATCAAGACCCCACCATAATAGCCCACTTTTCATCAAACCAATGCTTCTGTGTTTCTGATGGAGACATGTTGCACACCATGTTACAATTAGATTCTGGGCTAAAGTGTTTATCTTCACTTCTCATTATTCTGAAACCATATTATAAGAGACCCCTTGTCAACCCTACTTCATACTAAAATTAGTATCCTCTCCAGCCATCAAAAATGTTGGCATCCAAATTTTTTTCTTTTTCTGAGGATGAAAGTGGTGTGTGCGGCTTCAAGAATAATTAAAGAACACATTGCTGCCTGCATGTCATATTTTGTTATCAATTTTTAAAGAGGTTGTAAAGCCTTGTGTTTTCTCACATTAATCTATCCTATGTAGGGTTGAGCGAACCCAAACTGTAAAGTTCGGGTTCGTACCGAACTTTCGTTTTTTTTTTTTGGACCTGGACCCGAACACGAACAATTTTCTGAAAGCTCAGGTTCGGGTTCGGTGTTCGGCTATGTAACGGCACGCTGCAGGGCAGCCAAACAGCATTTCCTTTACTTGTGTGACCTAGAAGCCATCACAGCCATGCCTACTAATGGCATGGCTGTGATTTGCCAGTGCAGCATGTGACCGAGCATGTGATCCAGCCTCTATATAAGCTAGAGGCACACAGCACAGCTTGTCACTCTGGAAAGAAGCTCCTCTCCATTCATAAACTGAAGCATCGTAAACACAGGTTAAGATGCTCAGTTATGTGAATGGACAGTGTCAATGATCACTGACTGTTCATTCTGAAAAGGTAGCGGCTCCTACCTCCGCTCTCCATCCTGACAGATTGAGGGGGGAGAGCAGCACGGAGGGGACAGCACGGAGCAAGGAGGGGGACAGCACGAAGAAGGACAGCACGGAGCACGGAGGGGGACAGCATGGAGGACAGAGGGGACAGCATGGAGGGGGACAGCATGGAGGATGGAGGGGACATCACGGAGGGGACAGCATGGAGGGGACAGCACGAAGCATGGAGGGGGACAGCACAGAGCATGGAGGGGGACAGTCAGCGATGATCAGTGCGGCTTTGGTGGAAGTTACAAGCACTGATCAAGGCTGTATAACTTTAACTAAAGCAGCTGAAAAGGGGACAGATCAGTGCTTGCAACTTCCCTGACGCACCGATCACCCTGACTGCCCAGGTATCGGTTGAATAATCGGAGCATTTCCCTGAGTACAAGTACTTGGGGAAATGCTCGGTACCGATACTAGTTTCGGTATCGGGACATCCCTAGTTGTCACCCATGGAAAGAAAGTAATCTAAAAGCAGGATTACCAGGTTCAAATCACAAAGGACTGGTATGGTGCAATATTATCAGTATTGTCCTTTTAAATCCCTTTCGGTCCACAGTACACTGACCCTTATCAATTGCATTATTTCCATTCAACCTCCCACTTTCTCCTAAACTCAGCCCCTCTCCCACATTCTCCCCAATTACTATGCCAACTTTCTTTGTATTTTGTTCACCCTTGTTTTGCACTGCTGGGGAGGTGTTGTATACTACTGGCAAATTCATCGTATATCTCTCTCCCTTCATATAACCTATGTGAATTTTGAAGCCCTTTTGTACCACTCTTGGTCATGAATGCATTATGTTTCTTAATACTGTAATTATTGTTAACTCTGTAATTTACCAATTATGCTGACCATTGTAGCTAGACTGCAAAATTTCCAAATAAAATATTGGGAAAAAAAATCATTTTCTTGTCTGTTTAACCACTTTAGCCCCGGACCATTTTGCTGTCCAAAGACCAGAGCACTTTTTGTGATTCGGCACTGCGTCGCTTTAACTGACAATTGTGCGATCGTGCGACGTGGCTCCCAAACAAAATTGGCGTCCTTTTTTTCCCACAAATAGAGCTTTCTTTTGGTGGTATTTGATCATCTCTGCGGTTTTTATTTTTTGCGCTATAAATAAAAATAGAGCGACTATTTTGAAAAAAATGCAATATTTTTTACATTTTGCTATAATAAATATCCCCAAAAAAGAAATAAAAAAACATTTTTTTTCCTCAGTTTAGGCCGATACGTATTCTTCTACATATTTTTCGTAAAAAAAAATCGCAATTAGCGTTTATTGATTGGTTAGCGCAAAATTTATAGCGTTTACAAAAAAGGGGTAGTTTTATGGCATTTTTATTAATATTTTTTTTTTACTAGTAATGGCGGCGATCAGCGTTTTTTTTCGGTACTGCGATATTATGGCGGGCACATCGGACACTTTTGACACATTTTTGGGACCATTGGCATTTTTATAGCGATCAATGCTATAAAAATGCATTGGATTACTATAAAAATGCCATTGGCAGTGAAGGGGTTAACACTAGGGGGCGGGGAAGGGGTTAAGTATGTTCCTGGTGTGTTCTAACTGTATGGGGGGGGGTTGACTCACTAGGGGGAATCACTGTTCCTCCGTTCATACATTGTATGAACGGGAGATCAGTGTTTCCCCCGCTGACAGGAACGAAAGGAATGTGTTTACACACATACCTCCCGTTCCCCGCTCTGTAACGAACGCGCGCGCGCGTGCCCGGCGGCGATCGCGCCCGCCGGGCACGCGCGCGGGACTCGGGGGCGTGCAGGGGGCGTGCGTGCGGGCCGCCGGCGGCGCGCGCGCGCCCCCTAGTGGCCGAAAAAGATAGGACGTAGAGCTACGTGCTCTCGCCCAGCAGTGCCACCGTCCCGCAGTAATATGACGGCGGGCGGTCGGCAATCAGTTAAAGAGTCATAATCTGTGATGATACTTTGCCGATTATTGATGATGAAAAATGTTGTTTACCTAAATCGTGAGCAAAGTACACTTTTCCATCAAATAGTTTAATCTGGACACCTTTCAATTAGTATGTAGTAGTATGTATATCTCCAACCTACCAATCAGATCTTTGTATACAATTGGACAAAGGTCACCTTTTTTGGTTACTTGACAAATTATTTATGCAAAAAATAAATCAGGAATTTGTTTACTGCAAGCAGTATTGTAGGCATGAATCCCTTTAACAAGCTACATTTGTGTCTAATAATAGTAAGAGGTCACACAAGGATTTAGTACTCACTGCCAAAATAATGCTTTGATTAAATGAAAACGTGTAGCACATTTTCCCATCTTGCTAAACGTGTCATCTACATTTGATCAAGGTGCCCAACAGAGTTTCCTACAATCAACTGAACTTTTTTTTTTTTTTTTTTCCATTTAAGGGCCAGATTCAATGTATCTGAATGCATGGAGGGCCGCATTCACCTGCTAATAAAGGAAGATAATCATTTGGATCCCTTTGCATTACACAGCCCCCGTACCTCTGGACCACTTTACATTACACAGCCCCCTGCATATCACACAGCCTATACTCAGCCCACCCTGCATATTACACAGCCCCCCATGTTATGCTTTAAAATTGCGCACACTCGTGGAATAGCTAACAACTATGACACTTAAAAATCTCTATAGGCGATGCTTTAAAAATGTCTACAGGTTACCAGTTTAGAGTTACAAGGGAGGTCTTGTGCTAGAATTATTGCTCTCACTCCAACAATCGCGGTGATACCTCACATGCAGTTAGAACACTGTTTGCATTTGCGGTCACGACTTACATATGCATTCACTTCTGCGTGCGAGTGAGGGATAGAGCGCTTTAAATTTTATTTTATTTTTTACACTGTCCCTTTAAAAAAAAATCTGATCACTTTTATTGTTGTTAGAAGGAATGTAAACATCATTGTGACAGAAATCGGCAGTGACAGATACTCTTTATAGATGGATCTGGGGTCTATAATATTTTTGTACTTACTGTATATACTCGATTATAAGCCAACCTGAATATAAGCTAAGGCACCGAATTTTACCACAAAAAAATGGGAAAAAAAAAATGGGAAAAAAAAATGGGAAAACATATTGACTTGAGTATAAGCCTAGGGCAGGGCCGATCCGTCCTATAGTCTCACTATGCAAGCAGTTTGGGGCCCTGCAAAGCTGCGAAGGGCCCCACAAATTACTAGAGACCCCATCTGGTGAGAAGTAATTTTAGCCCCGCTTCTCAACTCGCTGGCTGCATAGGAGAAGAGGTAATGAGTCAGCACCCCCTGCTTCTCAATTTAATGTAAGATGTCATTTCCGACAGCAGAACACCCCCTCCCTCCGCTTCTCAACTTTCTTGACATGTCACTGTCGTCAGCGCCCCCCCCGCTTCTAATTTTTAATGTGCCATGTCATTTTGCTTAGGGCCCCAGGGAGGTCAGGATCGGCACTGGCCTAGGGTGTCCATCTGCATGCATCACTGTGCCTCACTGTGTCCATGTGCATGTCTCACTGTGTCCATGCCAAGTTTGGGGTCCAGGGAACCTACGGCCGGCCAGTACTGGATCTGTAAGAGAGCTACTAGAGCTATCCCCGCAAATTCGCGGGAGTGCGCGCCTGCGTCCGTTGGCGCCAAACAGTCTATTTAAAGGATGCTCTGACCCTAGCCGAGTGCTGACGGATCTCAGCGGTTCCGGTTCCTGTGTCCTCTGCCTGTCCCGTGCTCTTGATCCCGGTTACTGATCCTTAGCTTCCTTGACCTTGTTTTGGACTCACTTCACCCCTGACTCTTGGTTCCTGATCTCGGCTTTCCACGTGACCCTGTTTCCTGCCTGATGACTTGGTACCTCGCTGCCCGCTCGTTGCTGAACCCGGCTTCCCATGTGACCACGATCCTGCTCCCTGTTTGGCTCCCCTCTACCTCCCGGGTACCTGCGACTTCGCTACTGCAACCTGCTGCGACTTTGCTGCTGCAACCTGCTGCGACTTCGTCACTGCAACCTGCTGCGACTTCGCTGCTGCAACCTGCTGCGACTTCCTGCCTTGCTGGACTTGCATCACCGGTTGCGGGCTTCCCAAGTCACATCTACAGGCACTCGTGTCTCCCCTGGCCCTTGGTTTCCCCTGTCTCCACTCTCAGCGGGACCAGGGCCGGAGATTCAAGAGAGGCTAACCTTGTCATTTCAGACTTCACCCAGGTACGTGACAGTATCCGTCAGCCAGCAATGGAGTCTGAAAGGGAGGCCTCTTCTTTCAAAGACATTTGCCATTCCTTCTCTGCACTTGCCCACACAGTACAGAATCTTCAGACAGATCTGAATCGGATGGAGGGTCAGCTCCGGGATCAGCCTGTTTCCTCTCCTCCTATGGTGAACTCGTCAGTTCAAACGGACTTCAGTCTGCTCTGTGTGGCCGCCACGCCTCCTGAACCTAGAGTGCCATTGCCTGAGCGTTTTTCTGGAAATCGCAAACAGTTTCGTACTTTCCGAAATGCCTGTGAACTGTATTTTTCCTTGCTACCTCAAACCTTCTTTTCCGAAGACACCAAAGTGGGGTTCATTATCACCTTGCTTCTTGGAGAAACTCTTTCATGGGCCCATCATCTTCGGGAGCAACAAGACCCGGCCCTGGCAACCACGGACTCCTTCTTTTCCGCCATGTCCCAGTTGTATGCCGACCCTTTTCTCCAACAATCCGCGGATGTCAGGGTCCCAGCGCTCACAGCGCTCAATCCGTGCACAGGCACGTTAGAATCGCGTCACGGCGTGTGCCCGCGCATCTGGGGCGCGCGCGCGTGCGTGGCACAGCGGCGCGTGCACGAGCGCGCGGACGTGCGCGTCTCCTCCCGGGACCAATCACAGACCTGACAGGCCTATTTAAACCAGCCCCTGTCTTTGCACAGGTTGCTGGTTTATCGTCAGCTCTGAGTAAAGTTTTGACACTTTGACTTGTGCCCTTTGACCTGGATTTACTTCCCGACTCAGCTCTCACCTGGAAACCTGACCTCGGCCTGTTTGTGAACTCTGCTGCCTTCTTGAACCCCTTTTGACCTCGGACCGTGACCTGGATTTGCTTCTGTCTCCTGCCCTTGAACTTCGGCTTACATACCTGGACTTGTCTTAGTGCTACCCGGAACCCGGACTTTTTACCTGTACCCGGATCTGCTTCCATTCGTCTGCTGGCTTTTGAACTGTGCCCTGGGACCTACCACTTCCACCTGCCTTGGTGACCCTACAGCACCTGCTGCACATCTCAGCCTCTGACCTCCAGTGCCTGCATCCCATCTACCTACCCCCCCGGTACCGGTACCTCCTTGTGCCTCTGCCTCCTGTCTCAAATTCCAGGGGGCAGGTGCGCTTGGTCGTAAAGGTGAGCCGTCCTCAGCATCTCGGCCTCGGTAAGTACTTGTGTTCCTGACAGTATAAACCAGCCAGATGTCTGAGGCCGACAGGGCGCGCTCACCATTTGAAACACTCTGCATGCAAGTGTCCGCACTTACTGACGCAGTTCAAAAGCTGCAAGATGGCTACCTCCAAATAGATGGCCGTCTCCAACAGCTGGCCGTGATTCCTGGACCCTCATCTCCACCTGCACCACCATCCTCTGGAGCTGCAGCACCTTAAGTCGCCTCTAGCTCGGCCGTAATGGTGACCCACCCGGAACCACGTGTGCCTATCCCGGAACGTTTTTCAGGTGAGCGCCGGAAATACCGGGCGTTTAAAAATGCTTGCTCCTTATATTTATCTCTTCAGCCCAGAACCTTTTGTTCAGAGACTGTGAAAGTGGGTTTTATCATTTCTCTTCTCTCGGAAGAACCTCAAGCCTGGGCTCACACTCTAATGGAGCAACAGAGCCCAATCCTAAACACCATAGATACCTTTTTTGAACACATGGCGAAGTTATATGATGACCCACAGCGTACGGCCACTGCGGAAACTATTCTCCATAACCTTACCCAAGGTAGAAGGCCTATCGAGGACTATACAGCCGAATTCCGAAAATGGTCAGCCGACACAGGCTGGAATGAGGCTGCGCTAAAATACCAGTTTCGCCAAGGCTTGTCGGAGTCTCTTAAGGACGAGCTGGCTCGGACAGAAGTCCCGGCCACTCTTGAAGACCTGATTCAAACTGCCACGCAGCTGGATCGACGCCTGAGAGAACGTCGTTCTGAACGATATTAAGTTCCACGCTCTACCTGGGCCCATCCAAGGCCCACTCTGGCTCCACAGCCACCTGCAGCTCCTCAAAACATAAACCTCCCGGATCCTGAACCTATGCAAGTTGGATTGGTCCGAGCCCCGCTTACCTCCGAGGAGAGACTGCGGAGACGTCAAAACAACTTATGTCTGTACTGCGGAGAAGCCGGTCATTTCCTTCACTCCTGTCCAACAAGGCCTCGTAAGTCCAAACTACAGCCTACTCTCAGCTACAATATTGCAAACCTTTCTCAGGCTCACGTTGTTCTTTTCATTTCCTTGCAGTTACCGGAAGGGGCAACTCGTCTACCGGCCATAGTTGATTCCGGGGCATGCAGCTGTTTCTTGGACGCTACATTGGCTCAAAAGCTTCATGTACCCCTTCGCAACAAAAACCATCCTTTTCAAATTCATTTAGCTGACGGTTCTCTACCCCGATCTGGACTTATCACGCAAGAAACCACACCTATCCGTGCCACCACCGACTCCGGTCACCAGGAATTTCTACGTCTGGACCTCATTCCTTCCCCACTGTTTCCCATCATCCTGGGTCTTCCCTGGCTACAAGCACACCAACCGGTCATACACTGGCTAAAGAAAGAGGTCAACTTTACATCCTCATATTGTTCACAGAATTGCCTTCCACCTCCAGTTGTTTCCTGCTCTGCCGTGACAACCTCGCCTGAAACTCTCCGGAATGTTCCCTCCGTCTACCTGGAATTCACGGATGTGTTCGACAAACAGCAAGCCGACTGCCTTCCGCCCCATCGACCGTATGATTGCCCCATTGACCTCTTACCCGGCGCCGAGATTCCCTTTGGCCGCGTTTTTCGGCTGTCCGAGACAGAATTAAAGGCCCTCAAGGCCTATATTGACGAAAATCTGCAAAAGAAATTCATTCGTCCCTCGTCTTCCCCGGCTGGAGCGGGAATCTTTTTTGTTGAGAAAAAAGACGGAACTCTTAGACCTTGTATTGACTATCGGGAGCTCAATAAAGTTACAATTAAAAACAGATACCCGCTTCCCCTCATATCAGAATTATTCCAGCGGTTCCGATCAGCTCAAGTCTTCTCTAAGTTGGACTTACGGGGTGCTTACAATCTTGTCAGAATAAGGGCAGGAGACGAGTGGAAAACTGCCTTCAGGTCAAGATTTGGGCACTTTGAGTACCTTGTTATGCCTTTTGGACTTTGCAATGCCCCAGCCACTTTTCAGCATTTAGTTAATGACATTTTCCGTGAACACCTGGACGATTTCCTGGTCGTGTATCTGGACGACATCCTTATTTTTTCACCTTCCTTAGACCTACATAGGTGCCATGTAAAGAGAGTGCTTACCATACTCAGAGAACATAGACTCTACTTAAAAGCTGAGAAATGTGAATTCGAGAAATCTTCCGTGCAATTCTTGGGATTCATTATATCCACCAGTGGCGTCGCCATGGACCCTCAAAAGGTTAAAGCTATTCAGGAATGGCCAGCCCCGGTGGACAAGAAAGGGGGTGCAGCGGTTCATCGGCTTCGCCAATTTCTATCGACGGTTCATTGTGGGGGTTCTCCTCCATCGTGAGCCCCATCACTCAGCTTACCCGCCAAGGTCATCCTTTTTGCTGGTCACCGGAGGCCCAAGAAGCATTCAGGAAACTAAAATTAGTTTTTTCTTCCGCTCCTGTTCTGCGACACCCCGATCCAATGTTGCCTTTTACCTTGGAAGTAGACGCCTCTGAGACTGCTACAGGAGCCGTGCTATCTCAGAGACAAGGGCCAAAGTCCCTACTACACCCTGTGGCCTATGCCTCTCGGAGACTAACTCCACCCGAAAAGAATTATGATGTAGGTGACAGGGAACTGCTTGCTATCAAATTTGCCCTAGAGGAGTGAAGGTATCTGCTAGAAGGATCGGCTCATCCTATAATGATCTTTACCGACCATAAAAACCTTGAATATCTGCGGACAGCAAAACGTTTAAAGCCCAGGCTTTTCTCGGTTTAATTTTCATCTCACTTACAGGCCTGGTTCAAAGAATGGAAAAGCAGACGCTCTTTCTAAAATGTTCCCTGAAACTCCATCCACTGAACCAAGCACCATTTTGTCATCTCGGAATTTTCTACTAGTCTCTCAAATCGACCTGTTAAATTCTATTAAGGCTTCATCCAGACAATGTTCTGATCCAGAGGTGTCTTCATTGGTAAAACATCACGATATCTTTTTGTCCCGAGGGAAAATTTTCGTTCCATCAGAATCCAGACAACTGGTCTTGAGCACCTTTCACGACCGTAAACTAGCAGGTCATTTTGGAGCACGAAAGACCACGGAGATGGTTCTACGATACTTTTGGTGGCCAAGCTACAGACAAGATTGTAAAGCCTACGTTGCCTCCTGTACCACTTGCCAACGTAATAAGGGTCCTAAAACCAAGACCTGGGGGTTACTCAAGCCTCTACCAGTTCCAGAACGGCCTTGGTCTGAAATCTCTATGGATTTTATTGTCGACTTACCACCTTCTGAAGGCTTCACCACAATCCTAGTCGTAGTAGATCGTCTCTCCAAGATGGCACATTTTGTGCCCATGATCGGTGCTCCCTCTGCCCTAGAGACAGCCAAAGTCTTCTTCAGGGAAATCGTCAGGCTTCATGGGGTGCCCAGGAGCATCCTTTCAGATAGGGGTTCTCAATTCACCTCAAAATTTTGGAGGGAACTTTGTAAATCTTTGGAAGTCAAGACCTGCCTTTCCTCTGCCTTATCCCCCCCAGAGTAATGGCCAAACGGAAAGGACTAACCAAACGCTGGAGCAGTACCTCCGATGTTTCTGTTCCGCCTCTCAAGATGACTGGTCGTCCCTCTTACCTTCCGCTGAATTCGCCTATAATAATTCCGTCCATGCCACCACGAATCAAACACCCTTTTGGGCCAACTATGGCTTTCACCCGCCCTTTCTTCCTGATGCCCTCCCAGAAACACCTGTTCCGGCGGCCCAAGAGCATTTAACAGCTATCCAATTAAACTTTCTACAATTACAAAGAGTGATGCAACGGGCCCAGGAGGACTACAAAAGATTTTACGACAAAGGAAGGAAAGATTGTCCTACTTTTGAAGTCGGAGAAGAGGTTTGGCTATCTGCTACTAATTTAAAATTACCGGTCCCCTCTCGAAAGTTGGGTCCAAGATTCATTGGCCCTTTCAGGATCAAGCGCAAGATCAACGCGGTGGCCTTTGAACTCTCGTTGCCGGATTCCTACAGGATCCATCCAGTATTCCATGCCTCTCTCCTGAAACCTGTTACCCCTGATCCTTTCCAAGGAAGAGAAAGACCTCCGCCTCCACCAGTAGAGGTCGAGGGAGAGGAAGAATTTGAAGTTGAGTCCATCATCAGCTGTAGAAAAAGAGGTAGACAGCTTCAGTATTTGATTAAATGGAGGGGCTATCCCCCGGAAGATAACTCATGGGAACCCGCAAGAAATCTGCATGCTCACGTCTAATCCGAACTTTTCATCAGGAACACCCAGAGTTGATGTCCAGCTTGGGCGTCCGGAGTCCGCCCCTTGGGGGGGCACTGTCAGGGTCCCAGCGCTCACAGCGCTCAATCCGTGCACAGGCACGTTAGAATCGTGTCACGGCGTGTGCCCGCGCATCTGGGGCGCGCGCGCGTGCGTGGGCGCAGCGGCGCGGCGCGTGCACGAGCGCCGCGGACGTGTGCGCCTCCTCCCCGGGACCAATCACAGACCTGACAGGCCTATTTAAACCAGCCCCTGTCTTTGCACAGGTTGCTGGTTTATCGTCAGCTCTGAGTAAAGTTTTGACACTTTGACTTGTGCCCTTTGACCTGGATTTACTTCCTGACTCAGCTCTCACCTGGAAACCTGACCTCGGCCTGTTTGTGAACTCTGCTGCCTTCTTGAACCCCTTTTGACCTCGGACCGTGACCTGGATTTGCTTCTGTCTCCTGCCCTTGAACTTCGGCTTACATACCTGGACTTGTCTTAGCGCTACCCGGAACCCGGACTTTTTACCTGTACCCGGATCTGCTTCCATTCGTCTGCTGGCTTTTGAACTGTGCCCTGGGACCTACCACTTCCACCTGCCTTGGTGACCCTCCAGCACCTGCTGCACATCTCAGCCTCTGACCTCCAGTGCCTGCATCCCATCTACCTACCCCCCCGGTACCGGTACCTCCTTGTGCCTCTGCCTCCTGTCTCAAATTCCAGGGGGCAGGTGCGCTTGGTCGTAAAGGTGAGCCGTCCTCAGCATCTCGGCCTCGGTAAGTACTTGTGTTCCTGACAGCGGAGTCCACACTCAGTAGACTCCAGCAGGGTCCAAGGGCTGTGGAAGATTATGTGTCAGAGTATGGATACTCAGTGGAATAGAGCTGCTTTCCATCATCAATTTCGTTGTGGACTTTCTGATCAGTTAAAGGATGAATTAGCATGCGTGGGAATACCCACCTCCCTGGAAGATTTAATTAATCTTGTCATTCAGATTGATCGGCGGTTGCGAGAAAGACAATCAGAGAGGACCAATACCAAGCCACCTGCATTTTCTAGTCCCAATCCTTTAATTTCGGCCTGTTCTGTCGGGTCATTGAAAATGTTCAGAAAGAATAAGGACCCCCACAAACTCTCACGTGTAAGCTATCCGAGACCAGCTCTGTCTTCTTCGGAACGCCTCCGGCGACTACAAAATAGACTATGTCTTTACTGTGGGGGAGCCAGTCACTTTATTCAGACTTGTCCTGTGAAACCTCCCAAGCCTGCCTCCCTGTTGCCCCACGTGATGCACCTCCCTGGAAGAAGTCCAAACCATCTTTCCTTACCACTTCAGTTACAGTTACCAGAAAAGACTATCCTTGTACCTGCTATTATAGACTCAGGGGCTTGCAGTTGCTTTGTGGATGCTGCATTTGTGACCCTTCACCAATTACCTCTATGCTCTAAGAGGAAGGGGCTTATCGTTCACTTAGCAGATTGGGCTGGTCTCAAGTCTGGACCAGTAACCCAAGAGACTATACCTATTCCTTGCCGTACTGCCTCAGGACATCTGGAACTCCTTTGTTTGGATGTGATTGCTTCTCCCATGTTCCCTATAATTCTGGGGATACCCTGGCTAAAAGCCCATAACCCCCATATAGATTGGGCCACTGGAAAAGTTTCCTTCTCATCCGACTATTGTCAGATACAATGTTTTCCAGAAAGGATCTGCAATCCTACTTCCCTTCTTAGTATTTGTCCGGATCCTGAAACTGTAAAACTGGTGCCCGTTGCCTATCATGAATTCTTGGATGTGTTCAATAAGAAAAGTGCAGATACCTTGCCCCCACACAGGTCTTATGACTGTCCTATTGAACTTTTACCCGGATCCGAGATTCCTTTCGGTCGAATCTACCCGCTTTTTGAACCTGAACTAAAGCCCTGCGCAAATATATAGACGAAAGTCTGGAAAAAGGGTTTATTCGGCATTCTTCCTCACCTGCAGGAGCTGGTATTTTCTTTGTAGAAAAGAAAGACCACTCTCTAAGACCCTGTATTGACTATCGGGACCTTAATAAGATCACTGTCAAGAACCGGTACCCACTTCCGCTAATTCCTGAATTGTTCCAGAGGTTGCGCGGAGCACGGATATTTTCCAAACTTGATCTTAGGGGTGTTTACAATTTAGTCCGGATCAAAGAAGGAGATGAATGGAAAACAGCTTTCAGAACACGCTTCGGGCATTTTGAGTATTTAGTTATGCCCTTCGGCCTCTGCAATGCCCCAGCCACCTTCCAACATTTGGTAAATGACGTATTTCGGGACTTTTTTGATCTGTTCATCATAGTCTACCTCGATGACATCCTCATATTCTCCGAAACGAATGAACTACACCGTACCCATGTGAAAAAGGTCTTGAGTAGACTCCGTGAACATCACCTCTATGCCAAGGCTGAGAAGTGCGACTTTGAAAAGCACACCGTACAGTTTCTTGGACTCGTCATCTCTGCTGATGGCATTTCCATGGATCCTCAGAAGGTTGCTGCAGTTCTAGAATGGCCGGCCCCTACGGACAGGAAAGCAGTACAGAGGTTCGTGGGCTTTGCAAATTTTTATAGAAAATGTATTTAAAAAATTTCTAGTATTATCTCGCCTATTACTCAACTAACGAAACAGCATGTTCCTTTCCGATGGACTCCTGAAGCACAAGTAGCATTTGAACAATTAAAGACTCTGTTCACTTCAGCTCCCATCCTGAAACATCCCGATCCGTCCCTGGCCTATGTTTTGGAGGTGGATGCCTCCGAAAGTGCCGTTGGGGCTATTCTGTCACAGCGACAAGGTCCCAAATCTTTATTGCATCCCGTGGCTTTTTTCTCTAAAAAATTGAATCCTTCTGAAAGGAACTACGATGTTGGAGACCGGGAATTGTTAGCCATTAAAGCTGCACTTGAGGAATGGCGTTATTTGTTGGAAGGAGCCGCCCACCCTATTCTCATCTTCACTGACCATAAGAACTTGGAGTATTTGAGGACAGCCAAGAGACTAAGACCCCGGCAAGCAAGATGGGCATTATTCTTCTCCCATTTCATATTCCATATTACCTTCCGTCCTGGTTCTAAAAATGGCAAACCAGACGCGCTTTCGCGCATGTTCCATGATTCAGTGCAACCTTCAGAGCCAACTACCATTTTGCCAGCCAAGAACTTTCTTCTTCTCCAGTCAGACCTAATGTTCCAAATTAAGACAGATGTGACAGAGCATCCCCCGTCCCCAGATTTACCTCTCCAGTATAAGGATGGGCTCTACTATCACAAGGAACAGATCTATGTCCCGGAACAGTTCAGAGTCTCTGTTCTCAAACAATGTCATGATCACCCCCTGGCAGGCCATTTCGGTATCCACAAGACTATAGACTTAATTTCCCGTTCTTTTTGGTGGCCCGACCTGATACAGGACTGTAACAAATATGTAAGATCCTGTGCGACATGTCTACGCTGCAAAACCAGCCGAGCCAAGACTTGGGGCCTACTTGAAAGCCTTCCGGTGCCCAAGAAGCCTTGGAGCATGATTTCTATGGATTTCATTGTTGAACTTCCTCCTTCTGAGAACTTCACTTCTATATTTGTCGTAGTGGACCGTCTGACCAAGATGGCACACTTTGTTCCTTTACAAGGCACCCCTTCTGCGATGCGCCGAGACGGCTTCCACATTTATCAGGGAAATAGTGAAATTGCATGGGATCCCTGATAACATTGTCTCTGACCGCGGGGTGCAATTCACCTCAAGATTCTGGAGGTCCCTATGTGAATCATTAAACATCGAACTCCGTCTGTCCACTGCTTACCACCCCCAGACAAATGGACAGACGGAGAAAACTAATCAAACCTTGGAGCAGTACCTGCGGTGCTTTTCCTCATTCTCTCAGATGACTGGTCTTCCCTTCTCCCACTGGCTGGAGTTTGCTTACAACAACACTATTCACTCTACAACCAAGCAATCTCCCTTTTTCGCCAATTATGGCTATCACCCCTCATTTTTACCTGAACTGCCTGTTGAGTCCTCCGTGCCTGCTGTACAAGACAGACTAGACTTTTTTAACTCCAACAACAAATTACTCCAGGATACCATCTCTAAAGCCCAAGCGAGCAACAAGAAGTTCTTTGACAAAAAGAAGAGGGGTAACCTAAATCTGGAACCAGGAGACAAGGTCTGGTTGTCTACTGCAAATCTAAAGCTGAGTTGTCCCTCCAGGAAACTTGGCCCAAAGTTTCTGGGGCCTTTTCCGGTTAAAAGGAAGATTAACCCTGTGGCCGTTGAGTTAATTCTACCTAAGGGCCTGAAAATTCATCCGGTATTACACATATCCCTGCTAAAACCAACGGTGCCTAACCCATTTTCCAAACGGGATCCAGAAAACCCTCCTCCACTTCTCGTCGAAGGCAATGAGGAATATGAAGTTGAAGCTGTTCTGGATTGCAAGACCAAAAGGGGTCAAACGCAATTCTTGATAAAATGGAAGGGTTATGGTCCGGAAGAGAACTCTTGGGAACCAGCGTCCAATGTGCATGCCCCACAAAAGATTCGTGCCTTTTTCCAGCGCCATCCGGAAAAGAAACCCCTGAGGGGCATCCGGAGGCTGCCCATAGGGAGGAGGCAATGTAAGAGAGCTACTAGAGCTGTGCCCGCGAATTCGCGGGAGCACGCAAATTCGCGGGTGCGCGCACGTGCACGGAAGCGTGCGCCCGCGTCCGTTGGCGCCAAACAGTCTATTTAAAGGATGCTCTGACCCTAGCCGAGTGCTGACGGATCTCAGCGGTTCCGGTTCCTGTGTCCTGTGCCTGTCCCGTGCTCTTGATCCTGGTTACTGATCCTTGGCTTCCTTGACCTTGTTTTGGACTCACTTCACCCCTGACTCTTGGTTCCTGATCTCGGCTTTCCACGTGACCCTGTTTCCTGCCTGATGACTTGGTACCTCGCTGCCCGCTCGTTGCTGAACCCGGCTTCCCATGTGACCACGATCCTGCTCCCTGTTTGGCTCCCCTCTACCTCCCGGGTACCTGCGACTTCGCTACTGCAACCTGCTGCGACTTCCTGCCTTGCTGGACTTGCATCACCGGTTGCGGGCTTCCCAAGTCACATCTACAGGCACTCGTGTCTCCCCTGGCCCTTGGTTTCCCCTGTCTCCACTCTCAGCGGGACCAGGGCCGGAGATTCAAGAGAGGCTAACCTCGTCATTTCAGACTTCACCCAGGTACGTGACAGGATCCCCAAAGTCTGGGAGATCAGGCGCAAAAGTAGGGGGGCATTTTCAGCATAAAGAAAATGTGCTGAAAAATTTGTCTTATACGGTACCATAAAAAACTTTTCTTGAAGTTAATTTATGGACACAGAAATTTAGGTATTCTGAAATTCTCAACATTTAGAATATACTGTTGCCTAAGGGGGTTAGGACACTGGCAAACAGAAAAATTGGAAGGCCAAAAGATTTTATTGTAAGTACAAAGATCTTATTTTCTTTATTGTTCATTAAAGGACTCAGGAATTTAAATAGTCAGAAACAGTCGGGATATCCAAAAGCAGTCCAGCTGAGAGATAGGCAACAGCCATTAGTGGGTCTAAGACAGAACCAGGAACCATCTTCAACAACCAGAAAAAAAATATGAAGCAGGACAACTGCTAACAACCCAGTGGAAGTCACAGAGGATCGATCTGATGCTCACACCAGGATAAGAATCCAGTCAAAGGTAATGACAAACTGTAGGACACTTACAACAGAAACTGTAAATTATAGAAAACACCAACAGGTGGAACAACATAAAAAGAAAAAGACCACAAACAACAAGAATAAAAATATTTAAAGGTAAACAATGAGCCTTCAGGGACTGGGTTAGGTCTTGACATGTTCTGGTCTTGAAAAGTCCTCTGCAGCTAGCACAGTACATGAAGTGGATAGTACTACAATGCAGAGCCCAATGCCTGAAGTTAAAATTTCAGGCTAGCCTGAGTGCATCCAGAGGCAATTTTCCAGTCCAGCATAGACCATATACAGCCCTTTAGTAAAGACTAAACCATTTTTTGGGAAATCTTGATGGAAGTCACCAAAGAAAAAAAAACATCTCTGATGTACTAAGTATCTTAATTGAAGGAAGATTATTTATTTTTTTTAATAATAAAAAGGTCATTAATTTCAGTTACTGGGCCTAACCCAGGGTCTACTGTGTCCTGTACTGTAGAATTAAGACAACGCATCCAACCCCCTAGGAAACTACAAAAGAAAAAACTGTGGCATGATGGTTAAAGGTGGGGCTTATACAGGGCTGGCCTTCAACGTTCTTTCTTTTTGCCAGTGTCCGAATCTCATGTGGATGAAATCAGCTTTATGAAGTTAAAAGGAATATTGTAACAGAGTATTGCAGAGGAAACACAAAGGGAACACAGACTTGGTAATCATTGAATATTTTTTTTAGGGTGGGGGGGCAAGCTTGTGTAATGCTTAAATCTAGTTAATAAAACATTTCCTCAATGAGCAGCGACATTTATTAATCATACGCTTTTCCTACTGTATAATTATCTTGCCATACTCGTTCTTCACTTATATGTCTACACATCATATTTACTGCAGGATTATGTTAGCAGCGTTAATTCATAAAACATTACAAACCTAACATAGCTCAGTCAATGTAACCATTCAGTTAATGTGTACGTCATTAAATTGTTTGAGCTTTTCCAGGGTAGAATATATCTCACTGATTGATAAGTCCCGGGGTGCTTTACTCTTCTCACTCATTAGTTCATAGATTTATATTGTTTATTTGTCTCTACATGTAAAAAAGCTGTTTTAACTGCCAGGAACACCTTGGACATACTTGCATTATAATAACATTTAACAAAGAAGATCACAATTTTATGACACTATGATACAAAAATAAAATAAAACACTATCAGTAACTCTCATTTTGTTAATCTAATGTAGATATAAAAAGAATTCTAGCATTTCCTTTTTCTTCGACAGCCATGGTGGCATGACACGTGTTTTCTGTCAAAGGGCAAGACCTGTTTTCTGATACATTCACTAACGTCTGACATAGAGTGGTTGATTTACTAAAACTGGAGTGTGCAAAATCTGGTGCAATTATTGTACATGTTTATCAATCAGCTTCTAACTTCAGTTTATTCAGTTTTGACAAAAAAACTGGAAGCTGATTGTTTTTTATGCAAAGCTGCACCAGATGTTGCACTCTTCAGTTTTAGTAAATCAACCCAAGTGTGCTAGACCTGCAACTGTGTTTTGATTGCTAACATTCAATGAAAGCCTGCAAATGCTAACAGAGAAGCATGACACAGCTTGCATTGCCAGTTAAATTATAGGACAGCTGAGAGAGGGTTTTTTTACGCAATTTTCTTCCAATGAAAAATCAAGAGTGCTCAGATTCACATCAGTGTATGATTCAGGGTCTGAAACATTTGTTTCCATTATATAACCTTAAAGGGGTTGTAAAGACAAAATTATTTTCCTCTTAAATTGAAGTCTGATAGTAGCTGATAAAGTAAAAAGTAATGTTTTGCATTATAACTAGTTTGATACCTGTTAAAATCGAGCTGTTTTATTCACCTCCATCACTCCTGAATCGTTATTCTTACTGACTTCCTGGTTTGTGGTGCACATTCATTCTTGCTACATCACAGCCTAATGGGAACTCCAGTTCCCATTAGGCTTAGCCTCCATGCCTGTGAGGGATAAGAGAGCATCTTCACACAGGGCTGTAGTCATAGGGAGGGGGTGAGCACATTCTGCTTTCCACCATGCAAAACAGCTCAGGTGCTGGTGGAAAGCAAGAAGAGGAGAGACAGGAAATGGCATTTTCAAACCTGGATTACTGTATTTTGGAGGTTAAAGCGACACTAAAGTCAGGATTTTTTTTTTTTAAATAACAAACATGTTATACTTACCTCCACTGTGCAGTTGGTTTTGCACAGAGTGTCCCGGAAAGCTGTCTTCTGGGGTCCCTCGGCGACTGTCTAGGCTCCTCCTCGCAAAAGCTTTCCATCTTCATGCGAGGGCGCTCGCACGGTGGAAAGCTTTTGCGAGCGCGCTCCCGTGATACAGCGGTGGCCATAGCCGCCGACTGTATCACTCGGCTCCGCCCCCGGTGCGCCGCATCATCCGCTGTGATTGACAGCAGCGCCAGCCAATGGCTGTGCTGCTATCAATCCGCCCAGCCTAGCCAATCAGTGGCCAGGCTGGGAACCGAAGAGGATGACGTGGACTGCCCGGGAGTTTCGAACGGTCAGGTAAGTAAAACGGGGACTCGGGGGGGGCGGTGCTGTGAGATGTTTTTTTACCTTAACCACTTGCTTACTGGGCACATAAACCCTCTTCGTGCCCAGGCGAAGTTTCAGCTTGCGGCACTGCGTCGCTTTAACTGACAATTGCGCGGTCGTGCGACGTGGCACCCAAACAAAATTGGCGTCCTTTTTTTTCCCACAAATAGAGCTTTCTTTTGGTGGTATTTGATCGCCCGTGCGGTTTTTATTTTTTGCGTTATAAACAAAAAAAGAGCGACAATTTAAAAATATATATATATTTTTTACTTGTTGCTATAATAAATATCCCAATTTTTTTTAAAAAAAAAATATTTTTTTTTCTCAGTTAAGGCCGATACGTATTCTTCTACGTTTTTTTTGTAAAAAAAAAAAAAAAAAATCACAATAAGTGACTGCTTTGCGCAAAAGTTATAGCACCTACAAAATAGGGGACAGAATTATGATTTTTTTAAAATATTTTTTTTTTACTAGTAATGGCGGCGATATGCGATTTTTATTTTGACTGCGATATTGCGGCGGACACATCGGACACTTTTGAAACATTTTTGGCGCCATTCACATTTATACAGCGACCAGTGCTATAAATATGCATTAATTACTGAATAAATGTGACTGGCATTGAAGGGGTTAACACTAGGGGGTGAGGAAGGGGTTAAATGTATTGCCTGGGTGTGTTCTAACTGTGTGGGGGGAGGGGGGTGACTGGGGGAGGTGATCGATGCTGTCTCCCTATGTACAAGAGAAACAGCATCAGTCACCTCTCCCTGACAGGACGTGGAGCTCTGTGTTTACACACAGAGCTCCACGTCCCTGCTCTGTCACCAACGATCGCGTGTACCTGACAGACATCGCGGCCGCCGGGTACACGCATCGAATTCTCGGTGATGCGTCGGGACTGTTTTTCCCCGCGGGGAATTACAAGTAAATCACGTCCAAAGACGTGACCCTGGCGCCTCAGGTCCGCGCTGCTGACGTATTCTGTCAATAGCGCGGACCCGAAGTGGTTAATGCATAGGATGCATTAAGGTAAAAAAACGTTTACCTTTACAACCCCTTTAAAAGGAAAAATGAGGTAAGTGATATTTAAATGCTCTAGCTTACAGCAATCAATTGATCTAATAAAAAATTAACCTTTAGTGTTCCTTTAAGTTGACAGGGGTCCATTGAACCCCTTAACCACCTCACCTCTCACCTGTACACCTCCTATTTTTTACATTTCTGCTATGGGCCTGCTTATTTAGCAATAACTTTGTCATAACTTACAACCAAGTAATACATATATAATGTTTTTATTGGTTTTCCGTTTTAAGGCAAAAATAGCCTTTCTTCATATTATTGTCTTGCAAATTTTTTTTTTTTAGAAAAAAGTGACAAAAAAATTTAAATAGGGTTACAGTAGATACAAAGGAAGAGTTTCTGCTTATACCTGATATTTCTTCTCTCCTGACCAGCCGCCCAACCCCATTGAGGTCCATCGAGGAAAGATTGCATTCCTACCCTAAGAGGATTATACCTCGGCCCCAACTGGCGAGACCCTCCTCGGGAAGACCTTTTACCTGTTTTCCATTAAAGCTCATTCTGGTTTAACATTAGCTGATCAAATGTCTTAAGCTTGCTACTGTTAACATAAATGTTGATATTCATTCAAGCAGTTGGGATGCATCTTACAATATCTGCATGTGTAGCACCAACCCACATATACTTTAGTGCCTTATTTTGGGCTGCGACGAAGACCCACTAGTAGTTGTTAAACTTTTAGTTGTTCAACATCTTACCCTCCACCACTATCTTTTTACAACCACCCCACCCTTCTCCCTTGTCTTCTTTTTTCCCTCTTCTGCTTCCAACATATGAAACCCTATATTTTATTTTGCCAAATGTCAAAGGGTTGAATTCACCCGAAAAAGGCAGATTCTCCTAAAGGATCTACACAGAATGAAAGCCCATATATCTACAGTGTCTCCAGGAAAAGGCACTTTTGAAATGACAGACCCCCTACCTTAAAAGACCGACATTACCCCATAGCTGATCACAGTTGTAACAGAGAAGCAAAGTCTAAAGGAATGTCTATCCTGATCTCTAAATATGTCCTTTGGAGTTTTCTAGATGTGTGTAGTGCAGGAGATAGCAAATATATTTGTTAAAAGGCACAATATACAGTTTGCCGTGTATTGTCCCATTAGCAACCAATACCAGCTCCTCAAATGAGTCTTTGAAAAACTAACTTGTTTAATGGAAGCCTCCATATCCTGGGAGTAGTGTTAAACTGCTGCCTGATCCAGCTGCAGATACATCGACTGGGACTTTCTCTCTCTCTCTCTCTCTCTCTCTCTCTCTCTCTCTCTCAGGCCTTCACAAAAGCATATTTCCAATTATGACGAGCAACTGATTGACATCTGGAGACTACGATATTCTGACAATAGGGACTTTAAATGTTATTCTGCCCACTATAAGCAGTACTCCTGCATTGATTTGTTCTTGGTTCCTCACCAGCATATTCCTCTCCTACAACAAAATAGCTACTACTATATGGTTTTATCACACCCCTTCTCTATGCAGGTAATCTTTTCTCCTGACAATGGTCTGAGTGCTCGGCAAAGGTGACTAAATGACAGTATATAGATCTTAGTAGATCTAATCAGAGAACTGGACTAGATGGCTGAATATTCAACATAAAATCCACCTTCCACATCTACTTCCCCGGCTCACTGCTACCTTCAATGCCCTTACCCATCACTCCTATTTCTCCAGAGATTATGTCAGTGAACATATCTCAGTAATTCCTTCTCTCCATTTCCTCTACCTCGCCTGCCAAGGGGCTGTGGACACATCCCAAACTAGGTGAAATGACACCCGACAATTGTCCCTTCATTGTGGATTTGCTCAATGGTTCTTGATAAATACCATCTGCCACCATGTCCTTCCCATATTTATGATTTTTGATAACCCAGATTTTCTGTCAGCAACTTTGAGGGGGGGGGGGGGTCTGCCTATAATTGAGCTATACTCATGCCACGTAAGCACAATCACTTTCCGTCCTAAAAAAACCCCATAGTTTTTCAGCATGTAGAAAAAACAACGTTTTTCCAACTTCATCATTAAAAACGATGTTGTTCACACACAATCGTTTTAAAAAAAATGATGAGCAAAGCGCGTTGATGTACAATCTCTAGTGCATTTTCACCTGACCCTCTGGAAAGCTTTATAGCTTAGACACTACAGGATTGATTTTCTAAAACTGAAGAGTACATAACCTTGTGTGCATAGAAAACAATCAGCTTCCAGGGTTTTTATTTTTTGGTCAAAGCTTAACTGAACAAGCTAAACTTAGAAGCTGATTGGATACCATGCACAGCTGTACCAGATCTTTCACTCTCCAGTTTTGGTAAATCATCTCTTACCTGTCCACTTTCCCAACACCTTGGATTTCCATCAGACCTCTTTATCATTTTGAATCTCTATGTGAAAGGCAAGGTCCACTCTAACACTTGCTTTTAAATATCTACTCCATCCTTTTCAAACCAGGAAGGGACTTCAATGTTCCATTCCTTTAACAATGGGAGCAAGACACTCAGATATCCTTCACGCCTGAATGAGACTCCTCTCAGAAGTTGACAACGTAACTTGTGATTTCCATAATTACCCGTCATTTTACATACTATGCCTCAGTGTTATGAAGTTATGCATTTCTCTCTGTGCACAAAATAAATAAATACAATGAAAAATAAAGAATTTACAAAAAAAAGGCATTAATTAAGAGTTAATTAGGATAATGCCTTGATTTTGTGAAACATGTAGATATTACGAGGGGGACTGTGTGACACCATGAGGTACATAGTGTCACTGGTAAATGGTCATCAGTTTCAAAAAGCCGATTGCTGGACAACTGGAGCGCAGACAAAAGTCAAACATGGTGCTATGCATTTATGAAGGTACATGTGGTATATGGCTTCTATTGTTTATAGAGTCATTTTAGGTTGAACTTCCCCTTTAACCATATTCCTAAGATAAGGCGATTGCCACCTTTTTAGCTTCAATTCTAAGGAAGGCAGTTAAAGTGCATGTCTTGAAAAAAATATATCTCTGCAATACATGCACATTTTCCCAGTAACAGTGAAGTGACAGTGGTGCCTGGCATGCACTAAAATCCTAATCATTCCTATGAACTTCCAAGTTCAAAGACAGGGGAGACCAAATCAGTATAAATCTATACCGGAGGAGCCAGGAGCTTTAGGTTAGTGCAATACGTACTACATTTGCAGATAGTGTACAGCCAAATGTGTCACTGGAGAAACACTGATATCTGAACTTATTGGTACCTGACATGTAAAACTCTGCTGAAAACAATTTGAAGCACATTAAGGTTTTTTACTTACCTGCAAAAATTACTTTCTTGGAGTGCAATAAAGGATAAAAGGCCACCTTCTCTTCCTGAACCTCCTCTTCGGCCTCATACACACGATCGAATTTGTCCGCTGAAAACGGTCCGATGGACCGTTTCAGCAGACATCTCCGATCGTGTGTATGGGCTAGCGGACAGATTTGTCCACCCGACAGATTTCAAAGCATGCTTTGAAATCTATCCGGTGGGAATCTGTCCGCCCGACATGTCTGCTGGTTAGTACACTTACCAGCAGACATGTCGTCCCGCTCCGCCGCCGCACCGCCGCCAAATGGATTCGGCGCATGCGCGGAAGTGTTTTACTTCCTGGTGCGGTGACGTGGCGGCGTCAACGTCACCACCACGTCACCGACACGTCAGCGCGCTCTCTGCTGGCGGGGATTTTGGTTTGCTCGTGTGTACACGCGAGCAAACCAAAATCCCAGCAGACAGATTTGTTCAAATCTGTCGGACGGACAGATTTGAACAAATCTGTCCGCTCGTGTGTATGGGGCCTTTAAGCTACAAGTCTAAATTATAATCTGCCAATTCACCTACAAATATATAATAATGCTTGCACCACACCCAAACAGTGGAGAGAAATCTCTGTGGGATGATTCAGAGCTGGATAAAGAAGAGGCTGAATGATGTCATGATTCAAGTGAAAAGAAGAGACCACCGTTAAAAAGAAATAAAGTCTTAAATCTCTTAACCTCCATGTCCCTATGGTGAACATGGAAGGGCTTTTAAGATGTAGCCACCATTTACAAGACACAGCTTGCTGAGATGATATCAACGAGAAAGTCCACCTTATGGGCAAGGTTAGCCAGGGGAGTTTCTCGAATGGGCCCAAAGGGAGGCTTTCTGAAAAGCTGGCAAGACCAGAATAAGATCCCCTGGAGACACCACAGACCGAACAGGATCTTCACAAGAGTGACAGCGGACAAGGGTCTCTGGAAGAGAATATCCAAAGCTGAAACTTGAACCTTGAGGGTACTCAAGATCCAGACTAATCTGGAGAAAGGCCAGGATTACACCATGTGATGTAATCCTTCCAAGTGCAAAGATAGAAGCTTTTGGAATAATGGAGTCAAAAAGACCCTGGTTCCTCAGGACTTGGGATTCAACAACTATGTGATCAAAACCAGCGATTGTGAAGAATTTCAGAACACAAGCCCATCAAAACAGCAGGTTGGGTTAGTCAGGAAGTGCCCACAGATATTCTCAGAGTCAGAGAAATTCCGAGCAAGAAGTTATCCTGGGGCAGTTTTGTGCATCGGGATCACCAAAACAATCTCCACCTCAATCCTGCAAAGCAGCTGAGGAAGAATTTGTACTAGCACGTAGGTGTAGATCAAGCAAATGTGATTCCACAGGATTACCTGTGCATCCCTGGTCTTGGTCATAAACATGTTTACCCTGTTATTGACCTTCTTATTCCAACAGGGCCATATGTGTCGGTAAACTTCACGATGAAGAAATAAATCTCCCACATTCAGACGCAGGATGTCTGAGGAAGTCTTCCAATCGACTGTGTACTATGGGAACTATGGAGAGGTCTGGAACATGTCTTTCTACCCAAACCACAATAAGTCCACCTTTCAAGGGCCCACATGGCTTCTGGTGCTGACTTGATGGTTGACATAAGTGACTGCGGTGGTGTTGTCCTAAAGCTGGTAGGTCCGCCACTAAAGGAACAGGTGAATGACCCTTAGTTCCAGAATATTTATGGAAAGTCTGGACACTCTAATCAACCAAGTCCCTTGGAAAGTTTCCATCCCTAGGATGTTGTGAGAACCATCCAGGTTAATGAAATAATGGATTTCCTTGATTTCAGCACAGGGCTGGTCAGCCACAAAGGCAGAGATATCCTGGGCTGAAATTTGTTCCATGCAGTTAGCAGATTGAGCTTCAGGTGACTGGTGTGAAACTGGGCAAACAGCACTTCCCTTGAAAGGAGGCCACCATCAGGCTCTCATATACTCTCATATAAAAGCAGACCCATATGAAGATTCAATATCCTCTCATGGTGGGAAAAAAAAACCAGGCCTGGGTTGTGTCCAAGATTAGGCACTCCAAGCAATGAGTTGGATCTAATGCAAACTTCTGGAAGTTCAACATCCCCTAAAGTTTAGAAGGGCCTAGGCAGAGTTCTCATCCAAAAGAATATAGACAAGCCATTCCACAATTAGGATTCCCTGAGAGCTAAACACCACAAAAACTGGGGCCAGAAACATTGTGAAAAATTGGCAGGCCGTGGACAGGCTAAAGGGTAGAGCCACAAACTGGAAGTGCTTTTCACCCACTGCAAAGTGCAGAAACTACTGTGAGGAAACATGGGGACATTTAAATACACATTCTTGATCTTGTCTATCAATGCCGAAAAACACTCACAAAAAATTACTTGAGAATGTTCAAATCCAGGATGGTATGAATTCCTCATTGTGTTTTGGAACCAGAAAAAGGTTGGGATAAACCCTTGATAAAATTTCTCCAGGGGAACAAGATTACTCACTCATAATCTCAGCAGAAGTGGGCAGATTTGAGAGTATAAATCATATAGGAGGCAAGTACCAAAATTCAAACCAATAACCTCGGGCCCAAAGATACAAAATCCCCTGAGCCCAGGAAGGCCAGCAGGCATCCTTGTAGAAGTGGGTGCCCCCTTATTACAATGTGGTCTAGACATCAGATTTGGCTTAGACATCCAAGACTTACAACATAATTGAAAGGGGAACTAGGACTTGGAAGCAGAGGTGTGAGATGGGCAAAAGGCACTCATTCTGAAATTCCATAACTTTGGCTTTCTCCTTACTAGGTGAGAGTGATTATCCCACCTATAACTTCCTTAATAAAGGAGTCTAAGGACCCTCCATAGAGTCATTTCCATCAAATGGAATCATTTCCATACATTTCTTACAGACTGCCTCTGCAAACCAGCTCCGCAGCCACAAGATGCTGATCATCTGGACTGACATTAAGCAAAAGCTTTGGCATGGAGAGTCTGCCAAACTGTCTAAACATGATTCTAATGCTGGCAGGAGAAGTTCCAATTTCTGAAGCACTGATTGACCTTGGATTGCTCACTATGTGCTTGGCCCAGACTGTTTGGGTTTGGCAAACGGCCAAAGATACCACTGTGGGTTGCATGGCCATGCGTAAAAGAGCAAATTAGGCTTTAGGGAGGGCCTCCAACAACCTTTTGTCCACTGAAACTTTAAATCCCGGGATGTCCTATCCTGAACAGTATAAACCTGAGCTTTGTTGAGGCACGAAATAGCCGGATCCATGACATGAACATTCTACTTATTGTGGTAAGCCTCCTTAACAGGCTACTGCTGAGAAAACTGTTTGGGAGGAGAAAACATTTTGTCAGGCAGTAGCAAGTCTTTATACAGAAAATCCTGTAAGAGCACTGAAACTTCAAATCCTGAGATGTCCTATCCTGAACAGTACAAAACCTGAGCTTTGTTGAGGCACGAAATAGCCGAATCCATGACCTGAATATTCTACGTGTTGTGGTAAGACTCCTTAACAGGCTACTGCTGAGCAAACTGTTTGGGAGAAGAATACATTTTGTCAGGCAGTAGCAAGTCTTTATACAGAACATCCTGCAAGAGCAGGTGGTCTGGAAATACGTGTGACCTTAGGTCTAGATCAGTGGTTCTCAACCTTGCTAGCACTGTGACCCCTAAAATAAAATATTCCAAGTTGTGGGGACCCCTAACAGTAACATTTTCGTAGCGTAGGTTGTCAGCACCCAAGGTAAGACAAGTAATTTGCGCCCCTAACACACAGACATTTAGTGCTCCCTGAGCCCCTTCCACTCGTACATTATTAAAACCCCTTATAGTACATTTTAGGATGTACCACTCTCTCTTTGTTCTCCTTTCTTACCCTTTTATGTTTCTATCCCAATATCTTGTTTTTTTTCCACCCATCCCTCTCTCTAGCCGTCTTTCTTGTTCTTTCTCTCCCTTTTTCTTTGTTCCTCCCCCTCTTTTTCTCTCCGTTTCATGCATTCTCTATTTTTATTCCTTCTCTAACTCCTTGGTGGGGAGTGGGGGGAATGGGATCAGTAGCAGTGCTCTGGGGAGTTCTGATTAGCCAACTTAGATGCTCTTGATCAAGGTCATCTGAGAACTGTACTGTGTCTCCGGCTTCACTATGTCTCCAGCTCTGTGGTGTCTCGCAGACCTCTAGTCTCTGCCCCCCAACCATGCCGTGAACTGAATGGGCGGCTGCGAAGAGGCTGAGTGGGACAGCCCTGCTGGGGGGCCTGCGAAAATGCTGGGAGAGACTTGCCGGTTTCAGGACCAGCCTAGCATTTGGTGACCCCTGGCAAATAGTAATTTGACCCCCAGGTTGAGAACCACTGGTCTAGATGGAGGCAGTTTAGATCAAAATTCAAAAATATGCTCGACGTCCACCAAAGCTGTAATTGTTTCCTTTAGCTTGTGAGAGATGGTTGATAAACCTAATAATGAATACTCAGACTCCAATGATTCTTCCTCTACTTCCTTCATCATGGAGAGCAATGCTTCCTTTATAGCAGAGTCTGATAAAAATTCAGAAAGGGATACCGATTGTCAGCGTTTACACCTTTTGCGACCTGCCGTCTCTAGCAGGCAAGCCATCTTCACAATGAGATTTGACACAGAAGCATAAAATTCTTCCCTGGTTACAAATGAGGTATTATGGGTACTCGAGGGGTTGGGGGGACTCAGAAGAGTGAAGTCTGATGAACCAGAAGCAGAAGAACCCATAAAAACCCTGATTCACCTCATCATAACCCTGTGCAAAGTGTTTGCTGGCGTGCTCCCTTGTCCCATTCCCCTTGTGCCGGAGATTCATCATATGAGTGAAGAGATCCCCTGATGGGTACTCATGACCCATGCTGCAGGACAAACACCCATGCCACTGTGCTATGGAAGCAGGGGCTCAAGGTCCAGAAACTTCCATTAGGAAAAATGCAAGGTCCAATCCTGAAAGCAACTATAAGGCTTCATTTCCACTGGCGTTTTTACAGCCACTTTTCTGAGCATTTTTTACAGCTTAAAAATGCCTGTCCATTTTTATTTTAGAAAAAAAAAATATATATATATTTTTTTTTTAACTGGAGCTTTAAAAACGCTGCGGCAGCGTTTTTGCGCGTTTGAGCGTTTTTTTAATGTCTGGTGTTTTTACAGCTCTATTGCTGGAGCTTCAGAACGCACTGGTCCCGCGTTTTTTTTGCAGCTTAAAAACGTCTCAGCCATCTACAGCTCAAAAACGTCATGGTGGGCATGAGGCCATAGACTAACATGGACAGGCGTTTTTAAGCTGCAAAAAACGCCCTGAAAAGTGGCTGTAAAAACGCCAGTGGAAATGAGCCCTAATCCTCATCAGAATCTGAGCTCAGCCTTGAATCCTTTAGGCAATGGGATTTGCTACTCTCAAATGCATTTACCTTATGTGTGATTTGCACTTCACCTGCCCTTATGCATACTCCATGCATTCTCCTCTTTTATACTGTACATATTCGTGCATCCCAGTTAGTCCTACCCAAACACTCATGCATTTTTTTGCACCCCACAAACACCTTGATAGAAACTTGCACAACAATCTTCATGGTATTCATCCATGCAATCTGCATATCCGCATAAGTTAAGTGATATAAAAGTAATCAGACAGCTGTAAAGCCACTCGGATCACTTTTATTGGAAACCCAGTCACCAGCTATAAAAATTTATACCAGACAATACATGTATTTTGGTGAGCACTATGTATCTTTGAGCCCGAATGGCTGAAATCTTCCCGAGTAGCTGGATCCACTAATCAGCCTTCAGTTTGGTCCTGAACTTAAAGGGATATGCGCTGTTTATTTTTGCAGCAAGGGGCAAACCCTGATTTCTGGCTATCTTAACTGGGTCATTTATCAGTATCCATCCCCATTTAAAGAAATATGCATATTTGACCTTTTGTGGTGAGGGTCAAATCTCAAAGGTGAGAGTGCCCAAAGAGAATGGTGAGGGTTTCACTTGGAGATTGCATGCTATAACTGGATTTTGTGAGTAATTTAGACTGTTCTGGACTTTCTCACAGAGTTTTGATTTGATGAATTTATATATTTACATTATCTGCACGTATGCATTGGATTGATTATGATGATTTAAACATTTTGATTATTTAATTTAATTAGCTCATTGTTTATATGAAATACTGAGTTTTTGTGATTTTTTTCACTTTTTAGCTTGCAACTTATTATTTGGGTTTGTGCACAAAATGTATTCACTCAGCCCCGATTCACATTGATGCAGGATTGAAATCGTGCAAGTTCAGCTGAACTCACACGATTTCATTCCTGCATGTCAGTCCAACGATTTCAGAGACAGCTGCGCAGTTTCCTGCACAGAGGTCTATTGAAATCGCACCTAAAGTTGCCCGGCATTGCACCGATTCAGACAATTCCATTGCGGGCAATAGCCACCAATTTGGCATGCGATTTGACATATGACATATGTCAATGTGAACCAGGCTCACATATGTTTAAAATATGGTACTGATGCAGCACAAATTTGCTGTTTTTTTCTTTTTTTTCTTTTTTGTAGGTTGCTAGGACTTTAGATAAATTTGACTCCTCTATAATTAGTGAAACAGTTGTTGATTGCTTTGGGCTCTTCTGAGTCTCACATGCTGCAGGTTTGATTTCTCTCCCTTGCTTTGTAGAGACTTCTGGTACATAGGAGGTTGAGAAAGCAAAACAACATGAATATGTATTGTGCTTCAGCAAATCCCTGGGGAGGTGTGTCCAATATGTGGCTGAACACAACATAAACAGTCAGAGACCTGGAGCAGGGGAGAGAGAGTCCCGAGTTAAATTCTGCAGAAGGAGTCCCCAGCAGGAGGGACTCTGCCTTACAAGGCAGAAAGCTGGAGTATGCTAAGATTCCATTTCTAGAGCTATAAAAGGGAATTTTATTGAAGGACATGCTTTGAGAGCTCATTTAAGAGTATCTGATGGAAGTTGTAAAATGAGTAATTAAGTCTCCCTCAATGAAGAATATCCAGTAGATATTGGAAAGAGGTATCCGGTGATCCTTTGACATTGTGAGTACTGACATGAGCTCAAGGTCCTAGTGACTGTGTGTGGTTTCTTTTGGTGGAAAAGCCAGTGATAGTCCTGACTAAGTTTCTAAAGAGGAATCAGTCTCCCATTCGTACTTGTTCATGTATAGAGACTGTTCAGGGAGGCTTAGCAAAGTGAAGTGTCCTTCTGCAAATATTCATTAAATCTGGAGTATGCCATATCATCCTACACCTCATCCAAGTTCCTCAGCAATACAAATCTTAAAAAGGCATACCCTAGACCAGGGGTCTCCAAACTTTCTAAGCACAGGGTCAGTTAACTGTCCTTAGGAGGGCTGTACTGTGGCCAGTGGGAGTAGAAAATTGTTCAGACTTGGTGGTCAGCAGGAGTAAAATAATTACATAACGTCTGTGATAAGCAGGAGGTATTGGATTTAGAGGGAAAAAGGATCTTCATCATTGGTGTCAGTGGGAGGAATGGTGCCCCATTCTTGGTATCAGCGGGAGGAATAGTACCTCCATTATTGGTATTAGTGCTGGGAACAGTGCCCCATACTTGGTGTCAGTGGGAGGAATAATGTACCATCTATGGTGTCAGCATAAGAAATAGTGTCTTATCTATGATGTCAGGAGGATGAATAGTACTCCATCTTTGGTGTCAGTGGAAGGAACAGTGTCCCATCTATGGTGTCTGTGGAAGGAATGGTGCCGATCTATGGTGTAGGAGTAGTGGGAGGATCAGTGGGAGGATCAGTGAACTAAGGGCCAGACCATTCCTATCGGATTCCCGCATACTTACACCTTTGGAATTGCTTCCCATTTCTGGGTTACTCTGTGAGTAATATAGCAACTATTTTTCCTATATATATATATATTTTTCCATATTGGAGCATAACACCTAGCTAACCACTAAAATCGTTTCACATCCTATTTTAGAGTACAACGCATGCATCAGACTCCTCATGAGTGGTGGAAGGTCATGAAATGCGCATAGTGTCCATCTAGTGATGCCCAATCATGTTTTTTCTAATATATCTTACTAATCATGTTCTTTGCGCGTACTAATTTTATGAATCTGTATATATTATTTATGTCTGAATTGTAATTATTTGATGTCATGAACTTTACTGCCTACCATTAACTATGCCCTAGTGATCAATTTTTTTATTATTAAATTTATATAATTATATCACCTTATGTTAAATTTGTGCGACTGTATTTTTACATCACAAAATGCTTTATTAGTATATGGTCTTATTATGTTTTCCAATTGTACTATCATGTACTGTTCCTAGGGATCTTTGGCATTCAGTTTCCTTTCATGTGACAGATCCACATCATTACATACACCCACAGGTCTCATTTGAAGTCCCAATCCTACCCCTTCTGGTCTTTACACATATATATGCAGGGATGGAGGCCTGTAGGTGTATAATCCCAGGTAGAGTTAGGTCTTACCCCTTGTGCATAAGGGCCGGATAAAGGCAAGCAAAGGGCCACAGTTTGGAGACCACTATCCTAGACTGATTGTCGAGCCAGAGTAAATGAACTGTTGCTGTGTGCCTGTCTGCCTCTGCACTAATCTTGGGGAAAAATGGTTAAATTACAGCTGCTCCTACCAGGTAGCACTACAATTTTTTTCTGATCTCCAAAATATACTGTACAACCATTACAACAACTGCATAATACATGAAAGAATTGCGCTTTTCTGTTTCATAACATAAGAGGTATAACAATGACAAACGGATCAACCCATAATTTATAAGAGGTAGTTAATAGCATGTTGTTGTTTTGGCTTGGGGCTGACAAAAATTACATACAGCCTTTTGTGTGTCAGTTAGGTTTAAAAATTATAAATTTTATTCAGACGAGCATGCACTTATTTATTGTGAAATAAAGCTATGGATGTAAGGTTAAATGTCAGTTTGGGACATTCATTTTAATACTGCTTTTAATGTCCTCTGTATATCATATGGCTAAATGGGCCTTGCGTGAGTAGACTATGGCCCGGATTCACGTAGGACTTACGCCGTCGTATCTGGAGATACGCCGTCATAAGTACAAATGTGTGCCGCCGTATCTCTGCGCCGATTCCCCAAGCTAGATACGTCCAAAAAATAGGCTTAAGCCGCCCGACGTAACTTGCCTACACCAGCGTATCGTGGTCGCATAGTTACGCTGGATGCATTCGGCTTACCCATTATAAATATGCAAATAAGTAAGATACGCCGATTCATGAACGTACTTGCTCCCGACACATGTTTTAAGCAATTTGCATAAGGGTTACGTCCGGCGTAAAGTTATTCCCCATATTGGAGGCACAACTCATTCAAAGGTATGGACAAGAGAACGAACGCCATCGATATTTACGTCGTTTACGTAGTACGTGAATAGGGCTGTGCGTAGGTTATGTTCACGTCGTAGGCAGTGTTATGACGTATCTTAGGCAGTTATCTTGACGTAACTGTGAGCATGCGCACTGGGATGCGTCCAAGATACGACGCATGTGCAGTTCGTTTTTTGAAGCTCAGTCCATCATTTGCATGGGGTCACACTTCATTTAAATATATCACACCCACTTCCAGCCCACTTCCACCTACTTTTTCTTACGTCGGCTTACGCCGACAACTATACGCTACGCCGGCGCAACGTTGAGAGCATTTGCTTTGTGAATTTCATGCTTGCCTCTCAACGTTGCGCCGGTGTAGCGTAAAGAAGATATGCTACGCTGGCAGAAAGATGCGCCCAGGTATGTGAATCCGGCCCTATGTATTAAGCACTTACTGATCCATCACACACTATTTAGGCTCCATGCACACTGGACTTAAAAAACTTTGATTCTACAGGCTTTGACGTTTTTTTCTCCTGCCTCTAGAAGCACTTCTATTGTGCTCTATGTGTCTTTGCACATTATTGACTACTACAGGCGTTTTCTGTCAGGGATGTTCAGAGGCAGGAAAAAAAAAACCTTCTCTATTGCGTTTCCTGGAGGAGTTTAGGAGCTGTAAAAACGTCGGTCTCTCCTAAACTCCTCTTATCTCTTCTGAACGTCAAGTGCCAATGTTTTTTTAGGTGTGTTGCGGGAGTAAAAACGTTTGCAGAGGGGAGTGTAGTGCAATAACGCCTATAAACTAAACTCTCATAGACTTGCCTAAACTCTCATAGACTCGCCTAAACTTTGTACAATATGCTTTCATTTTGCGTCTTTTATGCCATGTTTTTCAAGCTAAAAAACTTTGACGTTTTTTCTGCTCCTAGTGTGCATGGAGCCTAAATGTTAAAGTGCAGAGAGGGATAATGCAAATATAAGGAAACTGTCTAACTGTGTCAACCAATTTGCTTGCTACGGGCCAAATGCATAACCGATATTTGGCTACCAAAATATGACCTGCATATTCACATAAAAATAAATAAATAGGTTTTGTAATAAATCTGGTTGACTGCTGCCAACCTTGTACAGTATACACACCCACTTTACTTTTATTAGGGTGGGTGAGGTGTTCTTAACATAAACCTCAATGCTACTGTATGACATGTTTCCAGTTATTATAAATGTAGCACTACCCTCATGGGAGCCACTGGACAAAATGGGTCCTCTGCTCTTTGCCTCAACCATCTCAAAAATGTCAGCTCCTCTGACACACCAGGTTGAGCGTACAAACATACAATGTCACAGGCATTCACTGAAAGCAATACTAGGGTTGCGCCAAGCATTTGCACAAGTGCATGTACTCCACCCCCTGCACCGATCACCCCTGGCTGTCCCCTGTGTCCTCCTCTGTCCTCCTCCAGTCCCCCTTTGTGTCCTCCTCCTCCAGTCCCCCTTCGTGTCCTCCTTCTCCAGTCCCCCTTCGTGTCCTCCTCCAGTCCCCCTTCGTGTCCTCCTCCTCCAGTCCCCCTTCGTGTCCTCCTCCTCCAGTCCCCCTTCGTGTCCTCCTCCTCCAGTCCCCCTTCGTGTCCTCCTCCTCCAGTCCCCCTTTGTGTCCTCCTACTTCAGTCCCCCTTCTTGTCCTCCTCCTCCAGTCCCCCTTCGTGTTCTCCTCCTCCAGTCCCCCTTCTTGTTCTCCTCCTCCAGTCCCCCTTAGTGTCCTCCTTCTCCAGTCCCCCTTAGTGTCCTCCTCCTCCAGTCCCCCTTAGTGTCCTCCTTTGGTCCCCCTCTGTGCTCACCCACCCCCCGTCAGGATGGAGAGTGGAGGAAGGAGCCGGTAAATATGTAATTTACTGGCTCCTTCCTTTTTTGAATGAACATAGTCAGTGATCACTCACTCTGTCCATTCATAACTGAGCATCGTAAACAGTAAACTGTCCTAAAGAAAAGGAGGGTGGTAGCAGAGGTGGCTGGGGAACGAAGGGGGCTTGCAGAATAATTATTATGAGAGTAGCAATCCTTTAAGATATTCTTCTGCTTGCTATTGTTGGGGCCCTTTAAAAGCATGAGGACATTTAATGGCAGTTCCAGTTAACCTGCATGCAGTATAGGTATGGTATAGTCTCGACACAGGTGCAAAGTAGATGTGGTTGAGATGTGGTAAAGATTTGGTATAATTTAAAATAAGGTTAGTGTAGTATGGTGCAGTCTATGTTTGGAATAAGTGTAGTATAGAGTACAATATTGGTGCAATATGAATTGGATACACTTGGTGTTCTGCTTTCACTGACCCGGTCCCTGCTAGCAGTATCAGCAATGGAAGACTAGCCTTCTTACCAGTCCCTGGGATGCTGCAGTGACCTCTCACTTACTCACTTCAAAAGCCTCTTTTGATCAGGGGTGCAAAGCAGAGGGTGAGTGCATGTTTCAGTCTCCCTGTGGCAGCAATGTTGGTTCTTTGGGCTATGCTTGCACTGCCCTGTGTATCCTCACTTTCAGTCTCAGACTCAGGTCTCTGCTGGTAGGGTCTCCTACTGGCAGGCGAATATCCAGACAAAGGTGCTGTCTCTCTAACTCCCTCAGTGCCAAGTGGAAGAATTTTCTTGTGCAGTTTAATAATAATCATCCTCCCACTCCTCCTACTTCACAATGCCTACTGGGAGCTATAGTAAGGAGTCTATTTGTATTATTATATGTCTGTCATCTCAAACCACAACTTCCAGGATTCTCAGTGCTCTACATAGAAGTGTATGGGCTTGCTTGGCTTTAGATCTCACCCTGCTGTCTGGAGGAGAATTGAGCAGCATAACATCAGTATCTCATTAGAGAGAGAGAATAAAAGGCTCCCTTTTCCACATTCCTGTAGACCAGCACCTGGCTACATAAAGATATTTTCTGTATCCATATACCAAGACCACACACAGGTTGCCACCTAAAACCCCTGCTACACAAATGATTGGGCAGATAACAGGTTTTGTCATAAGAAAAACAGCAGTATCCAACAACATGAAAGTAATGGTTGCATTGGAGCAGTGCAGGCTTAATTGCCATATGCTGGGAGTGACATAAAAAGTGATGAACTATATGAACTTTACAGGCTTGTTTCTCATACCAGAATCCACATGAAAGGTGTGCTACCGTCTAAAATTTCCTTACAAAATGGCATAAGACAGGATGTTCACTTACACACATGCCACACACGCTTTTTACCATATATACCTACTAGCTCAGGGGTGTCAAACTCAATTTTATCGTGGGCCGCATCAGCATTATGATTTCCCTCAAAAGGGCCAGTTGTATCTGTAAGATTAGATCCAGCGCATCCCCTCCCCTTACATTAGATGTTAAGAGCCAACCCACTATCAGAAGTTGAGTCCTCCACTCTCCCTTACATCACAGTCCCCCCTCCTTTCCTTATGCTGCTGCTGGGAAGAAGCCGGATGCATTTCTTAAAAGCATAAAGTAAAGGTCTTGAGGAGGACCTGAGGAGGGCTGGAGGTGCGAAGGCCACATGAAATGGCCTGGAGGGCCAGATTCGGCCCGCAGGCCTTGTGTTCTGTGTCCCTGTGTACTAGCTGTTTCATTCGTTTTACTAGAAATGTTTCAGGACATCCAAACAAGGCACACCACTCATCACAGGAGATGGCTTTTCAAACCTGCACAACTATTTCCAAAGGATAAATGTAGCATATTGACCCTTTTGGTTTACTCAGAAACAACTTCAATATACTCTTTTTGACATCTTTATCAACCTGTCAAACTGTCATATTTCCAACAATCATAACAAACAAACTTTTGATTTCTTATCCATATCTTGTCCTCCTGACAATCAATTTTTTATAGCAAATATGAAATTTTTACTTTAGTATAAATGATAAACACAGAGGGCCAGATTCTCTAAGAAATTCGCCGGCGTAGCGTAAGCCATTTACACTACGCCGCCGCTTCGTACTAGAGCAAGTGCCGTATTCCCTAAGCATTTGCTCCATAGTTTGCGTTGGCGTAGCGAAAATGGCCCAGTGTAAGCCCGCGTAATTCAAATGGGGCGGCTTGTATTTAAATTAAGCATGAATGAATGAACTGCGCATGCGCCGGCCGGGGAAAAAGCCCAGTGTGCATGCTCCAGCTCACGTCGGAAAGCTTCGTTGAAACCGACGTCAAAACGACGTGATCGTCACTACGCAATGCCCTATTCGCGAACGAGTTAGTAAAACGACGTAAGCGACGGAAAAAGCCGACGCTGACCCGACCCATACTTAACATGGCATCCGACGGCACCCGACGACATCCAACAGGACTTCGTAAGGTTACTCCTCATAGAAGCAGGGGTAACCTTACGAGTTCGTAAACGACGTACGCGACGACGGGGCGGCGTAAAAGCGATCGGGAATCGGCGTAGTAGCCTCATTTGCATAGGCAAATGAGAAAACGTAAAGGCCACCTAGTGGCCGGAGTTGTCATTACAACTACGATCCGCAAGTGTAATGGTATTACACTTGTCGGATGTTGAAGCGTATCTATGCCAAAGTGATGCTAAGCATCACTCGCATAGATACGAGCCAAAAAAAAAAGGATTTTTAATAACAGCTTACCTGTAAAATCCTTTTCTTGGAGTACATCACGGGACACAGAGCGCATAATCATTACATATGGGTTATATGGGTACCTTCAGGTGTGGACACTGGTGTAATCAACTTCACAGGAAGTTCCTCCCTATATAACCCCCTCCCACTGAGAGTGCTTTAGTTTTGTAGCAAGCAATTTCTCTGAGGTTACACAATGTTCCCCAAAAAGAGGGGTGGGAGCTCTGTGTCCCGTGATGTACTCCAAGAAAAGGATTTTACAGGTAAGCTGTTATTAAAAATCCTTTTTTCTTTATCGTACATCACGGGACACAGAGCGCATAGTCATTACATATGGGATGTCCCAAAGCAATGCTCCATGAAGGGAGGGAGACCGCAAGGCCAAAAATAGCCAAACAGAAAATATATCAGGAGGTAAAAAATAGCTCCACCAACAGAAAAAAGGGGGCGTGAACCGGGCCAGAGGATTCTATACTGCTGCCCGTAGGACCGCCTGCCCAAATGCTGTGTCCGTAGCCTTTGCGACGTCCAACTTATAAAATTTAGTAAACGTATGTACGGAAGACCAGGTTGCCGCTTTGCAAACCTGTGCCATAGAGATCTGATGGTGTGCCGCCCAGGAGGCACTCATGGCCCTCGTAGAATGGGCTTTAACTGATAAGGGAGGTGGAACGCGCTTCAGACCATAGGCCTGAAAAATCAGCTGCTTAATCCACCTAGCCAAGGAAGACTTGGCAGCCGGCTGACCCTTCTTGGGGCCATCCGGGAGAACGAAAAGCACATCTGTTTTCCGAATCTTTTCTGTAGCCTTGAGATAGACCCTCATGGCTCGGACCACGTCCAAAGTATGAAGCAGTCTTTCCTCTCTGGACTGGGGAGTAGGAAAGAAGGATGGTAGGACTAGGTCCTAATTCAAGTGAAAACTGGATATGACCTTAGGAAGGAAAGAAGGCTGAGGCCGCAGAACCACTCTGTCCTTATGCAGAATCAGGTACGGTTCCCTGCAAGACAAGGCTGCCAGCTCGGAGACCCTTCTGGCCGAAGCCATAGCCACCAAGAAAACCAACTTTCGGGTTAGCAGCACAAGAGGGATTTCTGTCAGAGGTTCAAACGGCTGCTTTTGTAAAGCTGACAAGACCAGATTTAAATTCCAGGGGCAGAGGGGAGCTCTAATAGGGGGATTTACATGCAAGACCCCCTGCAAAAAGGTTTTCACAAGCGAATGTGTGGCCAAAGGCCTTTGAAACCATATCGATAAGGCAGACACCTGCCCTTTTAGAGTACTAAGAGCCAACCCCTTGTCAACGCCAACCGGGAGGAATCGCAAGATCCTGTCAATAAAAAACTTGCGAGGATGCCCTCCTTGAGACTCGCACCACTCCACATAGGTTCTCCAGACTCTGTAATAGATATTTCTAGAGACTGGCTTTCTAGCTTGAATTAACGTAGATATGACTTGGGCTGAGAGGCCTCTGCCCTTAAGAATTAGGGATTCAGCCGCCAAGCCATCAAATTTAGCTGCTGTGAAGCAGGGTGGTAGATCGGGCCCTGAGACAGCAGATCTGGGCGCAGGGGGAGTGGCCACGGTGCCCCTACTGACATCCTCACGATGAGTGCGTACCAAGCCCTTCTGGGCCAGGCTGGGGCCACCAGGATCACCGGCCTGCGCTCCACCCTGATCCTTCGTAGAAGGCGGGGAATCATCTGTAGTGGAGGGAACGTATACAGGAGAGAAAACTGGTGCCAGGGGCAAACCAACGCATCGGTCCCGTAGGCCGAGGGGTCCCTGGCTCGGGATACGAATTTTTCCAACTTCTTGTTGAATCTTGTTGCCATGATGTCCACATCGGGAACTCCGAATCTTTGGCAAATCTCTTGGAATACCTGGGGGTGAAGAGACCACTCTCCCGGGAGTAACTGTTGACGACTCAAAAAATCTGCTTGAGAATTGTCTATCCCTGGGATGAATACTGCTGAGATGCAGGGTACATGGGCTTCGGCCCATGAAAAAATCAGGTTTACTTCCCTTTGAGCCGCTCGGCTCCTTGTACCCCCCTGGTGGTTTATGTATGCCACCGCCGTGGCATTGTCGGACTGTATCCTTACTGGCAGACCCTGCAGGGGGAGAGTCCAGGCGACCAGGGCCAACCGAGCAGCTCTGATCTCTAGGACATTGATGGGAAGCAGACTTTCTGCCTCTGACCACTGTCCCTGCTGGGTCCGTTTTCCTAAGATTGCCCCCCAACCTGTTAGGCTGGCATCTGTGGTTACTATTTTCCACGAGATGGGGCAAAAGGTTTTCCCTTTTGATAATTTTTGAGGGATCAGCCACCAGTACAGGCTGCGCCTGACTCCTGGGGAAAGAACTAATGAACGGTCTAATGCCTGTATGGACTTGTTCCAAGCAGAGAGAATAGCTGCCTGCAGAATTCTGGTATGGATCTGGGCATAGGGCGCTGCTTCGAAGGCGGCCACCATCTTTCCCAGCAGTCGCATGCATAGGCGAATAGTCGGCTTTTTTGCCTAAGACTATTTGAATCGTTTGAATCAACGACCTGATCTTCTCTTGAGGTAAAAATACCCTCTGGCATTCTGTATCTAACCGAAAGCCTAGATATTCCAACTGTCTTGTGGGTTGTAACCTTGATTTTTCTTGGTTCACAATCCACCCGAACTCTTCTAGATGCCGCACTGTGCGGACTACTGCATGATTGAGGTTGGAAGCTGATCTGTCGATAACCAGGAGATCGTCCAGGTATGCCAGGACCAAGATGCCTTCTGTCCTTAGGACGGCTAGCACCGGGGCTAACACCTTTGTGAATACCCGTGGAGCTGTTGCCAACCCGAAAAGGGAGGGCTACGAACTGGTAATGACTTTGATTTATCGTAAAACGAAGAAACTTGTGATGTGCTGGGTAAATCGGCACATGCAGATATGCATCCTTTATGTCTATAGATGCTAGAAAGTCGCCCTGATGCAGGCTGGCTGTCACTGAACGTATGGAGTCCATACGAAAGGTCTGAATCCTTAGAAAGCGATTTAGGCGTTTGAGGTCTAATATAGGCCTGACGTCGCCATTGGGTTTTGGTATAACAAAAAGGTTGGAGTAGAATCCCAGACCCCTTTCTTGGGTTGGTACTTCTACAATTACTCCTTGGAGCAAGAGGCGATCCAACGCCTTTACGAGAGAGGCCCTCTTTAACGGGTCGCTTGGAAGACTTGACCCCTGAAAATGAGGAGGGGGGATTTCTCGAAACTCTAGTTTGTAGCCTGAGGCTACTACGGACCGAACCCAAGAGTCGGGAATTCTGGCCCTCCAGACTTCGGAGAAAAACTGAAGTCTTCCCCCCACCCAAGAGAGTGGGGGCGCCCCTTCATGAATCTGACTTGATGACTGGTTTAGCTGGCTTGCGAGACCAGGGCCTCTTGTTTGCCGCGGCTTGTCCCTGTGGGCGGCTATTAACTGCTGAACGCCCGGGAGGCCGTCGATACTGACGGGAAGTCGAAGGGGCCGAGCCTGCAATGGCCTGTCGTTTAAACGTGGGCCCACGCGGTCTTTTCTTGACCGGTAAGGAAGTACTTTTTCCACTTGATATGGTGTGGATATATTTATCTAGGTCTTCCCCGAATAGTCTTCCCCCATGAAAGGGAAACCCTGCTAAAAGCTTTTTGCAGGGTGCCTCTGCTGACCAGTTCTTTAGCCACAAAAGGCGACGCATGTGAACCATCAGTAGAGATGAACGGGATGCCTGTTGGATGGAGTCCTTAATAGCATCTATTGCAAAGCAGAGAGCCCTAGGGAATTCTGCTAATTCATGAGTATGCTGAGCCGGCATGTCCTTTAATATATGTTTTGCCTGATCCTTCAGGGCCTGACAAACACCAATGGCTGCTACTGCTGGCTGAACCATGGCACCTACTGAGGTGAAAGCTGCTTTCAGTAGGGTCTCGAATTTTTTGTCGACCGGATCCTTGAACATATGGACATTTTCAACCGGACAAGTCAGGGATTTATTCACGCAGGAAATGGCCGCGTCCACTGTAGGGGGTGCCCATTTCTTTACATATTCCTCTTCCATAGGGTAGAGAATAGAGAATCTTTTAGGAGGGACAAAGATTCTATCAGGTCGAGCCCAATCCTGGTAAATCACGTTCCGCAGAAGGGGGTGCATTGGAAAAGACGCACAAGTTAATGGAGCCTTTAAAGAACCCAATGAGGATACCTCCGGGGCTACTAGTTCTGGCACTGGAAGTTTAAAGGCAGTGCGAACCATATCTGTCAAAGACTGGATCCACAGGCTCTCCGCTTGAGAGGCCGAAAAATATTCATCTATAGTGGAATTTTCCCTGTCTGAACCGTCGGGACTTGGGTCTGCCTGATCCCCTTGTGGGTCCCGTTCCTCTGAAGAGGAGACCTCCGCATCTGAAAACCCCACACTGGGTGAGGGGGATCTAGCCCGCTTGCTACTTGGGCAAGGACGGGAAAACAACGCAGTTAACCTTTTCTCTAGCCCACTCATGGTGGCTGCTAGCATTTCTTCCGTCACGTAAACGGGAATGGGTGGATCGGGGGCCGCCTCTGCCCCCAGCACCCCCAATGGCTCTTGTACTATGCCACTCGGTGTCCTAACTGGCGAGGGTGGGGCCGTAGAAGCCTGGCCCAAATCCTCTGACCCCGATGGAGACCCCTTTTGCTTTTTGGCACCTTTAGCAGCCTTGGCTGGTCCAGATCCCTTTGGAGCCATTGTACAACCTTGGATCACCCCTATAGCCAACACCTGACTGTTGCAGCTAGGAGTAACCAATATGAGGGCAGGTATGAGGAAAATGAAAAAGAACTAATTTCTCTCTTTTTCCCTTTTTTTTTTTTTTTACCCGCCTGGGAGGTGGCAATACTGAGGAAACCTGTGGGTATTGACACACCAATGCCCGTTAGCTGGAGTCCAAGGTAGACTCAGATACTGCTGGATCTAAGGCTGAGTCCCTTTAAGCAAAAAACTTCCCTTTTTTTTTTTTTTTTTTTTCTGGTCAATAGTGGACCTAAGTCCTAGACCTGAAGATCCACAAAACCGCCACTAGGTGTCCCTGTGTGGCCAAAAGACCCAGCTGCACGCTCTGTATCCTTTCTTCCTCTGCCTCCAGGAGGGAAAGACCAGCCAGAGAAAAGTTTTCCCTTTAAACAGACCCTGACGCTGCTGGCCCGCCCCCCCGACGCACGCCGACGCTATAAAAGGCGGCGTGCACGCGCGCGCGCACACGCGCGCACAATCGCGCGCACAATCGCGCGCACCACGCTGAAACCACATGGAGGAAGCAGAGCAGAGGAAACAACATGGACCAGCGTTTAGGCAGCACCAACAGACACCAGGTAAGCACTAATCTTATTGTAGTGCACACATAGCGAGGAAGCTGTTCCCATGGGCTTCCTAAGAAACAGGAGTTTTTACCAGCAATTTCCTCTTAAAAACATGTGGGGTTGCAGTATCAGTGTTAACAGGCAGACCTGGGGTGAGTAGCAAATATATAACTTACACAAGTATACATATATCTACATGTTATCTGGGTAAACATTAGTATCCCATCCTGCCTACACAGACATAGTGGAGATAGTGGCTGATGCACAAGCATACTGTTAGCCAACCCAGAACCCCCAGGGGGATACCTACTGTCGAACCAAGTCCCGCAGGTTCCCTCTTACCTGCTCCACGCCGCAGGGTATTGCAAACTGCAAGAGGCCCAATCTTCCCCCATCTCCGTGGGTATTGTCTTGGACCTTCAGGGACCGGGGTCCTGTGTTAAGGAACCCACACCCCTGGACCTATATAGCATCCTGGCTTCAGTAGCGTTTAGTTCTTGGAAGAGACTAAGGCACTGGAGCCCAGAATCCAGCCCTCCAAGGAGAGGCATTATAGGCAAAACCCCACTCCAGCAGGGCCCGGGTACCGTACACCTTGGCTTTGAAGCACTTCGGACGGATCCGGCTAGCTATCCTGGGTCCCGAGACCTCCGAGGGACAGCTAGACGTGACCAACACCTAAGACACTGGCGAAAAAACTAAAGCACTCTCAGTGGGAGGGGGTTATATAGGGAGGAACTTCCTGTGAAGTTGATTACACCAGTGTCCACACCTGAAGGTACCCATATAACCCATATGTAATGACTATGCGCTCTGTGTCCCGTGATGTACGATAAAGAAACTGCGATACGACGGGGTATCTGAGATACTCCGTCGTAGCACCGCTGAGAATCTGGCCCAGACACTCCATTTTTGCACTCCTTTAATTTTGCCCATATTGTAGAAAAAATTAAAATAAACAAACACATTAACCACCTCAGTGTCAGACATTTTGATCCTCTTCCTGCCCAGGCCAATTTTAAGATTTTAGTGCTCACACATTTTGAATGACAATTACTCAGTCATGCAACACTTTACCCAAATTCACTTTTTATAATTGTTTTGCGCCAGATAGAGCTTTCTTTTAGTGATATTTAATCACCGCTGTTTTTTTCTTTTAAAAATACAGAACTTCTAAAAAGTTTTTCTTAGTTGCAAGTATAGTTTGCAAATATATAATCTTTCCTTATAAATTTAGGCCAAAGTGTCAGTGGATCCAATACGAGTCCCCAGCATAGGTGTCAATTAGGGTTATCCCGATACCGATACTAGTATCGGTATCGGGACCAATACCGAGTATTTGCACGAGTACTTGTACTCGCGCAAATGCTCCCGATGCTTCTGCCGATACTTCTTTTGTATTTATCAACATGTTCTGTGAAAATTCTTTGAGTTCTTTTATAATGTCTTGAGTTAGAGTTCTTTATAATTCTAAAGAAAATATCCTTAGTCTGTATTGTGGTTTGAAAACTGCCACATGACATTTAAAAAAAGTATCGGTTTTCGGTATTGGCGAGTACATGAAAAAAAGTATCGATATTTGTACTCGGTCCTAAAAAAGTGGTATCGGGACAACCCTAGTGTCAATAGATTTTATACTAGCCCTTAAAATTGGTATCAGTGGGTGAAATAACAGTGATATTTAATCCCCTCCACCCCCCTATACAGGTGGTCAGAGGTAGTAAGATGCAACCCCTCCAACCCAAAGGCCCTGGTGATCAGTGGTAGAGAAAGTTACCCCAGACTTTTGGGGTTACCCATCACTTATATGGAACATGTTCCTTTGACGGTCTCTCTCTCCTCAGGCTGGCACTTTACTTGTACTGTGGTTGGAGATACTTTGCACAGTACAGTGCCAGGTGCTAGAACACCCATCTTTTCTGGTCTCTGTTCATTTGTCTTGTTCAGTTAGTAATAGTTTCCCAAAATAGACATCAATCAACAACTTGATGGCTGCAGGGATGAACCTGCAAGAGCAAGGATGGCCACCTATCAGCATAGTCCTAAAAGCAGAAACATCCTCAATAGGAACTGCTAAGTGTTTATTGAGAACTAAAATGGCAGGATTCATTGCCAGAATAGCCCATTTATTTTAAAAATCATTTTTCATAAGACAGATCTCAGCAAAAAAGTAGCTTAGTAGGAGTTAATACCCTTTCAAGGTTGAGCAAGTCCTCATAAAGTGCACACTTTATATCAGGGGTCTTCAAACTACGGCCCTCCAGTTGTTCTGGAACTACAATTCCCATCATGCCTAGTCATGTCTGGGAATGTCAGTGTGTTGCAATGCCTCATGGGATGTGTAGTTCTGCAACAGCTGGAGGGCCGTAGTTTGAGGATCCCTGCTTTATAATGTATGTGCATGTATGGGAAAAGCCTTTCATGAGAAGCCATAGCTTGTACATCATAAAATGCAGGGGAAGGAAATCCCTCTGCTGTCTCTGCTACAAAATTAGATTCCTCAATACTTTCCTCCATAATGTCCTCAAGTAAAAGAGGTTTCACCTCTGAGGCCGCGTACACACGACCCAGAACCTCGACGGGCAGAACACATCGTTCCGCCCGTCGAGGTTCTCTCCCGGCCGTCGAATTCGGCGACCCGCCCGTCGGGAATGGCAACCAGCCATTCTTCCAGGCGGGCCGTCGAGAAAAAAGAGAGCGTGCTCTCTTTTTCGGCTCGACGAGCTTCCCGACGGGAAGCTCGCTGAGACCGTACACACGGCCGAGGTCCTCGCTGGAATGTGCATTCCAGCGAGGTTCTCGCTGATTTTCAGCGAGAACCTCGGCCGTGTGTACGGCACCTTACAGCGACAACATTTGTTACTCTGCTTCAAGAATAGCAAAACAGAAGGGGTCCTCTACCATTGAGTCATAATTTTGCAGGTAATCTCTTGATATTTACTACAGATACATGCTTTATGGGAGAAGAATAGTATTCTGTCTTGCTTGTCTATCTGTGAAAGTAGCATGTAGATCTATTTCCCATTTACATAGGAAGGATAGGTCTTGTTGGGGTTTTGAGTTTTTCTCAGTGTCCCTCACACACTTCCTCAAAAAACAAAACTGTCCTGCAAAACAAAATGTGGCTTAGGAAAAGAATGCATAAAAGTAAGATAGCTATGAGGCCCTGTACACACGATCAGACATGTCCGAGGAAACATGTCCGATGGACCGTTTTCATCAGACAAGGCTGAAGTGGTCTGTTGGTCTGATGTGCGTACACACCATCGGACCAAAATCCCCTCGGACCAGAAGGCGGTGACGTAGAACACAACGACGTGATGAAAAAACGAAGTTCAATGCTTCCAAGCATGCGTCGACTTGATTCTGAGCATGCGCAGGATTTTGGTCAGATGATTTCGTGTTCTAACCATCGAACATGTCCGACGGACAGGTTTCCAGCGGACAGGTTTCTAAGCATGTTTGGAAACTTTTGTCCGCTGGAAAACGGTCCGATAGGTCGTACACACGATCGAACATGTCCGCTGAAACTGGTCTGCGGACCAGTTTCAGCAGACATGTTCGATCGTGTGTATGCAGACTAATTGTCTCTACGACTGCTGTGATTGGTAAAAAAAAAAATCAGCCATAGTTTTCCAGCTTCGTTACACCATAAATTTCATGTCAGCTTTCATGAGGCCTAAATCTATCCATATTTCAGAATATTTTGATGTGAATTCCTGGTGCCTTAGTATGGGTGTCATGGGACAAACAAAACTCTGCAGGTTTTTAACTTAAAATATCTACCAGTTTCACATAGGATAGGTAAAAAAAGTGGTTGTTTGGGTAGCACTGTAAGAGCAACTGCTCCTGCCCAAGCAACACTTGCAGGAGGATATAAAGAGAATTCCACTTCTAGGGAGACCCAAGCTAATGGGTCTTGTGTCTCTTTTTGGTTATGAACAACCATGTAGTAGAGAGCAGGGTCCTGTAAGCCCAATGCCTCCCTTGTGCTTGGGAAGTCTCCCTATCTATTTTCACAGATTTCCCCTTCCAAATAAATGGAAAAGGGGCATAAAAAATGTTGAGGAATCCAGATTAGCAAGGTCTGCAAAATACAATTTAGTAGCAACATTGATGTTATTTTAACCACTTAAAGACCGGACCAATATGCTGCTAAATGCCCAGAGGCATTTTTACAATTCGGCACTGCGTCACTTTAACAGACAATTGTGCAGTCGTGCGACATGGCTCCCCAACAAAATTTGCGTCCTTTTCTTCCCACAAATAGAGCTTTCTTTTGATGGTATTTGATCACCTCTGCGATTTTTATTTTTTGCACTATAAACAAAAATAGAGCGACATTTTAAAAAAAATATATATTTTTTACTTTTTGTTATAAGAAAAATCGAATAAACTAAATTTTAGTCAAACGTTTAGGCCAAAATATATTCAGCCACATGTCTTTAGTAAAAAAAAATTGCAATAAAAAAATTTTTTGCTACCTAGCGGCAACAGTGACACTAATACAGCGATCAAAAAAATGATCGCTTAGTGACACTGGCAATAGGGGGTGAAAGGGTTAACTAGGGCAGTGATCAAGGGGTTAAAACTTTATTAGGGGGGGTACGGGGCTACCCTGAACCTAACACTAATTGCCTGTCACACTAACTGTCACACTGACACTAAATTTAGTGATCAGTAAATATATGATCACTGCATTCAGTGACAGTGCGACAGGGGGCTGGGGGGGGGGGTGATCGGAAGGGGTTAAATGTGCCTATGTGTGTGGTGTCAGTGTACTGTTGGTGCGACTTACTGTGTGAGTCTTCTCTCCTCTCAGCGGATTGAAAATACCGCCGAGAGGAGAGCTGACATCACTTCTTCTGCCTATGTTTACATTACATAGGCAGAGGAAGTGACACGCGGGGAGGACGCGCATTGGCTGGGAGCCGCCCCCTCATCCCGGATCGCTCCCACAGCCAAGGGGAACCGGTGCATGTACCGGGGGGGTCCCGATGGGACCCCCGATCCACGTCTAGGCAGGGGTGCGTACAGGTACGCCAATGTGCCTGTACGTGCCATTCTGCCGACGTAAATGTACATGCGGCGGTCCATAAGCGGTGTAAACATTGGGGGTTTAACTCAAGTGGCAAAATGCGATTTTTTAGCGAGTCCACAGTAAGCAGTTGTTCAGTTTGAGGGCATGGCAGCCCATTTTTATTAAAAAGGCAAAATAAACAGTTCACACACAGGATTTCCCACGCAGGGGTTCTTCTCCAGTAATGTTCACAGAACTCAAAAATACCAAGCCTCCTGGCTCCTAGGCTTACTGTACCTGCTAACCTGGCCCACTCCTGGCCTCAACAGGTTCTCCAGCCCACTGTCTCCCAGACTTACGGACTTCCTTTAGCCCCTCTTGGACTGGCTAGTCGCCTCAGGTCTATCAGCCTCCCAGTCCTTCAGGCACGAAGTCCCCCCACACCAGGGATGTAGTCTCCAGGGCAGACAGACAGACAGATCCCCACATACAGGTCTGTCTTGCAGCAACAGCCAGCTGCACACCTTCCACCTCCCTCTCTGTTCTGACCAGTCCCTGATTATAATGGCAGCCTTCAGCTGGGAACCCGACCTGCTGGTTATTACCAATAGTGTTGCTCACGAATATTCGCATTGCGAATATTCGCTACGAATATTGCATATTCGAGTATTCGCGAATAACTCGAATATCGCGGCGAATATTCGCTATTTCGAATATTCGTATTTTTTCAAATTTCGCAATAAATTTCGCAATCAATTTCGCATTCGCACTAGCGAAATTTCGCAATTTTTTATTTTTTATTTTTTATAAAATATAGCGAATATTCGTAAATATCGAATATTCGTGATATTTTATCCAAATAAAATATCACGAATATTCGATATTAACGAATATTCGCGAATATTCTTCGAAATATTCGCGAAATATCGCGAAATCGAATATGGCGTATTCCGCTCATCACTAATTACCAAGACCCGGACACAGGATTGGAGATCCCATCCCGCCCAAGTCTCTGCAGGATCTCCAACTACACAGCCCCATTCAAAACTATCAAAACCTGGAGAAAACTGACAGAGCAGTTTTCTCCATTTAAAAACTATGCTGTGTAGTTCTGCAGTCTGCTGACATGCAGACTCTGTGTCCATTTTTGCTTCGTCTCCATGGTGACAGGGACCCTCACTATTACAGCGGTTAAAGCCATTTTTCATGACGTGAAAAATATTTTTTTAAATGGTCATTAAAACGATCGGGTGTATGCTCCAGAGCATTTTTCATGACGTGAAAAATTTAAAACATGTTCTATAACGTGCATGCTCAGAAGCAAGTTATGAGACGGGAGCGCTCGTTCTGGTAAAACTAGCATTCGTAATGGAGATAGCACATTGGTCACGCTGTAACAAACTTAAAAGCATGAAGACTGAAAAGCACGAATCATCTCTCACCAAACTTTTACTAACACAAAATCAGCAAAAGCAGCCCCAAGGGTGGCGCCATCTGAATGGAACTTCCCCTTTATAGTGCCGTCGTACGTGTTGTACGTCACCGCGCTTTGCTTGAGCATTTTTTTTTCACGATCGTGTGTAGGCAAGGCAGGCTTGACAAGAATCACGAAAAAAATAAAAAACGGTCGTGTGTATGCGGCATTAGAACATTAAACCTCCAAAACCAGGAAAAGGTCAAAAGGTCAGGTGTTACACTTTGTCTATGTCAGATCACAGCAGAAGAAAGTTCAGTTCAAATAATTTATTGGGGCCTGTGGGGATCTGAGTGACAACATATTGAACAACCCTGTCTTACAGCTGGCAAACAGTTGATCAGTAAAGGTGATTTGATTGGCTCTATCACTCGCCCTCCATCACTTTATCTGAAGTGAAAAGCGCCTCCTTATACTTCCCTCCATCTCCATAAAGAGTACCTGTCACCTGCCCAAAGCTAGCACATAGGGGGCTTATTAGTCAGAGCAAAAAAATAAAAAATAAAAACAAACAAACTTCTTGGTATGTTTAAAATATATTTACTCAACGCAACACCATCTTTTATATTTTGCCAAAAATTGGGGTATTATATTGTGTTTGTGTGCACTAAAAGGCATGTTTCACAAAGGCTTCAGCTTATATAAAAGCAGTGTAAACAGCAAGCTTTAACAGCAAACAGCAAAAGCATTTGCAGAACTTTTAGCAAGCTTTCCTGAAGCATTTTAAAATACCATTACATAGTTACATAGTTAGCCAGGTTGAAAAAAGACACAAGTCCATCCAGTTCAACCATAAAAAAAATAAAAAATAAACAAACCAAAATAAAACACAGTACAATCCCATACACCCAACTCCATACCCACAGTTGATCCAGAGGAAGGCAAAAAAAACAGCAGAGCGACGATCCAATTTGCTACAGGATGGGAAAAAATTCCTTCCTGATCCCCCGAGAGGCAATCGGATTTACCCCGGATCAACTTTACCTACAAATCTTAGTACTCAGTTATATTACGTGCATTTAGGAAAGAATCCAGGCCCTTCTTAAAGCAATCTACTGAGCTGGCCAGAACCACCTCTGGAGGGAGTCTGTTCCACATTTTCACAGCTCTTACTGTGAAGAAACCTTTCCGTATTTGGAGGTGAAATCTCTTTTCCTCCAGACGTAAAGAGTGCCCCCTTGTCCTCAGTGTTGACCTCAAAGTGAATAACTCAACACCAAGTTCAATATATGGACCTCTTAGGCCGCGTACACACGAGGGGATATGTCCGCTGAAAACGGTCCGATGGACCGTTTCAGCAGACATCTCCGCTCGTGTGTATGGGCTAGCGGACAGATTTCTCCACCCGACAGATTTCAAAGCAAGCTTTGAAATCTATCCGGTGGGAATCTGTCCGCCCGACATGTCTGCTGGTTAGTACACTTACCAGCAGACATGTCGGCCCCCACCGCCGCCGCGCCGCTGCCGAATGGATTCGGCGCATGCGCGGAAGTGTTTTACTTCCTGGTGCGGTGACGTGGCGGTGACGCGGCGGCGTCAACGTCACCGCCGCGTCACCGCCACGTCACCGCGCCGTCCGGCGGCGGGGAATTTGATCCGATGGTGTGTACACGCCATCGGATCAAACTCCCGATCGGACATATCCGATGGAAATGGTCCGCGGACCGTTTTCATCGGATATGTCCGATCGTGTGTATGGGGCCTTATATATTTGTACATGTTGATAATATCCCCCCTTTTTCTCCTCTTCTCAAGAGTGAATAAATTCAGTTCTTCTAATCTTTCCTCATAGCTGAGCTCCTCCATGCCTCTTATCAGGTTGGTTGCCCTTCTCTGCACTTTCTCCAGTTCTCCGATATCCTTTTTGAGAACTGGTGCCCAAAACTGGACTGCATATTCCAGATGAGGTCTTACTAATGATTTGTACAGGGGCAAAATGATATCTCTATCTCTGGAGTCCATACCTCTCTTAATACAAGAAAGGACTTTGCTCGCTTTGGAAACCGCAGCTTGGCATTGCATGCCATTATTGAGCTTATGATCTACCAAAACCCCCAGATCCTTCTCCACTACAGATCCCCCCAGTTGTACTCCCCCTAGCATGTATGATGCATGCATGTTCTTAGCCCCTAAGTGCATAACTTTACATTTATCAACATTAAACCTCATCTGCCACATAGTCGCCCAATTAGACAGAGCATTGAGGTCGGCTTGTAAATTGGAGACATCCTGCAAGGACGTTATTCCACTGCATAGCTTGGTGTCATCTGCAAAGACAGAAATGTTACTTTTGATCTTAGACCCAATATCATTTATAAATATATTGAAAAGTAAGGGTCCCAGCACTGAACCTTGGGGTACACCGCTGATAACCTTGGACCATTCAGAGTAAGAATCATTAACCACAACTCTCTGAATCCTGTCTTTCAGACAGTTTTCTATCTAAAGGTATATCTAATCCTGTAGACCTTACCTTACACATGAGCCGTGTGTGGGGAACTGTATCAAACGCTTTTGCAAAATCCAAGTATACCACGTCCACTGCCACGCCTCTGTCCAGGGTTTTACTTACCTCTTCATAAAAGGAAATCAGGTTTGTCTGACAACTTCTGTCTTTCATGAATCCATGCTGTCTGCTGCTTAAATAGTTTGTTTCCAGCAAGAACTCATCCATGTGGTCTTTTATTAAACGTTCCAGTATCTTCCCAACTATAGAAGTTAAACTAACAGGTCTATAGTTACTAGGTAAAGACTTTGTTCCCTTTTTAAATATAGGCACCACATTGGCTCTACGCCAATCCAGTGGTACTATTCCTGTCATTAATGAGTCCCTAAATATTAGATATAGTGGCTTTGAAATTTCAGAGCTCAATTTTTTTAAGATCCGTGGGTGGATGCCATCTGGTCCAGGGGCTTTATCCACCTTTATTCTGTCTAAATATTTCTGGACCATATCACTTTTGAGCCATTGTGGATTTGGGGCTGTGTCACTCCCACCCCCATTATGGACATGAGCTCCCCCATGCTCCATTGTATACACAGAGCTGAAGAAAGCATGTAATAAATTCTACTTCAGTTTGTAAATGTTGAACACAGATCCTAATGGGAGTGTTGATTGCAACTTTAAGTAAGCTGCTAGCAGGCGTCAGCAGGTTTTCAACAAGCTTCAAGAAGTGCTGAAGCCTGCTAGCAGCTGCTAGCTAGCATCCTGGACAGTTTTGGGTAATGTTTGTTTTCAAGATATTGTTGGATACAGACTCTGTGGCTGTCACTGACTTTTCTGCTGGAGTCAGTTTATACAGTCCCCTAGTTGTATGGTAAGTGGTCTACCCAGGAAAAGGGGAATTATATGGACATGGCTGATTTCCCTTTGTGTCCTCAAAGTCCTAGCCAATTATTTTGGACTTTTGGACTAGTCTCATGCCGCGTACACACGATCATTTTTTGTGATGAAAAAAAACGACGTTTTCTGTGAAGTAAAAAACGACGTTTTTGTAACGTCACTTTTCAAAGACGATGTTGCATACACACCATCGTTTTTTTCACAAAAAGCGAGGTTACGTTCACCACTCTTTTCCATTGAAGCTCGCTTCATAACTAGCTTCAGGGCATGCGCGGGTTGAAAGACGTCGTTTTAAACGACGTTTTTGCTACACACGGTGACTTTTTGTGAAACAAAAAACGACGTTTTGAAAAACGACACAAAAAATTCAAGCATGTTGGAATTTTTTTTTGGTCGTTTTTTTGAAGACAAAAAACAACGTTTTGCCCACACACGATCAATTTAAATGATGTTTTAAAAAACAACGTTTTTTTTCATTGCAAAAAACGACCGTGTGTACGCGGCATCAGGGTTTTTCAAATGGTTCCCTTTTTCTGAAGGTGTTTGTGTCTGTTCTCTGCCTGCTGGATTAAAGCAATAGGTTGCAGAGTATCTTTTTTTTTTCAAATTCTTTATTTATAAATGTATATATATATATATATATATATATATATATATATATATATATATATATATATATATATATACACACACAGACACACGCATAGTGCTGTAAAAAAAGTACAGTATTTGCCCCTTCCTGATTTTTTGCAAATTTCTTACACTTAATTGATTCAGATCATGCAACATATTTTAACCACTTCAGCCCCGGAAGAATTGGCTGCTCAATGACCAGGCCATTTTTAGCGATTTGGCACTGCGTCGCTTTAACTGACAATTGTACCCAAACAAAATTGGGAACCACGATGACGTCCTTTTTTTCCCAAAAATAGCGCTTTCTTTTGGTGGTATTTGAGCACCTCTTTATTTTTTGCACTATAAACAAAAAAAGAACGCGGGCCGATATGTATTCTTATACAAAAATTGCAAAAAGTTATAGCGTCTACAAAATAGGGGATAGATTTATGGCATTTTTATTATTATTATTTTTTTTACTAGTAATGGTGGCGATCTGAGATTTTTATCAGTGCTCCGATATATTTTGGCGTAAACATCAGACACGTTTGACACATTTTTGGGATCATTGGCATTTATACAGCGATTAGTGCTATAAAAATGCACTGATTACTGTGTTAATGTCACTGGCAGGGAAGGGGTTATCACTAGGGGGCAATGAAGGGGTTAACTGTGTTCCCTATGTGTTCTAACTGTGGGGGGAGGGGACTGACTATAGGAGATGACAGATCATGGTTCCCAGCTCATAGGAACTCACAATCTCTCTCTCCTCTCCTCGCAGAACTGGGACGTGTGTATTTACACGCACACACACGTTCCTGTTCTGCATCTCGTGCCTGCGATTGCTCATAACCGGCAGTCATCACGGCCGCTATCCCGCTTAAATTAACCAACGTAAAGCTACGACGGTTCGGGGCATCGTGCTGACCTGCCGCAGTATAATGACGGCGACATGTCGGCAAGTGGTTAATATTACACAAAGATAACCCGAGTAAATACAAGATGCAGTTTTTAAATAATTATTTCATTTATTAACCACTTAAGGACCCCCGCACGCACATATACGGCCACAGAATGGCACGTACAGGCACAAGGGCGTAAATTTACGTCCCCGCCTAAGTGCGGTTCGGGGGTCCCATCGGGACCCCCTCCACGGCGTGCGAGGGTCCCCCTGGCTCCGGGAGCGATCCGGGATGAGCGGGCGGATGTCGGCGTTTACCCGCCCCCCCGCGATCGCTCCCAGCCAATGCGCGCGCTCCCAGCTCCTGTCACTTCCTCCTCCTGTGTTTACACAGGAAGGAGGAAATGATGTAATCTCTCATCGCAGCGGTGTTTCCCACCGCTGCTGATGAGAGAAGACATCACAAGTAAGTGTGCACCAACACAACACTGACACACACTCACATAGGCACATTAACCCCTTGTGATCGCCCCCCCCCCACCCCCCCTGTCACAGTGTCACTGAATGCAGTGATCTAATCACTGCATTTAGTGTCAGTGTGACAGGCAGTGTAAAAAACAGTTAGTGTTAGGTCCAGGGTAGCTCCCCCACCTCCCCTAATAAAGTTTTAACCCCCTGATCACCGCCCTAGTTAACCCTTTCACTCCCTATTGCCAGCATCACTAAGCGATCATTTTTCTGATCGCTGTATTAGTGTCGCTGTTCCCGCTAGGTAGCTATTTTTTTTTATTGCGATTTTTTTTTTACTAAAGACATGTGGCTAAATAAATTTTGTCCTAAATGTTTGACTAAAATTTAGTTTATTTGATTTTTTTTTTAACAAAAAGTAAAAAATAGTGTTTTTTTTTCAAAAATGTCGCTCTATTTTTGTATATAGCGCAAAAAATAAAAATCGCAGAGGTGATCAAATACCACCAAAAGAAAGCTCTATTTGTGGGAAGAAAAGGACGCAAATTTTGTTTGGGAGCCACGTCGCACGACCACGCAATTGTCTGTTAAAGCGACGCAGTGCCGAATCGCAAAAACACCTTGGGTCATTTACCAGCGTATTGGTCCGGGTCTTAAGTGGTTAAGGGGTGAAATCTGTTCAAACCTGCCTGGCCCTATGTGAAAAAGTAACTGCCCCCTCCCATGCTGAATCATGAATGAACTAAGATTTACCACAATTTTTTGAAAAGCTGAGTTAAATTCCACGCGCCACACCCAAATCTGATTACTGCCAGACCTGTTGAATCAAGAAATCACATAAATAGAAGCTGTCTGACAAAGTGAAGCACGCTAACAGATCACAAAATTCACACATTATGCCACAATCTAAAAAAAATAAGAACAGATAAGAAACAAAGTAATGTACATGTATTGGTCTAGGAAGGGTTTTTAAAGCCATTTCTAAGGCTTTGGAACTCCAGTGAACAACTGGGAGAGCCCTTATCTACAAATAGAGATAACTTGGAACAGTGGTGAACTTTCCCAGGAGTGGCCAGCCTACAAAAATTACTCCAAGAGGATGATGATGACTCATCCAGGAGGTCAAAAAGGAACCAGAACATCTAAAGAACTGCAGGCCTCACTTGCCTCAGGTAAGATCAGTGTTCATGATTAAACCGTAAGAAAGAGACTGGGAAAAAAATGGCATCTATGGGAGAGTTCCAAGGCCAAAGCCACTGCTGACCAAAAAGAACACATAGGCTCATCTCACATTTACCAAAAAAATCTTGATTATCCCCAAGACTTTTAGGCAAATTTGTGGACTGATGAGACAAAAATTAAACTTTTTGGAAGGTGTGCGCCCCCTTACATCTGGCATTAAACTAATACAGCATTTCATAACAAGAACATTGTACCAACATTCAGACAGGGTGGTGATAGCGTGATGGTCTGGGGCTGATTTGCAGCCTCAGGACCTGGATGATATACCATAATTGATGGAACCATGAATTCTGAGCTCTACCTAAAAATCCTAAAGCAGAATGTCCAGCCATCAGTTTGTGACCTCAAGCTCAAGTGCATTTGGGTTATGCAGCAGGACAACGATCCCGAAACACAACAGCATGTCCACCTCCAAATGGTTTAAACAAAGCAAAATTTAGGTTTTGGAGTGGCCTAGACAAAGCTCGGACTTAAATTCAATTGAGATGCGGTATCATGAACCTACACAGGCCGTTCATGCTGGAAAACCCTCCAATGTGGCTGAACTAAAACAATTCTGCAAAGAAGAGTGGACCAAAATTGTTCCACAGCAATGTGAAAGACTGATTGCCAGTTATCGCAAATGCTTGATTGCAGTTGTTGTCGCTAGGTTTAGGGGGCAATTACTTTTTCGCATAAAGCTAGGCAGGTTTGGACTTTGTTGTGTTTAGAATAAAATTTGATTTCTAGTTGAAAATGTCAGATCACCTAGGATATTATCATTTAAATATAAGGTTCGATCCTTACGAACAGCACCATGATTAGAATCTAGATAGTCTCATCAGGATGATCTGACAGCGTAATCTGATCAAAAGTAGATCCACCGAGGTAAATTTGGTTAATAAACAAGAGTTTGATTTTAGAATAGGTCATATGGACCTTAGAGTAGTGCCTATGAACATAATAAGAGCTTAGGGTGTTTCTCCAACAAGTAATAAGGTTGAAATTTCTTAAGTGTTTTAATGTTAGGAAGGATACAGCAGATTTGCCATAGGAAATGTCAAGTTTCGACTTTTGGCTAACATTGAAATCACCACTGAGCATGAAGAACCCTCTCGAAATTCCTTGTATTTCTCCATGGTATTATCAATGTAGGAGTTGATGAGTATTTGGTGAGTGAACGGTGGCAAGCATTTATAAATGGCCATGGAAATTAACCTTAAGAAAGACAAATCTATCTTCATTTGACAGGGCTGCAACAAGGGAGAAAGAGAGTTAGGACATTTATGTACAGCAATGGGTAGCCCTCTGACCATGGAGATCAGAGAGATGTTTAGAAACTATTTGTAAAATGCAGAGGAAGTTTGGGGGTTGAGGAGGGCTTAAAGTGGGTCTCCTGGAGTATCACAATTTGGGGGTTTAAGTGTTTAAGATCCAGGTATAGTTTGTTCCTCTTACCCAGGGTGAAAAGGTCTCTCAAGTTATACATATTTTAAGATAGGGCATGTTATACAAGCAAAACAACAAATATTGTGGTCATTGTCAATATTGCCCAACCACCACAGAAACAACAAAAAATAGGGCTGCACCGATACCACTTTTTTAATATCAAGTACAAGTACTGATACTTTTGAAATACTCGCCGATACCGATTACCGATATTTTTTTTGTAATTTTTAATGTCATTTTTTTTTTTACAATACTTTCTTTTTTAGTGGAGGAGTGAACATTGTGAGTTTTTTTTTATTATTTTTTGTATTATTATTACAATTTACCCTTTAAATATTTATTACAATTCTTTTTTTTTTTATTAGCCCTGTTGGGGGCTTTGGTGAGATATCAGGGGTCCAAACAGACCCCTGACATCCCTCTTTTGATACAGGGAAAGGGACTGAGGACACAGATTCCCCAGTCCATTTCTCTGCAGCCTCAGCTGCACTGAAGATGAATGGACAGGAGACAATGCTCAGTTATGAATAGACAGTGGAAGACATACGTTTTTTACAAAACACATAGTGCGGAGCTGAGCGATGTGCTGAAGTCACCTCTCGATACTTCTCGCAACCCAGACGAACGGGTCTGTCCGATAGTGCACCGCCCGACACATTAGACTTAAGACTTCCATAATCAAGTTGTTTGTAAGTGTGTATTTACTATTTTATACAATAAACCAAAGGTTTTACACTATCAGAGACTCTATATCTTTTACATGCCACGCTATGTGCCTTTGCGTCTGAAATGTCCATGAGAGGGATCTGATCAGCGGTGAAGCAGGTTTGAAGCGCTTAAAACACAGGCTGTGTTAATTACATGTTTTCGCTGATCCTCTGTCTTGGGGGGATCAAATTTTTTTGGTAAGCAGTGATTCTCTCCATTGGTGGTGGACTTCACATTAGCCTTTGTCACCAGAGTTTGATGATCCTGTACTCACCAATTGATGTTAAGAAGTTTGCACGGGTGGACAGTTTTTAATTTCATCAATGTATATGGCAAAAAACGGAAAGCAAAAAACACACAAGTGAGTCCATATGGTGCTCGAGTGCAAATCAAATCCAAACAGGTGCAGAAAGATCCAAAAAGTAATGTTCAGAGAACCTCCACCAACTAGCAGGAATGGCCTCTCACCTTATTAATTCGACCAGCAGTGGGTCACACAGCATGAAATATATGCAGAACCTCCAGTTCACACAGGGACAGCAAGCAGCAGCAGCTCAGATATGGTAGGCTCACTCAAAAGTAAGGTGGGAAATCAGGGCATATGAAATAAAAAAGAGAAGGAGGAGATCTAGTGCTCTCTGAAGCGAACCAATGTAAAATTTATTAAAAAATATCAGGGATACACTCACATGTATAGGCACTCTTCAGTGAGTGCAACGAGTCAGCATAAACAAATAAGCACACTCTGTGCTGTGCAGAACGACTCAGCATAAACAAGATCACAGCGTGGGAAACGGCTGGATCTCACCTGGGTTGACGATCGCGGGTGACGTCACGCATAGCAACTCCCCCTCGTACGTCGTTACGTCCCTATGGGCGGGACTTCATCAGCGTGGGGAGAAGAGAAGCAATATGCAGACGTCCCGCTGTCTCACGTTAAGTAGCATAGTGCTGCCATGACAACCACAGCAGCACAATGAGCCTGCACGCCCACACAGCCCATAAACCACTCCCACAGCTTAGAACACCAAACGCTGCTGTAGAGTGTACACTGCCAATACTAAAAGGCAGTGGAATTAAATCAATAGGGGCTGACAGTATGGGCATTATTAAAACAGGCAAAACCGCCAAAGATATTCAATATCAATGATCATTAAATACATATTAAAAATTAAAAATATTAAAAGCACTTTAATAGGAAATTAACCTATAAAGTATAGAAATTAAAAAGCCGACTTAATTGGCGGATATAGTGCCCCCCTCGCCAATGCTTTGACACTTTCTCAATGCCCCAGAATTTTAACCCTCTAGGGTCTCTCTGGTGACACTGCCTAAAGTGTTTGGAGACACATGTGATACGATCGGTGTAGTTTACATGCTCGAGTGTGAGTGCGGCTTGCAGTATGTTGGACGTACCTCACGTGCATTGCATGTGAGGGTTGGAGAACATATCAGCAACATTAAAAGGGGGAGTAAGAGCCACAGTGTCTCCAAACACTTGAGGCAGTGTCACCAGAGAGACCCTAGAGGGTCAAAATTCTGAGGCATTGAGAAAGTGTCAAAGCATTGGCGAGGGGGGCACTATATCCGGGGCACTATATCTGCCAATTAAGTCGGCGTGAGTCCTACTGGATTTACGAGACCAAGGTTTCCTCGCCAACCGGCTTAAACGTGGAATTTGACTTAAATTGCTTTATTTCCAATAGATAGTAACTATGTATTTTTTCTTTTCTAATTGTATATGTATCTGCTCAGTATGTATTTGTTATTTGTTTGCTCTTAAATGAGGGCTGGACCCAGAGGGGTTAATGTCTAATGAATATTGTAATTTTATATATATATTTTTGTAATGGGTATACGATCACGGATGACGTCCAAATAAACTTTTTAATTTCTATACTTTATAGGTTAATTTCCTATTAAAGTGCTTTTAATATTTTAAATTTTTAATATGTATTTAATGATCATTGATATTGCATATCTTTGGCAGTTTTGCCTGTTTTAAAAATGCCCATACTGTCAGCCCCTATTGATTTAATAATAATTCCACTGCCTTTTAGTATTGGCAGTGTACACTCTACAGCAGCGTTTGGTGTTCTAAGCTGTGGGAGTGGTTTATGGGCTGTGTGGGCGTGCAGGCTCATTGTGCTGCTGTGGTTGTCATGGCAGCGCTATGCTACTTAACGTGAGACAGCGGGACGTCTGCATATTGCTTCTCTTCTCCCCACGCTGATGAAGTCCCGCCCATAGGGACGTAACGACGTACGAGGGGGAGGAGCTATGCGTGACGTCACCCGCGATCGTCAACCCAGGTGAGATCCAACCGTTTCCTACGCTGTGATCTTGTTTATGCTGAGTCGTTCTGCACAGCACAGAGTGTGCTTATTTGTTTATGCTGACTCGTTGCACTCACTGAAGAGTGCCTATACATGTGAGTGTATCCCTGATATTTTTTAATACATTTTACATTGGTTCGCTTCAGAGAGCACTAGATCTCCTCCTTCTCTTTTTTTATTTCATATGCCCTGATTTCCCACCTTACTTTTGAGTGAGCCTACCATATCTGAGCTGCTGCTGCTTGCTGTCCCTGTGTGAACTGGAGGTTCTGCATATATTTCATGCTGTGTGACCCACTGCTGGTCGAATTAATAAGGTGAGAGGCCATTTCTGCTAGTTGGTGGAGGTTCTCTGGACATTACTTTTTGGATCTTTCTGCACCTGTTTGGATTTAATTTGCACTCAAGCACCATATGGACTCACTTCTGTGTTTTTTGCTTTCCGTTTTTTGCTTTATGCTATTACTGTTGTCATGCTTTAAATTATGTGTTTCTAGCTGACATTCTTTGAGTGTTATATCACTTTAATATATTTGTTATATGATGTTGTAGTTTATATTCACTGTTTTGCGCTGCACTAGTTTTTATTTATATGCTCTATTGAGGTATTTTGTTTGAATTTGACCTTGCATAGTTTTTAGTTGTAGATTCCAGCGCTGAATAATTATTTTTTATTACATCAATGTATATGGACGGACTTCATTTTTTATTTTATTTTTTACTTGGACATTATGGGCCAGATTCTCGTAAGAGATACGACGGCATAGCTCCATATACGCCGTCGTATCTCTGTTTTTTCAGCTGGGTATCTATGTGACTGATTCTTCGAATCAGTTACGCAAAGATTTTGCTTAGATCCGACTTGCGTAAGTCACTTACACCGTCGGATCTAAGTTGCAATGTTATGCTGGCCGCTAGGTGGCGTTCCCGTCGATTTCTGCGTCAAATATGCAAATGAGCCTGATACGCCAATTCCCGAAAGTATTTGCGCCCCGTCGTAGTTTATGTCGTTTGCGTAAGTGTAAGGTCACCCCTGCTATATGAGGGGTAACCTTGCGAAGGTCCGGCATATGCCATGTTAACTATGGACCTTGGGGTACACCACTGATAACCTTAGACCATTCAGAGTAAGAATCATTAACCACAACTCTCTGAATTCTGTCTTTCGGACAGTTTTCTATCCATTTACAAACTGATATATCCAATCCTGTAGACCAGGAGTCTCCAAACTATGGCCCTCCAGGTGTTCAGGAACTACAATTCCCATCATGCCTAGTCATGTCTACGAATGTCAGAGTTTTACAATGCCTCATGGGAAGTGTAGTTCCTCAGCAGCTGGAGGGCCGTAGTTTGGAGATCCCTGCTGTAGACCTTACCTTACACATGAGCCGTGTGTGGGGAACTGTATCGAACGCTTTTGCAAAATCCATGTATACCACGTCCACTGCCACGCCTCTGTCCAGGGTTTTACTTACCTCTTCATAAAAGGAAATCAGGTTTGTCTGACAACTTCTGTCTTTCATGAATCCATGCTGTCTGCTGCTTAAATAGTTTGTTTCCAGCAAGAACTCATCCATGTGGTCTTTTATTAAACGTTGCAGTATCTTCCCAACTATAGAAGTTAAACTGACAGGTCTATAGTTACTTGGTAAAGACTTTGTTCCCTTTTTGATGAGCTTCAAGAGGTAGTCACCTGAAATGGTCTTCCAACAGTCTTGGTGTTCCCAGAGATGCTTAGCACTTGTTGGCCCTTTTGCCTTCACTCTGCGGTCCAGCTCACCCCAAACCATCTCGATTGGGTTCAGGTCCGGTGACTGTGGAGGCCAGGTTATCTGGCGCAGCACCCCATCACTCTCCTTATTCGTCAAATAGCCTTTACACAGCCTGAATATGTGTTTGGGGTCATTGTCCTGTTGAAAAATAAATGATGGTCGGACTAAACGCAAACTGGATGGAATAGCATGCCGCTGCAAGATGCTGTGGTAGCCATGCTGATTCAGTATGCCTTCAATTTTGAATAAATCCCCAACAGTGTCACCAGCAAAGCACCCCCACACCATCACACCTCCTCCTCCATGCTTCGCGATGGGAACCAGGCATGTAGAGTCCATCCGTTCACCTTTTCTGCGTCGCAAAAAGACACGGTAGTTGGAACCAAAGATCTCAAGTTTGGACTCATCAGACCAAAGCACACATTTTCACTGGTCTAATGTCCATTCATTGTGTTCTTTAGCCAAAACAAGTCTCTTCTGCTTGTTGTCTTTCTTTAGCAGTGGTTTCCTAGCAGATATTCTACCATGAAGGCCTGATTCACACAGTCTCCTCTTAACAGTTGTTCTAGAGATGTGTCTGCTGCAAAAGGTGGCTACTTTGAAGAACCTAGAATATGACATATATTTTCAGTTGTTTCAAACTTTTTTGTTATGTATATAATTCCACATGTGTTAATTCATAGTTTTGATGCCTTCGGTGTGACTCTACAATTTTCATAGTTATGAAAATAAAGAAAACTCTTTGAATGAGAAGGTGTGTCCAAACTTTTGGTCTGTACTGTATATATATATAAATATATATATATATATATATATATATATATAAAATGGAAAAAATACTGCGCAGGTCAGAACTAGTGAGCAGTGAAAGCTAGTAAATTAAATAAATAAATGAATAAATGCTGCTGCAGCTAATATGTCAGATATAAACATAAATAGCAAGATAGAAAAAGGGAAAGCTGCGCTGCATTAATAGTGCAAACAAATAAAACAACATAAATCTAACAAAATGCTGTATAACTAGTGCATAAATACACCGGTGCAAAAATTCAGTAGATGAACCAATGGTAACAAATCAAAAGTCCGTGTAGGATAGAAAAAATCCCAAAAGTTCAGAGAAAGATGTGAGAGACAACAAAAGAAGTCCGAATGGGTGTTGAACAGCTCCAAGGAAATCATGTGTGAACAGCCGGATTGATAAAGGTTATCCTCCACCACTTATGGTTATAACTGCTTACCAGAATGATTGGATCTCTAGCGAGATCAGCAGCGCATAGAATCAAAATAAGCCAGCACAAGAAATCCAGGAATCCTGTCACTCTGTCTGTGTCTCCTTATCCATATAGTCAAATTAGCGTTCCTCCAAAAGCATGACCACCCAGAAGGAAAACATTGACATAGCGTAATAACGTCTAAAAGATTCTTTATTTTAAATAAAAAATACACTCACATTTATGCAGAAAAAAGGTGTGTGTAACTAATATAGCCGGCCGGCTCTGTCATCCGCTCGTCCTTCCGGATAGACAGCGTGGTACAGTTTGTGGTGACGTCAGCACGCCGCTTACCCTACGCCGTTTCGTCACAACAATGACTTCTTCCAGGGGCACGAGCGGCGTGCTGACTCGCCACTCTTTATTCAGCAAAAAACATCCAAGGACCGCCCAGCTCTGAAGTTTGAAAATCGAGGGTGCGATCCGCCATGTTGGATTAGGGATCCCTGCCAGTACTAGGCTGCTGTAACTCAGGATGTCAAAGAGAAATCTAATGCCAGATCTCCAGGTAGTAGATCGAAAATGTTTAAAAGGAGGTTGTCATGTGTGAACCAGGCACGCCGCAACCACAAATAAAAACATAATGATTTAGGGACTTGATTCCCGAAATAAAAAAAGAATATAGTGACATATCAGAAAATATTTATAGTTAATTTCTATATGGTAGAAATAATTATATAAAAAGAGTCACATAAAATTGCACTTAGTGACACGTAGATGGCAAGCTAGATCAATAGCACTTATAGCAAAAATTATTACTCGAAAATGTAATAAAAAATTAATAAAAAATTAGTTGGAAAAGATGTTTGTTGAAAAAATGCGCATAACCATACGCAATTAATATGGCAGAACAACAACAAATTATTCCATTCTAAATAATAAAGAAAAGGAACCATAATATTCTATAGGGAATATAGGAATATTAGATATGATGTAAATTTCTATATAAATGTAAGGATAAAAATTGACAGAAAAAAAGGGGGAAGGCCCAGATTAGCCAAAATTCAGAGCCAGTTTACAAATACCAAAATATTACATATACGACTAACCATTGTCAATGAAAGCGTTTACGTCTGTGTCTACATTGAGTCCATAAGGGATGTAGGTACGGATCCGATATATCCAGGCCATTTCAAGCCTGGATAATTCTCTTACTAACGAACTGCCTCTCCAATGGGGTTCGAATTTGTCTATCCCCATGAAGAGAGTTCCTTCAGGGTTGCGATTATGACATTGATCATAATGGCTAGATACTGAGTGTTTTGAAAACCCAGATCTAATATTGGTAATGTGTTCACCTAATCTTACTTTCATTTCTCTTTTGGTCCTGCCAATATATTGTAATCCGCACGGACATTGTAAGAGGTAAACAACCCCTGTTGAACTGCAAGTGATAAAAGGCTCGATCTTGTGCTCTTTTGAGGTGCTTGTTGAAATGAAAGATGAGTTTTTTTTAGATTTATTCTTAATGTACAAACCTGGCAGTTCCTACATTGTTGATACCCCTTGATGTCTCGTTGGAAGAAGGACACCTTCTTGGTGGGAGGGTCCACCACATTGGGGGCTACTTTATCACGTAATGAGGATGCACCTCTAAAGATGACCTGAGGAATGTTTGGTAAGAAAGTGTTGATGACCCTGTCATTTTATAGTAGGTGCCAATGTTTCTTAATAAGTTTTTTTATGACATAATGCTGACTGGAATAGGTAGTAATAAATGGCACCAATATATATGTTTATATATATATATATATATATATATATATATATATATATATAAACACACAGTATATTTATACATTACATATGTTTGAGCTTTGGGGTGCACACCCTCCTAATGCAATTGGCTGCGCACACCTATGATGAATACATATTTCTAAAAATGGATAGACTTTAACTACTTAAGCCCCAAACCATTTGGTTGGCCAAAGACCAGTCCACTTTTTGCGATTCGGCACTGCGTTATTTTAACTGACAATTGCGCGCTTGTGCAACATGGCTTCCAAACAAAATTGATGTCCTTTTTTCCCTACAAATAGAGCTTTCTTTTGGTGGTACTTGATCACCTCTGCGGCTTTTAATTTTTGCGCTATAAACAAAAATAGAGAGACAATTTTGAAAAAAATTCAATATTTTTTACTTTTTGCTATAATAAATATCCCCCAAAAATATATAAAGAAAATGTTTTCCTCAGTTTAGGCCGATACGTATTCTTCTACATATTTTTGTTAAAAAAAAATGCAATAAGCGTTTATTGATTGGTTTGTGCAAAAGTTATAGCGTCTACAAAATAGGGGATAGTTTTATGGCATTTTTATAAATATTTTTTTTTTTTACTAGTAATGGCAGCGATCAGCAATTTTTATCCTGACTGCAATATTATGGCGGACACATCGGACACGTTTGACACCATTTTGGGACCATTGTCATTTTTACAGCGATCAGTGCTATAAAAATGCACTGATTACTGTAAAAATGACACTGGCAGTGAAGGGGTTAACCTGTAGGGGGCGCTGAAGGGGTTACGTGTGTCCTATGGAGTGATTCTAACTGTTAGGGTGCGCGGCTACGAGTGACACGTCACTGATCGGTGTTCACCATGAAAGGGAACAGATGATCAGTGACACTAGGAAGAATGGGGAGATGTTGTGTTTACACATTTTCCCGTACTTCAGCTCTGTAACCCTGCGGCAGCACGCGACCACAAAAAGGGGACGTATATACTGTATACGCCCATTTGTGCAGCCAGGCCATTCTGTTAATTTAAAAACTTGTGCGGCGGTCGGCAAGCGGTTAAACATAATAGCATGTACTGTATATTAAGTTAATAATACCACTATTAATAAATACTGTAATAAAACAGAACTCTTAATGATGGGACATTTTATTTACATATTTAGTCACTGTCCCAACAGAGATGAAGTTTAGGTTCCATAGTCTATGTTCAGTACATCTGTCCAGCTAAGTGCTGATCTTATCACCTCTTCAATTCTCGTTTATTTTTCCTTAGAGGTCATTCAATGAAAAGAAGGGAAAGGAGTAACGGAAAGGAAAACATACATTTACTAGAACCTTCCTACCACCCAAGTAAGAAAGAAAATAACTTAAGTATATTCCAAGCTTCAATGAATTCAATTATTTGAAGGCACTAATAAAAACCATGAGATGGATTACATTTGAAAACAAAAGCTCAACTAATGTAAGCTAAAATAAATGAAAATGATGAAGCAGAGGAAAATTTAATATAGAAAACGGAAAGGATATCAATTTATATTTTGTTAATATTACAATCCTTCAAAAACAAAATGAAAACACCAGTTAACTCAATGTATAATGTTCTTTTATATACAGTGCCTTGAAAAAGTATTCATACCCCTTTAAATATTCCACATTTTGTCATGTTACAACCAAAAACGTAAATGATTTTTCATGGGATTTTATGTGATAGACCAACGCAAAGTGGCACATAATTGTGAAGTGGAAAAAAAATGATAAATGGTTTTCAACATGTTTTACAAATAAATATGTGAAAAGTGTGGCGTGCATTTGTATTCAGCCCCCGGAGTCAATACTTTGTAGATCCACCTTGTGCTGCAATTACATCTGAAAGTCTTTTTGGGGATGTCTCTACCAGCTTTGCACATCTAGAGGGAAATTTTTGCTCTCATTTCACCAGAGCACCTTCTTTCACATGTTTGCTGTGTCCCCCACATGGCTTCTTGCAAACTGCAAACATGACTTCTTATGGCGTTCTTTCAGCAATGGCTTTCTTCTTGCCATTTTCCCATAAAAGTCAGATTTGTGGCGTGCACGACCAATAGTTGTCATGTGGACAGATTCTCCCACCTGAGCTGTGGATCTCTGCAGCTCCTCCAGAGTTACCATGGACTTCTTGGCTGCTTCTCTGATTAATACTCTCCTTGCCTGGCCTGTCAGTTTAGGTGGACGGCCATGTCTTGGTAGGTTTGCAGTTGTGCCATACTCTTTCCATTCCATTTTCAGATGATGGATTGGACAGTGCTTTGTGAGATGTTCAAAGCTTGGAATATTTTTTTCTAACCTAACTCTGCTTTAAACCTCTCCACAACTTTATCCTTGACCTGTCTGGTGTGTTCTTTGGCCTTCATGATGCTCTAAGGGCCCTTTCACACGTCCGTTCAGTTCGTCCGTTTTTTGGACGTCCGTTAACGGACCTCAATGCTTCCCTATGGGTTAGCGTCCGTTAGCGGATGAGCATCCGCTAACGTCCGTTAACATCCGTCTGAGGTAAGCTTCGTTTTTTTGGACGGAAGAAAACCCTATTTTCCTTCCGTCAAAAAAACGGAACGGACGAAAAACGGACGTTAGCGGATGATCCGTTTACCATCCGATCCGCTAACGTCAGTTTTTCATCAAAATATGTAAAAAAAAAAAAAAGTTCTAAAAAAAAAAAAAGTTCTAAAAAAAAAAAAAAAACGGATGAAAAAACGGATGAAAAAAACTGATGAAAAACGGACGGAAAACGGAACGGAAACGGATGTAAACGGACGGAAAACTGACGAAAAAACGGATCAATTGAAGGGGGAAAAAACTGATCTAAAAAACTGAACGGACGTGTGAAAGAGCCCTTACAAACCTCTGAGGTATTCAAAAAACAGCTGTATTTAGGAGTTTAAATTACACACAGATGGACTCTATTTACTAATTAGATGACTACTGAAAGCAATTGGTTCCACAAAATTTTAGTTAGGGGTAGAGTAAAAGGTGGCTGAATACAAATGCACGCCAAGCTTTTCACATATTTGTAAAAAAAAAAAATGAAAATCATTTATCATTTTCCTTTCACTTCACAATTATGTGCCACTTTGTGTTGGTCTATCACATAAAATCCCAATAAAATCAATTTACATTTTTTGTTGTAACATTACAAAATGTGGAAAATTACAAGTGGTATGAATATTTTTTCAAGGCGATGTATAAGAAGAATATTTAATAATAGCAAAGTCCCAGGGAGTGCGAGAGGCTGACGCAGACCAGGAAGTGACGTAAGAAGGCACTAGAGACGCCGCGATTTTATGATTCCACATTGAGCGTTTTAATAAAGCTACTATATATATTCTAAATGTACTATACCATTAGAGGTATCTTCTTCTCTCCTTCCCCACTTTATTGCTCCACATTGCGGAGCGAATGGGTGATAGGTAAGTGGACACAATAAGGACATCTGTAAACACAGCGGTCCCCTATAGCCATAACATATTTATTGAGGTGAGAGTTTTGGGAGACCACTTTGTGAAGGACCCAAATCATTGATTTTTTCTTGATAAGAGACTTATTTATTGGATACATTTACATCTTGATCACTTGTCCATCTATTAAAGCTGTTTAGCTACTGTAGTACCTAGTCATGTGACACGTATATTAATTATGGTTTATCCACCGTTTATGCACATTTTCTTTATCAGCTGATTCTCAGTTGAATGATATATATACATTTTGCTTCTTGAGGATGTTACTATTTGTGATACCACTGTTTGGCGCAAGATCACTGCATTTAGATTTGTTTTTGTGTATGGTGAACAATGTTAGATTTTGCTGCTTTTAAGTTCAATATCATTTTTCTGTTTGTATTCACATTCACTAATTACTCACAGTCGCGCGAATGACACTATCACATTTTTCCATGATGACCAGTGCAGCCACAACAGTGCCCAGCAGTGATGCCAGTCAGTGCCCATCAGTGATGCCAATCTGTGCTCAGTGATGCCAACATGTACCCATCAGTAAAGTCAATCTGCGCCCACCAGTGATGCCAGTCAGTCCTGCCTAACGTTGCCGCCTATTATTGCCCATAAGTGCCACCTATTAGTGACCATCAGTGCCACCTATCAGAGCCCATCAGTGCTGCCTATCAGTGCCCATCCGAGCCGCATATTAGTGCCTCCCCATCAGTGCCCATCAATGCAGCCTCATCCGCGCACATCAGTGAAGGCGAAAAATTACTTATTTACAAAATGTTCTGACTGAAACTAAGAAAACTGTTTTTTTTTTTTACTTTTTCCAACTTTTTTTTTGGCAAAAAAATTAAAACCCAGCATCAATTAAATGCTACCAAAAGAAAGCTCTATTTGTGTTAAAAAAAATAATACAAATTCCATTTGGGTACAGCATTGCATGACCAGGCAATTGTCATTCAAAGTGTGACAGCGCTGAAAGCTTAAAAATGGTATGGGTAGAAAAGGGGTAAAAGTGCCCAGTATTGAAGACTAAAATTCCATATTTAGTGTAAAAAAAAAAAGAAGCACTTTAAAGTGCAGAGTGCATTGTAAATTAAATTAGGAAATTTTACTCTTCACTGTAAAATCTAAAATCAGAAGGGCATATTCACCGTCCCACAGCTGCGGAGAATAATGGCTTTCAGAAGTACAAGTATTAAATGATCCAAGTCCTATCAAGACAACTGAAACTCTAACAGCCATTGAAATTCTTCCCTTAACCACTTGCTTACTGGGCACATAAACCCCCTTCGTGCCCAGGCGAAATTTCAGCTTGCGGCACTGCGTCGCTTTAACTGACAATTGCGCGGTCGTGCGACGTGGCACCCAAACAAAATTGGCGTCCTTTTTTTCCCCACAAATAGAGCTTTCTTTTGGTGGTATTTGATCGCCTGTGCGGTTTTAATTTTTTTGCGTTATAAACAAAAAAATAGCGACAATTTAAAAATATATATATATTTTTTACTTGTTGCTATAATAAATATCCCAATTAAAAAAAAAAAAATTCTCAGTTAAGGCCGATACGTATTCTTCTACGTATTTTTGTAAAAAAAAAAAAAAAAAAATCACAATAAGTGACTGCTTTGCGCAAAAGTTATAGCACCTACAAAGTAGGGGACAGAATTATGATTTTTTTTTTATATTTTTTTTTTTACTAGTAATGGCGGCGATCTGCGATTTTTATTTTGACTGCAATATTGCGGCGGACACATCGGACACTTTTGACACAATTTTGGCGCCATTCACATTTATACAGCGACCAGTGCTATAAATATGCACCAATTACTGTATAAATGTGACTGGCATTGAAGGGGTTAACACTAGGGGGTGAGGAAGGGGTTAAATGTATTGCCTGGGTGTGTTCTAACTGTGTGGGGGGAGGGGGGTGACTGGGGGAGGTGATCGATGCTGTCTCCCTATGTACAAGGGAAACAGCATCTGTCACCTCTCCCTGACAGGACGTGGAGCTCTGTATTTACACACAGAGCTCCACGTCCCTGCTCTCTCACCGACGATCGCGTGTACCTGACGGACATCGCGGCCGCCGGGTACACGCATCGGATCCTCGGTGATGCGTCGGGACTGTTTTTCTCCGCCGCGCGCGCGCAAATCACGTCTTTGGACGTGATTTGCGGGGAATTACAAGCAAATCACGTCCAAAGACGTGACCCCGGCGCCTCAGGTCCGCGCTGCTGACGTATTATGTCAATAGCGCGGACCGGAAGTGGTTAAAGCAGACATATTTACGTAGCAATAAATAATATAAGACATTTTACAAACAGCTTGCTCCATGTTTAAAAAAAAAAAAAATGTTTCAATGTGGTGTTGTCAATGGGTAGATTTCCTATCAAGATTTTAGAGGCTATTATAGTGACAAATCCCAAGCCACCTAAACGTAAACCTGATCTTGCTCATTTCCATCCCATCTCTCTCTCAATAGTGACATTAAAGCCTGGTACACACTATTCGTTTTTTTTTTGTTCAACCCCACTGGTTGAAAAAAAAACTAAAAACTGACAGCTCTGGTTGGAGCCACTGTACTAACCATGCGAGGTTAGTTCAGCAATCCCCCCCGCTGAGCTGTTGTGTTCTGACAGGGGCGATAAGCGTACTCTGCCATGGGCTAAGAGCGTTGATTGGGAGTCAGTCGGATGCTGACTTTCCAGCATGCTTAGCCGACTTCTGTCGGACACACCAACATACACACTGGCCGGACTTTGGCTATTTTATTTTATTTTTTGAACCGGCCATTGTCTCCCGACATTTGGCCCGCGTGTCCCCGAATTTTAGGCTTTGTGCTATAATCCCAGCTTCAGGGGTCACATAACCACTCCCACTACTTGTGAAAGAGGATGAGGTGGGCTCCTGATGAGGTTTTTTTTTCTAAAGCTAGTCCGGCACATAGATTGGAACCATTCTCTGTTTCATGTTTTACATGCAGAGGTGTTCAATAGGGTACATCGGGGATACTTATAGAATATACAGCAAAATTTCAGATTTATAGGTTGAAAATATACAGCAATCTTGGTTCTCTATTCTATCCCCTGTGCCAAAGTATAAACCTCTGGTTATCGTTCCAACCATTTCAGACATCATATAGAACACTTTCCAAATACTGTATAGACACTGTGATAAGATGGGAGCTGAATCTTACACCACTTAATGGCATCTATGTCATCTTGGCCTCACAGATTTGTAGTTCTCCCTACAAGTTGCACAACTGGCCCTGTCTGAGTTTAGCAGTATTACATATTAAAACCTAATGACTCTAAATCTCTTATACTAAACCTAGGTAATGCCAATACTGTCAAAAATAAGTTATAATGTGAATTTCTGGGTTTATGAGTAATAAAAAGTTTTACTTACAGTACATGTTTTCTACAACACATCTGAACAATTAACAACTGATTGTATAAATGCTGTCACATTAATCTGTTTTCCTTTTTTCAGTACTGTATTTTTCTATACTTTTTACTAAAACCTGAATTAAAATGTATTACCACCTGCTAACTGCCGCCAGTAGATATAGGTCGGCAGAATGGCTGGTGTGCGCAAAGCAACGTTTGGGTACATTGCTTTGAAATTCCCACAATGTGGGCGCACGCCCGCCGCCGCAATCTCTGACCATGCCCACGGTGTCCGCCAGTGTCAAGCGATCGTGTCACGGAGAGGCAGAACAGGAGGATGCCTGTGTAAACAAGGCATCTCCCTGTTCTGCCTTGTGACAGGACACTGATCTTCTGCTCCCTGTCATCAGGAGCAGTGATCAGTGTTGTGTCACATGTAGCCCAGCACCCAAACAGTAAGAATCACTCCCTAGGACACACTTAATCCCTTCCTCGCCCCCTAGTGGTTAACCACTTCCTGTCATTTGCACAGTAATCAGTGCATTTTTATAGCACTGATCGCTGTATAAATGACAATGGTCCCAAAATAGCGTCAAAAGTGTCCGATGTGTCCGCCATAATGTCGCAGTCACAATCGTAGATGGCTGCAATAAATAAAATATTTAAAAAAATGCCATAAAACTATCCCCTATTTTGTAGATGCTATGACTTTTGTGCAAACCAATCAATATATATTTTTTTTACCAAAAATATGTAGAAGAATACATATCAGCCTAAACTGAGGATTTTTTTTATACTAACCGTATATATGCTCGAGTATAAGCCGGCCCGAATATAAGCCGAGGCAGACACACGCTGTTTTACTAATGAAAAGGTATGGCTGCATATGGATTATACAGCGTCAGACCTGCTGTTTTACTGCTGACTTGCGTATAAGCAGAGGGGGTAGATTTTCAGTCTAAAAAGCTTATACTCGAGTATATACGGTATATCTATTTTGGGGACATTTATTATAGCACAAAGTAAAAAATATTCCTTTTTTTTCAAAATTGTTGCTCTGCTTTTTGTTTATAGCGCAAAAAAAAAACGCAGAGGTGATCAAATACCACCAAAAGAAAGCCCTATTTATGGGGGAAAAAGGATGTAAATTTTGTCTGGGAGATGCGTTGCACGACCTTGCAATTGTCAGTTAAAGCAACGCAGTGCTGAATCACAAAAAATGGGGCTGGTCATTGGGCAGCCAAATCCTCCGGGGCTGAAGTAGTTAAAAAATATTCTGAGTCACAGTGGGTCACAGCATAAAGAAGTTAAAACGGACAATCAAAACAAACTAAAAAAAAATGTAAAATGTAGCTCATTTGTTTTAGATAAACAATGAAATACCTGACCTGCATGACAGTTATGCTGATCCAACAACTTCAGTAATCTGAATCACAGGCGTACAGACCAGTTGTTCAAACTTTGCTTTGACTTTACTAGTTGCCTATTGATTCCAGTTCAGTGACTAGAAACAGCCAGACAACTAGCATTTTTGGAAGGTCTGCCATGGCAATATCCACTATTTACACCAGTACAATATTCATCCTTTTTTTTATTATTCTTTTTGTTTACAAACTTTTATTGTTGAAGGTAAGTGGTGGTACAAATCCAAGAGATTAGGGCATATACATAGAGAAGGGTAAGACATAGACAAGGCCTAAGACAACTCGTGAAGACCATAGACAGTTATACATGTTAGGAGAAAACTTAGGGCCTGGAGTAACAAGAACATCATGGAGAAATAGAACAGTAACAACTGGTATATGAGACGTTTAAAGAGATTAGATAGGGTTAAAGAACTGTGAAGAGTGTTCGAACCAGGGAGACCATTTGTTGTCATATATGTGGCTGGTATTTTGTAGGATATGAAATATTTTTTCCATTAAGCTAATGTTATTAATTCTCGATTTGAGTGGAGCTATAGGTATCGTAGGTGATTTCCAATGGAAAGCTATCAACCAATGTATGGCTACGCATATTGTGTGTATCAATCTCATATAACAAGTGGGGAGACCCGTGATTGGGGAAAAAGAAGGCAGTTATGTAATGTTAATGTTTTTGTCGGAGATTGTGGATGCAAATTTCTCTAACTGTAGCCAGATACTTTTAATTTTGTCACAATACCAAAATATGTGGGAAAATGAGCCCAAAGAATTAGGCCTTGTACACACGATCGGACATATCCTATGAAAACGGTCCGCGGACCGTTTCCATCGGATGTGTCCGATCTGGAGTTTGGTCCGATGGCATGTACACACCATCGGATCAAATTCCCCGCCGGCGGACGGCGCGCTGACGTGGCGGTGATGCGGCGGTGACGTTGACGCCGCCACGTCACCGCTACGTCACGCACCAGGAAGTAAACACTTCCGCGCGCATGCGTCGGATCCATTCACAGGATACGACGCATGTGCGGGAGGATATGTCCGCTGGTTTCCTGTACTAACCAGTGGATATATCCGACGGACAGGTTTGTAGCGGACAAATTTCAAAGCATGCTTTGAAATTTGTCCGATGGACAAATCTGTCCGCTAGCCCATACACACGATCGGAGATGTCTGCTGAAACGGTCCATCGGACCGTTTTCAGCGGACATATCCTCTCGTGTGTACGAGGCCTTACAGTTTCTGAAGCAAGATGGGGAGGACAAGGGGAATATTGAGTGAAGTTTGGTGGGTGTATAGCAGGGATCCTCAAACTACGGCCCTCCAGATGTTGTAGAACTACACATCCCATGAGGCATTGTAACACACTGACATTCACAGACATGACTAGGCATTATGGGAATTGTAGTTCCTGAACAACTGGAGGGCCGTAGTTTGAAGACCCATGGTGTATAGTACCACCTTGTAAATAGTTTCAAGGCCGTTTCTTTGATAGAAATGGATTTAGTGCACATATGTAGATTATTTATACAATTGTTCCAATTAACTGTGGAGTATGTAAAATTCTCCCATTTGATCATGTATGAAAGTTTGTTTACGTCTGAGTTGTTAATTAAGTTAGAGTAAAGTTCGGAGATGAAACCTCTTTTTTCTGGGTGAATTTAGACAAAGATTTTCGAAAAGGGTTGGGGGTTGGGTGTTCAGGGTCTGGAAGTGTGTATCGAAGAACTGCTTAATAAGAAGGAAATTGTAGTACTCTGAATCTGGGGCATGATATTTTGATTTCAAGGCGGGGAAGGAGATAAAATTGGTGCCCATTATGAGCTTGGAGAGTGAGGTCAGGTTGTTGTTTATCCACCAAGTAAGATCTATGGGCTCACGAGCGTTAGTGGTGAATTTAGGGTCGCCCAAGAATGAGGCATGTGGGGGGGATTTGGAGGTAAGGTTAAATTTATGGTTGTGTAGCTTCCATAGTTGGTATGAGTGTGCAACTAATTGATTACAAGCGGCCAAAGAGGGAATCGGGATTTTGTTCCCCCATAGTAAACCTGAGATAGAATATGGTCAAATCTAAGCTCTCTCAAATTCAACCCATGGGATTCTAGAATTCGGAATATGCCATTGTGCTATTTGGGTCCACCTGGCAGATAAATAATATAGCCAAAAGTCTGGGAGGCCGAAGCCTCCATATTTGTGGGATTTGTATACAATTGGTCTTGATAAGCGTGGATGGGAGTCTGACCATACAAATTTGTTAATGTCTGATTGGAATCTGGTGATAAGAGATTTATTGATTCTAATGAGGAGTGCTCTGAAAAGGTATAATATTTTAGCAGTGTCATCTTAATTGCAGTGATTCTGCCCAAAAACGAGATCTTAAAGGATTTCCACATTTTAAGAGTAGCTCTTTATTTTTGTATCATTGGGATGTAGTTTTTGGTTCCTAAGTCATTGAGATTGGGGGTTAGATGTATGCCTAGGTATGGAAGGGATTCTAACGAATAGGAGAAGTTGAAGGAGGAACGTAAGGATTCCATCGTAGAGGTGGGGATGTTTATTGGCATGCCTATTGATTTAGAGACATTGACGGTGAGGCCCGAAATGGATGCGAAGCTGTCGAGGGTTTGTAAGAGGCTAGGTAAAGTGGTTTCAGGTTGAGATAGGAATAATAACATATCGTCAGCATACATACTCAATTTGTATGTGTTGGAACTTGTTGAGTACCCTATGATGTTGGTATTAAGCAGGATTGCTGTGGATAAAGGTTCAATAGCTAAAGCGAACAGTAAGGGGGAAAGGGGGCAACCCTGTCTGGTACCCCTTCCTATACTGAAGAACTCAGAGTTGCAACCTGGTAAACGTATTCTAGTGGAGGGGTTATGGTAGAGTGCCATATCTAGACACAGTACTTCACAAATTCGGCTTTAGTACAATATTCATCCAAAGCAGATTTTTTTAGTTTATAAAATGGAAGAAAAAAAGACTCATTCAAACTTTCATCAGCCCTGAAATCTTGGATAGGACAAACTTTGTTTTACATAGTGAAATCTGGTTTCTCTAAAAACAATTATTAGAGAAGAATTCCTTCAGTAACAAGGTTGCCTGGTGAAGCTCAAAGCCTTTAAGATGTAATTTGTGAACACACTGTTCTTTTTTGTTAAGTACAAAATTGCTCTGTGTCCCCATAAAATCTGTGGTTCCTAAAATTGTCAGCTGCATTGTGTTACACCATATAACTAATCAGGCATTCTTAGTAGCATTCTTTCCTTCTGTATGCAAGTGAAGTATGATTGATGCTCCTGTAAGGACTGATGCACTGCTATTCTGTTCAAATTAAAAACTAACACTGCAATAAAAGAAAAGTCCAGTTGCTGGTTGAAGCCATATAAAAAAAAATGCTGACCATTGTAAGCACCCTTGGCAGGATTATCTTTTTTTCCAAAACCTGTAACGTGTACATTTGCTGGACAGCTTGTCTTGTTATATGAAGTGAAAAATGAAAGATCTACTTGTATCTATGTAACTATATGTAACTAATTGCAGAATCAACAGGTAATAAAACAATGTTACAGAGATGCTGTGTTAATGCAACTTACATACCGAATTATATATGTTACTTTCTATTTTGCTGATAGATACACGTGTTTTATTAAACTGCAGGAGACACCTGCAGTAGGAGTGTCGGTATGATTTTGAAAGACCTAGGGCACCATGTAGTATGAAAACGAGAAGTTTGCTATGCAAACTGTGGCAAAAAGTAGGCATAGCCAACTCATGCCTTTCAATGGGAGTGGCTTAAAAGGTAACAGTTACGGTGAGTGAGAGTCTACTTACTCTTTCCACAAGTAAGTAGATTATTGCTGGCCACACACTGATCAAAATTCGACCAGTTTAGAAAAGACTGGCTGAACTCAACAGAAGTCTATCTAAAGCCCCATACACACGGTAGGACTTTTTGACAACAAACTTCAAAAAGTTTAAAAAAAAATCCTACTGTGGACAAACTTTTTCAGTTTTCAGTTTTTATCGGACAAAAGTTTGCTCTGCAAACGGACAAACTTTTCGGCAAAAAAAGTTCCATGGTGCAAAATCCTATCGTGTGTACAGAAATCCATCAGACGTTTGTCTGAAGTACAAACACGCATGCCCAGAACCAATGTTAAAATCAACCAACAATAGCAGAAGTTGACCAAAGGGTGGCGGTAAAGAGCAGAAAAGAGCAGAAAAACGTTGTGAAGTTGGGAAAGTTTTAGGAAAGTTTGCAGAAAAGTCCTGCCGTGTGTATGCTATGGGTGTGCCCGGCCAACTCGCTTCAAACAAAAATCCACGGAAAAGTTTGTTTGAAGTCTGATCGTGTGTATGAGGCTTTAGGTTGGCTACAGCCATTGTTCAGTATAGTCAGCAGCGAGATTCCTCCATCTTGTATTGCAAAGTGGATTTTCGTAAATAACCCCCAGTCTCTCTCATAAGACTATATTGCACACAGATTCTGGTGTGCACTATCTACAGTGACAATGCTCCCTCTGTAGTAAGCCCCATACACACGGTAGGACTTTTTGAAAACAAACTTCAAAATGATCAAGTTTTCAAAAAAATTCTACCGTGCGTATGCTCCACCGGACAAACTTTTTTGGTTTTCATCAGACAAAAGTTCGCTCTGCAAACTGACAAACTTTTCGGCAACAAAAGTCCTACGGTGCAAAGTCCCTATCGTGTGTACAGAAATACATCAAACTTTTTCCGAAGTACAAATACAGAACCAATGTTAAAATCAACCAACAATAGCAAAAGTTGACCAAAGGGTGGCGGTAAAGAGCAGAAAAACCATGTTGATGTGATGTTGAGAACGTTTTAGGAAAGTTTGCAGAAAAGTCCTGCCGTGTGTATGCTTCGGGTGTGCCCGGCCAACTCCCTTCGGACAAAAATCCATGGAAAAGTTTGTTTCAGGTCCAACTGTGTGTACGAGGCTGTAGACATTATTGCATAATTTCTTATCCCTTTTTCCAAATAAAATCAGCTTAATTTGGTTTAGCACGAAATTTCACTTTACAAAAAAAAGAACTAAACTAAATCAGACAAAACAGTCTGTGAAACTGCTTTAGGAAAAATAACAAAGTTACCTTCAGTGGACATAATTGTAAAAATGTACTACCAACTAAAATATTTTGCTTAAAAAATATTTAAAGACACTACACATTCATGCTGCGTTTAATTTAATTACCATTTATTTTATATAATATTTAAAATAAGTTGAGGTCTACATTTAACCACTTTAGCCCCGAACCATATTGCTGTCCAATGACCAGAGCACTTTTTGTGATTCGGCACTGCGTCGCTTTAACTGACAATTGCGCGGTCGTGCAACGTGACTCCCAAACAAAATTGGCGTCCTTTTTTTCCCACAAATAGAGCTTTCTTTTGGTGGTATTTGATCATCTCTGCGTTTTTTATTTTTTGCGCTATAAACAAAAATAGAGCGACAATTTTAAAAAAAAATTCAATTTTTTTTACTTTTTGCTATAATAAATATCCCCCAAAAATATATAAAAAAAACATTTTTTTTCCTCAGTTTAGGCCGATACGTATTCTTCTACATATTTTTCATAAAAAAAATCACAATAAGCGTTTATTGATTGGTTTGCGCAAAAGTTATAGCGTTTACAAAATAGGGGGTCGTTTTATGGCATTTTTATTAATATTTTTTTTTTACTAGTAATGGCAGGGTTTTTTTTCAGTACTGCGAAATTATGGCGGGCACTTCGGACACTTTTGACATATTTTTGGGGCCATTGGCATTTTTATAGCGATCAATGCTATCAATGCTATAAAAATGCATTATATTACTATAAAAATGCCATTGGCAGTGATGGGGTTAAGACTAGGGGGCAGGGAAGGGGTTAAGTGTGTTCCTGGGTGTGTTCTAACTGTATGGGGGGGGGCCTCACTAGGGGAAATCACTGATCTTCTGTTCATACATTGTATGAACAGAAGATCAGCGTTTCCCCCGCTGACAGGACCGGGAGCTATGTGTTTACACCCCCTAGTGGCCGCTTTAGAGCGGACGTATAGCTACGGGCTCTCGCCCAGCAGTGCCACCGTCCCGCAGTAATATGATGGCGGGCGGTCAGCAAGTAGTTAAAGAACATTTTTAGAACGTCACAAAAGATGTTGCAAAACTGTGTTAATGTGTTAATGAACCCACAGCCCATATAAACAACCCCAAAGGATGCAGTGTTGTTGAAAACATTTCTGAACTGTCTAGAATTTGGCATAATAAATACTCTGCAAAAAATAAAATACTGCAAAAAAATAATAATAGCACAAATCTAGATAATGGTCATCTCATGCTGTTGCACAAAAAATAGTCAATTTAGTTGCATTGCAGATGTGAGATTGACACACGATGACACACGATGCACCCAAGAAAAAATGGTGAGAATAAAGATGTAGCCTCAACCATTGCTGCTTACCAACTGTAAATGATCTCCAATTACGGGAGATCACATGTTCTTTTGACTTAATACCCAGCCCGGGCCTTTAACCAATTAAGCCCCGAGCCTGTTTTTCAGATTCGGTGTTTACGAGACTAAAACATTTTTTTTTGCTATAAAATTACTTAAAACCCCCAAACATTATATATATTTTTTCTAACACCCTAGAGAATAAAATGGCAGTCATTGCAATACTTTTTGTCACACCGTATTTGCGCAGCGGTCTTACAAGCGCACTTTTTTTGGAAAAAAATCACTTTTTTAAATTAAAAAATAAGACAACAATAAATTTGGCCCAATTTTTTTACATATTGTGAAAGATAATGTTACGTCTAGTAAAATGATACCCAACATGTCACGCTTAAAAATTGCGCCTGCTCGTGGCAAGGCGTCAAACTTTTACCCTTAAAAATCTCGATAGGCGACGTTTAAAAAATTCTACAGGTTGCATTTTTTGAGATACAGAGGAGGTCTAGGGCTAGAATTATTGCTCTCGCTCTAACGATCGCGACGATACCTCACTTGTGTGGTTTGAACACTGTTTTCATATGCGGGCGCTACTTGCGTATGCGTTCGCTTCTGCGCACGAGCTCGTCGGGACAGGGTGATTTAAAACATTTTTGGGGGGGTTTTCGTATTTTTATTTATTTTACCAATTTTTAACACTAAAATAAAAAAAATAAAAAAATTATCACTTTTATTCCTATTACAAGGAATGTAAACATCCCTTGTAATAGAAAAAAGCATGACAGGTCCTCTTAAATATGAGATCTGGGGTCAAAAAGACCTCAGATCTCATATTTAGGCTTAAATGCAAAAAAATAAAATAAAATATGTAAAATGTCATTTTTCAAATGACTTAAAAAAAATGTCTCTTTAAGACGCTGGGCGGGACTGACGTTTTGACGTCACTTCCGCCCAGCAGAGCTACGGGGATGGATGAGGGAAATTTTTCCCTCACTTGCCTTCCCCACTGAGCATGGGAGAGGACCCGATCGCCACCGCCGCTACCGACGGCTCCGGTAAGCGGCGGAGGGCAGCGGGAGGGGGGGGCCTCGCCCACCACTGATAACGGCGATCTCGCGGCGAATCCGCCGCAGAGACCACCATTAACGTTTGACCGACCGCCCACTGAAGAGATGGATATCTCGGTTGTGGCAGAAGCTGCTGCCGTTACCGAGATATCCATCTTTAAAGTGCCGACGTAGAACAACGGTGGGCGGTCGGCAAGTGGTTAAGAAGCAAAGCAATGATCTCAGCGTCTTCCCCATAGAGTTCCTCAAAAGTATATATATCCAGTTGGTCCCCATAAGAAAATAGAAGCTTCCATAGTATAAAATCTTTATGGTTTTAATAAATATTCAAACAGTAATGCACTTACATTTAAGAAGAATAAAAATGGCAGTAAAAAATACTGGGCCAGACGGCTCTCAATTGCAGCCCATCACTTTCAGGACCTGCGTGAATGCGGTGACGTCAGCACGTCGCCCCTCCTAAATGAATAGGAAGCTGCTCAGCAGAGAGCACATCCCATTCATTCACTGTCCAGTGCAGATGAGGCTGCAGAGAAAGGCATGTGTGTTTGAGCTTTGGTGTGCACAACCTAATGAAATAAGCTGCGCAAACCTTTGTATAGGAATACCATGATTTCTAGATTTATTATTGTTTCGCCCAAATGAGAAAAAATGTATTCCCTTTCTGTCCCATATGGCAACAGTGATTGGGACAGAAACCAAATATGAAATTTCCCACTCGGTCACAGATAAGAAATAAATGGGGAAATATTAAAGGGAATATCTTTAAATGATGTGAAATGAGTTCTTACTATAAGAGATTATTATCCCTTCCCTTCTTCACAATATATATATATACATATATATATATATATATATATATATATATATATATATATATATATATATATGTTTGCCTAGACATTTACTATACTATGTTTTTCAAATATACAGTGTCTCATATACTATACTAATTTAATATTATATTATATATATTTTCATGTGACAACACTGAAGAAATTACGCTTTGCTACAATGTATTGCATTGTGTAGTGCATTATGAAATACTTACCTTAGAACGATGCCCTGCAGTGCCGCCATCTTTTCCAGAGTTACTTCAGGGTTTGAGGGCTCCGGCAGGAGCCGCGATAATGTCACTCCCACGCATGCGCATGGGTGCCACCGGTCATGGCACAAGTCCTGAAGAAACATCTCAAGCGCACTGTTCCTTCAGTGTGCATGCGCCGACGACGTCAGCGGTAGCGTATATAGCAAATATCTACTAAACTGTGCAAGTTTAGGAGATATTTACAGTGCTGACGGGTTAGCCTGACTATAGACTTACCTGTAGGTACAATTAAAGAGGAAGACTTTACTTCCTCTTTAATGTCTAAACTGCTGGCAACACAAGCGAGTACACACCTAAGTTAAAATGTCCAAATTGGGCCCAAAGTGTCAAATTTTTTGTTTGGCCACCATTATTTTCCAGCACAGCCTTAACACTCACAGCCTTAACACATGACATCACAGAGCTGGTTTCTATAGCAAGGCAGTGGTCGTCTTAGGCCTCGTACACACGAGGGGATATGTCCGCTGAAAACGGTCCGATGGACCGTTTCAGCAGACATCTCTGCTCGTGTGTATGGGCTAGCGGACAGATTTCTCCACCCGACAGATTTCAAAGCATGCTTTGAAATCTATCCGGTGGGAATCTGTCCGCCCGACATGTCTGCTGGTTAGTACACTTACCAGCAGACATGTCGTCCCCCACCGCCGCGCCGCCGCCGAATGGATTCGGCGCATGCGCGGAAGTGTTTAACTTCCTGGTGCGGTGACGTGGCGGTGACATGGCGGCGTCAACGTCACCGCCACGTCACCGCGCCGTCTGGCGGCGGGGAATTTGATCCGATGGTGTGTACACGCCATCGGATCAAACTCCCGATCGGACATATCCGATGGAAATGGTCCGCGGACCGTTTTCATCGGATATGTCCGATCGTGTGTCTTAGAGGTGTGTTTGAGGTTGTTATCATGTTGGAATGCTGCCCAGTCTTTAAAGGGGAGGGGATCATGCTCTGCTTTAGTATGTCACATTACATGTCAGCATTCATGGTTTTACTAAACACACAAATCACTGTGCTGTCAGAGGAGAGAAAACAGATTGTGTGTTTCTACAAAGTAGTCACTCCCCTCCCCACACAGTTAAAACACAGTGAGGGAACACACACTTAACACCACTTAGTGTTAATTCCTTCCCTGCCAGTGACATTTCTACAGTAATCAGTGCATATTTATAGCACTGATTGCTCTATAAATGTCAATGGTCCCAAAAATGTGTCAAAGGTCTCTGGTCTGTCCGTCGCAATATCGCAAATCACCACCATTACTAGTAAAAAAAAAAAAAAACGCCATAAAAATGCCATAAATCATTCCCATAGTTTGTAGACGCTATAACTTTTGTGCAAAACCAATCAATATATGCTTATTGCGATTTTTAACCAAAAATATGTAGAAGAATACATATTGGCCTAAACTGATAAAGAAATTTGTTTTTCAAAAACATTTTTGGGAATATTTATTAGAGCAAAAAGTAAAAAATATATATTTTTTTAGAAATTGTCGCTCTTCTTTTTGTTTATAGCCCAAACAATAAAAAACGCAGAGGTGATCAAATAGCACCAAAAGAATTATATTTGTGGTAAAAAAAAATACATAAATTAAATTGGGCTACAGCATTGCATGACCGCGCAACTGTCAGTTAAAACGACACAGTGACAAATTGTAAAAAGTGCTCTGGTCAGGAATGTAGTAAAATCTTCTGGGGCTGAAAAAAACAATTGAGAGTTTCCTTGGCTTTGGGATTATTGTCTTGCTGAAATGTCAATCCTCATTTCATTTTTATCACCCTGGTAGATGGCAGCGGATTTTTATAAAGAATGTCTTGCTACATTTTTCCATTCATTCTTCCTGCAATGATATGAAATTTTCCAGTACCGTATGCTGAAAAAAGAAAAAAAAATACACACACCATGATGTTTCCACCTTTACTGTTCGTATTGTGTTTTTTGTGTGATGTGCAGTGCCATTTGACCTCCAAACATGGTGTGTATTATGGCATCCAAAGAGTTCCATTTTGGTCCCATATGACCAGACTATATTCTCCCAGTATTTCACAAAGGCTTGTCTAAATGTTGTGCAGCAAACTTTAATTGAGCTTCAATATGCCTTTTCATCAGCAATGGAGTCTTGCATTTTGAGTGGGCATATAGGCCATGGTGGTTGAGTGCACTACTTATTGTTTTCTTCTAAACAATTGTACCTGCTAATTCCAGGTCTTCCTGAATCTCTCCACAAGTGGTCCTTGGCTCTTGGACACCTCTTCTGATTTTTCTTTTCACTCCTCTATCAGAAATCTTGCGAGGAGCAACTGGTTGTGCCCAGTTTATGATAAAATTATGTTCTTTCCACTTCTGGATTATGGCCCCAACAGTGTTTTTCAACAATAAGGTTGAAAGGGTCTTGAGAGAGCTCTTTGCTTTTACCCATCCTGAGATGTTTCTTCTTTGATACCTTGGTAATTAGATGCCTTTTTATAGGCCATCAGTTGAGACCAGCTGATATTAATTTGCACTGACAAGGGGCAGGATTGATTTCTAATTACTGATAGATTTCAATGCCTTTTTACACTTCCCTTTTTTTGTGTGTTCAATACTTTTTCCCTGTGTCATTCCATTTTATTACACAAAACTTAATTTCTGAAACTATTTGTTTTGGTTTCTTTGTATGTGTGGCTTGCATGAGTTGTTAACGACATTTGGTGAATGTCAAAAGCACCTTTAGAAATAGATTTACCTAGAAAAATGGTGACGTGTTCAATACTTATATTACCCACTGTACATATATATAAATATAATATATATATATATATATATATATATATATATATATATATATATACACATACATATATAAAAAATGCATATATATATATACACACACACACCCATACAAAAAGGGTAGACAGGACCTGCAACTATTACAGTTGATGTACGCAACCGGGGCCTTGCCTTCCTATGTAGAAAGATTCCAAAACTGGGGATTGCAGCATACATACAATATATTTAAATTTCCAAACTGTAACTTTTTTGTTTGATGGACATCTAAATACATTTTATGTATGCTGCAATTACGGTTTTGGAATCTTGTATACATGTTTTTTTTTTTCTTTAAATGAATCAACTAAACGTAATAATACAATATAGGAAAAAGAAAAAAAATCGAGATGTTTTGATTCATCCTATGTCAACAATATGTTGAGGAAAGAAGGTCAACAGAGGAGCTTATGTCAAGAGTTTTATATGTCTTGGTGATGACACTTAGTAAGAAATGAGAACCTGATGAAAGTTAACAACAGAATTGATGTGCTCAGCAGTTATTATGTAATTCTTCATGTTCCATCCTGGAGAATTTTAAGGTCAACTACTTGCTAATGAATTCATCTTTGTCAGTGATATTTTCATTGATTTTCCTCTGACGCTTTAAAACATAATGAAATTATAGACAAGAATAAGATTTTCTAGAAGGTATGGCCATCAGCCCGCTTAACTTTATGACAGTTTTGGCATAAGAACTTTTACCTGGCCTAATATGACATTAACAAAAGTGTATTACACAAACCAACCTGACCTTTACTCTGCAGTGTTGTTATTTTATGAGTAGCCTGTTTTATGTACTTCCAGCTCCAGAAAAAAAAAATCTACAAAATGTTGCAATATCTGTCTGTCAAGATAATGTATACTTTATAATTTAAAATGGTTACTCCTCCTTTTTCAACCCAAAAGAGAAAAAAATAATAACTTTGCTAGTCTTCCATGGGCAATTTTTTTTTTTGTATAAAAAACTGTAGGCTCTGCATAAGTCTCATTACTAAAAATACTACTAAATAGCACAATTATAGTCCATCCCTAGTTAAAATCTGTAGCCCATTTTCCCTGCTACCACCTTCCCCAAGTATTTATTTATGGTTTGTTAAGTCCTGCCAAGTCAGTTATTATTCACCTGATTCTGCAGTCACCTAACAGGCCCATTTCCAAAATTGACATTTCCGCTTAGCCTCCCTTTTACGGCTCTCTTGGCCTCTCTCTTCCCACCAGGAGAGCCAAACTACCAGTCTGTGTATCAGCCGGTAGGCCAGACAGCCAAGCTAAGCGGGATCCGCTTTGATCAGCTATTCATAATAGTAAACCAGAAGCGATGATATGACATAATTTCTGCTTTACTCTGAAATGATCGACACCATTTTATAGATATTGAAAGCATTAAAAAAAACTGTTTCTTGATGTTTTGAATGATTTGAAGTGCAGAGGAGGGATTTTGGGTTTTATAGACCCCAGATATTTCCATAAAGTGTACCCGTTAAATGCCTATTGCTGACAGTTTAAAAAAAAAATATTTAATTTTATTTTTTTAACCACTTAAAACCTGGACCAAAATGCAGGTAAATTACCTTGCCCCTTTTTGCGATTCGGCACTGCGTCGCTTTAACTGACAATTGCGCAATCGTGCGACGTGGCTCCCAAACAAATTTAACGTCCTTTTCTTCCCACAAATAGAGCTTTCTTTTGGTGGTATTTGATCGCCTCTGTGATTTTAATTTTTTGCGCTATATACAAAAATAGAGCGACATTTTTGAAAAAAAAACAATATTTTTTACTTTTTGTTATAAGAAAAATCAAATAAACTAAATTTTAGTCAATCATTTAGGCCAATGCTCTAGCAAAGCGAGGTTACGTTAACCACTCTTTTCCATTGAAGCTCTCTTCATAACTAGCTTCTGGGCATGCGCGGGTTAAAAAACGTTGTTTTAAACAATGTTTTTTTGCTACACACGGTGATTTTTTGTGAAACAAAAAACGACGTTTTGAAAAACATAAGACATAAAACAACGTTTTCCCCCAGACACGGTCATTTAAATTGATGTTTTTAAAAACGTTGTTTTTTTTCATCACATAAAGTGATCGTGTGTACGCGGCATCACTGTGCGATGTGATCTTTCCTCAGCGGTGGTTAAAAAAAAAAACGCTGAGGGGGCCAGCTACAGGGACCGCCGTATGTACGGGGGGGTCCGATCGGACCCCCGAAGCCCCTCAAGGCACCAACGTATATATACGTTGATGTGCCTGTCGGTGCCATTCTGCCGACGTAAATGTACATGCAGCGGTCCTTAACCAGTTAAAGTGCCTCTTTCCTCCCATGTTCATGAGCAAAGGTGACAAGTGCTTTGGTCATGCATGCAAATAGCAATCATCGCACACATGTGAGGTATCACCACAAACGTCAGATCATGGGCAGTAATTCTAAGCACCAGATCTGCTCTGAAAAATCTAAAGTGGTAACCTGGTAAGTCTTTTAAATTGTCACCTAAAGATAATAAAATGTACAACGTTTGTCAGCGTTGCACGGGCATGACATGTTTGGGATCTATTTACTTAACGTAACATCATATTTAAAACCTTACAAAAAAATCAGGTTGTGCATTGTGTTTTTTGCATTTAAACTAAACTGCGCAAATATCGTGTGACATCAAAAAAATGCAAAACTCTCCAATTTATTTATTGAATTCTAGGGCCTCTGCTTTGAAAATATATAATGTTTGGATGTTCTAAGTAATATTCTATTCAAAAAATACTAATTGTTACATGTAAAAAAAAATGTGCCCGTAAAGGCCCAGACTGGAGTTGGTTAACTGACAATTACGCGATCATGCAACACTGTACCCAGACGAAATTTATATATTTTTTATATATTTTTTTACACAAATAGAACTTTCCTGACAGACTTCATGGCAGACTACGTGTGGGTTAACCCCGCCTCCTCTCCACTGCTATAGGACCCCCTACCCATAAATTTGAGCTCACCTCTATGGACTGTGTTCCTTTTTTGTCCTCCCCACATGGACCATCATCATGCGATTCTGTGCATTCAGGATTTCTGTCCAGTCGGTATCATTTGCTGTGGTGGGCCCAGGGCCCAGCTAAGAGAGGGCGAGTGGTTTTTGGGCAGTTTGTTACCCCTATGGTGGAAGGGATGTGGCCCAGTGTACCGGAATGGACGTGGAGCTGGCTGGCAAGGTCTGAAGATCTCATCTATTTTTTCCATGGCAGCGTTTGTATGTGTCTGTCCGGTTGTATTTGTTTTCCGTATGCCCCATATTGATTATTTTGTTCCTGGTGTGTGTGGAACGCTTCTGTGTTCCAGGATGCCTTTCTCTTCCTGGTCCCTGGGTCGCCGTACGTCTGCGCATGCGCGAAACATCGGTGAAACCGAGGCTTGGTTCTCGCGCATGCACGGTACGGCGGAGGGGTCAGAGGCCGCACAGGCGCAGTTGGGCCGGTCTTCTCAGCGCATGAGCGCGACGGAGATCAGCCGTGACGTCATTCCGGCATGGGATAACCTGTGGGCTATAGCAGCGGCATCCCGGAGCCTTAGCATTACTTGGGCAAGGTAAGCCCTGTCTTTGGGGAGTGTGTAAGTTGGTTCCCTTAAAGGGGACATTTAAAAAAGAATGTATTTTTTTTAAGGTCTGTATATTTTTATTTATTTATTTTGGTATACTTTTTTAGCTCTAAGTGGTGTCCTTTGATTGCCTGTTATTGGTTTTCTTCCTCATGATGGACTCATCTTCACTGCCGCGTGGCCACGTGGCCACTGCCGCGTTTTCATTGTAGCCCGGCTGAATCTGTTCATCGGTCACAAAGCAGGGACCTTACCAGGCCACAGCACCATCATCATTCATCTTCCAGGTCCAGATGTGACACCCCGTCTGGGTCCCACCATCACAGGGGACGCTCACATTCCCCCTCTAAGCATAGGAGATGTTCCCATTCCTCCTCGAGTCACCGCTACCACCACCGTGATAGTCGCTCTGACCATAGAGCATGCTGGGGAAGTAAGATTAGAATCCCAGAGGGCAAATCGCTATGCGACCCATGTAATGCCCGAGCAGTCAGTGAGAAAGAGACAGAAAAACAAAATCTTGAGTCTCTCGTTAAGCGTGTGGTGCAACATTCTATGAAGGAATTAGACACCTCCCACATGAGGAGCCAGTCCACCACCTTGTCGGGCTCCCTGGCTGACGAGGCCCAGGAGGATCCCGGCCAATTCCAGCCTCATGATGCCTCCCATGATTCCTCGCACAGCAAGATGGAGGGAGATGATTATTCTATGGGTTTCGACTACGCTTTAGTCTCCCCATTAATCATAGCGGTCAAGGAGACCCTAAAATTGGAGGATACTGCTGCTCCCCCAGAGAAACAGAGGAAGCTGTTCAAACAACTAGAGAAAAGAACATTCTAACTTCCCTCCGAACTTAAAGATGACTTTGAGGAAGAATGGAGCAAAGGGGATAAGAAAGTTTCAATGCTGAACAAAACCTCAAAACTGTATCCCTTTAAGGCTGAGGATGTAAAACATCTAGAAAGTGCTCCCCTTGTGGATGCAGCAGTAATGCGCCTAGCGAAGCATGTCACCCTTCCGCTAGATGATACGGTTTCTTTTAAAGATGGCCTGGAACGCAAAATAGACCAAGATCTCAAAAGGATCTATAACTTGTCTGGAATGGCCTGCAAACCAGCCCTGGCACTTGCAGCTATGGAGGCCTGGGTTGAGAATGTGGATTCCATTCTGAGAGGAGTTTCAGAAGATCTAGCTCAAGGATCGGCAGTACAAGAGCTTAAATTGGCAGTTGCCTTTTTGGGGGAGGCATCGATTGACCTCATTCGCCTGCTGGCCAGATCGATGTTGTCTTCAGTCAACGCCAAACAGGCTTTGTGGTTGAGTCCCTGGCTTGCTGACCCAGCCTCTAAACAGGCATGGTGTAAAATTCCTTTCGAGGGATCATCCTTGTTCGGTAACAAGTTGGATAATGCTATCTCTAAAGGCCACAGGCGGGAGGTCTGGGTTCCTCCTCCAGGACAGGCGGCTGTTTAACCAAAGAAGGCCTCAGCGTAGGTGCAGTACAGAACGCTCGAGGGAAGCAAGCTTCTATAAACCCGGATGGGATTTCAGGAGAAGCTGGAACTGGAATAGGGGACAGTCTTCCTTTCAGAAGTCCGCCAAGAAACAGACACCTGGTGAACGTGAGCCAGCAAAATCCTTTTGAGATTGGGCTCGCCCAGGCGGGTTGGGTAGGGGCTCGCTTGCATCTTTTCCGGCACGTCTGGGTGGCCTCGATCTCCGATTATTGGACCATCAAAACAGTCTCCACAGGCCACACTTGGTCCTTCACCAAGATCCCTCCCCCAGACCAATGTCCACAACACTTCCATGATTAGAAGAGAAACAACAAGTTCTACTATCATATGTAAATGCTCCAAAAAAATAAAGGAGCAGTGGTGCCCGTACCAAAGAGCGAGGAATTCTAGGGGGTGTACTCCCCTCTCTTTCTAGTGCAAAAAAAGAATGGCTCTTGGCGCCCGGTGATAGACCTTACGTTCCTCAACAAATTCATAAGGCACAAGAAATTCAAAATGGAATCTTCGGAATTTCTACCCTCATAAGTTCCAGAAAACCTAATACCAACAGAGTCTACAGTAGAATATGGGCCAAGTTTGTTAACTTTTCTACTTCGGCAGAAAGATCATGTAGAGACCCTGGAGTCCAAGACATCCTCAGTTTTCTCCAGTCTGGCCTGGATCTTCCTCTGTCAGTTAGTTCCCTTAGAGTGCAAGTATCGGCCCTGTCCGCCTTTTCAGAAACAGCAGAAACAGCATGGGATACTCACCAACTGATGCGACAATTTTTTTGTGGGGCATCGAGACTCAGAATTAAGAGGAAGCCTAGATTCCCCAAATAGGATCTTCCGCTCGTCCTTGATGCATTATCTTCTCTCAACAACAAAGATCTTTCAATGAAGGACTTTTTGGTGGCCATCACCTCAGCCAAAATGGTATCGAAGATGAGCTTTTTGAGATGTCAGGAACTCTTTCTGACTTTCTTTCCGGACCGTGTGGTCCTTGTTCCTATGCTTGGGTCCAATCCAAAAGTTAAGCCGCGTACACACGGCAGAGAACCTCGATGGGCAGAACACATCGTTCCGCCCGTAGAGGTTCTCTGCCGGCCGTCAGATTCGGTGACCCGCCCGTCGGGAATGGCAACCAGCCATTCATCCAGGCGGGCCGTCGAGCAAATAGAGAACATGCTCTCTATTTCTGCTCGACGGCATTCCCGACGGGATGCTCGCCGAGAGCATACACAAGGCTGAGGTTCTCGCTGGAATGCAGCTTCCAGCGAGGTTCTCGCTGGTTTCTAGTGAGAACCTCGGTCGTGTGTACGCCACCTTACTTCCGTGTTTCATGAAAACCAGGAGATAGTGCTTCCTACATTCAAGTCTCCATAATCTACAGATGTACATCCTTTGGATGTGGGTGAAACGCTAAGAGAATACTTACGAGTCACTTTCATCTTTCAGATGTTCCAATCATCTGTTCTTATTACACTCTGGCAGTAACAGAGGAAAACGTGCTTCTTCAAGAACAATAGCGGCCTGGATTGTTCAAGGTATTTAACAAGCTTACAGGGCAAAGGGCTTGGCTCCTCCAGAGGCGGTGACGGCTCATTCCACCAGAGGCATGGCGACCTCATGGGCAGCGACTCGACATGTGGCTCCTGATGTGATATGCAAGGCAGCCTCGTGGTCTTCGATCAAAACTTTCATGTCTCATTATTGTATAGAGCCTGCTTCCCTTTCTACTGTTAATTTTGGCCTAAGAATCCTGTCAGTTGACCGGAAAGATTAAACTTTTTTTTTGAGTTCAGCATACAGTCCCGTGTGGATTGGCTAGTTATTTCCCACATGTAAGCTGCCATGGAGTCTGTCAGGAAAACGGAAAATGTATTACCAAATACTTACCAGAATTTTACTTTCCTGATAGACTTCATGGCAGACGGAGTTTTCACCCATGAACGATAATATGAATATTGGACTAAGGCCGCGTACACACGATCAAACTTATCCGATGAAAACAGTCCGACGGACCGTTTTCATCGGATATGTCTGCTGGGCTGTTTTGGTCTGATAGTTGTACACACCATCAAACCAAAATCCCCACGGACAGACAGCACGGTGACGTGGCGGTGACGTTGATACCGCCACGTCACCAAACCAGGAAGTAAAATACTTCCACGCATGCGTCAAATCCATCCGACGCATACGGGGGATTTTTGTCCGCTGGTTAGGCGTACTAACCAGCGGACATGTCGGATAGATGGGTTTCCAGCAGACAAGTTTTAAAGCATAACAAAATGTGGGAAAAATAGGCCTAATTTCACACTCTCGGCGCTAATGGGGTATAGGTATTTACAGTTGTGCAAATAAAATTATCTATGTCCTATATCTAGGACATGAATAAAGCAGCTGCTCAAAATAAAACAAAACATATACACATAGTAAAATAATGATAAAAATCATCAAAAGTCTTTATCAATAAAATACAGCAGCGCTAGTTATCGGGGCACAGTTCAAATCCGATCACTCATTCACATTCAAAGAGATAAATGAAAGTAAGAAAGTTCTCCAGAGCTCAGAGGGTGCACAAATATTCCGTGACAAAAAAGGGGGTGCTCTTCAAGACAATTTCAACTGTCCATGATTAGTGACATCACTCGTGAGCCGAACAAAGCATGCGAAGATCCTGTGACAATGTCCCCTCAAGGATGTCTACTCACCAGATTGATGTTATAACAGGCTTTGAACAGTAATGTCATCGGATTCCCTCTTCCTCATGGAGATGATATTCCAGCAGCATGCAGTACTCCTAATGACCATCCGGTGTCAGGGCACATAAAAAAAGCTTGATATGGTGTGATACCATTTAAAAAACTTTTATTTTAACATGCTGTTAAAAATCATGCATACAAACAGCAACAAAAAAAAACTACTCCACAGAGCAGTAACTGATACAAGGTGTAATGCCTTTCAGCCGGTCATCAGCTCACAGAGGGTGATAGATAGTTTGTGGATGCGAGCGTTTGCCGCTAGCACACTAAATCACTCTCCTATAAAAAAATATCGCGAGATCAGGGCCTGATCTCGCGATATTTTTATACATGTACGCCTGACACTGTGGTTCAGCTGTGCTCCAGTTAGGAGAGTGATTTAGTGTGCTAGCGGCAAACGCTCGCATCCACAAACTATCTATCAAACTTAGCCAAATTTCGGCGTATCTTGCTTTCTGAATACAGAACACAGATACGACGGCGCATCTTAGAACTTACGTGGTGTATCAACAGATACGTTGGCGTAAGTTCTCTCTGAATCTGGCCCATAGTGTCTACAATCTATGACATACATACTGGAGTTTTCCTTTTTTTTTTTTTTTTATACTAGTAATGGTGATGATCAGTGACTTATAACGAGACTGTGATAATGTGGCAATCTGACACTAACTGGAGTTTGGGGAAACTAACTGCCACTGACATCACCAGTGCCATTATTACATTGATCAGTGCTATTAATATAAACTGTCACTATACTAATGGCACAGGGCAGGAAGGTGTTAACATCTAGGGCAATCAAAGGGTTAAATATGTGCCTAGCATGTGTTTGTGTGTGTACTATGTGCTGCTTTAACTTTCCCTGCTTAGCAGGGAGCTGTGTTCTGTAAGATTCAGAGCTAATCATCGGCTGCTGGCTGGCAATCACTGGCCATCACCCGATGATTGGTATGAGCTGTTGGCACATAAATGCAGAATCACACATATATATATATATATATATATATATATATATATATATATATATATGTGTGATTCTGCACAGAACAGCTGCCCTGTAGCAGTAAAGCTGCATTAGGCAGGTCGCTAAGTGGTTAATACCTGAACCAGGAGCTATAATGCGTTCCTTATACAAACAATCTAACGGTCAGAAAGTCAGATTGACTGACTAAGGCAGAGAGGAAAATAGGAAAGAAGAGTTAAGAAGAAGGAGGGGGGGGGAGTACAACCCATCCCATCCAAACATGCACTGTATCAAACAACTCATGAGGCACCAGAAAGGGTCCCAGATTTCCTCAAAGAAAGACAGTTTGTTGTTTAATAGCCGTAAGTCGTTCATTAAAGTGGTTGTATACCCCACTTTTTCATTTTTACCTACAGGTAAGCCTATAATAAGGCTTACCTGTAGGGATAGAGAATATCTCCTAAACCTGTACAGTTTAGGAGATATTCCCCTCGCAACGCGCCGCTGATTGCAGCGGCGCATGCGCAGGGGGGATCCTCGGCTAAAGGACCGGCAGCCGCCGGACCAGGCCGAATTGAAAACTCCCACGCGCATGCGTGGGAGTGACGACATGGCCGCTCCAGCCAATCACAGCGCTGGAGCGGCGATACCCGGAAGACACGCCAGGCAAGATGACATCTCGCTCTGCGTGGACCAGGTAAGTTCCTCTCACCTCGTTCCAAGGTATTTCATAATGAGCTAATATGCGCTGCATATTGGCTCATTATGGCTTTTGCCTTGCAGGTGTAAAAAAAAAAAAAAAATGTATATGCGGGTATACAACCGCTTTAACAATAATCCATGACAAAAACAGTTTTAAAGCGCAGTTCCAGGCAAAAATCCAACTAGGCGTAAACCAATCAAGCACGCTTTTTGTACTTTTGTTTTTTGCAGCAGTACTTCTAATGGTACTGTACATTATCTCTGGATTTGCATCAGCCCTCTCTTCCTTTCCTCACTGCCTTCTGGGAACTGTGCGTGTCCCAGAAGACAACGGGCCCATTCAGAAAGCACAGCGCGACTCGCTCACTAAGGTTTTCCTTTGTTACAATGCTGTCGCCAGCACCAATCAATGAATGAGCATGAATCAGCTTCAGGGGGCCAACATCACGGGATCCAGCTACATTTGTGCCTGCTGCCTTGTAAAAAAAAAAATAGAGTCTGGAACTCCACTTTAATCACTTAAGACCCGGACCAAAATGCAGGTAAAGGACCTTGCCCCTTTTTGCGATTCGGCACTGCGTCGTTTTAACTGACAATTGCGCGGTCGTGCGACGTGGCTCCCAAACAAAATTGGCGTCCTTTTTTCCCCACAAATAGAGCTTTCTTTTGGTGGTATTTGATCACCTCTGCGGTTTTTAATTTTTGCGCTATAAACAAAAATAGAGCGACAATTTTAAAAAAAAATGCAATATTTTTTACTTTTTGCTATAATAAATATCCCCCAAAAATATATAAAAAAACATTTTTTTTCCTCAGTTTAGGCCGATACATATTCTTCTACGTATTTTTGGTAAAAAAAATCGCAATAAGCGTTTATCGGTTGGTTTTCGCAAAATTTATAGCGTTTACAAAATAAGGGATAGTTTTATTGCATTTTTATTAATTTTTTTTTTTTACTACTAATAGCGGCGATCAGCGATTTTTTTCGTGACTGCGACAATATGGCGGACACTTCGGACAATTTTGACACATTTTTGGGACAATTGTCATTTTCACAGCAAAAAATGCATTTAAATTGCATTGTTTACTGTGGAAATGACAGTTGCAGTTTGGGAGTTAACCACAGGTGGCGCTGTAGGGGATGTGTGACCTATGTGTTGTGTTTACAACTGTAGGGGGGTGTGGCTGTAGGTGTGACATCATCGATCGCGTCCCCCTATTACAGGGATGACGCGATCGATGATACGGCCACAGAGAAGCACGGGGAAGCCGTGTGTACAAACGGCTCTCCCCGTTCTTCCGCTCCAGGGACGGATCGCCGCACTGCAGCGGCGATCGGGTCCGCGAATCCCGCGGTCCCGGTCCTGGAGCTTCGGACCGGGTCGCGGGCGCGCGCCCGCGACCCACGGCTGGGTACTAAAATCAACGTATATATACATTGATGTGCCCAGCCGTGCCATTCTGCCGATGTAAATGTGCAGTAGGCGGTCCTTAAGTGGTTAAGTTCTTGCCGACCACCTTTGTAAGAAAGCTCACTATGGACCATTGAGACAAAAACACATGAGAGGCCTCCGAGGAGTCTGCTTCCTTGTACCATGCCTCCTCCACTTCCTCCTGATCCAACCTGAGAAAGAGTGGTCAGAAAAAGTAGCTCCTGTGAAGACCGAGAACAAAACTTTTAACACTCGTCTCTCTGCAAACCCTTAAGGATGTCTGCCAACTTTAACATCATAGTGGAAAAAGCCGTTGAGAATGGCTCATCGGAAATACAAGGGTGGGAAGAGGAAGCCTGTGAAGGAGTTAGCAAGTAAACAGATGTTGCCTATTTGAACCTGGGTCCTATTGTCCTTGGGCTGTGGCTCTGTTTCCTCTGCCAGTGGAGTCATTTAGTATACACCTTGTATAGTGCCTTTTCTCCTAGTATTCTCTAGACCCATTTGTCTTCAATTTATCTCAACCCCCAGCCAAAACTCTGGTGGTTAAGGCTGTAACGCATCAGGGACATTTGCTTGATAATGATGTTGTGCATCTTATTTTTCCGGATGCTGAACTTGATGAACCCTCTGCTATGAATAAATCCATGTTACTGGCATCCTCTGAACAAGTCCAAACTCCTGCTCCAGTCCAAGCTGCCTCTTCAGTACCTCTTAAGCTTCTTCTGCCTGAAAAATCTGGAGGTGTAAGGGCTTTTTGAAAATGTTGAACATTTTCCACCCGCACTTCCGCAATAGCCCTGAGACATTCAGCATAGCCGCATAAGTCTGGCAGGGTTTTAGCTGCTGAATTTTTAATCTTGGATATACAGCAAGGTGCTGAATATGCTGCCAAGTTCCGTTTACTGGTTGCCAAGACAAACTGGTATGCTGGTGCTCTTCGTGCAGCCTTTTGCAAGGGGCTTGTTGATCTAATCAAGGATTAACTGGTTATAGGGATTTTCTAGATGATCTTGCAAAGGTCATTGAGCTGTGTGTCCATCTGGATGTCTGCTACCATGCAAGGTGTCAGGAGAAGTCATGGACTTGCATGCTACCTCGGCCACTGTATTGATTGGCTCCTAACTTCCAAACACCGCCTGACTCCAGACCTGAAACTGTTGCTGAGTCCATGGCACCTGCAGAGCCCATGGGCATCATCTGTCTTCACCTGACTGAAACAGAGAAGCAAAGGAGACGCTCCCTGGACCTATGTCTTGATTGTGGACTGAAAGGACATACAGTATGTTGTCCGCTTGTCAAAACCGGTCAGTAAAAAGGGAGGATCTAATCCATGGGTCTTCAAACTACGGCCCTCCAGTTGTTCAGGAACTACAATTCCCATAATGCCTAGTCATGTCTGTGAATGTCAGTGTGTTACAATGCCTCATGGGATGTGTAGTTCTACAACATCTGGAGGGCCGTAGTTTGAGGATCCCTGATCTAATCCATGTTAAATCCAATTGTTTGATTTGCTAAAAAGGTTTTGGTATAGTTAAGGTCTTTTCCCACTTGGACATGTATAAGCTGTATTCTTAATAAGACAATTGAGTTGAGAGAAGTGTGATCATATAAATGTTCAAAGACAACCAGTTGGAAGGTAAGTTCCCTGTTATTTGTGGTTGAGGTAAGCCAGTGTTTAATTTACATAGAGCAAAAAAAATCCAAATGAGTAGCCTGGATTTTGTTTTCTGATCTCGGCCCAGCTGTAGATAGAATGGCTATTGATAAAATAGTAAACATTTTGGAACCTGTGGCAGCATCAACTAAAGGCATTGAGTGACTCTAGGCCAGATATAAATAACTGAGTACCAAAGACAAGTGCGGTGAAATAGGCCTGGTGAAATAGGCCAGATAAAATACTTGGTGGAATCTCAAGCTGCCAAACTACAGTACTGTGCAAAAGTTTTAGGCAGGTTTAAAGAAATGCTGTAAAGTAAGGATGCTTTCCTCCATCTTTTAGAAACTGTCTTCTGGGACATCTTTGGAACCTGTCTTCTGGGACATTTGGGAAACACTTTCAGAGACTTTTTTGCATTTCTTCACTGATTTATATATTATTATTTGTATTGTTCACTGTGTTACACATTCAGGGGTGCCCCTAGCGGTAGTTCTCCCTGATTTCACATTACTTGGACCAGCACATTGTGTACATTTTACTGCTTGTGAATTTGTACTCCTTTTTTGTCACTTGCCATTGTTTAGTATTCAATATTATCTTTTGTGCTACATTTTGACGGTTTACGTATTGACACTAAACTTATGTACGCTATCACTCTGTTCCAAAAACACCACCCCTCCCACCCCCTCCCCCACGTTCACCAGCCCAGGGATTTATTCCCGTACCACCCTTGGATTTCACCCACTTTTCACAGCGCAGACACCACCCCCCTTGTTTTTCCAGAGTCAGATGTATGATTAACCAATTATACCAAGCAGGTGCTAATGATCATCTTTTTAATATATATGTTGAAACACAATCACTTAAAGATAAGTTCACCTTTTGTAAAAAAAAAAGATAAATTGCATCTTTTTGCAGGTAAAAGAACTGTAAATGTATTATTATTTTATTTATTTTGCACCCACGATCAGCAGATCACTGGTGCAATGCAGGGCTCTTGCAGACTGTCAATATAAGCTGTCTGCTCGTACTTTGTATGTTACATACTGACAAGAAGCATAAATGAACTATCTACAAACAGCACAATGATAGTTCATTGAGAACTACAAGCCAACAGGCGCTATGTTATCCTGAATAATTGATGTGGCTAGGTGGGTGGAACCCCGCATGGCCATGTTTTTATTAAAATTGTGACAGTGAGTGGGGGAGAGGATTCCTCTTTTGCTGTCACAACAGGGGGTGCAGGGGGCAGTTGGGCAGTTGCACCTAATTACATGTAACATGTTACAAAAGGTGAGCTTATCCTTTAACTAATACAGCTGTGTAGGAGCAACTGTCAATCTCTGCTACTAAAGGTGAGGTTGTTTTTCATGTCACTAGTCAAACAGCATAGAAAAACTGAGCAGACCAAGGTATATATGCTTCATCAGCAAGGTCTCTCCCAGGCAAACATTTCAAAACAGACTGGGGTTTTAGCATGTGCTGTTCAAGCTCTTTTTAAGAAGCATAGGAGTGTGTCTATGGGTATGTTTGACCATTCTCCCAGAAGTGCATTTGTGAGGTCAGGCACTGGTGTGGACTAGAAGGCCTGGCTCGCTGTCTCTGCTTTACTTCTTTCCAAAGGTGTTCTATATGTCTTTACGGACCTTCTTGGTACACTGGTGTGCAGTCATGTTGGAACAGGAAGGGGCCATCCCCAAACTGTCCCCACAAGGTTGGGAGCATGCAATTGTCCAAAATGTCTTGGTATGCGGACACCTTAAGATTTCCCTTCACTGAAACTAAGGAGCCAAGCTCAACCCCTGAAAAACAATCCCACCCCTGCTCCGCCAAATGATTTGGACCAGTGCACACAGCAATGTCTATAAAGACATAGTGGAGGAACTTGACTGGCCTGCACAGAGTCCTGATAATAACACCATATTACCAACTTTGTCACTACCTCTTATGACCAGGTTTACAGCACAATTACATTGTTGATCCTGCAGCAGTGACCCATCCAAGCTTCAACTTTCTGTGACACCCACCTTGAATTATGGACACTTCCTGTCCTTGGAGTGACCATTCATGACAGGTCCATGAACAGCAAACTGTACACAGCCTTTTAGCAGTGACTACCCATTTGCAATATTCATTGTGCATTTTGTGCCTTACATTGTTCACCTTCATTGAAGTTTACCACTTCACCCCCAGATGGATTGGCCCCCTTAAGGACCAGGTTGTTTTTTGCGATAATTTTTAACTGACAATTGCGCAAGTTGGGTGACCGTACACCCAAACAAAATGTAAGTTATTTTTTTACCCACAAATAGAGCTTTATATTCACCTTTGCGGTTTTTATTTTTTGGGCTATAAACAAAAAAAGACCAACAATTTAAAAAACTTTTTATTTACTTTCTGCTAGAATAGATATCCAATATATATATATATATATATATATATATATATATATATATATATATATATATATATATATATATATATATATATATAATGTATTCATCAGTTTAGGCCAATATGTATTCTTCTACATATTTTTGCAAAAACAAAATTGCAATAAGTGTAGTTATTGTGTCTAGATTTAGGGACTTTTATTTGTTTTATTGATTTTACTGGTAATGGCAGCGATCTGCGATTTTTAGTGGGAGTCCAGCTGAACGTGGTTAACTACTACTAGATAGAGAAGTAAAGACATTACCAGTGACTCACATTTATTATAGTAACTGCAGCTGACAATTCAGTGTCCATTTGTATTGTTAGGAAACACAGTAATAGAAAAAACGACATTCCTTCTCTGCAAATAAATGAAACATTTATATCTGTATTCCTCACTTGTCATTTTAGTGGCCCATATCACTGACTACATACCAAAGGAAGCCACAGTGTGATGCACAAATGCCTACTCAGTATATGGGCCAGTGTACACAAACTTTTGTTTGCATAAGAACGACTTCTCTTCCCAAGCAAGTCAATGGGAACGCAAAAGCATCTTGAAGAAGGTTAAATGCAAGTCAGATCAAGGTCACCTGCAGGTGAAATTCACCTGTGAATGATCTCATAAGCCTTTCAAACTGATGTCAAACAGAAACCCTGAGGCCCCGTACACACGACCGAGCTTCTCGGCAGAATCCAGCGAGAAGCTCGTTGGGATCCATATTCTGCCGAGAAACTCGATCGTGTGTACATTTTCGCCGAGCAAACTGACGAGCGAGGCGTCGAGCCAAAATAGAGAGCAGGTTCTCCATTTCCTCGACGGGCCATCGGGACTAATGGTTCGACGTCTTTTTCGACAGCCTGGTCGACGAACTCGACGGCCGGCCGAGAACCTCGTCGGGCGGAACGATGGGTTTATTTTGACATATTTTGACCCAAGTGTCTACCATCCCTCACGCATTGGCTTTGTAGTTCCAATATCTGGTTTGTGAGTATTGGTAAGCCCCCTGTACCCCCATCCCCACAACCCCATTCCCCCCCCCCCTTTTCCCTTCCCCCCCCCCCCTCCCCTTCTCTCCCCCCCCTTCCCCTTCTTTCCCCACCCCCCCCCTCTTTCTTGTGTTTTGGTTTTTTTGTTTTGTTTTGTTGTGTTTTACCTCCCTTGACCTCTGCCCCCAACCCACCCTCCCTTTACCTCTCTCTCCCCCCTCCCCCTCCCCCCCCCCCCCCCCCCCTGTTGTCCCATACTGTGTTTTCCCCTCCCTCTCCTGGTCCCCGGCATACCCATCCCCCTTCCCCTCTCCCCTTCCCCCCCCCCTTTCTTTTCCCCCTCCCTCTCCCAGTCATTCCACCATTATTCCCCATCCACCCATTCTCCCTTCTCCCCCCCCCCCCCCCCCTCTTTTTTCTCCCCTGCTCCCCTGCTTAAGCATAATTTATTGAGGATTTTGTTTAATATATTGAACCAATTATTATTCCCCTGATTTTTGTACTAATTGTTTGTTGTAATGAACACATTCTCTTTATCTACAACTGCTGTATTTCTCTTTTTTGAACCATCTGTATATCCTTGTTTTAACACAGTGTAGTTAGTTCCAAAAACCTTTGAAGAAGCTCCATAGAGCGAAACATGTCGGTTGAACTACAACTACTAAAGAACCTTGCCCAGACTACCGAAGCCTGTGACATATGTGACATTTAATACAACGGATGGTTTTTATTTACTTACCTTTGTATAAACTTAATAAAATTTCTTTTGTATTTTATCAGTGTTTCGGTACACTTTATCAGCACCGCTTTATAGTCCCAGGGTCCTCAGGTACCCCCCCTCTCCCCAATTCTTGTTCTTTAATTTATCTACACGGGATGAGGTGCTTAAATACAGAGTAACTGGGTGTCCACACTAAATTGTTTTTAGCCCGACGAGGTTCTCGGTCGTGTGTACGCAGCCTAACTCTATCTACTCCAGATTCCTACATATTTGAATATACTGTATATGTGTAATATTCCATTATTTTTGGATGCATAAAAGGACACAGAGAACTTTAACTATTAGTATTCATGCATTTGTTGAATCAGAAGCATAACAACTATAGTGCAAGCTCCATAGTAGTCCCCTCTGTCACAACATTTCGAGGATAGAAGCATATCTGTTATGTCCTTTACCCTACCTCTTCCTCTGAAGCCACATCTACCCTTTACCCCATCATTGAAAAAGAACAAACTACCACCAGAACAAAAAAATTATATATATATTTATATATATATTAGGGCTGCGGAAATTAACGATTAATTGTTCGATTAATCGTTAATTTCTTTGATCGACTAAAAAAATTTTGATCGACGATCCGCGGAGTGAGCTCCGCGGTCTCGCCGATAGGAAAGACCGCGGCTTCGGCCTAGCTCCGGAGCCGCGGCCATCTTGGTCCACCCGGCGGCAAGCAAGTAGCGGCGCGCTGACGTCATCATCACCCGCAGCATCCGGCATCCTCCTTCTCCCCCCTCAGCGCCAAGTTCCCCTACATGTAGCTCCGCGCTACTTCCGGGTTTCCTCGTCGGGTCGGCTCTAGGTATGGTGGACTGGTGAAGCAGGAGGCGGCAGGGGGGATTGTGCTGGTGGTGGTGCTGCGGGACCTGGCTGGGACACCCAAGATGAGAACAGGAGGCTGAGCCGTGAACAGGTGGAGGGAGAGATGTGCGAGGCAGTGCTGCAGCTGCTGGGGAGAAGGTAATGCTGGTGTACAGAGAGCTGTCTATGTGATATCGGATGAGCTGTATTATATGTCACACTTCTCCCCGTCACACTGCTCCTTCACCTGACACACTGCTCCCCCACCTGACACACTGCCCCCCCCCCAGAACTGCTACCCCACCTGACACACTGCCCCCCCAGAAACTGCTTCCCCACCTGTCACACTGCTTCCCCACCTGTCACACTGCTTCCCCACCTGTCACACTGCCCCCCCCCAGAACTGCTCCCCACCTGTCACACTGCCCCCCCTTTGACAAACTGCTCCCCCCACCTGTCACACTGCTCCCCTGGCTGTGTCTACCCCCCCTACCGCCCCTGGCTGTGTCTAACCCCCTCCCTACCACCCCTGGCTGTGTCTAACCCCCCTACCACCACCCCTGGCTGTGTCTAACCCCCCTACCACCACCCCTGGCTGTGTCTAACCCCCCTACCACCACCCCTGGCTGTGTCTAACCCCCCTACCACCACCCCTGGCTGTGTCTAACCCCCCCTACCACCCCTGGCTGTGTCTAACCCCCCTACCACCACCCCTGGCTGTGTCTAACCCCCCTACCACCACCCCTGGCTGTGTCTAACCCCCCTACCACCACCCCTGGCTGTGTCTAACCCCCCTACCACCACCCCTGGCTGTGTCTAACCCCCCTACCACCACCACCCCTGGCTGTGTCTAACCCCCCTACCACCACCCCTGGCTGTGTCTAACCACCCCTGGCTGTGTCTAACCCCCCCTACCACCCCTGGCTGTGTCTAACCCCCCCCACCCTACCACCCCTGGCTGTGTCTAACCCCCCCCCCACCACCCTTGGCTGTGTCTACCCCCCCCTACCACCCCTGGCTGTGTCTAACCCCCTACCACCCCTGGCTGTGTCTAACCCCCTACCACCCATGGCTGTGTCTAACCCCCCCTACCACCCCGGCTGTGTCTAACCCCCCCTACCACCCCGGCTGTGTCTAACCCTCCCTACCACCCCTGCCTGTGTTTAACCCTCCCCACCACCCCTGCCTGTGTCTAACCCCCCCACCACCCCTGCCTGTGTCTAACCCCCTCCCTACCACCCCTGGCTATGTCTAACATGCCTACCACCCCTGTCTCCTGTGTAACACCCCTACAAACCCTGTGTCTTACCCCCTCTTTAGCACCCCTCTGAGAAGCACGCGGCGGCGGCGGAATGGCGGAGCCTGCTGCATCCAGGCAACGCAACGTTCACAGGGGAGTCGGGGATAGAGAGTGTGACAGACAGCCCAGCCGACAGTGACAGGTGATGGTGGCAGAGGGGGATACGATGGAGGTAGGGGGTGATGGTGGCACCGCAGGAGGAGATTGGAGGCAGGGGAGATTGTGGCACCACAGAGGGGGGTGAAGGCAGCTGGTGTTGGTGGCAGAGGGGATAGAGGCAGGAGGTGATGTGACTAAATCATTTGCCCTTATTATATTGAAATTATGTTTTTTTACCTTAATGTCTATTACATTTTATTTAGTAACTTTTGCGAAATGCCAGTAAAAATGTGGCTGTGCCAGTAAATTTCGGATGTCGTGAAAGTAAATTTCAATCTGGTAGGTTGGCAACATTGGGGGGGCCCTTCATGGTTTCATGCATCGGGGCCCTGAAGGTTCTAGTTACGCCACTGCGCCCGCCTGCTTGCATCGTGCACGTGTCAGTGTCAGCTACTCTGCGGACGGGTCCTCCTGCCTTAAGAAGGTAAGAGAGGACAACCATCATGTATAGCATGCGGGCAGATGTGTATATGAAAGCATGCAGGCAGATGTGTATATGAAAGCATGCAGGCAGATGTGTATAGGAAAGTATGGGGGCAGATGTGTATATGAAAAGCATGGGGGCAGATGTGTATATTACAGCATGGGGGTAGATGCTGTAATATACACATCTGCTCCCATACTGCAAGAATATACACATCTGCCCCCACCACATTTACCACTGACTAATGCAGAGTTGCAATGCAAGGAGATCAGCTAAAAGTAGTTGTATCTGTATGTGCGTTAATTAATCGAAATTAGTCGATTAATCGATTAAAAAAAAAAACGATTAATCGAACACAAAAATTTTAATCAGTCACAGCCCTAATATATATATATATATATATATATATATATATATTGTAATAGTGAGAGTCCCTGTCCCTATGAAATTGGAGGTAAAATGGACACAGGTTTTGCGTATCTGCGGACCGCAGAACTACAGAGTGTAGAGTTTGAATGGAGAAAACTGCTCGTCAGATTTCTCCAGGTTTTGCTAGTTTTGAATGGGGCTGTGTAGTTGGAGGTCCTGCAGAGACTTGGGCGGGATGGGATCCCTAACCATGTGTCCAGATCTTACAGACAGCAAGCAGGTTGTGTTCCCAGATGCACACAGCCCATATAATAAGGGACTGGTCAGAACAGAGAGGAGGAAAGAAGGTGGAGCAGTGGCTGTTACTGTCTCTGTGTGAGGATAGATGCTGTATGCGTTGAAGGACTTCGGGGCCTTGTGCATCCAGGACCGTGGGTCTGGAGGAGCTGATGGTTTGAGGAACCATTACCTGTACCAGCAGTGCCGTTAAAGACTAGCCAGGTGGGCTGTTATTTTCAGTTGTCTCTGCATAACGTTTAAACCCCTGCGTGGGATTCCTGAATGGACATTTGTTTTGTTTTCCTGACTTAATAAACGTGGGCTACCAGGCCCTTAAGGTTATATGCCTGTTTGGTGTCGACTCACTGCACGAAAAATGCATTTACCGTGAGAGCTTAAATACCCCCAATGTTTACAATATATATATATATATGTACAGTTGTGTTCAAAATTATTCAACCCCCACTGAAATGGATTGTTTTGGCCAGTTTGACATTGATTTTGATCATTCAGTCATCCTGCTTACAATTAAATCAAATAGGCACGTGTAGGTCAGACAAATATAACATAACATTTATTATGAAATAACCACAAATGTCTTTTCTGTGCTCACATCATTATCAGTTTTATTCAACCCCCAAGTGACATTCAATCTTAGTACCTAGTACAACATCCTTTTACAGTTATAACAGCTTTTAAACGTGAAGCATATCTTGACACAAGTGTCTTGCAGCGATCTACGGGTATCTTCGCCCATTCGTCATGGGCAAAAGCCTCCAGTTCAGTCACATTCTTAGGCTTGCGCACTGCAACTGCTTTCTTTAAGTCCCACCAGAGGTTCTCAATCGGATTTAAGTCTGGTGACTCCGATGGCCACTCCAAAATGTTCCAGCCTTTAATCTGAAACCATGCTCTAGTGGACTTGAAGGTATGCTTGGGATCATTGTCCTGTTGAAAGGTCCAACGTCTCCCAAGCCTCAGGTTTGTGACGGACTGCATCACATTGTCATCCAATATCTCCTGGTACTGAAGGGAATTCATGGTACCTTGCACACATTGAAGCTTCCCTGTACCTGAAGAAGCAAAACAGCCCCAAAGCATGATTGACCCCCCGCCATGCTTCACAGTAGGCAAGGTGTTCTTTTCATCATAGGCCTTGTTCTTCCTCCTCCAAACATAGCGTTGATCCATGGGCCCAAACAGTTCTAATTTTGTTTCATCAGTCCACAGAACACAATCCGAAAACTTCTGTGGTTTGTCCACATGATTTTTGGCATACTGCAGTCAACTCTTCTTATTCTTTGGAGACAGCAAGGGGGGGGGCCTTCATTACGCAGTGTGCGCTGTATTGTCTGAGCAGAAACTTTAGTACCCACATCTGACAAATCTTTTCTCAGTTCCTCAGCAGTCACATGGGGACTTTTCTCCACTCTACTCTTCAGGTAGCGCACAGCAGTCGAAGTCAGCATCTTCTTTCTGCCACGACCAGGTAGCGTTTCAACAGTGCCCTTGGCCTTGAATTTGCGAATGATGCTTCCTATAATGTTTCTTGGTATGTTTAACATCTTTGCAATCTTTTTATAGCCATTGCCCTTCCTGTGAAGAGTAATCACCTCTTCTCTTGTCTTTCTGGACCATTCTCTTGTCTTCACCATGTTTGTAACCACACCAGTAAATGTCTAGAAGGAGCCGAGTATCACAGTCATTTTAAAGCTGCCTAATTGGTGCTTATTATGCTTTATTGCTGCTCCCTGACATCCACAGGTGTTTTCAATACCTGATTGAAAACACCTCAATGAATGTTCTTCAGAGTGGTAGTCTTTAAGGGGTTGAATAATTGTGTAAATAAAGAATTCACAAAATAAACATTTACTACTGTATTACAAAACCAATTGATGTCATTTTAGTTGCATATGGTTCTTTAAGAAGTCCTGGGAGGATTTTATTCTGAATTCAATTACAAATGTACACTAAATTCCCCAAAACCCTTTACAGCATTGGGCGGTTGAATAATTTTGAACACAACTGTATATACTCTATATATGGTAAAATAGTAGTAACTATTGCCCAGTTTGCCTAGTGTGACATGTCAGTTTTTTTTTTTAGCTCAAGGGTAGTGCCAAAACAGAGCGTTTACTCCAAGCCCAGCCATATATCGTTTTCAGGGCTTTCCTTCCTACTTTTATTTAAAAGAAAGTCAAAATTCATACAGATACTTTATGTCTTCCCACACAGGGGGTTCTAACCATTACTATGAATCAAACATAACATTCAGCATCCTGGCTTTCGTGTGGCAGTTTTACTTCTCTGGTTACCTCTTCTGGGTTCTCATGACTATGAGTATCTTGTTGGTTCTCCTAACCATGAAACACATCCCAGTGTTTATGCAAACCTTAACTCTGCATCTGAGGGGGATTTAGGGGGTAAAATAATTTGTATAAAAAGGAGGGGTTTGGGGGGATTTATACTGGGAAGAGGGATATGGGGGGCATTTTGTACTGAGAAGGGGGATTTGTGCTGAAAGGGGGTATATGAGGGTGATGACTTGTGCTGGTAGGGAGAAATGGAGTAATGTGCTGAGAGGGGGTATTTGTACTGGAAGGGGGCATATGGGGGGTGAAGATTTTTAAGAGGGGAAATATTGAGGGAGGGGGGATTTGTGCTGAGAGGGGGGATGAGGGAAGGAGAAAGAGGAATTGTGCTAGGAGGGGGTATATGGGGATGAGGGGCACTCTGCACATAGTTCTTTAGATGATGGGGGGAGGGGTGGCACCATGTTTTACCGCACCAGGTGACACCAACCCTAGTGACGCCACTGGGTTTGAGCCGCCTAAAAGGGGTGAATAAATTAGTGAGAGTATATCCAAAATCTAACTACTGGCTCCTGAGGGGGTAGTGCTACAGTACATTATTATAAAATGTGAACAGCAGCTAAAATTTCCAAGAGAATAATGACTGTGAAAACAATCCAAATGAATAAAATCCAAATCTGCACAAGGTACACTCCTTCACATATGGTGGGATTGTGATCACATACAACCTTTTTGGAAAGAAATCCACCGCTTAATTTCACTCATTACATCTTATACTCCTGATTTTACAGCTGCCCTATATCTATTACATCACTCGTCCTTACCTCATTCAACATACAAGAAATCAATTGTATTAAACCTCATCAATGCTGCTAAACATTGTGTACCAATTTGATGGAAACAAACTTCACCCCCTAATATTTCTGATTGGTTAAAAAAAAGTAAGACATATTGCTGAAATGGAAGATTTAATTCACCAATCCAAGGATTCTCCTAAAAAAAATTATGAAAAATGGGCTTGCTGGATACATTTTAAAAACTCTGCTAAATTTCAACTTTTAATGAATGCCTAATGTGACAGGGAGTCAGGTAAATCTGTGGCTGTTGTCACATACTGGAGATACATTTCTGCCTTGTTTAGACAATTCACCAATTACTATCAGGTGTCGGCTACAGAGGTAGCCAGAAAGGTTTAGGGTGTTGGAAAACTTCAGCTGTTCAGTATGAGGCAATTAAGGCCTCTATAAGTCATCCAGAGGATCAAACGTTGACCAATCAATGAATTGTACAAATTTCTGTCCTGTGACTTTTAATCAATAAACTTGTGTTTTATATTTCTGTTTATATTATTTTAATAGTACCGATATAGTCCCTTTATCCAACCTTGTGGTTAGCTCCGTGGTCTGGCCTCAGCAACCTTTCCACTGCTCCCACTTTCCCCTTTTCACTCCTGAAGGTGAGGTGGTGTTAATTTTTCTGTGTGATAAAAAAATCAAAGAGACTATTGTTTTTCTGCTGAGTGACCAGCAGTGTCTGCCCAGCAGTAGGCTGTGCCAGACTCCATAGGTAGGTTCCTGTGTTCTGAAGGTAGACGCCCCAAGCGGCAAGCGTTTATTTTATGTTTTGTTTTGTTTATGCTGTTTTGATGCTGGCACTTGTATCCAGCAATATGGAAGAAGAATAAACCATATCCTTTGTTTTTAACCACCCACAACTGCCTCTCTGTATGGTTCAGCGTGTAGTGAACCCATCCAGGGGGTCACACACACCTGCTACCGAGCTAACCCCTCACACATGGTGGAGAATGCGGGCAGTTAAAGTAAACCCAAAATGGAGAAGATACTGAAACGGCTGGCTATAGCAAATGCAAATCAACAGCAGGCAAATTCAAATCAACAGCAGACAAATGCAGGTTTGCAGCGGAGCCTTGCAGCTCAACAACAGGTTCACCAAGAGAGCCTTGCAGCTCTCCGAGAGAGTGTTGCAGGCTTGGAACAGAGACACCAGCAGCAGATGGAGGCCATCGTGAAACAACTTCAGAGACAGCAGACTGAGGCTGGGAGATGTTTCTGACCACGTTTGAGAGAACAGGGGAAAAAGAGTTGGCCTAAAGAACAGTGGGCTGGACTAGTGGCCCCCCTTTTATCTGGAGAAGCCCAAAAGGCATATTTTGATTTGGAGCTTGCAAATGCAAAAAACTATGATCGGTTAAAAGAGGAAATATTGGCACGTTTTGGTGTAACCCTGGCGGTCCGTGCTCAGCAGGTCCACAATTGGAGTTATCAGCTGAAGAAGCCACCCCGGTCGCAGATGTATGACCTTATCCATTTGGCCGGGAAATGGCTGCAGCCAGAAGTGCTGTCCGGACCAAAAATTTTGGAACGAGTAGTCATGGACAAATTTCTTAGGTCTCTGCCTAACACCCTGCAGAAATGGGTGAACCACGGTGGTCTGGAAACCGCAGACAAACTAGTAGACCTGGTCGAAAGGTACCTAGCAACAGAGAATTTGTCCTCTTTACCCAGAGACGCACAGACTTTTCACTCCAAGACCAGACCCTCCCCACCTATAGGTAAGACTGCATCAAGGGATGGGGTGGAGAGAAGGACCCAAGAGCAACTAGAGGTGTTATCGGGACTACTACTGATGTTTGGCGAGAGCGGCCTGGAAGACCCATCCCACAGGAGAGGACCAGAAGGTTGATTTGTTTTCATTGCCGAGAAGAGGGACATGTAACAGCGGTTTGCCCAGTGGGTGAAGAATCCATGCAGTGTGACTTTCTGACAGAGAGACAACAGTCCCTTTTTGCAACCACATGCACTGCAGTAAAGGGGAATGAGAAACCTTTATGTAGAATGTGCTTAGATGGTAAAGATGTTGTGGTATTGTAGGATTCAGGTAGCCTGGTCACCTTAGTGAAAAGTGATCTAGTGGTGGGAAAAAACCTTACATCCTAGTAAAATGGCTGTGTACATGGGGACACTCGAGAATATCCGGTGACTACGGTTTCCTTTTGAAACCTCCCTCGGTAACTTGTGTCACCAAGTGGGTTTAGTTCCCAAACTGCCACATGACGACATTGTGGGAAGGCATTTCCCAAAGTTCTGGGAAATCTGGGATTGCCCAGATTCCCCAGTAGGTGGTTCTCCTGAGCCTAAAACATCTACTCTAACTGCCAAATGGCAGGGGTCCATATGAAGTGTTGGAGAAAATGGGGGTGGTGAATTATAAAATTAGCCAACCGGTAAGACGAAAGCCTGAGCAGCTCTATCACGTAAACTTGTTGAAACCGTGGAAGGATAGAGAGTCCTTAGTCGCTAAGACTACCCGATTTTCTGCTCCATTTAACCTGGCTGTCCCTGAAGTTGGGATAGCTGAGAATCTGTCCAAAACTCAGCAACAGGAGGTTAAAGAATTTGTGTTCCGTAATAGGGGGAAGTTTTCAGACCTGCCAGGTTGGATCTCCAGAGTTGAACATGACATTATCATCACACCAGGGGATAAGGTCAAGTTGAAGCCTTATAGAATTTCATAAGCCCGGCGAGAGGTAATTCGCCAGAAAGTAAAAAAAAATGTTTGAGCTGGGCGTGATAGAAGAGTCAAATAGTGATTGGTCCAGTCCCATTGTCTAAGTGCCCAAACCAGATGGAAGTTGGTGGTTTTGTAATGACTTTCGCCACCTGAATAAAATCACTAAGTTTGACACCTATCCTATGCCCCGCATAGATGAACTGATTGATCGCCTAGGCACTGCCCGATACATGACGACGTTAGACCTGACCAAGGGTTATTGGCGAATTCCTCTCTCGGAGTCGGCCAGGGAAAAAACAGCATTTGTAACTCCAGACGGATCTTTCCAATATCGGAGGATGCCTTTTGGGTTACAGAATGCTCCTGCCACATTTCAACGCACTATGGATAAGACCCTTTGGCCTCATTGAGCCTATGCTGCTGCATACCTCGATGATGTTGTCATCCACAGTGAGCATTGGGACTCACACTTACCAAAAGTTCAGGCTGTGTTGGATTCCATCTGGAAAGCCAGGTTTACAGCCAATCCAAAAAAATGTACCCTTGGGCTAGAAGAGGCGAAGTATCTGGGGTATACCATTGGTCCCTGTTAGGTACCTGTAAAAGGTAGTGTCCTGAAGTGGAACAGGTATGCTGGAGATCCAGGCAAAGAGTCGTCAGGCAGATACGGTTGGCAACGGATCAGGCAAATAGTTCACAATCGGATTCCGGAGAAGGGTCAGGCAGGCAAAGGTCATACACGATCTGGCGGTAAAGTACAAAATCAGCAGGCTGTAGAATAGTCGGGATATCAGGCAGGAGTTCAATACAATGCAGATCACTGAAGACAAAACACCCAGGAAGTAATCCAAATAAACGGGCGCTGAGTGATGACCTCACTTCCTATTTAAAGGCTGTCCAGAATGAGAATTGTCCACAGCTGGCAGCAGGTGGAGCTAGTGAGTCCGAGGTGTGTGTTGAACACAATAAGGATATTCCCAAGGCCTAGATCTCTTCTGTGGCACATCAGGTAAGGCTATGGTTTAAGACCAGGAAGACCCAGGTTCGAATACACCCCGGGACATGACAGGGCCCCCTCCCCAATGGACCCCTCCGGGGGCCTAGCGGGGTTTAGTGGGGAACGAGGCATGGAAGTCTCGTATAAGGGAAGGGGCATGCAGATCTTTGGCTGGAACCCAGGAGCGGTCTGTGACAGGATATCCCTTCCAATGAACCAGATACCGAAGGCCACGGCCATGTCTTCTGGAATCAAGAATCTTGGAGACTTCAAACTCACTTTGTCCATCAACAAGAACAGGAGGAGGTAGCTGTTGTGATCTGGAGTAGCGGTTGAAAATAGCTTTTTTGAGGAGGGAAACGTGAAACACAGGATGTATCCGGAGAGAGGAAGGTAATTTTAAGCGATAGGAAACTGGCCCAACTCGAGCAATGATCCTGTAAGGACCAATGAATCGAGGGCCCAATTTGGTAGAAGGTTGTTTCAGTCTCACATACTTGGTTGATAGCCAAACTCTGTCCCCCACCACATATGGAGGTATATGGCGTCTTCGTCTGTTGGAAAAAAGTCTGTACTTGCCTGCTGACTTTTGTAGTAATGAACGAATCTTCTTCCAATGTAGTAGAATATTCTTTACCCGCTGATCTGCTGCTGGTACACCAGAAGAAGGCTGAAGTAGAGGAAAAGTCTGAGGGTGATAGCCTAGGGCTGCGTAGAATGGTGTGGTATGAAGAGCACTGTGCCAACGGGAAATTAGGGCGAACTCAGCTAAAGGCAAGTACTCAGACCAGTTGGAGTGTAAGGCATTGACATAATGTCGAAGATAGGTTTCTAGGGTCTGGTTCATGCGTTCGGTTTGACCATCAGTTTGCGGGTGATGTGAAGTAGAGAGCGAGAGCGTTACTCCCAGTTTCTTGCAGAACGCTCTCCAGAATCGGGAAACGAACTGGGATCCGCGGTCTGAGACGACATTGGTAGGTATGCCATGATGTTTTACAATATGGGAAAGGAAAAGAGTGGACAGTGCTTTCGCTGTAGGTAATCCCGGGAGCGGCACAAAATGAGACATTTTGGAAAAGCGATCCACTGTGACCCATATAGCAGTCATGCCCTCGGACTTGGGTAAGTCTACAATGAAGTCCATGGTCAAATGGGTCCAAGGCTGGCGAGGTGCCGGAAGTGGATGTAACAGTCCAGCTGGCAATGTGCGGGGTACTTTATTAGCAGCACAAGTTGGGCAGGCAGCCACATAGTCAGTAACATCCTTTTTCATATGAGGCCACCATACATGACGTTGCAAGGTCTTAAGAGTGATGGTGACACCAGGGTGACCGGATAACACGCCATTATGTGCCCAGAGGAGTACAGGTTTTCTGAGACTAGGGGCTACGTACAGGCGACCTGGTGGTATCTTCAAGCCCTGGGGAACACGATTCTGGGATTCTTGTAGCTGTTGGGAAAGAGCCGTGGAGATCTGCGCAACAATTTTGTGAGGTGGGATTATATACTGCTCGCCTGGTTGATCTTCTTCAGAGGTAGCGAACTGTCTGGAAAGAGCATCGGCTTTTTTGTTTCTATGCCCTGGAACATAAGAAAGGACAAAATTAAAACGGGAGAAAAACAGAGCCCATCGAGCCTGACGTGAGTTCAGACGTCTAGCAGTCTGAAGATACAGTAGGTTTTTATGGTCAGTGAGGATAGTAAAAGGCTTGGGAGCCCCTTCCAGAAGGTGTCGCCATTCAGACAATGCCAATTTGATGGCCAGTAGTTCTCGATTCCCAACATCATAATTCATCTCTGCAGGAGAAAACTTTCTAGAGAAAAAAGCTACTGGATGGATTCTACCAGACTTTGGCTGTCTCTGGGAGAGTACGGCACCTGCTCCAACCTCAGAGGCATCAACCTCAACAATGTACTGGAGATCAGGATTTGGATGCTGAAGAATTGGAGCTTTACTGAACGTGTCCTTTAATCGCTGGAAAGCCGATCTTGCTTCTGAAGACCACACCTTACAATTTGTACCCTTCTTAGTCATGGCAGTAAGGGGTGCCGCAATGGAGGCAAAACTTTTAATGAAGCGTCTGTAGTAATTTGCAAACCCTAAAAAGCTTTGGAGTCCTCTTAAAGTGGTCGGTTGGGGCCATTGCAAGACAGCGGAAAGTTTTTGAGGGTCCATTTGGAAACCGTCAGCACTTATGATGTACCCAAGGAAAGGAATACAGCTTTGATGAAAACTGCATTTTTCGATTTTTGCATAAAGATGGTTTTCTCTAAGTCGTTGTAATACCTGTTTCACATGCGAGATGTGCTCTAGATGAGTCTTGGAAAAGATTAAAATGTTGTCCAAGTAGATGATCACAAAGCGGTTGCTGAAATCATGGAAAATTTCATTCATGAAACGTTGAAAGACAGCAGGTGCGTTACACAACCCAAATGGCATGACCAAATATTCAAAGTGTCCATTACGAGTGTTGAATGCTGTCTTCCACTCGTCCCCCTCTTTAATTCGAATCAGGTTATATGCCCCTCGTAGGTCTAGCTTGGAGAAGATGACAGCCCCCTTAAGTACATCAAACAGTTCAAGAATGAGAGGCAAAGGGTAGGAGTCCTTTACGGTGATTTGATTTAACCCCCGATAGTCTATGCATGGTCGAAGGCCCCCATCTTTCTTTTCAACGAAGAAAAAACCTGCTCCTACTGGAGAAGAAGAGGGTCGGATAAAACCTCTTTCCAAGTTGTCTCTTACGTATTCCTCCATAGACTTTTGTTCAGGCAGAGACAAGGGGTAGGTCTTTCCTTTGGGAAGAGGTGCTCCGGGAATCAATTTAATTGTACAGTCAAAAGGACGATGTGGAGGTAACACCTCTGCCTTTTGCTTGCAAAATACATCTGCAAAGTCATGGTATTCACGAGGCAAGGTAGGTGGAATAGTCACAGGAGCCAACATGCAAGCAGAAAGTCTTTTGGGTTGAGACAAACAATTAGGGCGACAGCACGATCCCCAGGAGGTTAGTTCTCCCTTTTCCCAATCAAAAGAAGGGTTGTGAAGTTGCAACCATGTGTAACCAAGGATGATAGGCAGAAGCGGAGAATCAATGAGAGACAAGACAACTTCCTCTTTGTGGAGGAGGCCTACCTGAAGGGTGATTGTCGTAGTCTCGAATTTCACAATGCCATCTCCCAAGGGCTGTCCATTCAGGGTGGTAATATTCAGGGGTCTAGACTTTGGAACAAACGGGATGTTGTTCTTTCTTGCAAAATTGTAGTCCAAGAATATGCCAGCAGCTCCAGAATCCACAAAAGCCTCGCAGAAAACAAGCTTAGAAGGTAAATGGATAGTAGCCGGAACAGTAATCTTGGTCTTGGAGGATCTACCTGTAAGGTCTAAGCCAGCTCCTCCAACACTGGTTAGACCCTGCCTTTTACTGGACGGGAAGGGCAGACAGATACTAAATGTCCTTTAAGTCCACAGTACAGGCATAGGCCCAATGAACGCCTCCTTTGTTTCTCTGACTCAGTTAGGTGGAGACGGCTCACATCCATGGGTTCCACAGGTGCCTGGGGTTCAACAGAGGTTTCAGGTTCTGGCTGAGGTGGTGCTTGGAAGTTAGGGGCCAAACGGAAAACTGGCTTAGGAAACTTGCGGGTTCTAAGTCTCTCTTGGCACCTTTCATGGTACCGAACATCCAGACGAACACACAGCTCTATGAATTTCTCAAGGTCTTCTGGGAGATCCTTATAGACTAATTCATCCTTGATGCGATCTGTGAGACCTTTTCGGAAGGCTGCACGTAATGCCCTTGAGTCCCAATGAGTCTCAGCAGCAAGGGTACGGAACTCAATAGCATACTGTGCCACAGATCTGGTGCCTTGTTGTATGTCCAAGAGGGAGTACTCAGCTGCAGATGCTCTATCTGGCTTGTCAAATACAGTCTGGAGAGAAGCCAGAAATTTCTCAGCATCTTGAAGTATAGGATCGTTTCGTTCCAAATAAGGAGAGACCCAGGCCAGGGCCTTCCCCTTTAACAAGGAAATTACAAAAGTCACTTTGGCAGATGAAGTGCTAAAAGTCACAGGGTTGTTGCGGAAATGCAAACGGCAAACATTTAAAAAGCCTCTGCAGTCCTCAGTATCACCACCAAACTTGTCAGGCAAGGGAAGTTTTGGTGGTACAGAAGAGGCGGGTTGGACCGTAGCAGAAGTAGGATCCGGCATCTGGACCGTTGCAGAGGAACCAGGCAAACAAGATTTAAGCATAGTGCAAAGTTCATCTAACTTGGCGTCCAGGGAAGAAAGATGCTGTTCATGCGCTCCGATCAGTTGTCCCTGACGTGTAATCGCCTTAACAATCTCAGCAGGGTCCACTGCCATTGTGGCCCGTTTATTATGTTAGGTACCTGTAAAAGGTAGTGTCCTGAAGTGGAACAGGTATGCTGGAGATCCAGGCAAAGAGTCGTCAGGCAGATACGGTTGGCAACGGATCAGGCAAATAGTTCACAATCGATTCCGGAGAAGGGTCAGGCAGGCAAAGGTCATACACGATCTGGCGGTAAAGTACAAAATCAGCAGGCTGTAGAATAGTCGGGATATCAGGCAGGAGTTCAATACAATGCAGATCACTGAAGACAAAACACCCAGGAAGTAATCCAAATAAACGGGCGCTGAGTGATGACCTCACTTCCTATTTAAAGGCTGTCCAGAATGAGAATTGTCCACAGCTGGCAGCAGGTGGAGCTAGTGAGTCCGAGGTGTGTGTTGAACACAATAAGGATATTCCCAAGGCCTAGATCTCTTCTGTGGCACATCAGGTAAGGCTATGGTTTAAGACCAGGAAGACCCAGGTTCGAATACACCCCGGGACATGACAGTCCCACCAACAAGAAACAGGTTCGTGCATTTTTGGGGATCGTGGTTTATTATCGCCGCTTTATCCCCCATTTTGCCTCACAGGCTGCTCCCTTGACCAATTTGACCAAAGGGAAGGAGTCTGTCATGACCAAATGGACTCCCGAAGCAGAAATAGCTTTTCAGGCTTTAAGACAGGCCTTATGTAGTCAGACAGTTTTAAATTTGCCTGATTTTTCACGGGACTTTGTGGTTCAGACAGATGCGTCAAATGTGGGGTTAGGAGCTGTACTATCCCAGATCATCAAGGGGGAGGAACGCCCTGTTATGTACCTCAGCCAAAAGTTGAAGGCCCATGAGGAGAATTATGAGAAAGAGTGTTTGGCGGTGAAATGGGCTTTGGATTCTCTCTGGTACTACCTCGTGGGTAGACAGTTTGAACTGGTGACGGATCATGCCCCATTGAAGTGGATGGCACAGAACAAGGAGACCAATAGGAGAATAAATAGGTGGTTCCTGGCCCTTCAGGAATTTAGTTTTGTGGTAACACATCGCCCCGGTGTTAAAATGGGGAATGCAGATGGGTTGTCCCGAGTGCATGCGTGCCTGGCAACCTGTGTCCCAACCCTAGGGTTGAAACAAGTGGGGAGGGTATGTGACAGGAAGTCAGGTAAACCTGTGGGTGTTGTCACAGACGGGAGATACATTTCTGCCTTGTTTAGACAATTCACCAATTACTATCAGGTGTCGGCTACAGAGGTAGCCAGAAAGGTTTAGGGCGTTGGAAAAATTCAGCTGTTCAGTATGAGGCAATTAAGGCCTCTATTAGTCATCCAGAGGATGACTACTGATTGCTCCACCTTGAGGCGTTTGAGTTAAAGGAACACTAAAGGTTAATTTTTTATTAGATCAATTGATTGCTGTAAGCTAGAGCATTTAAATATCACTTAGCTCGTTTTTCCTTTTGACCTCCAAAATACAGTTATCTAGGTTTGAAATGCCGTTTCCTGTCTCTCCTCTTTTTACTTTCCACCAGCATCTGAGCCGTTTTGCAAGGTGGAAAGCAGAATGTGCTCACCCCCTCTCTATGACTACAGCCCTGCACGAAGATGCTCTCTTATCCCTCACAGGCATGGAGGCTAAGCCTAACGGGAACTGCAGTTCCCATTAGGCCTTGATGTAGCAAGAATGAATGCGCACCGCAAACCAGGAAGTCAGTGAGAATAACAATTCAGGAGTGACGGAGGTGAATAAAACTCGATTTCAACAGTTATCAAACTAGTTATAATGCAAAACATTACTTTTTACTTTATCAGCTACTGTCAGACTTTAATTTAAAGGGTCACTAAAGGAAAACATTTTTTTAGCTAAATAGCTTCTTTTACCTGCAGTACTGGTTTCATGTCCTTATTGTTCTTTTTTGCTTTGAAGTTGCTGTAATCCTGCTCTGTTCTCCACACTTCCTGCTAGACATGTGCACAGAAAAAAAAATCTTTTTTTTTGTTCCGTTTCGTATGGTCCCGTCTGTTTGTTTCCGTTCGTTTTTCGTAAGACGCCCGTTTTCCCGTTCGTTCCCGTTCGTTTGTCTTACGACGTGATTTTTTCGTATTCCGATCGTTTCGTATTTCCGTTACCGTTTTATATTCGTACATGCGGGATGATTCGTTATTCTGTTTAATTCATGTTCGTTTCTTGTTAGACAATAATTATCGTGAATTTTCGTCAATTTGCATTCTGTGTATCTTGAATGCTTTTCTTTTGTTAGTGTCAGTTGTATGTTCATTGTTCAATGGCATCTATAACAAAAGAATTTCATTATGTATATTGAATGAATTCCTTTTTCTGTTATAGGTGTCATATCAACATACGAAAATAACAAAAGAAACAGGTTCAAATGCAAATCTTTTGTTTATGTTTTTTTTGAATGGCCAGAGAGTTGTGCCGCGTACACACGGTCGTTTTTTGCGATGAAAAAAAACGACGTTTTCTGTGAAGTAAAAAACGACGTTTTTGAAACGTCACTTTTCAAAGACAATTTTGCATACACACCATCGTTTTTTCACAAAAAGCAAGGTTATGTTCACCACTCTTTTCCATTGAAGCTCGCTTCATAACTAGCTTCTGGGCATGCGCGGGTTGAAAAACGTTGTTTTGAACGACGTTTTTGCTACACACGGTGACTTTTTGTGAAACAAAAAACAACGTTTTGAAAAACGACACAAAAAATTCAAACATGTTGGAATTTTTTTTTGCCCCCACGTGATCAATTTAAATGACGTTTTAAAAAACATAGTTTTTTTTCATCGCAAAAAACGACCGTGTGTACGCGGCATTAGGCTGGCCATACATGATACAATTTTCTGTGCAATTTTCTTTAGATTTACCTTCAACTATGTAGTGCAAGGGCCTGCCTGATTGCATACAATTGAAAGTGTTGTTTAGCTTGACCTCATATATGGTTTTTGGTAAATCTAAAAGAAAATTGTACAAGAAATTTGAACATGTATGGCCAGCCTCAGTGACTGAAAGCAGCTTCTCTTTTGTGCAGAATAGTGAGTACACTTGTACAGTAAAGCCTAATAAACTTTTCTGTGGATTTTCATCTGAAGGGAGATCAGTTGGCCAGACTTCTGAACCAAAAATGGTTTTCTGATGCAGTTTAAAAACGAACGAATTTTCTGAGAACGATCGGAAAACGATCGTTTTTATGTTTGTTGTTAAAATAGTCTGACCAAGTGTATGGGGCTTAACAATACTCAGAAAATTTGTTCGTTTTTAAACTGCATCAGAAAACCATTTTTGGGTTCAGAAGTCTGGCCAACTGATCTCCCTTCAGATGAAAATCCACAGAAAAGTTTATTAGGCTTTACTGTACAAGTGTACTCACTATTCTGCACAAAAGAGAAGCTGCTTTCAGTCACTGAGGCTGGCCATACATGTTTAATTTTCTTGTACAATTTTCTTTTAGATTTACCAAAAACCATATATGAGGTCAAACTAAACAACACTTTCAATTGTATGCAATCAGGCAGGCCCTTGCACTACATAGTTGAAGGTAAATCTAAAAAAATTGCACAGAAAATTGTATCATGTATGGCCAGCCTAACTCTCTGGCCATTAAAAAAACATAAACAAAAGATTTGCATTTGAACACGTTTCTTTTGTTATTTTCGTATGTTGATATGACACCTATAACAAAAAATTTGCCTTCAGTATTTTGAACACACAGAAAAAAGAAAAGGGAATTCATTCAATATACATAATGAAATTCTTTTGTTATAGATGTCATTGAACAATGAACATACAACTGAAAACGAACACAAAACGGATTCAAACAAAATACACAATGCAAACCTCTTGATACAGATTTCATTTTCGTTATTTTGTCATTTTCGTTTTGTCGTTTTTTCCCGTCGGATGGTTCGTTCGTATTTGCGGTCGTTCGTTATGCGGCTCATCCGTTATCCCGTCGTTTTCGTATTTTGGTGCTTTACCGTTTTCGTATGTACACATTAACCCGCGGGTACGAAAATTAACATTTTCGTACGAAAATAACATTCGTACGAACGGGAATGCACATATCTACTTCCTGCTTGTCTATTTTCTTATAACCACAGTACTGGGAGCTTCCTCACGGTGGTCTAAGCTGTCATTACTGTGTGTCTAAAACTTCCCAGAACCAATCAGATTAATTTTAAAAACAAAACACTGCCCTGGATTTGTTTGTTTTTGTTCTATGTGTCTATTTCTACTTCACAGAAACACAATGTCAGTTCAAAAGTAAAACTAACCTGCTGGCACATTATATGATTGATTTTTATCTATTTTTAATCATTTTGAAAAGGAATCAGTTAACTTTTATGTCTCTATAACCTGTAAACAGTCATTTCAGCAAAAAAAAGAATTTCCTTTAGTGACCCTTTAAGAGGAAAATATTTTTGTCTTTACAACCCCTTTAAGGAGGGCAGTGAGCTGAGAAAGACTCCTGAAGATGAGGCGGTGTTAATTTTTCTGTGTGATAAAAAAATCAAAGAGACTACTGTTTTTCTGCTGAGTGACCAGCAGTGTCTGCCCAGCAGTAGGCTGTGCCAGACTCCATAGATAGGTTCTTGTGTTCTGAAGGTAGACACCCCAAGCGGCAAGGGTTTATTTTATGTTTTGTTTATGCTGTTTTGATGCTGGCACTTGTATCCAGCAATATGGAAGAATAAACCATATCCTTTGTTTTTAACCACCCACAACTGCCTCTCTGTATAGTTCAGCGTGTAGTGAACCCATCCAGGGGGTCACACACACCCGCTACCGAGCTAACCCCTTACACTAAGTATAACTTTATTTTATTGCCTCTTCTCTTTATAGTCCTTTACTTAAAATTGTAATTATATTTTATACTACATTCCGTGCACCCAATCGTTTATATTCCCCCCACCACCCCCCTTTTTTTTGTTTTATTTTTCTTTACCCTTAATTTAACATCCATTATATAAAATTTCTTAAATACAGATTTTAAGTTTCTTTTTTAAGACTGATGTATTTATGTAATGCTTACACCTTCAAATATATCATATTTTTTTCACATCTGTATTTGTTTGACTGTATATGTATTTAAAATTTCAATAAAAATATTTGAAACAAATGAATAAAACCCATCTCTGTGTGAAAATCTTTCCTGTGAATATTTCCTTTGGCATTACATTCAACTTTATAAAGTTTTCTGAAATCTGTGAATATAAATACAGTTTCTTCTAGAAAACCTAAACCTCAATGACACCATGGGCTTTTCCATCTGTTTCATACAAAGACTTGGCGGTATTCCAAATGACTAAAATAATTATTTCTTATAGATTGTACTTATTAAGGTTTTCAACAATACTGATGACTATATACAACACAGCCATATACAGTATCACACAATTTGTGATTTGTATTTTCCAAATAGAAAACACCCAAGCACAAAGAATGCAAATTATAAATATTGAAATGACCAATGCCATGCAGTAACCTCTTGCAAAGGATCCGTTATTAGCTAAGAAACTGTAGCATGCCAATTTATGCACCTTAGCAGCACCTTAGCTCTTTTGTCCTTTGTTGACTAAAAGAGAAAAAATAATATGCTCCGATATTTCACAGTCTCTTACTCTCATATAACTATAGTGTCATAGATAAAAAAAAGTAATTGACTTGTAAAGGATCATAATAACAGTGTTATTAGTCATTGGGTCTTCCAAATAAACTTAGCATGCAGTCATGCACAAAATTTAACAAATAAGGATTTGAGCATCTGCAGAGTAATGCAATAAAACAGAAAGTAAAGCTTTAAAATTTAAAATTAGGAAAAAGCACCAAGGATATAACTTAGCTGTAGACCCACGGGGAGGAAAAAAAACCTGCAAGACAAAAGCATAAAGAACAGTATGCATAGCATACTAGCTCATTATGATAAACTTACCATAGATCAAAGCCCCTGCAGCGGTCCCGGGACACACCATGTCTCTTACTAATGGGTATCGTGGGCTCCGGCACTGTGATTGGCTGGAGCTGCGATGACGTCACTTTCGTGCATGCGCACAGGAGTCGCCGGTAACGGCATGTCAGCTGAAGCACGAACGAGCCATGCTAATACAGGGGATATCTCCTAAACCGTGCAGGTTCAGGAGATATCCACGGTAGCTACGGGTAATACTGGTCCTCTTTACAGCTATAATCTTCTATTGCTGCATGGGTTAACTGCTTGGCTGCGTGAAAATCCAATACAAATTCTCAGATTATTCCCTCCTCTTTCAAACCCCATCCACTCACAGAATTATTTGCATTCTTTTCAAATAATGAAAAACATTCTATGAGTGTGGGGGGGGGGGGGGGTGGTCAAAATAGGAGAGCATAGTTAAAAAGTATGGATGCGATGTTCACACACATTCAGTTATAAGTGGATTTTAACTGCATGTGTGTGTGAAGATTCCATCCAGACTCTCCGATTATACCTTCCTTTTTTGTCCCCTGCACCCCCACCCCCCCCCTCTCATGGAACGTGTTGCATTTTTTCTTAAAAGGCAAGGAATTCTGAGAGAGGAGGATGGTGTATGGAAGAGGAGGGCATAGGACAGAGTGTTTAGATGAGATCTTCAGCTAGTCAAGCGGTTAACCCATGCAGCAGTGGAAGTTCATTGGTAAGTTATATCACTGGTGCTTTTTCCAAAAAAGAAAAGTGAAATTTGACTTGCCTTTAAGTTTCATATGTTGGTCATCTACCTGAGAAGAAACTCTTAAAGGTTGAAGTTCAAAATGTTTGACACTATATGTGTGAATAAATTACTAACACATTCTGGGTTTTTGAAAGTCTAAACACATTCATTCCGGGTGCACATAAATAATGTAAAGCAAGTAACTTAAAGTTACATAGAAATGGACAATGGCAATGGACCTGTATAGCACCTTGCAGCTAATTACATGTGCTGCACGAAGTGCCAAGGTTGCGCGCCCATGCAAAGATCCAGTGTCTGAAGCAAAAATATAGGCCTTGTATAATGTTGTTGTATCAATTGGATCCACTGTTTCTATAGTGTATTAGAGGGCAGTGAAAAGGTGATTGAAGAATCTGAAGTTAAAATAAGTAACTACTTAAGCGAAGAATCATTTATCCATAAGTGAGAAGAGGTCAAACACCTTAAGTTACTAGCAAAAAACTAGGGACTCACTAAGTTGGGTATGCCAGGAGGCATGTGCTCAACAGAGTTGCCAGTATCGTAAAGGTACCAGCCTATAACCAGGGTCTTTGAAGTCTGTGTCCTGTACTGTATAAATAAGATATATTTTTTCACTAAACTTCAGCTTTAAGTTACCCATGTTGTTCTTCCTGCTATCAAAATTTAACAGCTTTTTATTGCTTCCTTAGTTGAGTTACAACTCTGTAAAGATCAACTTTGCTGTCAAAAGAAGGTGTATGTGTATTCTGCCTGAATGTAACATAATCTTTCTTTCCTGCAATGGGCAAAGGAGGGAAGAACAAATTAAAAAGGTAAAGTTAATTTATGCAGAGCTGATATCTTGAGTTTGCCAGAGAGCTTTCAATTAGGAGTTTGCAACATTCTTTGTGTACAGTATTTTTAGAAGGCATAGCAAGACACTTTAAAGTGTATCAAATTCAGCTCATAGCTGTGTTCTAGTATTCAAAATGCAAAAGTACTGCTACATTTTTTAAATGAGGTGACTAAATAATTGTAGGCCCTATTTCAGACAGGTGGCAGACTTTGCTGCCCCCCTGAAAAGTGATCCACGTTGGATGGGTTTTCAGAAGGTGGTTGACAGGCACAGGCTGTTTAAACCCTGCAAAAACCAAATCACTGCACCACAACCGCATACAAAAACTGTTGTGCGGTGGCCCCATTCAATTGAATAGGTCATGTTTGGCAGTGGTACTGCTTGACGAATTTAACAATGGGTTTAATTTATTGATTTCAGGTACTTAAATAGTGCCAACAAATTAGGCAACCATTTTTCATGTAATATTAATAATAAACTTTATTGTATATAGCAGTGGTCATCAACTCCAGTCCTCAGGGCCCACTAACAGGCCAGATTTTATGTATTACCTTGGGGAGATGCAGAAAAGAATACTGCAATCATTGAGCAGCAAATTATATCACCTGGGATGTATTTCAGTTATCTTGCAAACCTGGCCTGTTAGTGGGCCCTAAGGACAGGGTGGAAAACCACTGGTATATAGAATTAAGGCTAGATTCATACTATTGCAAAGCGGGTTTTCCCACATCCAGTTTGCATAGCAGGAGATTGTGACTGGCACTCTATGCAGCTAGTTCACACATCTCCGCAGCAGCTCTGGTGCGAATTGCGCAGGAGTCCTGTGCGTCTATTGGTCCATTTCAGGTCCGAACTCAGCCAAAAACTCAGGCTGAAATCGGCCCTGAAACGGTGAATGGGGACACACCGGACTCCAGCTGTGATCTGGCGCTGTAACAGCTCTAGGGAACGGGAGTGAACCACAACTGCGGATGCAAGGATTTCAATGCTCTTCCACACAAACAGGAGTTTGGGGGTTCTCTAAATCATCTCTCTCTCACATAAAGATAAGCGTTGAGCTACTGAGCTTGGGCGCATTACAACATGCGACCAGAGCTTAGCGTTTAAAATTATAATATGTACTAAAGATTCCAATGCACAACTATACGTTAGTGATTATGAGTATTACATAGCGTTGTGCATTAGGCCACTAAGGTATAGAATATGACAACCCTTAGCATAGAAAGTTTAGGCGAACATGTTTAGGTCATATGGCGCAACTTTAGGGCATAGGCCCATATACAAGTAGCACTTATGTCAGCACGTAGTAAAGGCGTTGTAGTGACAACAAATAGTTGCATAAGAGTAGCAATTATAGCTTAGTTACTTTGAGAGTACACGTAGTAAATATAGGAGTTGTAGCGACTAAGGCCGCGTACACGCGATCGAACATGTCCGCTGAAACTGGTCCGTCGGACAGGTTCGATGGTTAGTACACAAAATCATCGGATCAAAAACCCTGGCATGCTTAGATTTAAGTCGATGCATGCTTGGAAGCATTGAACTTTGTTTTTTCATCACGTCGTTGTGTTCTACGTCACCGCGTTCTGGTCCGATGGGATTTTTGTCCAATGGTGTGTACACACATCAGACCAACAGACCACTTCAGCGTGGTTCGATGAAAACGGTCCGTCGGACATGTTTCATCGGACATGTCTGATCGTGTGTACGTGGCCTAGGAGTTGCAAATAAGCGGAAAATGTAGCTCAGGTAACAATAGTTGCATTGAGAGGCAATTATCAATGGTGACCCTAGGGGGGGGGGGCAGAGGGGGCCCTGATCCCCCCCTCCCCAACATTATGCCGTGCCCCACCATGTGCCATCCCAAAAATTTTTTTGCATTTTTCTGTTGTTGCATTTTTTGTATTTTGCTCGGGCCGCCGCTGGAGTAACAGTCTCTACTGAGAGGGAGAGCGTCCCTAGTCAGCTCTGAGAGGCATTCCTCCCCCCTCCCTCTGATCACTGACACTGCATAATGCGAGCGCTCACACAACCACAGCCGCCCGATCTGCTCCTTCCCCTGCATCCTCATTGGCACAGGGAAGAGCGAGTTGCAGAAAGGACTCCATGAGCACTGTAGGGGGGGGGGCAAGCCTTCATCTCAGTTACTGAAAAAACAGGAGGAGAGGAGAACCAGCCTGTAAATTCCGAGAGTGGTGACTGCAAGCTGAGCCGAGTGTCAGTCTGTGACACTCTTTCACAGCCCAGCGAGTCCAGCCACCCCCCTCACTCTCTTCACATATGAGCAGGGAGGAATACAGCTCCTCCTCCTTCTGCCAGTCCCACCCACACTATCCCGGTGTGCTGTATCTGAAAATAGGGGACATGGTGGGAAATATGAAAATCAGCAGCATTCCTGGCTGTTTGTGTGAATGATGCCTGAGATTCTAGCCTGGACCGTGGGTAAGTGTGTGCACTGCAGACTTTTACTTTTACTGAACTGCATTATCTCCATCCCGTCTCTCCCCCATCTGTCTCCCTCCCCCTCCAGTTTTTTCGAGACATTCACAATTTACTTTCACTTTTAGTTAGGCAGGTAATATACGGTGCACATTTCTTTCCTACATCCACAGATTGCAGGAAAGAAACTTGCATGATTCCCCCATCAACACAGACAGTGGTGACAAGGGAATATCCCTCCTGTCCAGCAATTGTATTCTCCCGACAAACAGTGATTACTACTAGTGGCTATACAGCAACCACTAGTAATAATAATAAGAGAATCTTATCAATGGTTCAAATCTCAGCCAGTTCCTGCTGGACCAGCTGAGATTTAAACTGTCTATGGCTGGTCTTAGCTCTTAGGCAGCCCATACATTGATCACTTTTTTTTCATTCAACTATTAGGTTGAATGAAAAAAAAAAAAAGAAATGATCCAATTCCCCCATCTACACATTATAGGTGGATGGGGGAATCCTCCCAGTGTGGACCAGTGCTGAAACAACCAGAGTTGCTGTCCTGCCCCGGCTATTCACAGGCCCCGGTGGCAGGACAACCTTTGCAACCCTGAGAGTTCTCCCACTGCTTTGGACCCTTATATTTTCTTTGTGTGCTGGTGACATACATCTCTTGTTTTCTGCCACCCTGGGGTATAGTAGGAAGGGAGCTCACTGCAGAACATGTGAAAGGGCCCGTTGTTGGATCGTAGTAAAGGGCCCCAGGACATATATATATATATATATATATATATATAATTGCATTTTATAGTTGGCCCCCCTACTTTTGTCCCTGTCCCCCCATGTGCCCCCCCCCCTAAATATGAAAGCTGGAGATGCCACTGGCAATTATAGCTGAGGTATCAATAGTTACATATGAGAGGCAATTATAGCTGAGGTAATTTGGAAGTAAATGTCCCTTTAAGATATTCCTTAGCAATGGAGCCATAGGCACAACAGTATATCCCAAATAGTATGTTGATAGGCAAAGGCCTAATAAATAACAGCAATTGAATTAGATAGAACATAAGCAGCAGATCTTCCTATGGCACTACAAGTGACACAATAGCTACTTATCCGTTTGCAGGCTTCAGTGTAGGAAGTAGGGATTCCATGGTGTAAGGTGTTCAGCAAGGAAGGCCTCAAGGTTGTCCCCAGCAATAGCTCTCTGTTGCAGTAGATGTAACAGCATCAAAGTAGTAGTTGTTGCCTGGAGTGGTGTAGAAGCATAGGGAGTGATGCAGTCCAGGGAATACTGGTATCTTTAATAGTGGATGCCTCCAGGATGGCAGATAAGGCTGGTAGCCTAGCCGGCTACGGCCGACAATAATAGAACAATATTTGTAGCGTAAATGAATGCCTTTATAGGCAGGTATCAGGCCTAGTGCATTAGCACTAATTCAAAAGACCGCCGTACTCCACGACGCACTTCCACGTTCCACTCTGGAACGCAGCACGGCGCCGGGCAATGACGTCATCGCGCCTGTTACTAGCAAAGAAAAGGTGCGTGGAGCGCTTGTTATAACAGGGAGCAGGCGGCGCAACGGCCCCTGTTACAGGCGCGTGCTAAAGTTACTGTAGATTCTCAAAGTGCTTTACAAAGAAAAGACACAAGAAATACACAGGGTAAAACAAAGGAAAAAAGGAACAATTACATGAAAGCTAGTCTAAAGAAAAAAGGTTTTTAGATTTGATTTAAATTAGTTTGGAGAAGATGACTGTCTGATGTTCTTTGGAAGTGAATTCCAGACTGGAGCATAACAGGAGAATGCTCTGTCTCCCATAAAGTGTAGGTGAGTAGGGGGCACACATAAGACCAGAATTTAAAGAGTTTTGTGAGGGGGGAGTAAGTTGATAAAATTAGGTGAGAAATTAGGTCATCTCTCTGCTTGCTCGCCCGCCTTACCAGCCTACCTGCCAGCCCGATCACCAGCCAGCTCACCAGTCTGCTCGCCTCATCAGTCTACCCACCAGCCCCCAATTTTTTTCTGGGGGGGGAAATTGCACCCCCTGAATAGGGATAATATGATCACTTGTACCAGACCTAGTAAGGATCTAAAGTAAATACACCAGTGAGTAGAGCAGGGGTGCCTAACCAGTGGCCCGGGGGCCACATGTGGCCTGTGGAGCCCTCTGATGTGGCCCGTGACCTCCTGCTCTGGGATGGAATAGTAATAGAATACTGTTATTAAAGGTAAGTTTTTTACTTAAATCACAGTGTATATATGGACATATCTGTTCTGCAGTGGTTATTGGGCTGCTTTCAAACTGATCCGCATGTGCAGAGCAGTGCACCTGCGTGTTACCTGCACTGAGCCAAAGGCCCCTTTGACACGGTCAGTCCAACCCAATTGGACCCTCCATTCACTTCTAAGGAGTAGCAGATGTAAATGGACTTGTGTACCTACCTCCAATCCGATCCGCAAAAAAAAGTAGAGTGGGCTCTATAGCGTAGAGTGGGCTGCCATCCACCCGCTTTGCTCATTGTGGCCCGCGACCCATTACTCAGTCACTTAGGTTAACCTCGCTCTTTAAAAGGTTGGGCACCCCTGGAGTAGGGCATTGCAGTAGTCAAGTCGGGAGAACACAAATGTATGGATATGCATGCATGGATATGATATGTATGCAGGAGCCGCTGGATAGATTTGGGTCGGCCTGTTACCTCTATAGCTTCGATGTCTAGGGTAGTTGAAGAGAGTAGCAATGATGGAATGTCCTAACAACAGGTGTCTTTTCTTATGCTTTATTTTACCCAACACGGTAAAACAATAAACAAAGATAAAGTTGAATAAGAAAAGATGGATGAGGAGAAAAGTAGCAGATTCAGGCCTACAAGTAGCAGAAGCAGCCCTGCTTCAAATGACACTTTACTTTCGTCGCCACTCCAGCCGGAGTTGGTATAGTGTACCTGGACAGGCCTCTTACACCGACCTGGCAGCCAGGGTATCACTCAGAACCTTGTGGGAAAACAAGCCTCTGCCACAGACCCTTCCCTAGAATGTAGATCATAAGGTAAATCTTCCTTAGAGAATTTAGGGCCTGAATCAAACCTTAGGTAGTTCTCAGTTGGTCACCGACTGACAGGTTGCTGACATCCAACCTCTCAGTGTCCGGTCACCTCGATCCCCGATGGTTCGCTCCAGTGCTGTTGGATCACCAGCCTCTCATTGGTGCTCCTCAACTGTACTCCCCACCGAATAGCCAAACGTAGCACCCACGCCCCGGCCAGGTAGTCGATAACGCTAGGAGCGCGGTGATGTACGGTCACCCTAAAGGTGGGTGCCGCACCAGGAACCAGAAGCCTGCCTAATGGCGTCTGCTCAGAAGTACTCTCCCCCAGCATGCCTTGCGAGGGAAAACCCCTCCCGATTGGCTGCTGGCAAGAGACACTCCAGCCTAGACTCCACTGCTGCCACCTATCACCCTAGGGTGGGACAACAGAATGAGCCCACAGCACAGCCCAGCTGAAACAGAGACCCAATTTAGTCAAATCACTGGATGAGAGCTAAATAACTCTCTCATCCCCCTTAAATTTAGGAATAGCACCTGTACTGAAAGTACACAGGCGCTACATATGATAGCATAGGACACAGTCAAGCAATATCTCTCAAGTAGAAAAAAATATGTTTTCACAGCATTTTGTACATGTAGAGCAAAGGTTAAAATAGCATCAAATACATTTTTAATTTAGACGAAAGCTCAAGTACAGTGTCATTTATAAAAAAGCTACCAGGACTGGCCTTATATAATTGATGGGGGTGCCAATAAGCATGACTTCAGTTTTGTCATCATTTAATTGAAGCTAATTTTGGGCAATCCATGTATTTATATCACAAATACAGTTAGACAGAAGAGAACCAGCCAAAGTAGAATTCAGTTTAGTGTGGATGTATAGGAGTGTCATCAGCATAGAATTGATAATTGAGCCCATGTGATTTAATCAGTTGGCCAAGTGAAAACAAGCCAATGGAACTTGGAATCTAACAAGAGAAACAAAGTAAAAGTGATCAGAAAACCATTTCAGAGCCGATTCTGAGACTCCAAATATGATTTCAAGGCAAAAGAGTAAAATGTTGTGGTCTACGGTATCAAAGGCAGAACTAAGATCCAATAGAATAAGAATAGCTAGTGAGCTGAAATCTGAAGTTAACAGAAGGTCATTAGTGACTTTGACCAAGATGGTTTCTGTGCTATGCATTTGCCGAAAACCAGATTGGAGGTCATTTAAAGACAGGTGGTTATGTAACTGAGATATCATAGCAAATGGATCTTGGAAAGGAAGGGTAAGTTAGATATGGGATGAAAGTTGTTTAAATAGTCCAGAGCCATGTTGGGTTTTGTACCAGGGTGATGTCAGTTTTGAGGATTGTTGGTACAAAACTACAGAACCGGTGCTAAGGGGGTAATTTTTTTTTTTATTGAGAATAACGGGGCATATAGAATTAAAACAAGATTTGGGAATAGGATCAAGTATGCAGGTGGATAATTTTATATTAGAGTCCAATTTATTCAGAGAGGCAGAGTCAAGTAGAAAGAAGTGGGAAACCACTAAAATTGCATGACTCAAGAAGTGATGAAGAAGAAATTTGTGCGTGTGCTACCTTATAGTGTAAATTTTTCGAGGAGAAAAAAACCTAAGAATGTATTACAGAGCTGTGTCGAGGCTGGTAATGTCAAGGGACAACAAGGTTTTAATAATCTATCAATAGTGCAGAAGAGTTGTCTAGGTTTGCTAAGATTTTTTTTCAATGGCATTGTAGAAATAAGTGGGTTCGCCAGTCTCCTTATAGTCACAGAAATGGTCCTTCCAAACCTGATAATAAACATTCAGGCTAGAACTGTGCCACCCTGCGCTCAAGCCTCTGTGAGACTGCCTTCACTGATGACAGGTGGTCATTATACCACAGAGCTTGATGGGAAAATTGTCAAGAAAAGTTGAAAGCGTATGAATAAGGGGCATTTATTTTGTCAACAAGGGTGTCAGAAAAGGAGATGCATGAAAGGGAGGAAGTAACAGAATTAGCAAATCTTTGGTAATCAGTAGAAGCCCAGTTGATATATATATATATATATTTTACAGATCCAGACAGCGAAGTGTTATGCCGCGTACACACGATCATTTTTTGTGATGAAAAAAAAACAACGTTTTCTGTGAAGTAAAAAATAACGTTTTTGAAACGTCACTTTTCAAAGACGATGTTGCATACACACCATCGTTTTTTTAACAAAAAGCGAGGTTACGTTCACCACTCTTTTCCATTGAAGCTCGCTTCATAACTAGCTTCTGGGCATGCGCGGGTTGAAAAACGTCGTTTTAAACGACGTTTTTGCTACACACGGTGACTTTTTGTGAAACAAAAATAACGTTTTGAAAAACGACACAAAAAATTCAAGCATGTTGGAATTTTTTTTGGGTCATTTTTTAAAAGACAAAAAACAACGTTTTGCCCACACACGATCGATTTAAATGACGTTTTAAAAAACAAAGTTTTTTTTCATCGCAAAAAACGACCGTGTGTACGCGGCATTAGAAATACCTAATTCCAGATTGAAAAGAATGGGAAAGGAAAGAGAGTAGCCATTTAGGCTCTCCTTTCCTTATGGGTCCACGGCATGGGCAGCAGGTTTTATTTAGTTAAAAGTAAGGGTCATTGAGGGGTCAGGCTTCAGGTCAGAAAGTCAGTCAGTTTAAATGGGTGAAGGAAGTTAGGGGTTAATGATGATTAATAAGTGAGATCAGCTGGATCAGTGGGTTCTGGAGGTTAGGGTAGACTAGGTCAGTGGTTGGCTAGCAGTAGTCAGATGGTTCAGGGAAGGTTCTGGAACCCAGTTTTGGGCCTATATAGGGGCCTGGTTCTGTTTGGACCGGCTGCCTTTTTTATCACAGGATCCAGCCGGAGGAGCTCCCCGCCTACATCATCACAATGGAAGCCCTGCTACACCAACTGTTGTCCAGAGCAGAACATGCGGGGGGAGAAGAGTGAATACGCCACTGTTTGTCCCTACCTATGGATCCCCAGCAAACCATCATCAGCAATCCGGTTCCAGAGTCGGCAGCGGGTCCCAGCGGAGCGGTCTCACCCCAGCAGCAGCCATGTCAGCTAGACGGAGCAGCGTGCTCATTGGTTGCCTTCCCTGAAATCGCAAGGTCGAATGACGTCTATGAAGAGGACGGCGCAGAAACGAGATCCAGCAAACAGAGGCGGTCCCTTAGGAGAAGCACGTGTCCCGCTCCACCCAGGCCCAGCAACGGTAGCCTGGATGGGTTTCTTTTTTTTCTTTTTTTCTTACAGGGAACAGAGCCATAGCCCAGCAGTGCCCCGTTGGGGCTCGGACGGAAAGGCAGGAGCGCTGCAACGCCAGCCAGGGAGATGTCACCGCAGCCTGGGACATCTGGGAGCAGCCAAACAGCCCACAGAGGCGGCAGAGGTGGTCACAGTGTGACAAACCTGCCTGCACAGCGCAAGGAGCAGCAAGCACACAGTATACCTGTGTGGTGTGAGGTGCCAGCAGCCCCTGGAGTTCGTCCTGCTCAGGGAGCAAGGGGTGAGTTCTTTACAGTATCCCAATTGTCTAATCCGGGGATCTTCGGGCTGCAGCCCTCCAGCTGTTGCAGAGCTACACATCCCATGAGGCATTGTAAAACTCTGACATTCACAGACATGGCTAGGCATGATGGGAGTTGTGGTTTCTGGGCAGCTGGAGGGCCGTGGTTTGAAGACCCATGGTCTAATCTTTCTGCATCAATTGAGCAATTATTAACGGTTATGAGAGCAAAGTTTACCTCAGAGGTTAAGGAAGCTGGAGTCTGGTCAGCTGACCTCTTTCCTGTGTCTCAGCCTGTCTGTGTGATGCCTAAGGATTGTACAGCTAAGAGCATGACAGAAGGCAGTGTAAAAGAATGCATGCTTTGTCTCCTGTCACCTCTGGGGTTTCCGTTTAAATTTAAGCATGAGGAAAAATCTGGAAGGGGGAATTTACTGATTTGTGCAATTCTTTCTCCTGCTTCCAGGGATAATCCAAGGTTTGATAGGAGGGAGGAGAAGTTGGTGGGCAGAAACCAGTGATTAAATCATTCTGTGTTTGGTTACAGGCTTTTGTCATCTATGCCAGCATTTTATGTGAGAGGTATCCTGAGAAAAGACCCCTATTATTCCAGCACACTGACATAATCTTAGAACCTTATAGGAGCTTCAGTGGTTTAGCATGGTTAACATATGATGAGGCTTTCAGGCAAAAGCGGCAAGTTCAACCGTCATTACAATGGGGATCTAAGGATGTTGGTCTCTGGCTTAATTTATTTTGCCTCAGAAACAGTTTTTTCTCCCAGCCAGGTGCAGCCACAGCTTCAATAGTGCATATAAGAAAGGCCATGCTACGCCTTCAATGACTCCCATTGTAAATGGTTAAATGCATACAAATACAAACATGAATGCGCTTTTTGTACAAGGATTCACCCAATTTCAAAATGTTTTTTCGGAAACTACAGGCAGTTCCCTCAATGATCAAATTGATTCAGATGACATATCCGTGTCATATTATTCATTCGACCTGGCGATCGGCAAGCTTTGCATTTTAAGGAAGAACGCATTGATGTCCAAAGCGGACATACATTCAGCATTTCGTTTACTCCCGTTGCACCCAGAGGGTTTTTTATTTCCTTGGGTATTTATTTTGAAGAAAATCATTTATTTCAAAAGCATTACATATGGGATGTTCAATTTCCTGTTTTTATTTTGAAGCATTCCCAACTTTTTTGGATTGGGTGGTCGGCACGGTAGCAGGTTCCGATCAGTTGATTCATTTTTGTTTTTGTTTAGATTACTTTTTATTCTTGGGTGCAGGGGAGGGGGTTCAGCGGATTGCTCAACCCTGCTGGCAGCATTTATACAGGTAAGCAGCTATTTCGGGGTCCCTCTGGCCCAGGATAAGACTGTTCTCCCCACAACAGGCATACATTTTTAGGAATAGCTATAGATTCTGCCAACATGGAATTCAGGTTGCCAGATGACAAAATCTATAAGTTATTACAGCTGCTGAATTTATTTCTAAAGAAGAGGAAAGCGACGCTAGAAGAGCTGCAATCCCTCCTAGGTCAGTTAGCCTTTGCTTCCAGAGTCTTACCCATGGGTAGAGTGTTTTCTCATGGGCTTTACGCAGCCATGTCAGGTCTAAAGAACCCAACGGCACACATTAGGCTTACAACTGACATCAAACAAGACCTTTCAGTATGGTTAAAGTTCTTGGAGAATTTTAATAGTGAGACATTATGGCAGCAATTTTTTTTTTATTCTGGACAGCAATTTTCTCTTGGAAACTGATTCAGCAGGTTCGGTTGGTTTCGGGGCAGCTTGGGGGAACCACTGGTGTGCAGAATCTTGGCCCGACAGGTGGGTTATGCAGGGTTTCTCCGAAAACATTGTTCTGTTAGAATTATTTCCGGTGATCGTAGCACTAGAAGTATGGGGGAAATCTTTTTCGAATAGAAAATATTGGTGAGTACAGACAACAAAGGAGTTTTGTTCGCAGTGAACGCATTATCATCTAAATCTCCGCCGGTAGTTTCTTACTTGCGTTATTTGGTGTTTCTTTGTTTGAAATGAAAAATCTGGTTGAAAGCTAAATACATTCCTGGCAAGACTAATAACACTACTGATGCTCTTTCTCACCTACAGATGGACCGGTTTTCGAGTTGCTCCCAGGGGCAGATCCAGTGGGTTTGGGTTGTCCTCCCCATCTATGGGCTCTAATTTAATGTTGCAGTGCTTTAAAAACTCTGTGGCTCTCTCTGCATGGGAAAGCTATGTTTCATCTTGGTTTTTATGGTCAGCCTTTTTAACTTCTTTACAATAGTTTTTTTTCTCAATTTTTAACTTCTTTAAGGCTTTCTGTGTCAGACTACTCAGAAGTTTTAATATTATCATTCCTGGGTTTCTCTGATTCAGAGGCGCTTCTCGTGGTCCCACATTAGTAAGACACATCTCCTCTTTGCCATAGTTTTTTCTCAATCAGGCAGGTTTTGAAGGGGTATAGTAAGGGTTCCTTTAGGAAGGATGCAAGGTCACCAGTTACCCCAGCTATTTTATCACAGCTTTGCGCGGCTGCTTCAGCGGTTTGTTTTTCAGAGTATGAAGCAATTTTGTTTAGTGCTATTTTTGTTATCACGTTTTTTGTGCCTTTAGAATTTCCGGATTACTTCCGTCATCCAAGAATGACTCCTCGGGAATCTTATTGTCCGGGGTATCCTTTATGGAGGCTAATTTAAGGTTGTTTGTAAGGTACAGCAAAACAGATTCATTGGGAGTAGGAGCATGGATTTCGTTGATGAGGTATGTAATGGTGGAGATTTGCCCAATAGTTAGGCTACAGGAGTATTTGCCGGTCCGTCCGCCAAATAATGTTTTATTGATCATTCACAGGGACGGTTCCCCGGTATCTGTTTATCAATTTTCATCAGTCTTAAAAAAGTGTATTTCACGCAGTCATCTTGGTAAGGTCAAGATTACATCTGATTCGTTTTGAATTGGAGCGGCCACTGAGTCCGCTAGGATTGGTCTTGAAGAGAGTGCCATTAAGAAAATTGGGAGGTGGAAATCGGATGCTTTTAAGCTTAAGGGTCCTTTCACACGGAGCGGACCGTTTTTCGGTCCGCTCCGTGTGCCCGTCAGCTCAGCGGGGGGGTCTCCGCTCAGCTGTCGGCGGACAGGGCGGTCCCCGCACACTGTGCAGGGACCACCCCATCTCTCCTCCGCTCTCCCCTATGGGGAGTCGGATGGAAACGGACTGTCTGTCTGTTTGCATCCGATCCGTTTGGCCGGACGGAAGAAAAATAGGACATTCTTCCGTCCGCAAAAACGGAAACGGATCCGCTCCCATAGGGAAGCATTTCAAGTCCGTTAACGGACTTGTAATTAGCGGACCGTTCGTCCGCTAGTGTGAAAGGGCCCTTACATTCATCCTTATTAATGTGTTAATTTATTTCAGGTTTACAACGGTCTGTTTGTGAGCAGCAAGCAGGACATACTCTGAAAACCTGGGTTTGGACCCTTCTACTTTCAGCATCAATTGGTATGGTCGCAGAGGAATGGTATGGGATGATTTGTTTTTTGAGTTGGGCAGGTTATACGCACATTTTCCTCCTCCAGACATACTGGTCCTTCACATTGGGGGTAATGATATTGGATGGTTAAGAACGTTTGATCTAATTAACAATATGAAGGATGCCTTTAAGTTTTTGAAATTGGTTTCCCCGAATACAGTTTTGATTTTTTCCGAGATAATTCTAAGTTTGTGTTGGTTGGAATCTGCAGTTTCAGACCTTTAGAGAAAGTGAGTAAGCAAATTAATAAAGCTATTGATAAGTTCTTGGCCTCCGGGTTGGGTTTTTTCCCTTAGGCATTTTGAATTGGAGGGCGGTTGTCAGGGCCTTTATAGGACAGATGGGGTACATCTGTCAGATATTGGCCTTGATATTTTTAATATGAATCTTCAAACATGCATAGAGGTGGCCGCGGTCTGGGGTGTTGGGGACAGTAGGGCCCCTGAATGCCCCTCTCCTTCTGTCGTTTGGGAGAGTTGGAAATAAATTTCAAGTGTGATGTTAAAACGGCTCGAGTCTCAGTGGCTGGGCTGTGGATGGTGATGGAAAGTTAATCGATGGATATACATTTATGAGTATGTTATATGATTTTATGAATTATTACCTTTTTATTAAAACCAGTGAATCAGGCTGTGGCCAAATGAATTCCAAAGTATATATATGAATTTAATATATGGAATGTTGTGTTTAATCTTCAATAAATATTTGAATGATTTCCGTTGTAGTTTGTTTATTCCTCTTTGCATGTTTGTTTTCGGGGTGTATGCATAATGCCTGTGGTCCCATAGCTAGTTAGTTAGACAGTCCTAAGTCAAGGCAATAGCAGTCAGAGATAAAAAAAAAGCCATGAGCAATGATGAGGTCCAGGGTGTGTCTTGATATGGCCAAGGTTGCAAACAATTGAGATAAAGCAGAGTTCTACCCAAAAGTGGAACTTCTGCTCATCTGATTCCGATCCCACAATTAGCCATTTTTGGGGGGAGGGGGACATAATACCTGTCTTTTTGACAGGTATCCTTTCCCACTTCTGGGAGTCTGGGCCGTGGGGCTCCCTCCTCCTCCCTCCTCCTCCTCCAGCCCAGTAGGAGAGAGGATCAGGCCTCGTGCATGCACAGTAGGGTTCCCGTCGTGAAGCCGAAAGACTACACTGCCAGGTTCTCTTATCCGCAATGGCGGAGGCAGAACCCAACAGCTGATGGAAACATCAGCTGTGGGTGTCGACATTTCTGAACTCCAGGACAGGTAAGTGTCCTATTATTAAAAGCCAGAAGCTGCAGTATTTTTTTGGACGGAACACCACTTTAAGGAAAGAGGACCAGTGCAGTTCAAGGAAAGAGGTCCAGTGATTGAGGAAAGATTCAGAGGTAAGTCAGCAGCAAGCTGGGGCAGATTGCAAAACAGGGAGCAGACATTCAGTATTCAATCCAGGGAATCTAAAATCAAAAAAATCAATCCTAGTAATCAGAATCTGAGTTTCAAAATTTGAAATTAGAATTTAAGAACAAAGTTAAAAAAGTTGTAATCGGTGTGAGGAGTGGCAGCAAAACATGCCAGCGTTCCCTTCACAACCAGGAGGAGAGCTAGGAAAGCTCCTGCCACCTCAGAAGTCAATAGTACATTTACATCAGTCCTCCCTCAAATAGCTTACAATCTAAGGTCCCTAAATCATATTCATACATACACATAAAGTGAAAAAGTATTTATACCCTTTGAAATTTTCCACATTTTGTCATGGTACAACCAAAAACGTAAATGTATTTTATTGGGTTTTTCATGTGGAGAGTGTCTGTGGAACAACAAAGATTGGCTATATTGGTATTTGGCTCCATCCATCTTCCCATTAACTCTGACCAGTTTTCCAGTCCCTGCTGAAGATGTGTAGTTCCAGTTTTCCGCCAAACATAGCTTTCTGTTTTTAAGCCTAAAAGTTCAATTTTGGCCTCAGCTGACCTGAGCACATTTTGCCACATGTTTTCTGTGTCTCCCACATGTCTTCTTGTAAACTGCAAATGGGTCTTCTTATGGATTTCTTCTTGCCACTCTATAAAGGTCAGATTTGAGGAGTGCACGACTAATGCCTTGTACACACGATCAGAATTTCTGTCAGGATAAACTCCGACTGATTTTTCAGACAGAATTCCGTTCAAGCTGTCTTGCATACACACTGTCACATCAAATTTGACCGTCAAGAATGCGGTGACGTACAACACTACGATGAGCCAAGAAAAATTAAGTTCAATGATTCCGAGCATGCGTCGACTTGATTCTGAGCATTTCCATTGTAAAAAACATGTTCTCTTTCTAAGTCTGTCGGAATTCCCGAAGGAAAAACTCTGATGGGGCACACACATGGTTGGAATATCCGATGAAAAAAGTCTGACTTTTTTCATCAGAAATTCCAATCGTGTGTACATGGCATAATAGTTGTCCTGTGGACAGATTCTCCCACCTGAGCTGTGGATCTCTGCAGCTCCTCCTAAGTTACAATGGGCCTCTTGGCTGCTTCTCTGATTAATGCCCAGCCTGTCAGTTTAGGTAAATGGCCTTGTCTTGGTAGGTGTGCAGTTGTGGCATACTCTTTCCATTTTCAGATTATTTTATAAACTAACCCTGCTTTAAACTTCTCCACAACTTTCCTTGTCAAAGTATTTTATTAATTGAACAAGAAAATCAAGTACATAACATGTATGATACCTACAGTCCCGATCAAAAGTTTAAGACCACTTGAAAAATGGCAAAAAAATCATATTTTACATTGTTGGATCTTAACAAGGTTCCAAGTAGAGCTTCAAAATGCAACAAGAATAAATGAGAGTGAGACAAAACATGTTTTGAGCATTCAATTTAATGAAAACAATGAATAAACTGAAACAGGCTGTTTTTCAGGTGATCAAAAGTTTAGGACCACACCTCCAAAAAATAAAAATAAACCCCCCAAAACAGCAATCCAACTTCCAAACATTAACTAAGTAATGCGTAGCTCCCCTGTTATTGTTGATCACTTCAAAATTTTGTTTCGGCATGCTTGATGCAAGCATTTCCATGAGGTGAGTGGGAACATTTCTCCAAGTGGTGAAGACAGCCGCACGAAGGCCATCTACTGTCTGGAAATGTTGTCCATTTTTTAAACTTCCCTTGCCATCCATCCCCAAAGGTTCTCAATTGAATTTAGATCAGGGGAAGATGCAGGATGGGCCAAAAGAGTGATGTTAATCTCCTGAAGAAGTCCCTTGTCCTGCAGGCATTGTGTACTGTAGCGTTGTCCTGTTAAAAAACTCGTTACCACACAGATGAGGGCCCTCAGTCATGAAGAATGCTCTCTGTAACATCTGGACATAGCCAGCGACCGTTTGACACCCCTGCACTTCTTGAAGCTCCATTGTTCCACTGAAGGAAAAAGCACCCCAGACCATTATGGCGCCCCCTCCACTGTGGCGCATAGAAAACATCTCAGGTGGGATGTGCTTGTCATGCCAGTAACGTTGGAAACCATCAGGACCATCAAGGTTAAATTTTTTCTCACCAGAGAATAAAACTTCCTTCCACCTTTGAATGTCCCATGTTTGGTGCTCAGATGCCGTATTATGGTCATGGGACTGCAGTCAGCACCAGTAAGGGCCTTAATTTGGGTTGGGGATTGTCCAGTGTCTTGATGAGAGACCCTGCTTATGCAGTTCAGCAACCCGACCACGCTCAAAAAGGGAGAGTTTTTTTGCCTTTGCCATCACAACGTGTGACTACCTGACAGATAATGACAATGAATCCACATCTTTGCACAGATTTCGCCTTTTAAAGGCATGTGGTCCTAAACTTTTGATCAGCTGAAAAACAACCTGTTTCAGTTTAATCGTTATTTTCAATAATTGAATGCTCAAAAAAAATTTTGTCTCACTCTCATTTCTTCTTGTTGCATGTTGAAGCTCTACTTGGAACCTTGTTAAGATCCAACAATGTAAAATATGATTTTTTGCCATTTTTCAAGTGGTCTTAAACTTTTGATCAGGACTGTATTATAATGAGTAATACAAATACAACAGATTTGAAAAAAAACTCCATGGTCCACTGTATAGCTACGTATAAGTAAATTATATAAACACTACAGAGAGAATAAAAGTAAATTAGTTCATAAAACATATTGGTGACTGTAGTGAGAAATGATGCTATTGTATAGATTATTTACTTGGACCTGAACTATTGAAAAATACGTATGCAAAATAATACTTTATTTACTGTATAGAATAAAAAAAAAAAAAGAAAAGAAATAAGGCAGAACAGAAAGATACACAATAAAAGGGGAAACGCAAGAAATGGATAGGATAGAGTAGTAGGAAAAAAAAGAAGGAAGTACAGAAGTCCACTGAGATGGTTCGAGTAACATGGCTTTAGGCCTGAGGGCGTAAAAAGAACATTATAATTTTCCCAATAACGAGTAGGGTAACACCCATCCTCTGAAAGTTTGGGTTTGTAAGTCACTTTTAACTAAATAGGGCTTTCAGCTACCATGGCATAAGAATTGAGTTATCACAGAATGGTGGTAGATGATAATTAATCCAAGGAGTTCTGATTTTTTCAAAGACAGGAATTTGGTCCCTTTCTATTACTAACATTTTGGCATGAGACATGAAGTCATTTAGTCTGCATTTGGTCTCGGATATCTCTAGGTTAGGGGTCCTCCAAGCCCTTGCTATTGTTTCTTTTCCACAACTTTATCCCTGACCTGTCTGGTGTGTACCTTCATGATGTGATTTGTTCACTAAGGTTCTCTAACACACCTCCGAAGGCTTCACAGAACAGCTGTATTTATACTGAGATTAAATTATACACAGGTGGACTCCATTTACTAATTAGGTAACTTCTGAAGGCAATTGGTTCCACTAGATTTTAGTTAGGGGTATCAGAAAAAAAGGGAGCCGAATTGAAATGCACGCAACACTTTTTATTTATTTATGGGTAAAAAATAAATAAAACCATTTAACATTTTCCTTTTACTTCACAATGATGTGCCACTTTGTGTTGGTCTATCACATAAAATCCCAATAAAATACATTTACATTTTTGGTTGTAACATGACAAAATGTGGAGAATTTCAAGGGTTATGAATACAGGAGCCAATTAACCTACCAGCATGTGTTTGGAGTGTAGGAGGAAACCAGAGTTCTACGAAAGAAACCTACACAGACACAAGCAGAACATACAAACTCCAGGCAGGAAGCCATGTCATTTAGATTGGCAATCAGTGGATGGTAAAACCACAGCTTAACAACCCGGTTTTACAGCTTGGCTGCTCATGTGAAAGAGCCCTTAGCCCAGGTTCACAGTAAGCTGCAGGAATAAAGCCGTGCGAGTTCAGCTGAAAGCACACGATTTCAGCATGTCAGTTGTAAATTCGCTGCGATTTCAGAAACATCTGTGCATGTTTTTGCACAGATGTCAATGTAAATTGCAGCACAAAATCGCAAAAAGTAGTACAGAAACTGCTTTTTGAAATCAGTGAAGCACCGCAGATGTGGCATTGCACCGATTAGGACAGTGTCATTGCCGCCGATTTGACAAGACAAATCGCATGTCAAAATGCTCCAGTGTGAACCAGGGTTTACTCTTTATACGTTGAGTTGCGGCGATTAGGACGGTGCCATTGCCGGCAATTGCCGCCGATCTGACAAGACAAATCGTATGTCAAAACGCTCCAGTGTGAACCAGGGCTTACTCTTTATACTATTAATAGAAATATGAATTTGAAACTGTTTAACTGTCAACAATTTTTTTTTCTTTTGCCATATTTAAAGAGGTTTACTGCAAATTTGAATGTTCATATATATTTAACAGGCAGGCAGACTGATAAATAATCTTAATGATAAAGGTAAAATTGCATTTTATAATTTTAGAAAACATAATGCTATTCACAATTAGGAGTTCAGCTCTGACACAATACATTCTAGTGCTTGTCACACGCTCTAAAAGGCACCTATTTGATTTATGTGAAAACACAATTTGCCTTGGACAAACTGAGGCGAGTACAAGTTTAACATAGCTTGGCTTATTTACATCTTCACATTTTTTTTCTGCCAAGTCAGCAGCAAAAAGTCTAAACAGTCCTATTACAAAATATGGAAAATGACAACAAAGAAAATTAATGTACTTTAACTGCACTATATACTTGTGCTTGGCCAAAGAAAATCTGCCTTGAAATACTGCTGTAACACCTTAAAACAATATGAAAATAGATAGTTCACCACAGAAGCCTACAAAACAAATGAATTTGTTCCAACAAGACAATACTCTGCAGCATGCAGTTAACTGGATACAACTTATTTTGACCTGTTTCTGGAAATGTTGTCCAAGTGAAGGTCCCAAGAGAGAGCTCCATGGTGTTCTCACCTCAGTCCCTCACAATCTATAGACCTCATCACTAAAAGCACACATCATTCATGCTTTTGGCAGCTGTTTCAAGGGAGAGGCCAAAATGCTTAAAAACTGAACTTTCTGTCACCCCGCGTTTGTCTTGTAAGAAATATATAAAAAAAAAAAAGAATGGAAATTTCTCTCAATCCTGTGTTTGTTTGCATTTTAAGTATGTATGAAATAAAAACTCTGAAACTGAAATGGAAACTTCGAGCAAACAATTGGTGTGAAATTCTGTAAGTCAACAGTGCAAGCAATGTTATCTATTAGAAAAGTGATGGCACGTTTGACATATACTGTATTGCTATTATCATAATCAGTCACAAAACTGTCATCCTGGATACACACCAACCATATGGTCATCAGTCACATGCATTGTAATTATATTTTAAATCAAATATTTTAATGACTGCTAATCATGTATATCCACAATGAGTGCTTCCATTGTAATGCAATCTACATTTACATCTAGCATGAACTGCTATCAGTGATATCACTTATTATGGTATAATTACTAACAAATCTCTACGTTTATATGACCAATGAAACCTCTTGTTCTAGACTCCACTAAACAATCATCACTCATGTAGCATATAATGTAATTAAATCCCACCCATTGTGATGAAGTATGCTACTCACTGTGATAATATCAGTGTCATCTGTTATGATTTTCATTGTTGCAACTCCATTCACAAATAATGTTGCTCTGACAAATGATGTCTTAAGAGATGTCACACTTTTCAATGTTAGTGATGGTGAGACAGCCATCACACAGTGTTCCCAGGCATGTGTGCTTAGTATCCCATGCTATGAAAGTAAAGGATGCTCCTTGTTCAGCCATCAATAATCTTTCAGAAAAAAATATTCAAAGCATTTATTTATTTTTGAACAATGTTGTAATTCAACCATTCACCAATGCTTTTGTGTCTCCTTTCAACACTATCTAGGCTTTCATTAGACCTTATGAAGTTTCCATCCATCTCCCTACAGAACTCTGGATAATTCTGGCAAAAAGGAAGCTGTGCTTGCTGCCTACCAAGTACCATTCTATGAAACCTTTTCTAGACCTCAGTCCAATATTCTCCTCATATATATTTGTCACCTCCTGCACAGTTAGACAAAGAGATGTGTTTCAGCTGCTTGCCTCTATGCAAACTTCCAAGAAATCCACCCATAGATACACCTTTCATCACCTTTTTTTTGTTATTCTCCCCAACTTCCCTTTAACCACTTAAGGACCCGCTCATGTACATTTACGTCGGTACTTTAAAGATGGATATCTCGGTAACGGCAGCAGCTGCTGCCACAACCGAGGTATCCATCTTTAGTGTGAGCGGTCCTGTACGCCAGTGGTCATCAACCTTGTCCTGCAGGGCCCACTAACAGGCCAGGTTTGCAAGATAACTGAAATACATCACAGGTGATATCATTTGCTGCTCTAGTGATTGCAGTATACTAGTCTGCATCTCGCCAAGGTAATATATAAAACCTGGCCTGTTAGTGGGCCCTGCAGGAATGGTTGATGACCACTGCTGTACGCGATAATGGCGGTCTCTGCAGGGGAATTGGCCGCGAGATGTTTACATTCCTTGTAATAGGAATAAAAGTGATTACATTTTTTTTTCAGTGTAAAAAGTTTTAAAATAAATAAAAATAAAGAAGAAAACAAAACAAAAATGTATAAAGCGCCCCGTCCCGATGAGCTTGCGCGCAGAAGCGAAAGCATACGCCAGTAGCGCCTGCATATGAAAACGGTGTTCAAATCACACAAGTGAGGTATTGCCATGATCATTGGACCGAGAGCAATAATTATAGCACTAGACCTCCTCTGTATCTCAAAAAATGCAACCTATAGAATTTTTTAAACGTCGCCTATTGAGATTTTTAAGGGTAAAAGTTTGACGCCATGCCACGAGCGGGCGCACTTTTTAAGCGCGACATGTTGGGTATCATTTTACTCGATGTAACATTACGGTATCTTTCACAATATATAAAAAAATTGGGCCAAATTTATATATAGCTTGAAATAAACAGGTACAGTTAGGTATACAGGTATAGAATCCCAATATTAGAAGGGAAGATAGAGGGTAGTCTACCACAAAGATCGTGAATGCTGAACAGTATGATTTTTACCAGGCTCTCAGGTTCGATATATTGCGGATGGGGTGGATAGATTGTTGGGTAGGACTGGGGAGGATTCAGCTGTCATGGTACACATTGGTACTAAGGATGAGCTTCTGCGTGTTCGCATGGAACACGTGCAGAGCTCGCCAGGAAGTGTGCATGGCGCTGCGCTAATCACAGCCAGGGAGACATTTCCCGATCTCTGCAGCCGAGCATCGAGACAATGTCTCCCCGGCTGTGATTAGCGCAGCGCCGTGCACACTTCCTGGCGGGCTCTTCACATGTTCCATGCGAACACGCCGAAGCTCATCCTTAATTGGTACTATCGACGGACGGACAATGACAAGGAAGGATGAACAATCCTAAAAAAGGATTTCAGGATAATAAAGTACCAAGGTAAAGAAAATGAGCTCCAGGCCGTATTTTTAAGGTTTTATTCCTGTGCCACCAGCCACATCAGAGACGCTATAGGAGATAAACATATGACTGAGAAACTGGTGTGAGAAGGAAAGTTTTAGGTTCCTGAAGAACTGAGCTGACTGTGTTGGTTCCACTGCTCCCACCTACTGTATAACTGGCCCTTACAGCAAGGAGCTTTGGAAGGCAATGCATAACAAAAGTACACAGTGTCACCAAACTATTCCAGCCAGCCACAGTGTCAATGATCATTGCCATACCAGTTCCAGTGCTGCCAGATAAATGTAAGCCAGCAACAATTTTCCTAATCACCTGCACACCGGTCAGAGCATCACCAGAGCAGTGCATTCAGCCACAATGTTCCTTATACTGCCACTCCAGTGTCACTGTCACCACACCAGAGCAGCTAGCAACAGAGCTCCAGATTGCTAGTCACACCAGTGCCATTTTAGCCAGAAAGAGTGTCCGGATTTCTAACCTCCTCAGTGTGAGCCAACAACACGGCTCTGATTGCTGCCACACTCCATATGTGTTATCAGAGTCAGTGTATGCCAGCAACAGTGTTCTGATTGCAAACCATACCAGTGCCAGTGTCAGTGCTAATAAAGCCAGCAACATGCCACTATAGTAGGGTAAACAGTTCAAGCCGAGCAAATGTTCGGCCTGAACATTGCCTGTTTGTTCATCCGCTGAACACCCGAAAATATGGGGCCTTACAACATACAGTATATATGATATAATATACAAAGGCGATATTCTGATTGGTAAAATGTGAGTTTTATACTAATGTGTGATTGTGTGATTGAAATAAAAAGTAATTTAACCGCTTTAGCCCCGCCCGCCGTCATATTACTGTGGGACGGTGGCTCTCCTGGGCGAGAGCCCGTAGCTATACGTCCACATTAAAGCGGCCACTAGGGGGCGCGTGCACGCTGCCGACGGCGGTGCACGCGCGTCTCCGCTCGCCCCCGAGTCCCGCACGCGTGCCCGGCGGGTACGATCGCCACCGGGTACCCGTGATTGCTCGTTACAGAGCGGGGACCGGGAGCTTTGTGTTTCAAAGCTTCCGGTCCCCGCTCTGTAATGAGCAATCGTGGGTGCCCGGTGGCGATCGTACCCGTCAGCGGGGGAAACGCTGACCTTCCGTTCATACAATGTATGAACTGAAGATAAGTGATTTCCCCTAGTGAGGCCACCCCCCCATACAGTTAGAACACACCCAGGAACACACTTAACCCCTTCCCCGCCCCCTAGTGTTAACCCCTTCCCTGCCAATGGCATTTTTATAGTAATCCAATGTATTTTTATAGCATTGATCGCTAAATGCCAATGGGCCCAAAAATGTGCCAAAAGTGTCCGAAGTGCCCGCCATAATGTCGCAGTACTGAAAAAAAATGCTGATCGCCGCCATTACTAGTAAAAAAAAAATATTAACAAAAATGCCATAAAACTACCCCCTATTTTGTAAACGCTATAACTTTTGCGCAAACCAATCAATAAATGCTTATTATGATTTTTTTTTTTTTACGAAAAATAGGTAGAAGAATACGTATCGGCCTAAACTAAGGAAAAAAAAGTTGTTTTTATATATTTTTGGGGGATATTTATTATAGCAAAAAGTAAAAAATATTGAATTTTTTTCAAATTTGTCGCTCTATTTTTGTTTATAGCGTAAAAAATAAAAACCGCAGAGATGATCAATTACCACCAAAAGAAAGCTCTATTTGTGGGGAAAAAAGGACGCCAATTTTGTTTGGGAGTCACATCGCCCGACCGCGCAATTGTCAGTTAAAGCGACGCAGTGCCGAATCACAAAAAGTGCTCTGGTCATTGGGCAGCAATATGGTCCGGGGCTGAAGTGGTTAAGAGGATAAAGTACGATTGCACTTTTCAATCTCTTGCATGAGACCTGAGTGGCATAATAGCTAAAGACTGGAGGCTGTTAATGAGCGGGAGGAGTGATACAGTTGTGAAGCAAGGAGTAAAGATAAAAGTTCTTTGGCATTAAGTGTATATCAAGGTTTTATACAAATTTCATTAAGGTGAGTGAGCGCCTGCTTCTTCTGGCCTTTATTTATCTGCAGAAGAAGGTTCTATACATGGTACAGATGTGCTACTTTACAGGCAGACTAAGGGGACCTCCCCGGTGCTATATTTAATATAAATATGTAATATAACTAAAAACTATTTTTTTTTATTGCATTGATGCATGTCCCCTAGGACAGTACCTGGGCCCCCATAACTATTGTATGGTCAATAAAGTGCATATAAGCCTTCAAATCCGGGTCCCATAGACTTCAGTGAGGTTCGGGTCCGGCAGTGTTCACATACAATCCAGTGGCTGCAGCCACCAAGATTGTGTGTGAAACTGACAGGCAGACTCCTGCCCTTCAGGTAAGAGCATTTAAATGACTGCGCTGCTACCCAATTGCTCACACACACCCCCCGGTACCAGCACTCGCCCCCGCCATGTTTTCCAGCCTCGGCTTCCCCATCTGTGGGCCTGGAACCAACTTTGCGAGTGTTGCAGGGGGGGGGGGGGCAGACACATATCCGCTCTTATTCTCTTCTTGCTGTAACCCAACATCTATGATGTCACTTCCATGTCAGCCTTTCGGTATGGTAGTCTGATAGCTTAGCCAGAAAGGAATGTTTTGCAATGTGAAGATCAGAGTAATCTATGGGGCTGAATTGACTAAGTTCACACCAAAGTAAGATTTCCACGTACAATAACAAATCTTCCTCAAAGTAGCTTTTCTTCCCTTTAGCAAGGTAGGAATCACAGACTCAGAAAACCCTCTATCCTTCCAGCCCTGGATTTTAACAGCCTGCCATTAAAGTAAGAGTCTGTAAAGCAGGTTGAAATAGAGCGCCTTGGAATAGCAGATCTGGCCTGTTGGGGAGATGTCAAGGGTTGTCTGCAAGAAGTCTGATTTTGTCTGTGTACCAGGTTCTTCTGGCATAATTTGGTGCTTAAAGAATCACCAACTTCCTCTCTCACTCTATTTTGTGGAGCAGATGAGATAGAATTCTCAGTGGAGGGAAGACAAAAATTATCCTTAACACTAGAGCATCTGAGGTCAGAGCTAGATGATCCCTGGCACTGGTTACAAACATAGGAAGTTTGTTGTTGTAATTTGAGGCTAGAATGTCCACATCCAGTGTTAAAAATAATGAAGAGACCACACCCACTGGTCCAAGTGTTGGCAGCTGAGATAATACGACTGCTAATTGTCCACTCCTGTAATGTGGAACTCAGAAATCAATAGGCAGTGAGTTTCTGTCATTGATAGAATCTGGCTGGTCTCCCTGAAATTATCCAGGCTCCTTGTGCCCCCTGTGATTGATATCTGCTATTGTGGTGGCATTTTCTGGCTGCACCCAAACTGGGTGTCCCTTTAATAGGGGGTCCTGGGGGGACAATCTGACAGCTCTGAGCTCCAAGATGTTGATGTAGAGTTTTGCATCCTGTCCATGTTAACTGAATGGTGATTGATTTTAGGACTGGCAGACTTGCATCCATTGTAGGAACCTTCCAATTGTAGCAAAGAAAAGATTTTTCCCACTGTTATCAAGTGGTGATTTACCAGGACAAGGACTTCTTTGTTTGGGAGGAAAGGAGCATGGGAAGACCCAGGGAGAGAACCTGCTTTTTCCATGCTGATAGAATGTTTAGCTGGTATGACCAATGACTGCTACTGGTGGCTCGCCCTGTATAACCTGGTAATTTATAGATAGAAAAAGACTGAGAAGATGAGGCAGGGAAAAACTTTGCCTGCGCAGGAGGCAAGCAAGGAGAAGCAAGGAGAAGCAGGAGAAGCAAGCAAAAAAAAGAGGAAATAATAAATATATATATACACCGTATATATATATATATATATATATATATATATATATATATATATATATATATATATATATATATATATATAGTAAAGTTTGGGGAACCAGCAAGATCGCAGGACACAGGCTTTTAAATCAAAACTGAGGTTTATTAAACTTAAATGGCTTCACAGCAGCAAAAACAAAAGAAATAACAGTCTCACCGACTTGTAGAGCTCAGAACTGCTTTCGCAGTTAAACAGTCCTTGCAGGTAAGTTCTCCAGCTAGCAGGCTTCCAGGCAGGACACTGCCAAGTGCTTTCACAGCTTTTCCTTGTCCACCATTCACCATGCACAGTCTCCACTATACTCCTCCACACCCACCAACAACTTCCTGTCTTGCTTTAAGCCACTTCCTTGGACAGGTGCGTTAACCCTTCCTGTTCGCTTAAAGGAACCACAGTCCAAACAGAGGGGAAATATAACATCCTTCCAGGACCCAGCCACAGCGTCCTGTACATATCCCCCCCTGTGCCCCAACGTCAAGGAGGTGGAGGCAACAGTGGAGCTCAAACAATGGACTCGGGGGAGGGCCTATGCTCCACTACAAATGTAAATTCCTGGAGCGACAGGAACCAACGAGTAATCCTGGCATTAGTCCCTTTACCTTGCCTCATCCATGTTATGGCCGATGTGTGCAAGCTGTTCCAGATTAAACAGCCGCGCACATCGGTCTGAAATCAGCCTAAACTTCCTCCCCAAGAGGAAATATCTGAGGGACTCCAGAGCCCACTTAATGGCCAGACACTCCCTTTCAATTATAGCGTATTGGTACCAACCACTTACTCTGCGATTCTTCAATGATCCCCAGGTCTAGCATCTTCTTTACTTCTTCTGAAACTGCCTTTCTTTGAGCCTCTGGGATGCGGTAGGGCCGGACAAAAACTTTGACTCCAGGTTTTTGCGATAATATCATGCTCTATGACACTAATTAGCCCTGGCAAATTTTAAAACTTTTCTTTATTTCGCTGCAAGAACTCCTTTGTCTGCTTACTTTGGATTTTAGATAGGGTATTTGCTACTTGCACACTCTCCACCCCAAACTGAGGCTCAAGTCTTGCACTAGCCAGGGAGGTCACCGGTTCCCTGTCTGTCCAGGGCTTTAACAAGTTGACATGATATATCTGATACGGTTTCCTCTTGCCTGGCTGGTGGACTCTATAATTTACCTCTCCCACTTTTTCTACAACTTCAAAGGGACCTTGCCATTTGGCCAAGAATTTACTTTCCACAGTGGGAATTAGCACCGCTACTTGATCCCCCACTTGGAAGTGCCCTATTTTAGTAGCCCTGTTATAGACCCGTCGTTGAGCCTCCTGGGCCTTTTGCATATGCTCTTTGACTAGTGGCATCACGGTTTGGATCCTTTCCTGCATTTGGGAGACATATATAGCGCCTCAGGATATGGGGTGGCATAGTCAAGAATCACCAATATGTAGGAGTGACCTTGAGCTGACTTTACCAAGGGACCCACTATATCCATGGCTATGCTCTCGAACGGGACCTCAATTAAGGCCCCCGAAAGTGAGTCACCGGAGCGGTCAACTGACAGGTGGGACAGAAGGTACAGTATTTCTGTACCTCTGCTTTCAGACCTGGCCAGTAAAACCGGTCGGTGATCCGTGCCTTCATCTTCTCAACTCCCAGGTGTACCCCTAACACGTCGTCATGGGCCAGGTCCAGAACTTTTTGTCTATATTGTTGGGGTACCAACAATTGTTCTACCACATTTTCTTTCTCTTTGGTAACCCAATACAGCAATTCATTATATATTGCAAAGTGTGGCCACCTCTCATTCGCACCTGGCTCTTAGGGAACCCCATTTACTACTACAACTTGTTCCAATGCATGGGCCAAAGTGGGGTCCTGCATCTGAGCAGTACCAAATGCCCCCTGGGTAACCCCCAAATCTGGCAGGGCAGGGGTAGAGGCCACTTCCTCATCCTCTTCCCCCAGCATTACCTGAAGTAAGGAAGGCTCCTCCTCCTTAGTGTTTTGGTAGGTCTGTGGACCACATTTTTTACATTCTCAACACTACTTTCATCACCATTAACCAAATCATTAGCATTTTCCTCATCTGTATCCACATTTAGAACATTTGTCAGTTCAGGGTTATTCCTCTCAGCAGCAGGAACAGGGGGGCTACTTTCTCCCCAGTCTCTGAACCATTCTCCTTGTTCCCACAGTTTTGTAAACAATGGACAGTCTCATCCTATTATAACATCATGTACCAAGTTCTTTACCACCCCCACCTCTTGAGTACCAGTGCCACATGCTGAGGAGATAGACAACATGATGAGAGGGTACTCTCTAGTGTCCCTGTGAATGCACACCACCTGTAAAGTTTTGCTTACCAGACCAATCTTCCCAATTACTCTAGGATGAACAAGGATTACCATGCTTCCAGAGTCCAACAAAGCCCGGGCAGGGAGGTGGTTCACTCGGACTTCACACTAAAAATTTTCCACACACAGGTCGAGATGTGTGGTGCATACTTTATGGGCATAGAAAGACTGCCTCCGAAGAACCCCACATTCCATGGGCTCCTCTTGCAGTGGGCAGTGTGCCCAAGTATGACCCCAGGAATGACATCGCCAACATTGTACATCCCCTCCTCTCCGAACAGGAACAGAACGCTGAGGAGGTACCGGGAGTGACTCTTGGCCTTCCGGGGTGTTTTTTCCAGGGCTCCTTGGAACATCCTTTCAGGTTCCCCACCACTGTATATCGTTTCACCATCTCAACAAGGATGTTTGCTGTTTTGGGGTCTCCATGGCTGACCCACTGTTGAAGGTCATCTGGCAGGGACCTCAGGTATCGGTCCAGCACGACCCGCTCCACGATTTGGGGGCCAGACAACACATCAGGCTGCAGCCATTTTTTAACTAGTTGCACCAGGTCATGCATTTAAGACCGGGGTGGCCAATCTGGACGATATTTCCATTGGTGTACATGTTGGGCCCGAACAGCCGTAGTCACTTCCAGGTGAGCCAGAATTTCTGCCTATAGCTTTTGATAATCTTTAGCATCATTTGGTGGCAGGTCGAAGTAGGCTTTTTGAGGATCTCTGGTGAGAAAAGTAGCAATGAGGCCAGGGGCAACAGCTGCTTGTTCCCAAACCTGAGACAGCTGCTGCACTGCTTCCTTTAAAGCAGTTACCTAAATCTGCATAACCCCTTGCTGGGTCACTTGCTGGGCTGCCAACTGGGCCACCAACAGGCGAGTATTTTCTTGCTGCAGAGCCAGCGCCTCTTTGTGGTAAGTTTGTTGTGCCTTCAGCTGGGTTACTAAGAGCTGATTAGCTTCCTCATGGCAAGTCTGCGCATGCATGTTAGCCAGGGTTAGCTGGTTTATTAGCTCTTCCATTGCTTCAGCTTTCAACATTTGCGCAGCTTTAACCCAGGACATAAATCCAATGTACTGTCTCTTTAAATGTCAGTTCAAATGTCAAGTCCAATGCAAAAAAAAAAAATTCTTCTTATGCCTGTTATTCTGTCCTGCCCGCATTCGAGCACCAGTGTAAAGTTCGGGGAACCAGCTAGATCGCAGAACACAGGCTTTTTAATCAAAAGTAAGGTTTATTAAACTTAAATGGCTTCACAGCAGCAAAAAACAAAAGAAATTACAGTCTCACCGACTTGTAGAGCTCAGAACTGCTATAGCAGTTAAACAGTCCTTGCAGGTAAGTTCCCCAGCTAGCAGGCTTCCAGGCAGGACACTGCCAAGTGCTTTCACAGCTTTCTACAGCTTTCACAGGTTAAGTGCTGTGCAAGCCTTTAGCAGAACAAATGTTTGCCAGTTGTTTCAAATTGGCTCCATTTCGCCTGGTCTCGGCCATCACTACAAGTGAGAGTATTCCCCTTTGGGATAGTCACGTAGTAGAGTGTGAGAGATAGGGTAAGTGCGTTCCAGGTGTGGACCGTCCTGCAACAAATCCTTGTGGTAAAGGGTAATAAGAAGCTTGTGAGTACCTTATAAAGGCAAATAAAAGTGAACAAAATATCTGCGCTAAATTAAAGATGCAATAGTCCCAATGCAAAGCAGCTAGCACAGTTTGTTGATAAGCAAACCAAAACAATATAATCCAATAGTGCAGCAGTCTAGTGAATAAAAAAATTAATCCAAATAATGTGAAAAAATAAAGTCCAAAAGAGTAAATTCATCAATGAAGTTGAAGATATAGGACCTCCACCAAAGTTTCAGTGTGCAGACAAGTAAAACACACCACACCACTGTGCAAACAATCCGCTTACCAGAGTAAAATCATTATCGGCATGTAATCTAATAACGTGTAGGTCAGTGGCAGACGCACTTCCAACAGGATATATAGGTGAAAACGGTTATCCACAGGCAGCATCAATGGTGAAATATCATCCCAAATGTCACAAGTATCCAAAGGTGTACATTGCGTTCATCAACAGGTATATGACCAAAAATGCAGAGAGGAAACGACAATAGTGAAGCCCGTAGGTAAAAACAACATGCAATTTATTTTATGGTACTTACAAACAGACAGGTAAAACAGGCATCAAAAGATATAAAAAACTCCGCGGCTCATAGCGTACTTGTGTTGGTCAGCCTACCTTATAAAGGCTCTAGGTCAAAGTGACAATAAAATGTGCGACCAGTAATGTTACCAACACCTTGTCCATCTGAACCTTTGCGCCAAGTTTGAAATTTTTGAAATTTAAAAATTTAAAATGTAAAGTAAATACATTCCAAACCTAGCCCAGTTTTACATAGTAATGGTCAGACAAACAGGGTCATCCTGTTTTACCTATTCACAATGCTGGACTGTATATAAAGTCCAGACATACCCCTAAATAGGTCTTCAGGGACTGGGTTCCATTCTGATGGACCACGGCCCTAGACCTGTTAAGCAGCCTGCGGCTAAATCAAAGCACTGCATAAACTTTCAAGGAGATTGCCCCTTATAGGATCCTGAAGAAACAATACAGGCCATTTCCACAGTGTAGGGGGTCCAGACAGGGCACCTAAAGTTTTAATGTTGTATGAATAAGTTGCCTGTGTCCTGTACTGTATGATTAATATTTGTATGAGTTTAAGACATGCATTGCGCATGTTTAAAGAGTAATTGCACTTTTGTTGTGAAAAAAAATCCCCTCTCGGTTATTGATGTACAGTGAAACCTTTGATTGTGAGTAATGCGGTTAACGAGCGTTTCGCAATACGAGTACTGTATTTCCTAAAATCCTAACCCAGATTGCGAGTGTTGTCTCGCAAAACGACCAGGATTCAGGCCAAAGCGGTGTGCAGTACCGTGTTTGGCCTGAGGTGGGGGGAACCAGAGCCGAACGGCGCAGTTCAGAAATGGCCAAAAAGGCCCGAGGACCGTTCAGCTGACCTTGGCAAACCTCGAAAAAATTACGTTTTTGTTGCAAAGAATGCCTAAAATTGGACTTGTTTCTTAGTGCAGAGTTCTGAGAAAATCAGTCAGCCAATCGAACAAGCAGGAAATTATATTTCTGGAGGTTTTCATAAACCAACTGTGCATATAATGCCTCCAGGTTTCCATATTGCATTACATTTTACAGAAAATCATAGCGCTTCAGATTAAAAAGGAAAGGTAATTCTTAATAAAGTGACAATATGACTTGTGTTGCAATTATATAATATATACTTTATTATTTGTTTTAAATTTGCAATATATTTTTTCCAATAAAAGTGAAGTTACCCTTTAAATCCCTGAATCTCAATAAGTTGGTACTTATTTGTGCCAAGGGCCTTGAGAAGTCTGGTACCTACTCTACTGTGTAATATTTTCGTTAAAGCACAGTTCAGTCGACACATAAAAGATTAATGATAAATGTCATGACTCTTCGTGTAATGCATAGTTTGGATACTTTGGGATTACATTTAAAAAAAGTATAAGGTCAATTATTGTCATTTCAACAAACCATGTCAATAATTACAACCTCACTGACAGGAAAAATTAGCTTAATGATGAATTTGTGCTCTAGTGACTTATGAAGCAAGTGATTTGCGCGCAAGTTCTAAGAAATGGGATTTTAACATCTTTATTTCTTTTTGTGCATGGCCATACTTGTAGCAGTTAGAACTTAAAAAAAATAAATAAATGTATGTACATTTTACAATGCGAGAACTATAGGTTTTATTATATGATTATAATTTTTTACATCAAACTTATTAAAAGAATCAGTAAAATAAGGATAGAAATTTGATAGATCGATTAAGACAGTAGCATAGCAGTCATTCGTATAGTAAAACTGTTATTAAAAAAAGTGATCACAAAAATGTTGGAAACAATACCTTAAAAAAAAAAAAGAGAAAATACTTGTTAATATTTTAGTCTAGTTTCCCGAATGTTAACGTGGAACTAAACTCTCTCAGGCCGTGTTCAGATATCTCATTGCAGAAACGAGCGTTTCCACTTGTGACTAGGGATGAGCTTCGCGTTCGATACAAATGTATGTTCGACTCGAACATTGTCTGTTCGTAGGTTCGACAAAATTCGAACAGAATCGTTCGTTCGCGCCAAATTCGAGTGACGCAAAACGGCCCATAATTCACTGCGGCATTGCGCGCTGATGATTGGCCAAGCATGCTGTATGTCCCGCATGATTGGCCAATCACAGCGCGCAAAAAACAAAGAGCCATAATTGGCCAAAGCCTGGGTGGCCTTGGCCAATTATGGCTCAGGGCTTTAGCACACTCCCCACACTATATAAGGCCGTCTGCTGGGCGGCCTCGTGTAGTGTATTCCGGCTTTTTAATGAAAGCAGTCAGAGAGACAGAGAGATTTTCTTTTTAGATAGCTAGAGAGAGCAGGCAGGCAGGCTAGTCAGTTTAGCTTAATTTACAGTGTGTAGAGAATATATATACATCCCTAGGAGTTGTACATATATTTATACACTGTATAGCTTAGATAGATCAGTTCTTCCTAATTTACTGGCAGGCAGGTGATTGTGCTATTTAAAGACGTTATCACAGGTATAGACACCCAGCAGGTACAATATTTAAAGGCATTTTTTTATTTAAGCATCAATAAAATCACTGCTCCTGGAGCAGTGATTTTAATGATGCTTAACTTAAAAAAAAATGAAAAATTCCTTTAAATATTGTACCTGCTGGGTGTCTATAGTTTGCCTGTGAAAACGTCTTTGAGAACCCGGGTCTTGCCCGAGGGAACATGTATCAATGGAAAAAAAAGTTTTAAAATTGGTAATTTTTTCAGGAGTCCTGCTTCTGAAAAAACTACCGTTTTTTTTACTTTTTTCCATTGATACATGTTCCCTGGGGCAAGACCCGGGTTATCAAAGACGTTTTCCAACAATAACTTGAATATTGGTCTTTAAAATTAGTGTTTTTGAATTCGAACGTTCGAGTCCCATAGACTTCAATGGGGTTCTAAATGTTCGCGCGAACGGTCGGTCTGTTCGACGGTTCTGGTGCGAACCGAACACGGGGGGGGTTCGGCTCATCCCTACTTGTGACTCTGAAAGTACAATTTACATGTGTTTCTGCGTGTCACACTTAAGGCAGCTATACAACTGTTTTGTTTAAGTGATTGGACCCTACCAAGCTTTTGAGAACATGTCCATGAGTATCCCCGCACCCATCTTAACTCTTCATTGTTTTCTAATAATGGGCAGACTGACAACTCATTGGGCTCCCGGGCAATAGGAGATTAAGGGGCACCCAGACAATAGGAGATTATGGGGCCCCCAGGCAATAGGAGATTATGGGGCCACACAGTATACACACATACATACAGTATACACACACAGACACACAATATACAAACACAGTATACACACAGTATGCATACACACAGAATACACATACACACAGTACACACACACACAGTATACAAACACACACTGAGAAGGTGCTGGAGAGGCAGGGCAGCTACAGACTTTCAGCTTTAATTTGAGGGTATTTACATCCAAATCTCTCTAGAATTTGGAGTGCTCTACCACGGAAACTTCAATATGAATAAAGCTGTCCCTGTTTTTCTATTTGGGCAAATTAATTGGTTCCATAGTTTACTACATGAGGAGGTATGTTTTAAGTTATTTTATTAAAAAATTATTTTTGGGTTGCAATTGCTTGTTAATCAAGTGAATCTGACCCATTTGTACCATCATACAGTGCGGAAAATAAGTATTTGAACACCCTGCTATTTTGCAAGTTCTCCCACTTGGAAATCATGGAGGGGTCTGAAATTGTTATCGTAGGTGCATGTCCACTGTGAGAGACAATCAAAAAAAAAAATTCCAGAAATCACAATGTATGATTTTTTTAACTATTTATTTGTATGATACAGCTGCAAATAAGTATTTGAACACCTGAGAAAATCAATGTTAATATTTGGTACAGTAGCATTTGTTTGCAATTACAGAGGTCAAACGTTTCTTGTAGTTTTTCACCAGGTTTGCACATACTGGAGGAGGGATTTTGGCCCACTCCTCCACACAGATCTTCTCTAGATTAGTCAGGTTTCTGGGCTGTCGCTGAGAAACACAGAGTTTGAGCTCCCTCCAAAGATTCTCTATTGGGTTTAGGTCTGGAGACTGGCTAGGCCACGCCAGAACCTTCATATGCTTCTTACGGAGCCACTCCTTGGTTATCCTGGCTGTGTGCTTCGGGTCATTGTCATGTTGGAAGACCCAGCCTCGACCCATCTTCAAAGCTCTAACTGAGGGAAGGAGGTTGTTGCCCAAAATCTCGCAATACATGGCCCCGGTCATCCTCTCCTTAATACAGTGCAGTCGCCCTGTCCCATGTGCAGAAAAACACCCCCAAAGCATGATGCTACCACCCCCATGCTTCACAGTAGGGATGGTGTTCTTGGGATGGTACTCATCATTCTTCTTCCTCCAAACACGGTTAGTGAAATTATGACCAAAAAGTTCTATTTTGGTCTCATCTGACCACATGATTTTCTCCCATGACTCCTCTGGATCATCCAAATGGTCATTGCCAAACTTAAGACGGGCCTTGACATGTGCTGGTTTAAGCAGGGGAACCTTCCGTGCCATGCATGATTTCAAACCATGACGTCTTAGTGTATTACCAACAGTAACCTTGGAAACGGTGGTCCCAGCTCTTTTCAGGTCATTGACCAGCTCCTCCCGTGTAGTCCTGGGCTGATTTCTCACCTTTCTTAAGGTCATTGAGACCCCACAAGGTGAGATTTTGCATGGAGCCTCAGTCCGAAGGAGATTGACAGTCATGTTTAGCTTCTTCCATTTTCTAATGATTTCTCCAACAGTGGACCTTTTTTCACCAAGCTGCTTGGCAATTTCCCCGTAGCCCTTTCCAGCCTTGTGGAGGTGTACAATGTTGTCTCTAGTGTCTTTGGACAGCTCTTTGGTCTTGGCCATGTTAGTAGTTGGATTCTTACTGATTGTATGGGGTGGACAGGTGTCTTTATGCAGCTAATGACCTCAAACAAGTGCATCTAATTTAGGATAATAAATGGAGTGGAGGTGGACATTTTAAAGGCAGACTAACAGGTCTTTGAGGGTCAGAATTCTAGCTGATAGACAGGTGTTCAAATACTTCTTTGCAGCTGTATCATACAAATAAATAGTTAAAAAATCATACATTGTGATTTCTGGATTTTTTTTATTTTATTATGTCTCTCACAGTGGACATGCACCTACGATAACAATTTTAGACCCCTCCATGATTTCCAAGTGGGAGAACTTGCAAAATAGCAGGGTGTTCAAATACTTATTTTCTGCACTGTATATATGTATGTATTGTGTATATATATATATATATATATATATATATATATACATATATATATATATATATATATGTATATACTGTATATATATTTTAGGCTCTTTTTATGCTATGGCCTTGGATTGTCTATCGAGACTTCTTTGATGTATGGTTCCAGTATAAGTGACAAGGTTATGTTCGGTTACCCTCTTTATTATGCCTTCAATGTTTTGAAGTGATCCGGTCTCATACTATACAATATCTGTTGCCAGGAATTACTATATACTACAGATATGTTTGTTCCCAATTATATGCTGAGCTGTTATATTTTGCACTTATATTTTCACTAATTTGTGTTTCCATCCTTTGTATCCCCCTGTTTTCTTGATATTTTGTAGTATTACCTGTTCAAGCTCCTGAAGAAGCTCATTTTGGAGCGAAACATGTAGAGCGAACAAATACTGCAACATGTCTTCTTACACTTATGTTTTTGAAGCTAACAACTCAACAGCTATCGGATGGTTTTTATATATATTTATTGTTATGAAATAAAATTATTTATTTTTCTACATTTCTATTCCATTTGTGTTATTACTCTATTAGCACCATTTAAAAAGTCCCCAGGGTCTTTTGGTACCCTTTTCCCCCCTCTTTTTTGTCTTTAGTTACAAGGGACGAGGTGCTTAGATTTGAGGGTCTGTATTCCACAAAAGTGCTTTTCATTCCACTTCTTTCCCTTAAAAAACGTTTTGGTTGCTTTCAAAGTATGCTTTGGGTCATTGTCCATCTGCACTGTGAAGCGCCGTCCAATGAGTTCTGAAGCATTTGGCTGAATATAAGCAGATAATATTGCCCAAAACACTTCAGAATTCATCCTGCTGCTTTTGCCAGCAGTCACATCATCAATAAATACAAGAGAACCAGTTCTATTGGCAGCCATACATGCCCACGCTATGACACTACCACCACCATGCTTCACTGATGAGGTGGTATTCTTTGGATCATAAGCAGTTGCTTTCCTTTTCCGTACTCTTCTCTTTCCATCACTCTGGTACAAGTTGATCTTGGTCTCATCTGTCCATAGGATTTTCTTCCAGAACTTTGAAGGCTTTTTTAGAATCTAATCTGGCCTTCCTGTTTTTGAGGCTCACCAATGGTTTACATCTTGTGGGGAAACCCTCGGTATTCACTCTGGTGAAGTTTTCTCTTGATTGTTGACTTTGACCCCCATACACCTACCTCCTGGAGAGTGTTCTTGATCTGGCCAACTGTTGTGAAGGGTGTTTTCTTCACCAGGTAAAGGATTCTTCGGTCATCCACCACAGTTGTTTTCCGTGGTCTTTGGGTGTTGCTGAGCTCACCAATGCGTTCTTTCTTTTTAAGGATGTTCCAAACAGTTGATTTGGCCACACCTAATGTTTTTGCTATCTCTCTGATGTGTTTGTTTTGTTTTTTCAGCCTAATGATGGCTTGCTTCACTGATAGTGACAGCTCTTTTGATCTCATATTGAGAGTTGACAGCAACAGATTCCAAATGCAAATTGCACACTTGAAATTAACTCTGGACCTTTTATCTGCTCTTTGTAAATGGGATAACGAGGGAATAACACACACCTGACCATGGAAAAAGTGGCAAGCACATACACAAACTGTTGAAATTCCTACCAGGTCACCTGATTTGGATGTAAATACCCTCAAATGAAAGCTAAAAGTCTGTGGTTAAAGCCCATCTTATTTGTTTCATTTTAAATCCATTGTGGTGGTGCATAGAGCCAAAAAGATTAGAATTGTGTCGATGTCCCAATGTTTATGTACCCAACTGTATAATCTTGGAATTTATTAGACCACAAAGATGTCGGTAAGGGACAGATGTAAAAAAAAATAACAGATTTTTACATACTGTCCCTGGTTTTACTGAGGCTGGCATCCCTGATGGGGCCACCTAGCGACTGCACATTGATATCATCGGCCGGCGCCCTGTGCGTTCCGCTGTTCTCCATCCACTCAGCTCTCACTAAACAGCGTTCCTTTATTTTCAGCCGTAGCCAACCTGAACACCGGTCCAAGCTACCAGCAAATTACCCCTTTGGTCCTCCCTAAGAACAAGATACTATCAAACCGGTCCACGCTACCACGAATGCCTTGCCTGCTGGGGGGACACCTAAAACCATTTACCTGCATAAGAGCCTCATTACCTCAGCTTCATCCTCTACAAACGGATAACTTCAATACTTCAATGCTGTAGAATTACCTTGCTTTCATGCTGTATATACGGTCTACATTAATTGAAGCCTGCTCAAGTTTAAATTACCATCTTGCTTGGAAATACCTACTGTGGATTCACACTACTAATGTGGGACAGTTTCATACTAATTATTCTTGAGTATTCATGAAGATTACTGCTTGATTATAATCATAAGCTACCTCTTTCCAGCATATGTAATCCTAAAACAGTATTTTCTTATGCTACGTGCTTGACATTTTTTAAACGTGCCTCTGGCTTGTAAATAACACAAGTTCGTATATATCTTTTAAAGCTAAGGGTTGTAGGTATGTAGTAATACCAACTCCCTTAGTAGCTCAACGCATTCTTTTATGTGTGAGAGATGATGTAGTGAAGCCCCCAAACTCTTTTTCTCAGATTAGAGTGACGCCTGGGGTCCAGTACTGAACATCACATTACATTGAAAAGTGCATTGAAACCCTAAAAAATATCCTAACCGCAGTTGTGGTTTATTCTCGTTCACCGTCGTTTGTGACACTCAGACATGTTTTACCTATTTCTGCACCATACTCTGTGAGTACCCCACTGGGGATTAGCCTCACCCATAGAATTGCTGGAAATCAAGAGAAGGGGCCCTGGCAAAAGCTCAATTAACAATTCACTTTGCCGCAGCCCTGCACAGTACTCAATTTTATAGGGACAAAGCCTTCCTTGCACAAGAGTAGGATTGGGTTGAACACCAGTCTCTGCACCCTATTCTAGCTTTATCGCAGGCAGGGCTGGGCTCTTAGCAGGTCTATTCTCCGTGCACAGGCTGCTCAACTGTCAGATAATTGTCAGCACTTATTGTTTGTACAAGTGGCACCATATAGATTAGGCATGTCCAAAGTCCAGCCCGGGGACCAAATGCGGCCCCCCTGTTGATTTAATATGGCCCCCCTGGGGATTTGAATATGTATATTGTTTGTGGCCCCCCAGGGCCACAAAGATATATACTGTATTTATTGGCGCTGCCTTGGAGGGGACAGGGAGGGGGCAGGACGAGCGCCGTCAGTTTACATGAAGAGAATCTCCTGTTTACTCAGCAGCGTCTCTATTGGAAGTCCCATCCCCTGGGATGCCATTGGATGACTGTTCTGTTTATCATTGGAGGCAGGACTTTGTATTAAAGAGGCCACAGAGTAAACAAGAGATTCTCCTATTTGTAATCTGTCGGCACTCAACCCGCCCCCTCCCTCTGCCCTCCGAGGCTGCAGATGGGCATCGTTCAGGCTGCACTGATGGCAATTGTAAGGCTGCATTCATGGCACATGTGAGGCTGCATTGGTTGCAATGGTAAGGCTGCATTGGTTGCAATAGTAAGGCTGCATTGGTTGCAATGGTAAGGGTGCATTGGTTGCAATGGTAGCGCTGCATTGGTTGCAATGGTAAGGCTGCATTGGTTAGGCTGCATTGGTTGCAATGGTAAGGCTGCATTGGATGCAATGGTAATGATGCAATGGTAAGGCTGCATTGGATGCAATGGTAAGGATGCAATGGTAAGGCTGCATTGGATGCAATGGTAAGCCAGTGCGTGTTATACGCCGATAAATACGGTATATCCAAATAACATGCCCAAGCTCAGCCTTACGTAGTCCTAAGCTCTGGGATTCGTTGGGGCCACAAAATAAATATATACAGTATATCCAAATAACACGACCCAAGCTCATCTATTCACCACACACAGCCACAAAGGCAAGAGAATTCTTGTTGGGCCGTGTAGTAGTGCTGAGACGAACACACTTAGACAGAATTTTGATGGTTCAAAGAATGTCAGGCAAAATAGTCGGCCCTGACGCATGTTCACTTAATCAAATCTGGCCCTCTTTGAAAAAAGTTTGGAAATCCCTGATACAGATGCTTGGAATACAAGATTAAATATAAAAAGTAGAATTTTATTTAATTTACAACATGTATTAACCACTTAACCACCGCACGCCATAAAATAACGGCAGCAGGGTGGTTCCTTATCTCTTGGAGGACGATCAGAATCATGCTCCCGCGTGCCCCCCTTGGGCACGCACACAGGAGTGTCTGTGACCTCCGGGTCCAGAGGACCCGGCGCATCACAGATCACGGTAAATTGCCGCTGATAGCGGCCGTTTTCCATGTGATTGCCCCGTCAAATGACAGGGCGATCACTTGTAAACAAACCTGTCATGTGATGACGCCGGTTCCTCCCTCCCCTCTCAGTACAGTGTGAGAGGGGAGAGAGCAGGTGGCAGCAGCACTGTGGGCTAGATCTGTGACAACTGCAGTCACAGATCTATCCATCCATGCTCTGCCATCCCTGCAATACTCTGCAATACTCTGCCATCCCTGCAATAGTCTGCCATCCCTGCGATGCTCTGCAATACTCTGCCATCCCTGCAATGCTCTGCCATCCCTGCAATGCTCTGCAATACTCTGCCATCCCTGCAATGCTCTGCAATACTCTGCCATCCCTGCAATGCTCTGCAATACTCTGCCATCCCTGCAATGCTCTGCAATACTCTTCCATCCCTGCCATACTCTGCCATCCCTGCCATACTCTGCCATACCCTGCCACACCCCGCCATACTCTGCCTACGACATGAACGTAACCTACGCCCAGCCCTATTCACGTACTACGTAAACAACGTACACAACGTAAATTTCGACGGCGTTCGTTCCCTGGTCCATACCTTTGCATGAGTTGCGTCTCCTATATGGGGAATAACTTTACGGCGGATGTATGTCTTACGTAAACCGCCTATATTATGCGCCAGGCGCAAGTACGTTCGTGAATCAGCGTATCTCGCTCATTTGCAAATTTGCATCGAAAATGAATAGGAGCAACAAATGCGTCCAGCGTAAATATGCGCCCACTATACGCCGGCGTAGGAAAGTTACGTCAGACGGCTGAAGCCTATTTTTCGACATATCTCAGTTTGTGGGTCAGCGCATAAATACGACGGCGCATATTTGTACTTACGACGGAGTATCTCGAGATACGTCGGCTTAAGTGCTTTGTGAATCCAGCTAATGGTGTTTGGGAGGATATCTGAAATCTGGATATACCATCATGGCCACAGAGGGCAGCCTGATGCATGCACGAACTCCAGACTCATCTTGCTCCCCACCACAACCAGCTTTCTTCTCCACCAAGGACTACCACACAGCTCACAGCTCATTACAATCCACTGCGGACTGTCATAAATAAATTGTGCTACACTATGCTGGTTTGGCACTTTCTTTCCTTACCTTCAGATCCCGACATGTGTGCCCTAGATGACTTAGACATAGAAGGGAATGAAGAGAACTTAGAGGTGGTGTTAAAGAAAGATTTCTCACTTTCAGGCTCCAATGCACCTGATGTCATGGCTTCACACAATAAGCTTGCCAATGCTGAAATGATCACTTCTCCTGTGTGCAAAAGCCTTGTCATTGTAGTACTTGAACATTTGCAGGCAATCTGCTAGCAGTACACCTAAATCCGATTCTAGCAGGAAAATTTCCCTACCCCAGTTACTAAATCGTCAAAAGAAATTTGGTCCCAGACATCCACATGCCCAGCAGCTTAATGCTAGCTTGGCTAAATTGCTAGCACTCCAGCTGCTTCCTTTTCAGCTGGTAGACTCTGCCCCCTTTCGAGAATTTGTGAAATGTGTGGTACCTCAGTGGCAGGTTCCCAAATGCCATTTTTTTTCCTCGGAAGGCAATTCCGGCTCTCTACCGGGATGTGGAAGGCAATGTCCTGGCCTAAAAAAAACTGAAAAAAAAACAGAAAAAAACCCAGAAAGAAGTGCAGCGCTAGAAATAGTTAACAATTAAATACATAGATCAAGTGATAATAAAGCTCATTGAAAAATGGGTTAAAAGGAGCTAATTGATAAATGTGAGAAAGGATAGATCTCCATAAACTATTAAGTGATAAAGTCCAGTGCAAAAAATCCAACAATAATTCTTCTGCTGAAAAATTCTAAAGGTGATCAGGTGCGATCCAACATGCTGTTAAAGGAGAAAGGATTTCCACAAATTCACCCGTGAGAAGACTGCCTGCTTACCACAAGGAGAGACTGCTTTGCATCAGTCTCATGAAGCATAGGGAAGTCCTGGTCTCCCCAGAACCAATCCACGCAATTCAGCAGCAGTAAGTCCAGGATATGTAATGGTACAGTAAAAAAGAGACTCTCATAGTGTATCAAGTAAAACCAAAGGGAACGGTTTAATCAGTAATGCACTCACAATTAGTAGGTAGAAACAGGAATATCAATCAAAGCCGCGGTCTCTCCACTCCGATACCTCTCGCTACTCCAATGCAAAAACACCGCCTACGTTCAGGACGGAACGCGATGACGTCAGGGGCTACGCAAGCACTCAGGCACAAAAATGCCATGTGGTGCTTGAGTTGGTCTGCTTAGGGGACAGGAGCCATACTGGGGCAGAGATTTTGTCAGCTCTGCAGGGGCAGGCTCGGAGGTGGTTGACGCCACGCCAGCTTCAGCCAAGAATGTTTTTTTGCAACAATGGCACCAACCTCCTCTCCGTCCTCCGATTAGGACACTTGACCAATGTGCCCTGTTTGGCTCACATCCTTAATTTGGTGGTGCAGCGAGTTTTGTGCAGGTACTCGGGCTCACAGGATCTCCTGAGGCAGGCCAGGAAAGTCTGTGGGCATTTCCACCTGTCATATAATGCCAGTGCTCGGCTGGCTGACCGCCATAAGCCAAAACCTGCTCAAGAACCGCCTCATCTGTGACATACCCATAAGGTGGAACCAACTTTGGCAATGCTGCAGCAGCTACAAAAGGAAGCAGATGGCCATCTCACCATTTGAGGAGGCCACGAGGATGGTGAGCAGTGTCAGTGCATGCATCAGTGATACTGTCCCTCTTGTCTACCTGTGGGAACACACGCTGCGTGGAATAATGGACAGGGCACTTGAGGCAGAACAGAGGGAGGAAGAGGAGGACTTCCTTACCTCTCAAGGCCCCCTTTATCCAGACAGTATTCCTGCGGGCCCATCCATCTCACAGGAAGAAGAGGATGAGGGGGAAGATTGTGTCAGCATGGAGGTGGAGCCTAGCTGTCATGGCCAAACTCGGGCACTAGATGGCAGCAGCGGGCCGTCGGCGCGCACGGGTGCACGCGCGGCAACAGCGCGCACATTCGCGGTGACGCGCGCGGGCACGTGTGGACGCCATCTTGGCGCCCAGGAGGGGCTATTTAGTTGTGCTGATCCCTCGGCCTCTTGCTGCTGGATCTACAGCGTGTCCCTGAGAACTGATCTGATATCTGTACCTGATTGACTCCTGTTCTTGTACCCGGCCTGCCTCCGACTACCTCTGATCTCCGCCTGCCCTAACCCACGGCCTGTCTGACCACGCTTCTGCTCATCCGCCTGTCTGTCTGCTGCCCGCCTGTTACCGACCCCCGGCTTGTTCACGATCCATCCTTGCTCAATCCCTGCACCAAGATCCGCTCGCTCGCACTGTTCCGGCTGACCTGGTTCAGTTACAAACTGTGTACTACAGGACACCTCCCTCTGTGCTGGCCTGACCCTACTACAGGACTGTGTACTACAGGACACCTCCCTCTGTGCTGGCCTGACCCTACTACAGGACTGTGTACTACAGGACACCTCCCTCTGCTACAGGACTGTGTACTACAGGACACCTCCCTCTGTGCTGGCCTGTTCCTGCTGTTAGAACTGTGTACTACAGAACACCTTCCATGTGCTGAACTCTGACCCGTGGAAACCGGCCTCAGATCTGTTGATCCTACCCAGAAGTGCAGCGGCTTCCACTCTACCAGTACCAGTGGTCCTGCCAGGCGCTTGTGCGACTCTGCACTTTCGGGCTCCCTGTCTCCTCTATCAGGGCCTCCGGAGTGGGAGGAGCACGAGCAGCCGTTCCCTGCGCATCAGGCTACACCACCAGGTGCGTGACAGTATCCAGCAGCCATGTCTGAGCCTGTGCAGGGAACAGATCCTATGGCAGAACTTTGCCGACATCTGGAGGGCCTAACCCAAGCTGTCAGGACTTTGCAAGAAGGTTATACCAGACTGGAGAACCGGGTTCAGGATCTATCCGCTCCCTCCACCTCTTCTGCTGGTGCCTCCGCCTCTCCGTCAGTAATCATGCTGCCACCAGAGCACAAGGTCCCCACGCCCGAGAGGTTTTCTGGAGACCGGAGCAAATTCAGAGCATTTAGGAACGCTTGCGATCTCTACTTCGCTCTGCAGCCAAGGACCTTTTCATTACAGACTACCAAGGTGGGCTTTGTTATCTCCCTTCTGTCCGGCGAACCGCAACCCTGGGCCCACCGGCTGCTGGAGCAGAAGGACGTGTCCATTAACCACCTGGACACCTTCTTCCAGGCCATGTCTCTGCTTTACGAGGACCCGCACCAGGCCGCCACCGCCGAAGCCGCCCTGCATGCTCTCCAACAAGGTCGCAGACCCGCAGAGGACTATGTGTCTGAGTTCCGGAGATGGAGTGCCGACACTCAGTGGAACGACGCAGCCTTATGTTACCAATTCCGCTTAGGACTTTCTGAATCACTCAAGGATGAGCTTGCACGCATAGGGGTCCCCGAAACCTTGGAGGTCCTTATCAATTTGACCATACAAGTTGACAGGCGACTAAGAGAGCGCAAGTCTGAACGAGACGCTAGCATGACCCGTCCGACCTGGATGATGCCCCGGGTACCCACCTTCTCTAACCCGACACCTCCGATCCCGACCACTCCACCAGTGGACACCCCAGAACCGATGCAATTGGGCCTGCTCCGTCCCTCACTGACTCCGGAGGAGCGACAACATCGTCGCGTCCACAACCTTTGCCTTTACTGCGGGGAACCCGGACACTACGTGAGGACTTGTCCAGCAAAGCTCAGTAAGTGCTGCCCTCTATCTACCGTTCATACAGCTGTGGTTCCTCATAACTCTTCTCACCTGGCTATCCCCATTCCGTTTCAGCTCCCAGGAGGGAATATCCGGGCCAACGCCATTCTTGACTCCGGCGCCTGCAGCTGCTTTATGGACTCCTCCTTCGCCACACAACACCGCATTCCTCTGCGACCCCGGGCCAGGGGGTTATCCGTTTACCTTGCAGATGGGTCAGCACTAAGATCCGGACCAGTTGTACAGGAGACTTTACCCTTAGCCACAACCATCTCTGATAACCACCAGGAATTCCTTTGTCTGGATGTCATCCAATCCCCCCTGTTTCCTATAATCCTGGGCATGCCCTGGTTTCGGGTCCATAACCCCCAAATAGACTGGTCCACTGGAGAGGTCAGCTTCCGTTCCTCCTACTGCCAGCAACATTGCCTGCAGAAAACCCAGCATCCTTCTTCCCTGCTCTGTATGGATGCTGACGCTGAAACCCGCCAAATCATCCCGGTAGCATACCACGACTTCCTGGACGTCTTCAGTATGAAAGGGGCTGAGGTCCTTCCTCCGCACCGACCTTATGACTGTCCGATCGAGCTCCTTCCCGGAGCCGAGATCCCCTTAGGTAGGATCTTTCCTCTGACGGAACTAGAACTGGAAACCTTGAAGACCTACATTGATGAAAATCTTGAGAAGGGGTTCATCTGCCCCTCCACGTCTCCAGCAGGGGCAGGGATTTTCTTTGTTGAAAAGAAGGATCGTTCCCTCCGCCCATGCGTGGACTACCGGGCACTCAATAAAGTGACAATCAAGAATCAGTACCCTCTCCCCCTTGTACCCGAGCTGTTTCAAAGACTGGGCACTGCGGTCATCTTCACTAAGTTGGACCTCCGTGGGGCTTACAACTTGGTACGCATCCGGGACGGTGACGAGTGGAAAACAGCTTTCCGGACTCGTTTTGGCCACTTTGAGTATCTTGTAATGCCCTTTGGCCTGTGCAATGCCTCCGCTACGTTTTAGCACTTTGTAAACGACATTTTTAAGGACTTCCTCGATCTTTTTGTTATTGTTTATCTTGACGACATTCTCGTCTTCTCTCCGTCCCTGGACAAGCACCGTGAACATGTTAAGACTGTACTCAGCCGACTCCGTATACATGGACTGTACACTAAACCCGAAAAATGTGAGTTTGAGCAGGAAAGCATACAATTTCTGGGACTGATAATCTCCGTGAGAGGTATCGAGATGGACCCCCAGAAAGTTGCAGCGATCCTCGACTGGCCGGCGCCCGCAGATAAAAAGGGCGTTCAGCGCTTCGTCGGATTCGCTAATTTTTACAGGAAATTTATCAAGGGATTTTCCAACATTATTGCCCCTATAACCAACCTGACGAAGCAAACCACTCGCTTCCACTGGTCACCTGAAGCGCAAGAAGCTTTTGACGCCGTCAAGAGGCTATTCACATCCGCATCAGTTCTCAGACACCCTGACGCAAGGCTACCGTACATCCTGGAAGTCGACGCATCGGAAACAGCAGTCGGAGCGGTACTCTTCCAAAGACAGGGGCCCAAGGCCCTTCTGCACCCGATCGCCTTCTTCTCCCGTAAGTTGTCCGAGGCAGAAAGGAACTACGACGTGGGGGACCGGGAACTGCTGGCAATAAAGGTCGCACTGGAGGAGTGTCGATACCTTCTGGAGGACGCAGCACATCCGATTCTAATCTACACTGACCATAAGAACCTGGAGTATCTGAAAGTTGCCAAAAGACTAAAACCTCGCCAGGCCAGGTGGGCGCTCTTCTTTACCCGATTCTCAAAAACATACAGGCCCGAGTCAAAAAATACAAAATCTGATGCCCTCTCAGGGATGTTCGGCGATTCGGAAGTCACTACCCCTCCAGACACTATCCTGTCTCCAGGGAACTTCTTGCTGCTACAGGGTGACCTCCTTTCTCAAATTAGACAAGCCTCTGCAGGTGTCCCCTCTTCAACCGGCATGAACCTTCAACTCAAGGAAGATCTTTTGTGGCATAAAGATAACATTTTTGTACCGGAAAACCTACGGGTCAGTGTGCTAAATGCCTGTCACGACCATGAATTGGCTGGCCATTTCGGAGTACTCAAGACCTCCGAGTTGTTGCAGCGGACATTCTGGTGGCCCCAACTCTTGAAGGACTGTAGGTGCTATGTGGAATCCTGCACCACATGCATCCGGAATAAGGGGAGCAAGTCGAGAACTTGGGGTCTCTTAAAGCCCCTGCCTGTACCAGAAAAACCATGGAGGATGATCTCTGTTGATTTCATTGTGGAACTCCCTCCCTCCGAAGGCTTCTCAACCATCTTCGTGATCGTGGGCAGATTGTCCAAAATGGCACACTTTGTGCCCATGAAGGGTACACCATCTGCCCCTGAGACGGCCAAAGTGTTTATTAAAGAAGTTGTGAGGCTCCACGGCATACCGGCGAACATTGTATCGGATCGGGGGGTCAAATTTACATCCAAGTTCTGGAGAGCACTCTGCAGGGCCCTTAAGATCGATCTGTCATTCTCATCTGCCTACCATCCACAATCAAACGGTCAGACTGAACGAACCAACCAACCCTTGAACAATATCTACGCTGCTTCTCATCTTTTTCACAGGAGGATTGGGTATCTCTGTTACCATTAGCTGAATTTGCATACAACTCAATTCATTCCGCTACTAAGCAGTCCCCGTTTTATGCAAACTATGGCTACCATCCGTTGTTTCTGTCCAATTGCATTCCAGAGTGTCCAGTACCCGCTGCCCAGGAGACCTTGGATTTCTTCAGCACCAATAATAAACTGTTACAGGAGACCATGGCCCAAACACAGGTACACAACAAGGAGGTATTTGATAGGCACAGGAGGGGAGAACTCAACTTGGAACCCGGAGACAAAGTGTGGCTATCAACTCTTAACCTAAAACTTGCCTGTCCCTCGAAGAAACTGGGCCCTAGATTCGTGGGGCCCTTCCCAATAAAAAGGAAAATCAACAGTGTGGCCTACAAACTTGAGTTACCTGATTCATTCCGCATTCACCCAGTTTTTCATGTTGCCCTCCTGAAACCTAATGTTCCTAATCCCTTTCCTGGGCGAAGCACCGACCCTCCTGAACCAATCCTGGTTGATGGCGAGGAGGAATTTGAAGTAGAGTCCATCCTGGATTGCAGGAAAAGGCGGAACCAGGTCCAGTTTCTGGTAAAGTGGAAGGGGTATGGCCCAGAAGAAAACTCATGGGAGCCTGAAAGCAACATCCATGCGGAAAGACTGATCCAATCCTTTAAGGACTCTCACCCCCTGAAGTTGGCTCAGTTGGGCATCCGGAGGCTGCCCATTGGAGGGGGGCAATGTCATGGCCAAACTCGGCCACTAGATGGCAGCAGCGAGCCGTCGGCGCGCACGGGCGCGCGCATTCGCGGCAACGGCACGCGCGCGGGCGCGCGCATTCACGGTGACGTGCGCGGGCACGTGTGGACGCCATCTTGGCTCCCAGGAGGGGCCATTTAGTTGTGCTAATCCCTCGGCCTCTTGCTGCTGGATCTACAGCGTGTCCCTGAGAACTGATCTGATATCTGTACCTGATTGACTCCTGTTCTTGTACCCGGCCTGCCTCCGACTACCTCTGATCTCCGCCTGCCCTGACCCACGGCCTGTCTGACCACGCTTCTGCTCATCCGCCTGTCTGTCTGCTGCCCGCCTGTTACCGACCCTCGGCTTGTTCACGATCCATCCTTGCTCAATCCCTGCACCAAGATCCGCTCGCTCGCACTGTTCCGGCTGACCTGGTTCAGTTACAAACTGTGTACTACAGGACACCTCCCTCTGTGCTTGCCTGACCCTGCTACAGGACTGTGTACTACAGGACACCTCCCTCTGTGCTAGCCTGACCCTGCTACAGGACTGTGTACTACAGGACACCTCCCTCTGTGCTGGCCTGACCCTGCTACAGGACTGTGTACTACAGGACACCTCCATCTGTGCTGGCCTGACCCTGCTACAGGACTGTGTACTACAGGACACCTCCCTCTGTGCTGGCCTGTTCCTGCTGTTAGAACTGTGTACTACAGAACACCTTCCTTGTGCTGAACTCTGACCCGTGGAAACCGGCCTCAGCTCTGTTGATCCTGCCCAGAAGTGCAGCGGCTTCCACTCTACCAGTACCAGTGGTCCTGCCAGGCGCTTGTGCGACTCTGCACTTTTAGGCTCCCTGTCTCCTCTATCACCGGAGTGGGAGGAGCACGAGCAGCCGTTCCCTGCGCATCAGGCTCCACCACCAGGTGCGTGACACTAGCACTGAGCATCAGCAGCAGTCTTCAAGGGATTATTTTCAGTCCTCAGAAACCCATGGACTTGTATGTGGCTGGGAGGAGGTGGCTGTTGATCATGTCGTCCGTAGTGACCAGAGGACTCCGGACCGAATGCCTCAGCAAATCTACACTGCATTGCCTCCATGATCCTGCAAAGCCTGCGGAAGGACCATGGAATTTGTGGTATAAAGGAGAGGGATCATTACCGGATGGCAACCCTTTTTAAACCACGTTAAAAGTATAAGGTTGTGGAACTTCTCCAGCCTTAGCAGAGGGAGCAGAGGATTAAACATCTTCGGAAAGCCTCGCAGAAAAGCATTGTGCAATGCGTTTCCAGAGCATGGGAGATTATAATATCCTGGTCCTCCTGGACAACGTGTTGCTGAGGCTTCGGTCAGTCACAGAAGGAGCGGAGGAGAAGGTGCCCGTCTGACTTATGCGTTCAGACAATTTTTTAGTCTGCAGCCCCAAGGTCTGATCGGTTCTAGCAACCATCGCCAGCGTCTGATTTACATGGTGCAGGATTACCTAGGGGCAAGATCAGACTTGGAGACCTGTCCAACCGAAAATCCACTGGGTTACTGGGTCTTGAGGATGGATCACTGGCCAGAGCTTGCACAGTATGCAATTGAGCTACTGGCCTGTCCTGCATCCAGCGTCCTGTCCACAGACTCGGTTGATTGGCTCACCTTCATAAAAATTAATCAGTCTTGGATCACCAGCTACCAAGCACCTGATGCTGATGTAACCAATGATTTTTTTTATGAATGTGAGATCCCTTGAAGACTGCCTATGCAGATGCTGAATGACCATCCTGTTATGCTGAGTGACTAGCCTATTCCTCCTCAATGTTCATGTTGATAGCTTCTAAGAACCTTTTTGGTTCTGGGCACCGCCACCAGTGGCTAAGGCCCAATTGTTCTGCCCCTGTTTAACAGGGGTGTCAGGTTCAGCATCCAGGGCGACCAGACACATATGCTACGCAAGGGAACTGAGACCAAACAAAGGATATATATATTTAAGTGATATTTATTTACAGTGAACATACACCAATACCAACACCAATAAACATACACAGCAACCCATGAAAACATAAACCACTCCAGCAAACAAGAATAACTAATAAACCTAACAGCTATCTATATACAATATCTACAACAATATCTACAACAAGGGAAAAGGCAACAGGGATGCAAGGAAAAGGACACGGCTGGGGACAAGACAAGAGCATTGAACAAGGCAAGAAGGGTGCAGGAAGGATTAGGACAAGGACAAGGGCAGGTTGGCAGGCACAAGCTAGTAGCAGGCAGACAGGAAGAGACCAGAATCGTGACGTGCTGGAGGAAGGGAGGAGCAGCCTTAAATATCCAGGCAGCTGGAGCCAGGTGTGGCTGATCAAAACCTGCTGGCTTCTGGGAGACACCTGCTGGTGGACACTGGAAATGCAGCAAACAGCGCAGAGCAGGATAGTGCCACCAGCAGGTGAACTTAATCCTAACAAGGGGCGTGTAATTACAATTTGTGCTGTAATATTTCACAGCAGGGCTTGTTCCTGCACTCAACTAGAGTATCAAAGTGAGGTGAAATCTTCTGAACAGGGGCACAGACAACAAAACAAATGTTACAGGGGTGATGATGACCCTTCCCTATGTTATCCAAAAAGCTTAAAAATAGATTTTTTTGGCTGGAGCTACACTTACAAAATGTACCTGTTCCAAATTACAAACAGATTCAACTTAAAAACAAACCTACAGTCCCTGTCTTGTTTGGACCGCCTTTATACTGTTGTTAAGAGTATATAGGGCCTGGGGGCCCCACGCCTTTTATTTTTTTAATTTGGGTGAGGGGTTTCCCTTAATATCCATACAAGATCCAAAGGGCCTGGTAATGGGCTGGGGGGGGTTACCCTTGCTGTTTTTCTCGAAAATTTTCATCCATATTGCCGGGACCCGACGTCACATTACAGCCGTAAGCAGTTTTAAATTACTTTTATTCCTTTAGAAATGTCATTTTGTGCAGGGACTGTTCTAAACACGGGAAAACGCGCCACTTTACAGGAATACTATAGACACTTCCCAGGTACGATATTTAAAGGAGAATTTCAATTTTATTTTTTCACTTTAAGCATCATTAAATCACTACTCCTGAAAAAAATACAGTTTTTAATAATTTTTTTGATACATTGATACATGTCCCCTGGGGCAGGACCCGGGTCCCCAAACCATTTTTAGGACAATAACTTGCATATTAGCCTTAAAAATTTGCACTTTTGATTTCTCACATTCGAGTCCCATAGACTTTAAGGGTGTTCGAATGTTCGTGCAAACTTTCGGTCTGTTCGCATGTTCTGGATGCAAACTGAACCGGGGGGGGGGGGTTCAGCTCATCCCTACCAGTTATTGATGGATAGAACACAGGTTTATTAATGTATGGCCTATACTTAACATTGTAGTCCGTCAGATGTTCTTGTTGAATCCATCCAACCTATGTGGTTGGGAATATATCTCACACATAGCAGCATGACTTTTTACAAATACATATATCCATAATTGATATGGTGCGGTTTTTTGGCTCATTACTATCACATCTGTGTTCACATATAGAACTAATGAATTCACACTTTTGATTCCTATTTCCATCATTATCATTTCCCAAGATATCTGCACGCCATTTATGTCATGACTACGGTAACAGCATATGCAGACATTTATTCACCATTCTTTAGTAGGAACTGAGACTGTATAACTGCTAAACCATATTATTTGTCATTCATTATTTGTTATTTACTACTATATTTCACTAGAACTTTTAACTTCATTAGAATATAGTATTGATTTTAATTTTAATACTAATTCAAATCCAAAATGGAAAAACAAAATTTTGTAAACCCAGTAATTATAGTACCGTAATAATAACTAGACTGACTTTTATCCACATGATACGGATATTATTGTGGGCATTATATACACAACACCCATGATCATGTGCACATTATTATCACTAAGTATAAACTTATAGTGATCCCTCTGGACTTATTATTGGATATTATATAAGGTTTTTATTATTTTTTTTTCTTTAATTTTAAATATATTTTTTATCATTCTCTTATGCTCCCATTTATTCCAGAGATTCATGAAGAGCCATATTTATTAGGCAACACATTATTAACACCATTTTACTTCATTATATTATTTCACAACTTATTGGTTTATTTTAGAGACCCACTTAGGCTTTCACCTTTATTATCACAAATTTTTATCTAAGTTTACCGATTTTCTTCAGTGACCTACACATATTCACAGCTATACATACAAAGAGAGATTTACACTTATATACAATTTTAATTTATTTTATTCACAATAGTAATATATATATATATATATATATATATATATATATAAAAATATATATATAAAATATATGTAGGTCTTTTGATGGGTGCGTGTGCCTTTCAATCACATGTTTGGACTTATCTTAACTTGTCATGTGATCAGTGTGTAAGAGTATATATTTAATATACATTTGTTATGTGTGTTAGCTATGATTAAGCACTGCGCTACAGTGTGAAACGTGTCAGCTTGCATCTGGTTTTGCTTTGGCAAGTATTTTTTATGATTTGATATTACAATAAAAGAAACACATTTTTTGGAGTGCGGCTGTCCAAATCTTCCCTTTTATTTTTGCATTACCATATGCATTGCCAGCACCCATGGCTTTGGATCCAGTTAAAAGTTTCATCAATCACACCTGAGCGGTAACTCCCTTCCTCATCCCTACCAGAGAAGAACATAGTAGAACATCAAGCAGGAACAGAAGCCAGAAGGGATGTCAACCAAGCAAGTCTTCAACAGGAACGCAGGAGATATTCTCTGTGATGTTGACAAAGGCGAAGGCAGAGAACAAGTGAACTGGAAGGCTTAGGCAGGACTGACGAGCTGGATCATCAACAGGTGAGTCGCTGTGGAGAGATAGGAGCTGGCAATTAGCCGCCAGCTGAGCAGCCAGCTCTGAGAAGGAAGGGTTGAGCACAGACCTAACAGTACCCCCTGTATGTCCGAGGATGAGAACCAAGAGCGTTCCTCTGGACCGTACCCTTTCCAATGCGCTAGGTACTGTATGCAACCACGGAACCTATGGGAGTCAACAATGGACTGTACTTCATACTCCTCATGGTTCTCAACCTGTATAGGGTGAGGACGTGGCACAAGGTGGTAAAGTGGTTGCAGACCAAAGGTTTCAACAAGGAGACATGAAACATATTTCAGATACTCATACTAGAAGGAAGGTCCAACACGTACGCCACTGGGTTAATCCTGCAAAGGATACGGAAAGGCCCAATAAACCAAGGATCAAACTTCAGAGAAAAAACAAAGTTGGAGGTTGGGAGATGACAGCCAGACCCTGTCCCCAACCTGGTAGGAGGGCGCAGGCAGGCATCTATGATCAGCATGGAGTCTGTACCTATCGTTAGCATGTCGCAAAGCCTCCTGGACTTGTGCCGAAGTGGAACGAAGACCATGGAGATGCTCCTTTAACGCAGGAATACTCTGCGAAACAAACAAGTCAGGCAACATGGAAGGAACCATAGTTCGCCAAAACAAGGACAATCAGGATGCAGAATTCAAGGCACTATTGTGAGCAAACTCCACCCACGGTAAGAGGTCTGACCAGTTGTTATGATGGTGAGAAATATAGCAACATAGGAATTGCTTCAAGGACTGATTGGCTTGTTCTGTGGCCCCATTAGACTGTGGGTGATATGCAGAGGAGAAAGAAAGCTGAATTTCCAACTGTTGTCAGGAGGGATGAGAGATCAGACCCGTGTGACTGCACAGAGAGACCAGACAATATGATCAGTGAAGTAAAAGGTGTTTAATTAAGTAAATAAGGACAACCAGTGAAGATAGCAAACAATATATATATAATCAAGAAGGGAATACCGTACACATAGGTCAAGCCAGGCCGAGGTCATACACAAGGGATATCAGCAGATGGGACAGGACGGAGCAGGGGTCGGATGGATGGACTAGCTGCAGGATACAGGCTAAGGGGAGACAGGGATCAGGAAGCAGGGCAGACAAGTCCAGACGGGATCAGGGATCAGGATGCAGGGCAGACAAGTCCAGGCAGGATCAGGGATCAGGATCAGAACAGGATCAAGGTACCGAATCAGGATCAGAATACAGGTCAGGGTACAGGCTTAGGTCCAGCAGATATGAAGATACCAGGGCGAGCTCTGCTTGAGCTCGCCGGGTATAAATACGGGGTGTGTTAAATTATGTTCAGGTCACAGCTGAACGTAGGAAAAGCTGTGAGCTCCAGAGGACCAGGAACCCCCCGCTGGTGGAGGCCGGTACTGCAGCCAGACTAACAGGCAGATTTACCAACAGGGGGGACCATTCCTGACAACTGTGCACAAAAAGCTCTCCAGAACCGGGACACAAACTGACTACACCTGTCTGAGACAATCACCTTGGGTAGCCCATGTAAGCAAAAGATCACCTAAGCAAAAATCGAAGCCAGTTCCTTAGTAGTGGGCAACTTCTTAAGTGAGATAAAATGAGATATTTTCGAGAATTGCTCAACCACCATAAGTATAACTGTGTTGCCCTGGGACTTGGGTAACTCCACAATGAAATCTATAGACAGATGGGTCCAGGGCCTCACTCCATTGGGAAGGTGTCGTGGAGTCTTACTCTTAACACACACGGAACAGGCAGCTATGAAGGCGGTTACATCAGCATGTAGACTAGGTCACCAGAATTGTTGGGAAATGGCCCAAAAGAGTTGACTCTTCCTAGGGTGGCCAGCAGCCTTGGGAGAATGGTAAGTCTGGAGCACGGCAGTACAGAGACTCTCTGGGACAAAGCAGCGGTCACACGGTTTCTCAGGAGGAGCATCGACCTGAGCAGCATGAACTTTGTCACCCAAAGGAGAGGTGAGACTGGTGCAAATTGTAGCCAGAATACGATCAGAAGGAATCACAGGAACCAGAACCGACTCCATCTTGGAAGTGGAGGAAAATTTTCATAACAAGACATCAGCCCTTACATTCTTAGTACCAGGTAAGAATGAGACAATGTAATTAAAACATGACCAGAAAAGAGCCCATAGACCCCTTCTGGTGGAGAGGCATTTAGCCTCACACAAGAATGTGAGATTCTTATGGTCAGTAAGAATGAGAACCGGCGCAGTGGTACCCTCGAGGAGATGTCTCCATTCTTTTAAAGCTAAAATTATCCCCAACAGCTCTCTATCACCAATCTCGTAATTGCACACTGCAGGTGACAGTTTCTTGGAAAAGTAGTCACGCGGATGCACAGCGCTCTCAGAGCTAGGACGTTGAGACAGAAGGGCGCCAACTCCAGTCTCAGAAGCATCAACTTCAAGGATAAAAGGCAACGTAGGATCAGGATGTGCCAACACAGGAGCAGAAACAAAGGCAGCCTTGAGACTCTCAAAGGCCATAGTGGACTCCGGAGACCAACTCTGTGGTTTACTGTCCTTTCTGGTCATATCAGTCAGGGGCTTGACCAGAGACGAGAAGTTACAAATGAACTTCCGATAATAGTTGGCAAAGACAAGGAAACGCTGCAGAAGACGTAAACCCATGGGTCAAGGCCCTGTAGGACTGCTGAAAGTTTCTCTGGGTCCATCAAAAACCAGCAGTGGAAATGACATAGCCCAGGAATTTAACCCGTTCACAATGGAATTCGCACTTCTCCAATTTACAATAGAAATTGTTCTCTCTTAGTTTCTGAGGCACAAGACATACATCTGTGTGGTGACTCTCCAGGGACTTGAAAAATATGAGGATATTGTAGAGACAAACCACCACACAACACTGAAACAAATCTCAGAGGACATTGTTAATAAACTCCTGTAAAACTGCAGGAGCATTACAAAGGGCAAAAGGCATTACGAGATACTCATAATGGCCTGTTCTGGAATTGAATGCAGTTTTCCACTTGTCGTCCTCTTTAATCCTGACAAGATTGTATGCCCCTCTCAAATCAAGCTTTGTGAAAAATGTTGCTCCCTTGAGGCGGTCAAATAACTCTTTAATTAATGGAATTGGATAGGCATTTTTAATCGTGACACGATTAAGACCCCTATAATCAATACAAGGTCTCAGTTCACCACTCTTCTTCTTTACAAAGAAGAAACCAGCACCAGCAGGAGACGAGGATTTGCAGATGAATCATTGAGAAAGTGTGTCTGGAAACATACTTCTCCATGCCCTTATCCTCCAAGACCGACAAAGGGTAAACCCGGCCACGAGGTGTTATGGCACCAGGTTTACGGTCAACTGCACAATCATACGACCGGCGTGGAGGCAAAGAACTGTCTTGACCTTTGTCAAAGACATCGGTAAAATCGCAGTACTCCTCCGGCAGGGTGGAGAGTGAAGAGGTGCACAGGACCTTGGCTACTTTCTGGAAGCATCTCTTACTGCATTATGGTGACCAGGACAGAACCTCAGCACAGAGCCAAAAAATGGTTGTGCCTCTGTAACCAAGGATAACCAATAACCAGCGAAAACTTAGGTGAGGAAATAACTTGGAATTGGATTATCTCATGGTGAAGAGCCCCTACGGCCATGGACAACGGAATAGCCTCATGAGTCACATGGGCAGGCTGTAGAGGTCTCCCATCAAGAGTCCACTGGCAAGTGGAGTGTCACGCAACTGCAGCGGAATCAAGTGCTTTGATACAAAGGAAGCAGCAATAAACAGGCCTGCAGCTCCAGAATCGATTGGAGCCTGTATTTCAACGGACGACTCAGCCCAAAAAAGGGTAACCAAAACCAGAGGCTTATCCCTCTGCATAACAGGTGGCGTTGTTTCGTCTCCAAAGGTCTGTCCATGACAGGACCTCAAGGTTCAGGCGTTGCCTACATGTGTAGGACAAGACTTCAAAAGGTGACCAGCCTGGCCACAATAAAGGCACAATCTCTCCCTCCTCCTAAGGGCTCGCTCATCCACAGAGAGACGTGTAAAGCCCAAGTGCATGGGTTCACCTTCACTGAATGACTCTGTACCAGGAGGCATGGGAGGTGAGGGAGGCAAGGGTGGGACTCTAAAGCTTGGAGACAAATGTACAGGAGGCTTCTTCAAGCGCTCCTTAAAAGAGAGTCTTTTTCTGAGTCTGGAGTCAATGAGGATGACAAATGTGATCAACTTCTCCAGCTCAGTGGGTATATCTCAGGCTGCTATCTCATCTTAATGTAATCTGATAGACCGTGAGAAAAAGCAGCCACTAGGGCCTCATTGTTCCAAGGGACCTCTGCTGCCAGAGTATGGAATTCAATGGCCTAATCTGCAACAGTTCTCATGCTCTGTTTAATGGACATGAGGCCCTTGGCAGCAGAAGCAGAATGTCCAGGAACGTCAAATACCCTTTTGAAGGGAGCCACAAATTCTGGGTACCTCAGGACCATGGGTTTTTGCATCTCCCATAGAGGGTTTGCCCAGGCTAAGGCCCTCTCAGAAAGTAGAGATATCACAAAACCTAGGAAAAAGAAAAAAGAAATGTTCCTGGACTACCGCACTTTGATAGGCGATTTATTGAAACAAAATGAACAAAGGATAAAATCCAACGCTGTATAACATCCAAAAATTCATGCAACACTGCAATCAATGGTAGAAAGTGGACATAGGGGACAAAAAAACCTAACATGTTTTACATCATGGATAGATGCTTAGTCATAGCTGCTATGACTAAGCATTTATCCATGATGTGAAACATGTTAGCTTTTTTTGTCCCCTATGTCCACTTTCTACCATTCTTTGTTCCACGGATCAGCGCAGAATCTGCACCTGTCAGCACTACAGGGTGAGAGCACAGCATAGGTCGAGGGCTTGGAGCGGTACTCTTTTCCATATCACAGAACCTACTTTGCTTCTGTCCATGGGAAATGCCTGGGGCAGCATCTCAAAGTCTCAATCTCAATCTGGTTGAGAAACCCTCTGCATTGAACTACATCGCCTCCAAATCGCTGGGGAAGTGGAGTGGAACCAGACATGCCTTTTATAGAGGTAATACTCGAGGCGGGTGCCTGCACAGAGACTGGGGCAACAGCAGGGTCGACCTGCAACACAGGTTTTACCGGAGCAGCCACAGTGGGAGATTTCAGATAAGCCGTGTGACTCAGAAACGTCTGTAATGCCACGGCAAACTGATCCATGCGGTGATCCAGGTCATCCAATCTGGAAAAAAGATTACCAACAAGTGGATTGACTGCATATTCTGAAATCATGGCCTTGGCCTACTGCCAGAAACCATAAATCAGACGGAGACAGAAGTACAGTTAAAAATGCAAAAATGAACAATGAGGACATGAAAACAACACTGCATTAAGGTAAAGGAAGCTATTAAGATAAAAAAATATCCTTTACAAACCCTTTAATAATGCGAAAGACATAATTGGCACTTAACATTTGCTAACCTTCATCTACACAACCAAAATCAAATCCTCTTTTTGAAAAGGACATTGACTATTTTGGATGACTTTGGGGATGACATCCTGATTCTTGGCAGGGATTTCAACGTGCTCTTGGCATATTTACCACCCATCTAGCCTTCACAGTGCTCAAATGACGCCTACATTTACACTAACTAACAGATGTCTGGTGAGTCCATCGCCGTACGATGAGCATTATACATTCTCCCCCACCCAACAAATGTACACTTGCATTGATTACTCCCTGACTCACTATGGTTATCTCCACCACATCTCATTCTCTGACCATGCAATCGTGTTGACTCAAATCCCTTCTGCAAGACTTTCTGGAATGTATTGCTCATTTCCCTATCTGTTTCTTTACTGTAAATCCTTCAAATAAAGAATTTATAAAATAAATCCTGCCACAAGTATATGCTACAATTAAGGTGGTACTTCTAAGGTATGTTCTAAGGTTTGTACACATTATACACAAAAGTCTGCACACCTGGCTGTAGACATCAATTTTAGAATCCAGTTTCAGAATCAGTTTCACTGAATCTAAATCAGGGATGGGTCCTGAATGGGTTATACAGTTCCCCATTATTTGGGTTGTAGTTCCTTTAAAGGAGAGTGCAAGAGATGTTTTTCATCACTTAGGAGTTCTCATCTATGCAGGGGGTGGGGGAGGGGTTTCCGAGGTAGTCCCACTGAAAAAAAAGAGGACTAATTTCCAGCATTTTCAGGATTGGTGAATCCTCTTTTGAGACCTGGAATTAGGAGGCACGGAGAGATTTTGGGTGGGAAATAGTCTCCATACCCTTATTACAGGAACATTAGTCCTAAAAGGGTTAGCCCACTTGCAAAGGAAGCTTTAAAGAGGGCAGGAAGAAATTGGTACTCGTCTTTGAAGGGACGTGTGTGGCAGTTCAAAGCTGTAAGATAGTGTGGACTGTCGGGTGTCTGTGACTTGCTAAACTCCTGTAGCTTTCTTGTCCCCAAAGCAGATGAAAACCTTAACCCAGGTTTGGGATTGGCTTTATGGTGGTGAGACGTAGCATTGCTTTTCACTAGACCAGAACTATGGACAGTTTGTATTTTGCTTTGCTGAAGAAAGCTGTTTATTTTCCTGACTTTTGAAGAAGCAATAAAGACTACATTAATGTAACTAAAAAGCCTCCTGGCACAGTGTTTGTTACATTTTATAATCTGCTATGATTAATATTTAAACATATGACATTCCAAAAAGTAGAGTGCTACTTTTTGGAATCTCATAAATTTAACCTTGTCCCAACACAGATATACTGCGGTAGGGCGGCTGTTCTGTGCCAGATCACGTACTAAGTATGCGATATGGCACTTCTGAGTCTGGTGCATGCATGTGCGCTGCTGGCCAATCCGCGGGTCCAGCTAACTTAATGTCAGCCGGGACCTGCAGATCATTTCGGGAGACAGGAAGAATGGCTGAAACGCTGATCTCTGCCTTCCCACAGCACAACCACCCCACACACAGTTAAAAAGCAGTTGAAAGCACTTCCAGTTAACCCTTTGATTGCCCCTGATGTTAACCCATTCTCTGCCACTGTCATTAGTACAGTGACAGTGCGTATTTTTTTTCCAATGATAGCTGTATTTGTGTCACTGGTCTTCAAAAAGTTTCAAAAGTGCTGGTCAGGTGTCCTATTTGTCCTCTGCAATGTGGCAATACAGTGTAGAGGAATACACATTGGACTTAATTATTGAAGAAATTCGATTTTCTTTTTATATATTGGGTATGTTTTATAGCACAAAATAAAATGTATTTTATTTTTTTCAAAATTGTCTGTCTTTTTTTGTTAATTAACGTTAATTAGGTTACTGTAGCAGCACTGAGACAGACATATACTGTATTCCTTTTGAAGATTTGTTATATGGAGAGTGTACTTTATCTAATCTTCACATATTCTATACTTGTTACACACATGTATTGATCCCATAGCGTGGAGTAGGGGTGGTTAATGAGATTATTATTTATGTTTTACTTACATAGCGGTTACCAAGTTGCACTGACTTTCTGGCTCCCCTTACTACATCTATGATAGCTATTGTGTTTTGCCTCCACCCACTCTCTCTCTATTGCGCTATTCACTAAGAACAGCACAGTGATGATGCTGCACAGGTGCTTTGTAAATTGAACCCGAACTGGTATCTATCATATACTCCTTTCCAATGCAGCAGGGAACCTAAAGTGCAGTTCTTGCTATACTTTTTGACACCAGCTCAGTGGGGTTTAAAGAGGAACTGCGGTCTGCTCACATAATTTCACATTCTGAAGCTTCCCTCCAGCCACTTTGCATATTATTTTCTTAAACAATGTGTAATATTTTGGTATTTATCCAAAGTAGCACGATTAGCAAAAAAAAAAAGTTTTCCCTTGGATTTTGTTGTATTTGTTCCTGGACTGTAACCTAAAGTATTCAGGAAGTCATGCTCTACTTAATTCTACCAAGCTGCTACATTTTACAGGCTTAGCATATTGAATGGGATCCTAATGTATATATGTACCATATTCCGTTGGTGCATGTGTGGAACAGCTGTGTGGAAGGGGGAAAAATAAAGCAATTGTATGTTGCTACGGAAAGCTACATTTCCTGGCTTACCCTAAGAGACATTAGAGAACAGTGACCTGAAGAGACAATTAAGGCATACAGAAGGATAAACATGTGTCAGGTTTACAATTGTTACACCTGTACAAATGTTATGTTTCATTTGATTTTTACAAGGGGACATGTCTACTTGTTTTCAATTGCCGCATGTAAGCCTAAGATATTTTTTAATATAGAAAATGCCTTGTGTGTATTAAAAGCCACTAAGCAGAAATCAACTAAACAGTTAGGCTGCGTACACACGATCGAATTTATCTGCTGAAAACGGTCCGACGGACCGTTTCAGCAGACAAATTTGATCGTGTGTACGGGCGAGCAGACAGGTTTTTCCAGCAGACAAATTTTAAAGCATGCTTTAAAATCTGTCTGCTGGGAACCCGTCTGTCCGACATGTCTGCTGGTTAGTACATTAACCAGCGGACATATCTGCCCGCACATGCGTCGAATGGATTCGACGCATGCGTGGAAGTTTTTCACTTCCTGGTTCGGTGACGTGGCGGCGTCAACGTCACCGCCACGTCACCGCGCTGTCTGCCGGCGGGGATTTTGGTTTGATCGTGTGTACACGATTAAACCAATATATCCCAGCAGACAAATCCGATCAAAACGGTCTGTCAGACCGAATTGATCGGATTTATTTAGTGGTGTGTACGTGGCCGCACAGTATGTGTAAATAAAATGCCTTTTATTGTAAGTTAATTTTAAAGTTAAAGGCTTTAGGCCCGTACACACGATCGGATATTCTGACAACAATTGTCCGATGGACATGTTTTGCCGGATAATCCGACCATCTGTATGCTCCATCGGACAATTATTGTCGGAATTTCCGACAACAAATGTTGGATGGTCATGCTCTCAAATTGTCCAACAACAAATGTGTTCCGTCGGATTATCCAATCTTGTGTACACAAAACCGTCGGTCTAAAATCCAAAGTACAAACATGCATGCTCCTAACCAATGCTAACCATAAGACAACATTAGCAGAAATTGCCCAAAGGGTGGCGCTAAAGAGCAGAAAAAACACGTAGTTTCGTGAATGTTGGCTGAAAAAGATCTGCCGTCTGTATGCAGAATTGTCTGGTGGAAATCCGATCGTGTGCATGAGGCTTTAGTATGACACAAAGAAAACATATTCCTTAGAAAGTCGATTTAATCTGGACCTTACTGGGCCTGTTATTACTGGGACAGTAATAATATCTACTTGCTTTTGTGAATTATAAAAACTCGGTTGGATGAAAACTTTTATGAATGTTATGGTTAATGTTATAGTATAAGTAAAATCACAAAAAAATCTCTTTTATGCTTTAACAAGTAATGCACCTTTCACACTGGGGCGGGAGCCTGTGGTTGCGTTATTTTTAGCGGCGCTATACCGTCGGATTTGCCGCGTTTTTCGGCCGCTAGCTGTGCGGTATTAACCCCCGCTAGCGGCTGATAAAGGGTTAATGCCGCCTGCAATGCGCCTCTATAGAGGAGAGGTATACACGCCGCTTCTCTCACCGCTCCAAAGATGCTGCTGACAGGAGATTTTTTTCTCTCCCGCCAGCGCATTGCCTCAGTGTGAAAGCCCTCAGGCTTTCACATTGAGTATGCAGTGAAGGACTTTTTTAGGCGGTATAGCAGCGCTATTTTCTAAATGTAGTTTTAAGACTCATTAAAATTACACCTGTGGATCCTGCTATGAAGGTCTTTGTTTATGCACTTTCTGTTAAGGTCCCTTTCACACTTGTACGACTTCATAGTCGCGCGATTTTACCTCAATTTTGCCGCGATTTTTCCTTGATTCGCGGCCGCGATTTCAATGAATGCCTGTGTAAGTGGCATCAAAATCGGACCAAAATAGTGCAGGGACTACTTTGAATTCGGCACTACATTAAAGTCGTGCCAGTATGAATGGTGTTCATTGAAAATCATGGAGAATGACTTGTCATATGATTTTGCAGTACAAAATCGTGAGACAAGTCGTATAAATATGAAAGGGGCCTAAGAGTTACAATGTTGTGTCCCTGTCTCCCAACTGTTTTCCTTTATTGTCACCCTGTTTCTTCGGCTTTGGAGAGAATACAAGTGAGGCCGCGTACATACGATGATCAAATCTATCTGCTGGAAACGGTCGTGTGTACGGGCGAGCCGACGGATTTGGCCAGCCGACAGATTTCAAAGCATGCTTTGAAATCTGTCGGCTGGGAACCCGTCCGCCCGACATGTCTGCTGGTTAGTACGCTAACCAGCAGACATGTCTACCCGCACACGCATAGAATGGTTTTGACGCATGCGCGGAAGTGTTTTACTTCCTGGTGCGGTCTGCCAGCGGGAATTTTGGTTTGATCGTGTGTACATTCGTGAATCGGCATATCTACCTCATTTATATATTCGACGCGTAAATCGACGGAAGCGCCATCTAGCGGGCAGCGTAAATATGCAACTCAGATACGACGGCGTAAGAGACATACGCCGCTCGTTTCTTAGCTATATCCCGGCGTATCTGATTCTATAAATCAGGCGCCGAGATACGACGGCGCTCATTCGGACTTACGACGGCGTATCTGGAAATACGCCGCCGTAAGTCTTTCTGAATCTGGCCCTATAAGTCTATTTTCTTCAAGGATTGAAAATGTATTTTACTATTATAATTTCAGAAATCTTTTAGTAAAGGTTTCAATGAGAGAGTGACTACCTATGCTAAACACAAAACAGTGCTGCTACCTTGTCAAAGAAAGTAGGAGATGTAAATCAGTTTCTCAGTGAGACGTAAAATAGGTGTGATTTTAACAGTGTAACGCTAAAGTGGAATTCCAGGCACCACCTAACTAATCTTAAAACTGTCTTCTCTCCCCTTCCAACATCTATTCGGGCAATTTGCTAAGTGCAATTGTTTTATTTCAAATAAAATACTTGTTGGATATACTGTACAATTAGTCTCCACTCTTCTTATACATACACGGCGGGCCGAGACTAATGCCCTGTACACACGACCGGTTTTCCTATAGAAATAAACTCTGACGTTTTTATCGACGGAGTTCCGACAGAATTCCGCTCAAGCTGTCTTGAATACACACGGGCACACCAAATTCTGACCGCCAAGAACGCTGTGACATACAACACATCGACGAGCCGAGAAAAATGAAGTTCATTGCTTCCGAGCATGCATCGACTTGATTCAGAGCATGTATGGGTTTTTAGTCCGTCGGAATTGCATCCAGATGAACGGAAATTCTGATACAATTTTTTTTCATCAGAAAAATTGAGAACATGGAAAAAGTCAGATGGGGCATACACACGGACGGAATATCCAATGAAAAACTTCCGTCTGACTTTTCCCGATGTAAATTCCGCTGTTCATGATCTTCTATGATGTATAGATCATGATGATCCGGTAAGAGGCTACGTTTTAATGAGCACTGGTGGAGCGCGGATGCATTTTATGATTTGATTATCGATAAACACTGGGAGCAGGGCATCTTCATCTAATTTTTTTTCTAAAACAATATGGACATTTTGTTAAATTATGTTTTTAGACATTGATTTTTTGATTTTACAAAGATTTTATTAATATTCAATTTAACAGTGCTGCTTGACAGTTTGGTGGATACATTGCAGTTGAACATTAAACAAAGTCATAAAGGAAAAGGAAAAATGGGGAATATAAGCAAAATAGAAGTGTTTGAATTCCAGAAATACCAATATCAGCCATACGAAACATCTGAAAAATGAGAAACGCAGTCTGGCGTCTCGCTGTTCTGAAGAACGTTGCGTAAAATGTAGAACTAAAGTGTCCATATATTTTTTTAACGTCAGCCGTTATCAACCATGTAATCCAAAAGTGTATATCGACCAGTATACATCTTTGAACAGCGCTATATAGCTAGTAATGTAACCATCCTGCCCAGGCAAATGTCTGGTGATCTGGCAATTTAACAGAAAGGATGAAACATCAAGCTAAAGAAAGAGATCCAAGAGAACTGTTGGGGATTATCATACCTCTGCGGGAATAATGGGCAGTGTAGGATTTGGAGCAGGGGAAGGTGAGAAGAAATCAGACCTGCACAGAATTTAATCGAATCCTATAGGCAGAAGGAATGTGCCAGGCATGGACCGATTGTGGTAGGACGATGTATAGGGGGGAGCCAGGGCAGAGAGGAGATTGGTAACGGATATGAGTCCACTAGATCAATAGTTGCCCATAGTGGCATTTGATAGTTATCGTGAATATGAGATAATGGGGCTATATTTGCTGCTGTATAGTAGGCTTGCAAATTGGGGACCAAAAGCCCTCCATTGACCTTATGGGCATATAAGATTTGCTTATTAAAGCAGGGTTCCAGACACACAGACGATTTTTTAAATGTATGTGCTTTCATTATACATTATAGTGGTACACTTACTATTTGTAAATCCTGCGCCGCTACGCAGTGTTTTTCTGAAAAAATACTTACAATTTCCTTTCCAAAAGTTCTCATTTTGCTTGTGGGCATTATGAAGCTCACAAGCACTTACTTCCTGGAACTTCATGACGCGTATTGATAATGGACCGCCCATCCCACCGTCCAGCACTCAGGTTGCCATTACAACAGGCGGCGGAGGCGGAAGTGCACACCGTTGTGATGGCAACGAAGAAGCTATAAAGAAGGCTGCGTGTACTTATGATAAAAACAAAGGGCTTTGCTAATCTTGAAAATGGCGCCGAAATCCTCACTGTCGGTTTTGAAGTCCCACCATTCAAACACTAGGGGAAGCGCACGGCATCCTGGGAAATGAGCTTGCTGAGGAGCCGAGGGAGCTGACGTCAGAATCCTAGGTGAATCTGAAGGCCGCATAGCAACAGGCATTTCCAGGTGAGTAAAGAAAACATTTTTTTTTCATATTTTTTAGGTCTAATGTGCACTATATTGTGAAAAAAAATTTGATGGAAACTCCGCTTTAATTCTAGGACAGCTGGAGTCCCAGACAAACTTCAGGATTTTGCGTTGATATATCCACAAAACATGTAAGGGGACCGGAACCAGCAGGACTTTAAAAAAGTAAAGTTGTTTCGGAATATAGGTCATATGAACCGCCACAATCCTGCCGCACCAAAATAGTGGAAGGTAAGTACAGGGGGACAACATATCCGTCAGTTTTCTAAATAAAGAAGGAAAGTTGGCTTGATAGAGTCCTGCATAGGTCGGAGAAACACGGATTCCCAGATAAGGTAAAGAGGGTTGCCATTGGAATGGAAAAGCTCTTTGTAGGGTTGCCAATTCTGAGGGTGGAAGATTAAGCGACATAGCTTTCGATTTGGTAGGGTTGACATAAAGGCCAGAATAAAATGCAAACGTATCCAAGAGGGAGAACAGGTTCGGTAAGGCAATTCTGGGTTTGGTTAGGGACATCCGAATATCATCTGTGAATAATTATATCTTATGGGAAAACCTGCTACCTTGACACCTGCTATGTCTGGATAAGAACGAACCACCTCCGCCAGAGGCTCCAAGGCAAAAGATGAATAAGAGCGGAGAGAGTAGACAACCTTTTCGACTTCTCCTCCTGATAGGGAAAAGAGATGATTCAAAACCATAATATTTGACCTTAGCCTGAGGGGAATCATACAGTGCCAATATCCATCTTAAGAATGAGGCTCCAAAACCGTAATGGCGGAGCACCATTGTTAGGTAGGGCCAGGACAGTGTGTCAAAGGCCTTATTCACATCAAGGGACAAGAACATCGTTTCCAATGATCAACAATGGGTTCTATGCTGTATTTGTAATATTCGTCTTATGACGTCAATCGCTTGTCGCCTTGGGACAAATCCTACCTGATCCTTCTTGATCAGGCTGGGCAAAAAGGAATTTAAGCAAAAAAGTATCTACCATTTGGATCAGCAAGCTCTCTACTGCAACTGAAGGGACCCATTTTGCGTAGGGATATGAGCAGGCACCTTTGTTTGGTTAGAATGGAATACATTTTTCACTACATTGATGTTATTATAATCAGATATCTCTTTGTTTAACCCTCCTCTTATGTTAGGGTCAGAAACGACCCGTTTTCAGGTTTAGAATGTCTATAAGTATGACATAAATTTGTTTATTGCATCAAGATTTTTTTACTTTGTCAGGAACCTCTATTTAAACAATGTAATAGAAAAATAATCCTTTTCACTAAATTATAAAATACTGTGGTGAAAATTAAGACGTTTATGGTGTTAGGGTCAATTCTGACCCAGTTATAATATAGGATTATAGGACACTAATAAGTGCCAAAACTGAAATCATAAACACTCTCTCTGCTTAGTAACACTGACAGCCAATCACCTCTCAACCCTGTGAGCTGTAGTTAGGGAGGGGCCTATCTCTTTGCCTGCTTGTCTGCTTCTCAAAATAAAGTAAAGAAACATAGGACCAATACAATTCAGAGTTGCTGACTTTATTTTACCATTTTTTAAATTTGAAAATGAGAGGTATGCTATCAAAAGAAAGGTCTAAGGGGTCACACCAAAAATATTAAAACCAATCTTTTCAATGATAAAGAAGCCTAACAAGGTAACCAATAGAATGGAAAAAAGGTGTATCAAGGCCTATAGTACACCTCCCAGCGCCTAACAGACAACACTTGTTAGTCATAAGACTTCGACAGAGGGAGTCTTATGACGAAACGTGTCAGAGAGGGGCTTCTATGACGCTAGGAAGTGACACGTGCGCTCCACCAGAGTCACGTCTGAAACCAGGAAGTGCTGGCAGTCAGCTCATCCATCTGGACAGCACGGCTCGTCTCCCTTGCAGGAGAGGGTGACTATATGCGCTTATTTTTATCTTTTTAATGTACGTGCATTGTTTGAAGGGTTGTGTATCTGTGGGTTCTCTTGTGTGTCACATTAAAACGGAATTACGCTATATGCCCTTTTCCTGTGTTTTTTGTACGATCCGGAGACCCGTAGACATGTGACCTGATCCCTTCTGATGTGAAGAGTGTTATTATTTTGTGGATATCCATACACTGCCTTACCCTTTGGGTCTTTCGGTGAGTGCGTACCCCAGAGGGGGATTTATAGTCCCACGAGGTGATTGAGAATATGGGTGGAAGGTGCTTGCTGTCCTACTTTTCAAACTCAGCTATCAACGGACTCCCTCTCTCCCATTGATACACTCTATCATTATTACTGCACTTAAGTGTAGAGGTGATATCTCTTCCTGGGATCTACACTGGACTATCATCATCAGCGCTGTTTATGGTTTTAACTATTGTGACATTTTAATGTTATTTTTAGTATATTTACCATTTTTTATATAAGGTAACCAAGAGGTAAGAAACAAATTGGATGATAAATAATTGTTCAGAGGGTATTTTAAGGCTGATTTAAGACACGGGTCAAAACCGACCCGTAAACATCATGGATAGTAACAGAAAGCTAACATAAGAGGAGGGTTAAATACAATATTGACACTTTGTGACATTTTAAGTTACTGTTTTGGACACTGATTTCATTTTGGTGTAAATATTAGGTATTTGTCATAAATTTTATGTTTGAGATTTATTGCACCTTGTTGATTTATTTATCACATGGGGTATATTTGTGTGAGAATTGATTGATTTTCCGATAACAGACAACGCAATCTTTTTTATATTTATTTTCTGTGGCACTTTTTCCGGTATTCAGGCATTTAAAAAAAGTGCAGCAGTCTGTTCATTGTTCTTTTGTTTATTTAGCGCAAGGTTTATCCTATATACAACATGTTTTTTATTATTAACTTATAAAAAGAAATACTTTACAATCACTTTAAGGTAGTTGTAAACCCTAGCTATAAAAAAAAAAAACCTGCAAGACAAAGGCATAATGAGCTAATATGCATAGCATACTAGCTCATTATGAATTACTTGCCTTACATCGAAGCCCCCTGCAGCGGTCCTCGTACCCCCCGCCAGCCGGCAACATCTCCTTCCGGGTATTACGGGCTCCAGCGATGTGATTGGCCGGAGCCGCGATGACGTCACTCCTGCACATGCGCGCCATTGCTTCAGATTGCTTCAATGCGCATGTGCCAATGATATTGGCACATGCAGGGCACAGGGGATATCTCCTAAACCATTCAGGTTTAGGAGATATCCATGGTATCTACAGGTAAGCCTTATTAACCACTTCAGCCCAGACCATTTTGCTGGTCAATGACCGGGCGCCTTTTTGCGATTCGGCACTGTGTCGCTTTAACTGACAATTGTGCGGTCGTGCGACGTGGCTTCCAAACAAAATTTACGTTCTTTTTTTCCCACAAATAGAGCTTTCTTTTGGTGGTATTTGATCACCTCTGCGGTTTTTATTTTTTGCGCTATAATCAAAAATAGAGCGACAATTTTGAAAAAATATGAATATTTTTTTACTTTTTGCTGTAATAAATATGCCCCAAAAATATATATATAAAAAAAATCCTCAGTTTAGGCCGATACGTATTCTTCTACATATTATTCATAAAAAAATCCCAATAAGCGTTTATTGATTGGTTTGCGCAAAAGTTCTAGCGTTTACATAATAGTGGGTAGTTTTACGGCATTTTTATTTATATATTTTGTTTTACTAGTAATGGCAGCGATCTGCAATTTTTATCGGTACTGCGACCTTATGGCGGACACTTCGGACACTTTTGACACATTTTTGGGACTGTTGTCATTTTCATAACGATCAGTGCTATAAAAATGCATTGATTACTGTAAAAATTTCACTGGCAGGGAATGGGTTAACACTAGGGGGCGAGAAAAGGGTTAATTATGTTCCCTAGGTGTGTTCTAACTGAAGGGGGGATGGGACTGACTAGGGGAAATGACAGATCACTGTTCATACATTGTATGAACATGCAATCAGTCATTTCTCCCCCTGACAGGAGCCGGTGCCCGGCGGTGATCGGGTCCGCCAGGCTCGCACGTCAGCACCAGGGGCGCATGCACCCCTAGTGGCTGAAATGCGAAATTACGTAATATTACTTGATTTCGCACAGCCGAGCTGAACTGGATGCATTAAGGTAAAAAAAACACGAGGGTTTACAATCCCTTTAAGGTCTGGAGAATGAATAGTCCACTCCATGACCTTAATAGGCTTCTTCTTGAGCCACTCCTTTGTTGCCTTGATGATATGTTTTGAGTCATTGTCATGCTGGGAGACCCATCCATGACCTTCAGTGTTTTGGCTTAGGGAAGAAGGTTCTCATCCAAGATTTTACAATATATGGCCTCGTCCGGTGGCCCCTTAATACGGCAAAGTCGGCCTGTACCGTTAGCAGAGAAACAGTTCCAAAGCATAATGTTTTGACCTCTGTATTTGACTGTAGTGATGGTGTTCTTAGGGTCATGGTCAGCATTTTTCTTCCTTCAAAGACAGCAAGTTTATTTAATGCCAAAGAGCTCAATTTTGGTCTCATCTGACCACAGCACTTTCTCCAATCTTTCTCCTAATCATTTCGATGTTCATTGGCATGACTGTACGTGTGCCTTTTTGAGGAGGGGGACTCACCATGTTTGGAGGAAGAAAAATGCTGACTATGACCCCAAGAACACCATCTCTACAGTCAAGAACGGAAGTGGAAACATTTTGCTTTGGGGCTGTTTCTCTGCTAAAGGGTACAGACTGACTTTGCCGCATTGAGGGGCCAATGTATGGGCCATGTATTTAAAATTTTGGATGAGAACCTTCTTCCCTCAGCCAGAATACTGAAGATGGGTCATCAGCAAGAACCAAAAGGCTTTCTCCACCAAGTACTAAGTCATGTTTTTCTTGGAGATCAAATACTTATTTTACTCACTAAACTGCAACTTAAGCACTTTAGCTCCAGAAGGTTCACCCCCTTCATGACCAGGCCATTTTTTTTAAATACGGCACTACGTTATTTTAACTGACATTTGCTTGGGCGTGCGATGCTGTAACCATATAAAATTGATGTCCTTTTTCCCCACAAATAGAGCTTTATTTTGGTGGTATTTGATCACCTCTGCAGTTTTTATTTTTTGCGTTATATAAAAAAAAGAACCACAATTTTAAGAAAAAACATATATATTTTACTTCCCACTATAAAACATTCCAAATAATAAATAATAAAAAATAAAAAAATAGAATTTCTTCATCAATTTAGGCCAATATGTATTCTGCTACATACTGTTGGTAAAAACAAATCCCAGTTATTATGGCTACAAATAATGGAATATTTTATATTTTGTTTTTTACTAGTAATGGCCGTGATCAGCGACTTGGGCTCCTTTCACACTAGGCGGACTCTGTCGCTACAGAGTCCACCTGCTCCCACCAGCTCAGCGAGAGATCTGTCCGACGGATAACAAGCTCCTCTCTGCTCACTGAGCGGGGAGGGGCTTGTCGGGCCCCGCTGTCTCCTATGGAGCGATCTAATGAAGACGGACAGCATGTACATTTTCATCAGATCTTACCCGATCCGATGCGCCATACATCTGTTTTTAGCGGATCGGATCGGATGTCAGCGGACATGTCTTTGCTGACATCCGACTCTCCATAGAGATGCATGGAGTGGCCATTTAGGTCCGCCGTCAAAACTGTCTGTCCATGTGAAAGGGGCCTTATAGTGGGACTGTGATATTGCAGCGAACAAATCTGACACTAATTGACACTTTTTGGTGACCAGTGACACTAATACAGTAATTAGTGCTAAGAAAAAAGGGATTTTTAAATACAGCTTACCTGTAAAATCCTTTTCTTGGAGTACATCACGGGACACAGAGCGGCATATTCATTACTATGTGGGTTATATGGAGTACCTTCAGGTGTGGACACTGGCAATCTTCAAACAGGAAGTCCCCTCCCTATATAACCCCCTCCCCTAGAGGGAGTCCCTCAGTTTTGTAGCAAGCAGTATGCCTCCCAAAATGGTCACCCAAAAGAGGGGTGGGAGCTCTGTGTCCCGTGATGTACTCCAAGAAAAGGATTTTACAGGTAAGCTGTATTTAAAAATCCCTTTTTCTTTCTCGTACATCACGGGACACAGAGCGGCATATTCATTACTATGTGGGATGTCCGAAAGCAATGCTTTAATGAGGGGAGGGAGACATCTTCCAAAGAAGGATTCAATTTAGAGATAAACTCAAATCATAATAATAATTCCAACTTAGTCAAGAAAAAACTTTTTTTTTTTTTTTTTTTTATAACCAAGGGTGTTTCTGATCCCGAGGATTTCAAACTGCAGCCTGTAGTACTGCCTGACCAAAGGCAGCATCCGCATTTCTTCTCACGTCTAGTTGATAAAACCTTGTAAACGTGTGGACTGATGACCACGTAGCCGCCTTGCATATCTGAGCCATAGAGATCTGATGGTGTGCTGCCCAAGAGGCGCCCATGGCCCTGGTAGAATGGGCCTTTACCGACAAAGGAGGAGGCAACCTCTTCAACCCGTAGGCTTGAATGATTAATTGTCTAATCCATCTCGAGATGGTGGATTTTGCAGCTGCCTGCCCCTTCTTGGGGCCATCTGGTAGAACGAATAACACATCTGTTTTCCGGATCTTTTCTGTAGCTTTAAGATAGGCCTTCATGGCCCGGACAATACCCAAGGTATGCAGCAACCCCTCCTTTCTAGATGTAGGTTTTGGAAAGAAGGATGGAAGTACCAAATCCTGGTTCAAGTGAAATTTGGATATAACCTTTGGTAGAAAGGAAGGATGGGGCCGGAGAACTGCCCTGTCCTTATGCAGAACGAGATATGGTTCCTTACACGATAAGGCTGCTAATTCTGACACTCTCCTGGCCGAAACTATGGCGACCAAGAAACCCAACTTTCTTGTCAGTAAGAGTAAAGGAATCTCAGCCAACGGCTCAAAAGGCTGTTTCTGTAGAGTGGACAGGACAAGATTTAAGTCCCATGGACAAATTGGTGACATGACAGGAGGATTAATACGCAAGACCCCCTGTAAGAAGGTCTTTACCAGCGAGTGGGTGGCCAGCGGCCTCTGAAACCACACTGACAGAGCTGAGATCTGTCCCTTGATTGTGCTTAGTGCCAGGCCTTTATCCACTCCTAGCTGGAGAAAACTTAACACCCTATCAATAGTATATTTGCGGGAATTCCATCTTTTGGATTCACACCAGCCTACGTAGTTCCTCCACACCCTGTAATAAATCACCCTGGAGACCGGCTTCCTAGCCCTAATCAGGGTAGGAATTACCTGCCTAGACAGGCCTCTATCCCTGAGAATCAGGGATTCAGCCTCCAGGCCGTCAAATTTAGACGCTGTAATGTAGGGTGGAGGATCGGGCCTTGTGAGAGTAGGTCTGGTTGTAGAGGAAGAGTCCAAGGGTCTCCCACTGCCATCTTCAGGACTAGTGAGTACCAAGTCCTCCGGGGCCAAGCTGGAGCTACTAGAATGACTGGCTTGTTCTCCACTCTGATCTTGCGCAACAGGCGCGGGAGTAACTGTAGTGGAGGGAATGCATATAGAAGTCTGAATTGATGCCAAGGGCAAACCAACGCGTCGGTTCCGCAGGCCATAGGATCCCTCGCTCGCGACACGAACCTGTCTAGTTTCTTGTTGAACCTGGATGCCATTATATCTACGTCTGGCGTTCCCCACCTCTGGCAGATTGTCTGACAGACCTGGGGATGCAGAGACCACTCCCCTGGCAACAGACTCTGGCGACTTAAGAAGTCTGCCTGCAGGTTGTCCACTCCGGGAATGAATATCGCTGAAATGCAGGGTACATGAACCTCTGCCCATTGAAAAATCAAGTTCACTTCCCTTTGAGCGGCCTGGCTCCTGGTTCCCCCTTGGTGGTTTATGTATGCCACCGCCGTGGCATTGTCTGACTGGATTCTCACCGGGAACCCCTTTAATCTGGAGGTCCACGCCAACAGGGCTAGGCGAGCAGCTCTGATTTCCAAGATATTGATGGGGAGCTGCCTCTCTGCTTTCACCCAAGTTCCCTGGCGGGAGAACCCCTCGAAGACCGCCCCCCCAGCCTGCCAGGCTGGCGTCTGTGGTAACTACCTTCCAGACAACAGGGCTGAAGGATCTTCCCTTTAGAAGGTTCTGAGGGTTCAACCACCAGGCCAGGCTTTGTCGGACCCTTGATGATAGCGTCAAAGGGGACTCTAAGGCATGTGCCCTCTTGCCCCAGGCTGCTAGAATGGCTGCCTGTAGGACGCGAGTGTGGATCTGAGCGTATGGTACTGCCTCGAATGTGGACACTAGCTTGCCTAGTAATCGCATACACAGGCGAATAGTTGGTCTTTTCTTGTTTACAACCAACTGAACCAACCCCTTGATCGACTTGATCTTTACAAGGGGCAGGAACACCTTTTGATGTTCTGTGTCTAACCTCATGCCGAGGTATTCCAACTGCTTTGTAGGCTGGAATGCTGACTTTCCCTGGTTTAGGACCCAGCCGAATTCTTCGAGGTACCGAACCGTGAGGTTTACTGCCTTTTGCAGACCCGTCCGTGAGTGATCTATGATTAAAAGGTCGTCCAAGTATGCTAGGACTGTGACTCCTTGGATCCTTAAATTGGCCAGAACTGGGGCTAGAATCTTCGTGAATACCCGGGGGGCCGTGGCCAGCCCGAAAGGGAGCGCCCTGAATTGGAAGTGTCGCTGCCCCACCGCGAAGCGTAAAAACCTTTGATGCGCCTGAAAGATTGGTACATGAAGGTAAGCATCTTTTATGTCTATGGAGGCCAGAAAATCGTCTTTCTGAAGCGCGGCGGCTGCTGACCGGATGGATTCCATCCGGAAGGAACGCACCCTTAGATAACCGTTTAACCTCTTTAGGTCCAAGATTGGCCTGACATCGCCGTTGGGTTTTGGTATGACAAAGAGATTGGAATAGAAACCTAGGCCTTGCTCTTGGGCTGGCACTTCTATAATTACGTCCTGGCAAAGCAGGTGATCCAAAGCTGCCAGCCTTGAGGCCTTCCTTGCTGGATCCCTTGGTAGCCTTGATTCTTGAAAATGAGGCGGAGGATATCTTAGAAACTCCAGTCTGTAACCTGTGGTTACAGATGCCCGGACCCAATTGTCGGGGATCTTGGCTTCCCAAACTTCTGAGAAGAGACGAAGCCTTCTCCCCTCCCGTGAGAGTGGGGGCGCCCCTTCATAATGCAGACTTAGGGGCTGTCTCTGACGACTTGCGATACCACGGCTTCTTACCCCCAGGGGTCTGTCTTTGCGATCTACTGATAACGTTGGATCGTGCAGGCGGCCGTCGATACTGCCTGGAATTAGAGGGCCCCGAGACAGGAAAAAGCTGCCTCCTAAATGTAGGAGCCCGGAATGTCTTTTTGACCGGTAAAAGGGTACTCTTGCCATTTGAAATAGTCTGAATATATTTATCCAGATCTTCTCCGAAGAGTCGTCCTCCATGGAAGGGAAATCCTGCCAGAAGCCTTTTTGCATGGGGGCTCCGCCGCCCAGTTCTTCAACCATAAGAGCCTTCTCATGTGCACCAAACATAGTGATAAACGAGAAGCCTGCTGGATGGAATCTTTTATAGCATCTACCGCGAAACACAGAGCTCTGGGAATGTCAGCAAACTCCTCTGCTTGTTGGGTAGGCATGTCCTTTAACATCTCTTTTGTCTGGTCTTTTAATGCCTGACAAACTCCAATTGCAGCTACCGCTGGCTGCACCACTGCTCCTGCCGTAGCAAAGGATGCTTTTAAAAGTGTCTCTAATCTTTTATCAACCGGATCTTTAAACATATGTATGTTTTCCACCGGGCAAGTTAGTGATTTATTCACACATGAGATGGCTGCATCCACTATTGGGAGCCTCCACTTCTTGGAGAATTTTTCCTCCATGGGATAAATGACCGCAAATCTTTTCGGTGGCAGAAAAATCCTGTCCGGCCGTACCCAATCCCGAAAGATCAATTCCTCCAAGAGAGGATGGACCGGAAAAACTGCGTTGCTTAACGGGGCTTTCAAAGAGCCCAGAGAGGATACCGGAGGAACCTGAGGTTCTGGCAATGGTAAACTAAATGCCGAGCGGACCATGTCCGTCAAAGACTGTACCCACAGTCTCTCTGTCTGGGAGTCTGAAAATGGTTCCTCAGAGGTAGACCCCTCCATCCCTGAACCCTCTTGGTTCAGGTCCAGTTGATCCTCCTGTGATTCTAATTCCTCCGGAGAGAGAATCTCAGCATCTGAGGATACACCTCCTGGTGATGGGGATCTAACCCGTTTCTTACCAGGAATAGCTCTAGCGATCAATGCCGCTATTCTCTCTTCTAGCCCCCCTAGGGATACGGCTAGCATCTCCTCTGTGATAAACACAGGGCTGGGCTGATCTGGGCCAGCCTCCGCGCCAGATCCCCCTAATGGCACATCCAAGGCGCTTCTTAAATTAATAAGCTGCGGGGAAAGAATCGGCATATCAGAATCAGAAAGGGAACCCTTTTGTTTTTTTTTTTGGTCTTTTTTGTACCCTTTGACCCCGAACCCTTGGAAGCCATAACACAAAATCGAGGGACTCCGCCCACACAACAGACTGTAGTGGGCAGGAGTACAAATTTCAGAGTTTAGGGGAGAATAGATCACTAGTGTCCCAAAAACTGATGGGCCCGTATGTTGGTTTTTTCTTTTTTTTTTTTTTTTTTTTTTTTTTAAATAATTTATATATTATATATTATATATTTTCCTTGACAACATACAGTGACCCTAATTTAAGTTTGCCAGCCTCCAACCTGCTGCAAAATAAGGGGGATTCTTGGCTTAACAATAAAGGCATTGGAACAAAGTCCATATGTACTACCCCTCTTCCGCCACCGGGAGTCACTGTTCTGCCGCTCTGCGTCCTCTCCTTGAAAGATCAGCCTCAGACTGAGCACTGACAAAGCCTGCTGTCTATAACAGCACAAAGGCGCGCCCCTGTATGACGCCGCAGGCCCGCCCCCCCCCCGCCCTCCTGTCTGGACGGCGCGAAAAAACGTCAATAAGACGCGCGCGCGCACGCGCGCGCGCGCGCGTATGCCGGAAACAGGAGGAACATGGAGGAGCCGCGCTGCTGGAGATCCAGGCACGCAGAAACAGGCGGCAGATTCAAACCCCCGGCCAGGTAGGACTCTCTCAAGGCCCCTAGGGATCCTTACTAGCCCTAGGAAGAAACAGCAGGTTAACTAGCAACACATATTTAGACAGGGGGGCCTAGTGATGGGGGGAGAAGGGGTGTCATCCTGTCTCTCTTAGACATAGTGATCACGGTTGCCCATGCAGAGCATACTTAGGCTATCCCCCCTTTTAGGTTACCCCGGGGAGCCTGCTGTCGAACCAAGTCCCGCAGGCTCCCCCTTACCTGCTCCATGCTGCAGGATGTTTGACCAGCAAACTGATCCAATCTTCTCCCATCTCCGTGGGTAGCGTAGTAGACCTTCAGGCCCTGGGGTCCTATGAAGGTACCCACTGTCCTGGACCTATATAGCACCCTGGCAAACAGGAACTTTATGGTTTTGCAAACTCCAAGTCCTGGGCCCAGGGTCCAGCCCTCCAAAGAGGAGCATTATAGGCAAAACCCCACGGTTTGGGGCCCGGGTACTGTCCACTTTGGCACTGAGGCTCCTTGGACAGATCCGGTAGCCCGCCCCTAATCCCAAGGATGTGGAGCAAAGCTATTCCGTGACCAACACCTAAGACACTGGCGAAAAAACTGAGGGACTCCCTCTAGGGGAGGGGGTTATATAGGGAGGGGACTTCCTGTTTGAAGATTGCCAGTGTCCACACCTGAAGGTACTCCATATAACCCACATAGTAATGAATATGCCGCTCTGTGTCCCGTGATGTACGAGAAAGAAATATGCAGTTACTGTACTAATGACACTGGCAGGGAAGAGGTTAACATCAGGGGTGATTGATTGGTTAGCAGAAAAACAGGATCAGCACATTCCCCTCCTACAGAACGGCTATCTGACTTGTTTACATTTGTCAAATGATGAAATAGACAGCGGATGAAGCCACTGGGCTTGTGTCCATTGCTGGAATAGATCGGCACAAGCCCAGGGGGCCAGGGGGCCCTGGGGGAATGCATTAAGGTAAAAAAAGCATGAGACTTTACAACCACTTTAAAGGGTCACTAAAGGAAAAAAAATTTTTTGCCAAAATGACTGTTTACAGGGTATAGAGACATAATAGTTAACTGATTTCTTTTAAAAATGATTAAAAATAGATAAAAATCAATCATATAATGTGCCTGCAGTTTAGTTTCATTTTTTAACTGGTTTCATGTTTCTGTGAAGTAAAGAATGTCATAACAGTATTAATATCGTACTTAATTAAACTGAGCGATCAAAACCTTCTTGTCTATATACAAATTAAAACAATGAATAGCGGAGCGAAAAAGAGAGAAGGATTACATTTATTGATACAGAGAAGAAACTTGCATTACTTCAATATTCATCCCATGACATAACAGATACAACCTTTAAAACATAGATGATAACCAAGTTACACAATTAGGCAAAAAAGTAATATTGCTTCAATGGACACAGCAGTAATTAATGACAAGTTCTAATTAAATGAATCTATGAGGAAAATAAAAGAGAAGAAAGGAAGAAGGGAAGAGGTGAAGAGGGGAAGAGAGGAGAAAGAGAGAAAGATAGAAAGAAAGGAAGAGAGGAAGAGAGGAGAAAGAGAGATTACTTTACTAGACTGGTCTACATCAGGACATCATACACTGCTGTTCTGTCAGAACTGACTTGACTGGTTTTTATACCCCTGAGCCTGCATTTTTCTCCCTTCAAAACTCAAGTTTCCCGCATATACGATTGGTTGACTTATGTGTCTTTTCAGTATGACAGATAAGGACCCCCCCCCCCCCCACCCAATAACCTCCTGTTGTCACATCCCTGTGCCAACGGATGTGAATTGGAGTTTGCATAATTGACACATACCAACTTCCCTTGTGATCACTCACTCACATATACAGGTGGCCACTTCCTATCCTTTGAAGCATAGTCACACCAGTATGCAAAGGGACCCTGTGATGGAGCCTTTCAGCCTGTTCAGCTTCCCTTCAAAACAAAAGGACAATTTAGCTAATTTGATTATCACCTGGGACCTTAACCAGGAAGAAGTAATTTCTTAAAGAACAGCTGAGCTATTAATTTGCCATATCACAAAATTGAACCAGTCCAGTAAAACATACATTCTTCTTTGCCCTGGTTCCCCTGGTAAATTCAAACTTTCCACCACAAGAGACACACAGAACAAAAACAAACAAATACAGTGCAGTGTTTTGTTTTTAAAATGAATCTGATTGGTTCTGAGGAGTTTTAGACACACAGTAATGACAGCTTGGACCACAGTGAAAAGCTGACATGAGATTTTTCATAAGGAGCCAGACAAGCAGGAAGTGTGGAGATCAGAGCAGAATTACAGCAACTTCAAAGCAAAAACGGACAATGAGGACATGAAACCAGGACTGCAGTAAGGTAAAGGAAGTTATTTAGCTAAAAAAAATCCTTTAGTGATGCTTTAAGCTTGCTTGAAAAATATCCTTTTTGCTTGCAGATGATTGGATGATAAAATCGGCAGAGCTTCCCCAAATTTCAGAGCTTCCCCTCAGATGTGCAGTGATCTACAGCGACTGCACTTCCAAATGCACTTGTAGTGCAAAGAGTATTTGCCTTTAGAAAATAAACCCCAAACTTCCCTTTCCAGAAAAACAGTTCTAAAGATCTTTTGTTGAAGGGCTCTGAAGTGGAACTGAGCAAAGAACTGCCTTGAGAAATGAGACCAGCCAGATTCCATGCTTCAGCAGCCAGGCCCAGCAGCCAGGGCCCAGCCCCCAGAAGCCTATGCCCCGGGCCCAGCAGCCAGGCCCCAGGCCCAGCAGCCAGGCCCCCTGGCCTGGGACAGGCAGCCAGGGCCCAGCAGTCAGACCCCAGGACCAGCAGCTCAGCCCCAGAAGCCAGGACCCAGCTCCAAAAGCCAGGCCCTAGGACCAGCAGCCAGGAATCAGGACCAGCAGCCAGCCCCAGTATACATTAGGGTAAGTGAAGTATTCTAGGGCTGGGCCTGGGCATCAAATATTCATATAATGTTGTTAATTTTTACTATTGTTCAGTGACACTCTATTGTAATCTCTCAGGGAATCTTTCTATCAGAGACTCTCCAATGATCACAGAGAGGGCTTCTGTTAGATCGACCCACCTCCAGGTCCCATTAGAATCCTTTGTAGTTTCCAATGGGGCCTGGTGGGGGCTCTTTCTAACATAGACTCTCAAATGGACACAGAGAAGACCTCTGTTAGAGAGATTCCCCTCCAGAATCCATTAGACCCCATTGTAGTCTCTAATGGGGGCTCTTTCTAACAGTGGTCTTCTCTGTGTCCATCAGAGAGACCCCCCCTCCAGGTACCATTAGAGTACTCTCTTCCTGTATTTTGCTTACTGTTAAGAGCTTGTGGGAGGATCCCAATGTAAAAAAGACACTTTAGGGGAGGGGTTAGTAAGACGACCACGCCCTTTGGGGGGCACCAGAAATATTTCTGCACCCAGGCGCATGTGACCCTAGGATCGGCCCTGATGATACATATTCACTATGCTCTGTGAATATGCACACAAATCACAGAGCCTCCCTTCTGAACTGCATTGGGGCTGAGAGGAGGAGTTTCAGGAGGCAGAGTCAGTACAGAAGTCACTGTTTGCAGGCAGCAATGTATCTTCGGAAATGCAGTCCTTATTGATTGCAAGTAAACCAAAGGAATGAGCAGAGGAGAAGCTGCAAAGCATGCAGGAAATCAAGTAAGTTGCTAAAGAGATGGCCAGCATACAGGCAGCACTCGCCATATAAAATGCTGTTTTTTATTTTCCTTGCATGTCCCCCTCAGATCTACACTGACTGCACTTCCAAGTGCACTTGTAGTGCAAAGTGGATTTGCCTTTAGTAAATAACCCCCCTTGTCTTACCCCTGTTGTGGTGGCTGCAATCTCCAGTGTTAAACCTGGGCAGGTTATTCCTACCTCACAATTATGCAGTTCTTACCACAGAAGTAATGCCACGTACATGATCATTTTTCAGCATGAAAAGTTTTTCGGCATGTAGAAAAAACAAAGTTTTTCCAACTTCATCATTAAAAAGACGTTGCCCACACACCATCGTTTTAAAAAAATGCTCTAGCAAACTGCGGTGACGTACAACACGTACAATGGCACTATAAAGGGGAAGTTCCATGCGGATGACGCCACCCTTGGGGCTGCTTTAGCTGATTCTGTGTTAGTAAAAGACGATTTGCGCTTTTCTGTCTGTTACAGTGCGAATGTGTTTACTCCATTATGAATGGTAGTTTTACCAGAATGAGCGCTGCCATCTCATAACTTGCTCCTGAGCATGCGTGGGTTTTTAACGTCGTTTTAGCCCACACACGATCATTTTTTACAACCCAAAAAATGACATTGTTTAAAATGTCGTTAAAAAATGCAGCATGTTTGATTTTTTTATTTTTTATGTTTTTCAGAACCCGAAAAATGATGTGAAGCCCATTTTAAATGACATTTTTTAAAAAGAACGTTTTTTTTCCTGCCGAAAATTGATCATGTGTACGCGGCATAAGTCTTTGCGGCTGGAAAGACATTCTGAGCCAGTAGAGAGCCATTGGACAAAGGAAAAATTCAGACTGCCTGAAAACTTGCCTAAATAGGAGCCAAAGGGCTTTCTCTGATGCACAAGCCCATCACTTGTATGGTTATCAAGAAAAACATCAGTCTGACAGTGTCACTGTGGTGGTGTACATCAATCAGCAGGGCAAAAGGCTTGGAGGCAGTTCAAGAAGTGCAACAAATATATCTGTGAGCCACCCCAGTCAGAGGCAGAAGGAAGGGGGGTGGGCGCCGGGTGAAGGCAGTGAGATAACTGGACGCTGCGATTTGCAGGCTGTAGCAATTTAAAAAAAACTTTCCCCAACCAAGCAGACTTTTTGTTCACTTTCGGGGTGCCACTGTGCAGTAATCTCATGTGCGACAAGCAGGGCTTTTTTTCTCAGAAAATGGGTTCAGGAACTCAACCACAACCCCCTCCCCCTCTGCGGGGGAAAAGCGTGCTACATCAAATGGTTGGTGGCCAAATAGATAAGTGGGAGTGTCTTAAAGTAACACAGGGAGTAAAAGACAACACATAGGGCCAGATTCACGTATTCCAGAGCATCTTTGCTCTGGAGTAACGCTTCTGATTTGCGTTGCGCTGCCGAAATTTTAGGAGCAAGTGCTGTCATTCACGAAGCACTTGCTCCTAAAGTTGCGGCAGCGCATCACAAATGAGCCGGCGGAATTCAAATGTCGCGGGTACGGGGCGTGTAGTATGCTAACTACGCGCGATCCCGCCGCCAACGTACTGCGCATGCGTCGAGTGTCAAAACATCCCCGTGCGCATGCTCCAAAATCTGTGAATGAACGTCAATGACGTCACATTCCCATTCATGACCGTTTTACGCAAGCGACGTTTTTTTTTTTTTTTCCGACGCGATGACGACGCCTATACCTAACATAGGATACTCCAACCCCATGTAGGTATATCTATGCGCCGCGTATCCCGTCCGGAAACGTCGTATCGTCATTGCGTCGCGCCGGATTTCGATCGTGAATTGCCGATTTCCGCTCATTAACATATTTTTTGAGCGGAAATCGGCGGGAACGCCCCCGGCGCCATTTTTAAGTTGAAGTAACGATGCGATGGCGAAACTCAGTTACGCTGCTCGCATCGGAACTTCAACCCGGCGTTTCTTGTTTTCTGGTTACAGAAAACAGAAACGCCGGCTCAAAGCCACAGTTAGGCTGGCGGATCACTCGATCCGCCAGCGTAACCTTTCCTGAATCTGGCCCATAGAATGCAGGAGTCAGAAGTGCATAATGCAACGAGAATGCAGGCATCAGGAGTAAGTGATGCCCAGGCCACTGTACAGAATACAACCAAAAATTATCCAGCAGCCGCAATCTCTCCTCCACTTCCAGTAAAGATCAACCCCGACAGCCCTAAAGCCTCCTTCACACTGGCTTTTTAATCTGTACCCTGTGCTTACCCATATTAGCAGTCCCCTTGATGTCTGCATGGACACAGCTGCTGTGTCCCAATATGATATCCATATGGGTGTGAGTGCATATCCCTGAACTCACCCTGGGTGCTTCAGGGGCGGTATACCCGCACCAATATCACATTGGGAGCAGCGGCTGTGTCTGTAGAGCCCCTTGTCCCAATAGATAACAATGGGACTGCCAGCACAGGGATGCATGGAACACCTGTATATCCACATGCTGATAAAACATGGCCCTGCATGGGGCACAGATGTAATTGTCCCATGTAAATCCCCCAGTCCACCCCTTTGTAGAAACCATTCCCTTACAGCTTGCAAGTTTTTAACCCAGCTAGTTTTTTCTTCTAGAACAGGGGTCTCCAAGCTTTCTACACAAAGGGCCAGTTTACTATCCTTCAAACATTTTCTAATCCCACTTGTCGGACTGTGGCCAGTGGTATTAGAAAATGGTAAAAGTAAAATATTCAGCACCAAAATAAATAACTATTAAATATAAAAAAACTGCTCCTCATAGGCAATAGTGGTTGCAATGATTGAGTAGATAAATAGGGGGCGCTAGACTACAAGTGATAGTAACGAAAAAATGTCCTATAATCAACAAAATAAATTATAATATTATTAATATTAGTTACTAATCGATCATAAAAATAATCATCAATAATAAATATATAAATAGTGTCTCTAGGTCTTGGAAACCTCCAAGACAAAAAAGTCCCAATAGTTAAGTGCAAAAGTAGATAGTTCACTCTTCTTATTTGCTGTGATCTTGTTTAACCACTTAAGACCCGGACCAATATGCTGCCAAATGACCAAAGGGTTTTTTTTTGCGAATTCGGCACTGCGTCGCTTTAACAGACAATTGCGCGGCCGTGCAACGTGGCTCCCAAACAAAATTTGCGTCCTTTTCTTCCCACAAATAGAGCTTTCTTTTGGTGGTATTTGATCGCCTCTGCGATTTTATTTTTTGCGCTATATACAAAAATAGAGCGACATTTTTAAAAAAAAATCAATATTTTTTACTTTTTGTTATAAGAAAAATCAATAAACTAAATTTTAGTCAAACATTTAGGCCAAAATGTATTTAGCCACATGTCTTTAGTAAAAAAAAAAAAATTAGCTACCGCGATCAGAAAAATTATCGATTAGTGACGCTGGCAATAGGGAGTGAAAGGGTTAACTAGGGCAGTGATCAAGGGGATAAAACTTTATTAGGGGGGAGTACAGGGCTACCCTGAACCTAACACTAACTGACTTTTACACTGCCTGTCACACTGACACTAAATACAGTAATCATACATGTATGATTACTGCATTCAGTGACACTGTGACAGGGGGGAGGGGGGGCGATCGGGGGGGTTAAATGTGCCTGTGTGTAGTGTAGTGTTGGTGCAGACTTACTGTGTGGTGATCTCTCCTCAGCGGTGGTTGAAAAAACCGCCGAGGGAGAGATCACATCGCTTCCTCCTTCCTGTGTTTACAAAATCAATCATTGTACTCACAAGACCTCCAGGCTCTGAGGAAAGGGGTACGCCCCCGAAACGCGTCAGCCCTAACATCGACTCGAGATTCAAGCGATTATCGTGTTCTGCTGATGTTGTTGGACTTCTGCTGTATTGCCTTTCAAAGCCTGATTTTAACTCCAATTTGTGAGTACAATGATTGATTTTAAAATTTTAATAAAATTCATTTAGCGGTATCACACTAGGTCGGTGCGCCCTCCGTTCTTTTCTCTTTTTTTTTTACACAGCAACTGTGCCATCAATGCAGCCACTGTGCCATCAATTGTCACCACTGTGCCATGCCATCAAACGCCACCACTGTGCCATCAATTGTCACCACGGTGCCATGCCATCAAACGCCACCACTGTGCCATCAAACACAGTTACTGTGCCCATCAATTGTCACCACTGTGCCATGCCATCCAATGCAGTCACTGTGCCATCAATTCTCACCACTGTGCCATGCCACCAAATGCAGCCACTGTGCCATCAATTGTCACTACTGTGCCATGCCATCAAACACAGCAACTGTGCCATCAATTGTCACCACTGTGCCATGCCATCAAATGCAGCCACTGTGCCATGCAACACAGCAACTGTGCCATTAATTGTCACCACTGTGCCATGCCACCAAATGCAGCCACTGTGCCATCAATTGTCACCACTGTGCCATGCCATCAAACGCCACCACTGTGCCATCAATTGTCACCACGGTGCCATGCCATCAAACGCCACCACTGTGCCATCAATTGTCACCACTGTGCCATGCCATCAAACACAGTTACTGTGCCCATCAATTGTCACCACTGTGCCATGCCATCCAATGCCGTCACTGTGCCATCAATTGTCACCACTGTGCCATGCCATCAAATGCAGTCACTGTTCCATCAATTGTCACCACTGTGCCATGCCATCATATGCAGTCACTGTGCCATCAATTGTCACCACTGTGCCATGCCATCAAACGCCACCACTGTGCCATCAATTGTCACCACTGTGCCATGCCATCAAACGCAGCTACTGTGCCCATCAATTGTCACCACTGTGCCATGCCATCAAATGCAGTCAATGTGCCATCAATTGTCACCACTGTGCCATGCCATCATATGCAGTCACTGTGCCATCAATTGTCACCACTGTGCCATGCCACCAAATGCAGTCACTGTGCCATACAACACAGCAACTGTGCCATCAATTGTCACCACTATGCCATGCCATCAAATGCAGCCACTGTGCCATGCAACACAGCAACTGTGCCATCAATTGTCACCACTATGCCATGCCACCAAATGCAGCCATTGTGCATTCAATTGTCACCACTGTGCCATGCAAAACAGCAACTGTGCCATCAATTGTCACCACTGTGCTATGCAACACAGAAACTGTGCCATCAATTGTCACCACTGTGCCATGCCACCAAATGCAGCCACTGTGCCATCAATTGTCACCACTGTGCCATGCCATCAAACGCCACCACTGTGCCATCAATTGTCACCACTGTGCCATGCCATCAAACGCCACCACTGTGCCATCAATTGTCACCACTGTGCCATACCATGAAACGCCACCACTGTGCCATCAATTGTCACCACTGTGCCATGCCATCAAACACAGCCACTGTGCCATCAATTGTCACCACTGTGCCATGCAACACAGCAACTGTGCCATCAATTGTCACCACTGTGCCATGCCACCAAATGCAGCCACTGTGCCATCAATTGTCACCACTGTGCCATGCCATCAAACACCACCACTGTGCCATCAATTGTCACCACTGTGCCATGCCATCAAACGCCACCACTGTGCCATCAATTGTCACCACTGTGCCATGCCATCAAATGCCACCACTGTGCCATCAATTGTCACCACTGTGCCATGCCATCATATGGAGTCACTGTGCCATCAGTTGTCACCACTGTGCCATGCCATCAAATGTAGTCACTGTGCCATCAATTGTCACCACTGTGACATGCCATCATATGGAGTCACTGTGCCATCAAGTGTCACCACTGTGTCCTTTAATTGTCACCACTGTGCCCCATGCCACTGTGCTCATTGTCGCCTCTGTGCCCTTTGTCACTACTGTGTCCCATGATGCCACTGTGCCCCATGCTGCCACTGTGCCCCATGATGCCCCTTTCCCTGTTAAAAAAAAACACTTACCTGATGCTTCCATGTCCTCCCTCGATGTCTTCTGCCGCCGTGGAGAAGCTTCAGCCAATCAGGTTCCTGATAACCAGAATCCGGGAACCTGATTGGCTGAAACGGCTGTCAGTCTAATGCAAGGACCGCAGATTGCCTGCGCTCCGAGCATAGACTTCCGAGAGCCGGAGGGCGGTACTGGAAAAGCCTATCAGAGCCGCTGGCTTTGATAGGCAGTTCCCCTCAGCCAACCAGCTGCCGCTATTCAGGTAACCGGCGACCCATGTCCGGTTATATGAATAGACCAGGCAGCTGGCAAGAATAACACACGTTCAATGCATAGCATTGAACGTGTGTTATTTGCGAGAGGGGGTGGCGCTGCATCGCCCTCTATAGACGGCCGCCAGAACTTTGGCTAAAATGTCAAAATGACATTTTAGCCGAATAAAAGTTCTTAAAGGGCCCGTTTTTTTTTTTTTGTGACTGCGGGAGGGGGGGCGGCGCCCGTGCGCCCATATGGGCGGGCCGCCACTGCTTATACCCCTTCCTGACCAGGTGAAATTTCAGCTTCTGGCACTGCGTCGCCTTAACTGACAATTGCGCAGTCGTGCAACGTGGCTCCCAAACAAAATTGGCGTCCTTTTTTTCCCACAAATAGAGCTTTCTTTTGGTGGTATTTGATTATCTCTGCGGTTTTTATTTTTTGCGCTATAAACAAAAAAAGAGCGACAATTTTGAAAAAAAGTCAATATTTTTTACTTGTTACTATAATAAATAGCCAATTTAAAAAAAATAAAAAAAAATCTCAGTTTAGGCCGATACGTATTATTCTACATATTTTTGGTAAAAAAATAAAAATAAATCGCAAAAGGCGACTGGTTTGCGCAAAAGTTATAGCGCTTACAAAATAGGGGACAGAATTATTATTCATTTTTATTATTATTTTTTTTTATTAGTAATGGCGGCGATCTGCGATTTTTATTGGGACTGCGACGTTATGGCGGACACATCGGACACTTTTGACACATTTTTGGCGCCATTCACATTTATACTGCGATCAGTGCTATAAAAATGCACCGATTACTGTATAAATGTGACTGGCAGTGAAGGGGTTAACACTAGGGGGCATGGAAGGGGTTAAATGTGTATCCTGGGTGTGTTCTAACTGTGTGGGGGAAGGGGGTTACTAGGGGGAGGTGACCGATGCTGTGTCCCTATGCACAAGGGACACAGACCGGTCTCCTCTCTCCCTGACAGGACGTGGAGCTCTGTGTTTACACACAGAGCTCCACGTCTTGTCCCTGTAGCCACCGATTGCGAGTGCCTGGCGGACATCACGGCCGCCAGGCACGCGCATCGGTATCTCAGGGATGCAGCGGGCACGCGCCGCCGGCGGGCGCGCGCGCCCTCTAGTGGCCAGGAATAGCACAGGGCGCATATATGCGCCCTGTCAGAGATTCAGAACCACCCGACGGCCGCATATATTCGTACGGCCGTCGGGAAGTGGTTAAAACTATAAAAACATGGAATGAAAGCCAAATGGCCTCTTACTGTAAAAGTGCCTCCCGGCACTGAGGCTGCAGACATTTCGCCGCCAATCTGCGGTTTGTAGTGGGTCGTCTGGGATCGTGGCCTCCTCCGTAGCGAATGCACAGATTCCCGGCTGCTAGCTCCACAGGTCGGAGAGCACGTCGTGTGACCAGATACCGCCGAACTGACGTAGGCTTCGTTATTGAACGTCTTCAGGGTGGCGTGTTAGAAAATGTCCTGACATCAGTGGGAGTAAACAATCCCCCATCATTGGTGTTAGAGGGAGGGATAATACCCCATCTTTGGCATCAATGGAAGGAACAGTGCCCTATCATTGGTGTCAGTGGGAGGAATAGTGCCCCATCATTGGTATCAGTGGGATGAATTGTGCCCCATCATTGGTATCAATGTAAGGAATAGTGTCCCATCATTGGTGTCAGTGGCAGGAATAGTGCCCCATCATTGGTGTCAGTGGGAAGAATAGTGCCCCATCATTGGTATCAGTGGGATGAATTGTGCCCCATCATTGGTATCAATGTAAGGAATAGTGCCCCATCATTGGTGTCAGTGGAAGGAATAGTGCCCCATCATTGGTGTCAGTGGGAAGAATAGTACCCCATATTTGGTTTTAGTGGGAGGAATAGTACCCCATCATTGGTGTCAGTGGGAAGAATAGTGCCCCATCTTTGGTGTCAGTGGGAGGAATATTGCCATATCTTTGGTGTCAGTGGGAGGAATAGTGTCCCATTATTGGTGTCAGTGGAAGGAAAAGTGCCCCATTATTGGTGTCAGTGGGAAGAATAGTGCCCCATCTGTGGTGTCTGTGGGAGGAATAGTGCCCCATCTTTGGTGTCAGTGGGAAGAATAGTGCCCCATTATTGGTATCAGTGGAAGGAATAGTGCCCCATTATTGGTATCAGTGGGAGGAATAGTGTCCCCGCATTATTATCAGTGGGAGGAATAGCGTCCTATCATTTGTATAAATGGGAGGAATAGTGTCCCATCTGTGGGTGTCAGTGAATGGACTAGTGCCCCTTTGTTGGTGTCAGTAGCAGGAACTATTGCCCACTGTTGCTGATAGTGGGAGAAAAAATGCCCATGGGCTGGAAAAAAGCAAGCAAAGAGCCACAGTTTGGATACCACTGCTCTAGAAAGAAAACAGCCACATACACACTGTAAACACTCAGGTCAGGTTCAAACTGTCGCCGCATGCAGCACACAGCAGGGCTCCTGTGCGTGCTGGTTCATCGGTTCAGGTCTGATTTCAGCCCGAATTTTGGGCTGAAATAAAACCTAAAACGCACCAAAAAAGCATGCGTTTTTCCGGCACACTGCAGCGGACCCACTGCGGAGATATGTGAACCGGCTCCATAGAGAGCCAGTCACACTCTCCTGCTCCTGCTGAGAAACGCGCATTCAATTCGCAGAGGTGTGAACCCAGCCATAAGCCTCGTACACATGCTCAGTTTACTGCCGAGTATACCGAGCGTGTGTACGAGGCTTTCAGGATTCTCGAAAGAAAACTACCAAAAATCTAGATGAGAAAAATAGAAAACATGTTCTCTATTTTCTCATTATGAGATTCTCGGCAGTTTTCCTGCCAAATAAACCCGAGAGTGTGTATACTTACCTGTCGCCTTGGAAACCCACGCATGCTTGAAATGACTTTGACGCATGCGCAGTAGCTTCCTATGCAGGTAGGGTGCAGCAAGATGGCGGCGACGGCATCAGATGTGACGAGCGCATGCTCGCCATAAACGATGACGTCACCACGTTCTTGCTTTTCAAGAGAACCACGGTTCTTTTGAAAGGAGAGTCTGTACACTCGGTCTTCAAGAGATTCTCTGGCCCGTGTGAACTGACTATCAAGATCACTGCATGGCGGCACCCGAAAGTGAACAAAGAGTCCGCTTGTCTTGGCAAAGGTTTTTGTTTTAAGTGCTGGAGATTGTGGCACCAATCTTCTCTCTGCCTCCGCCCACCCCTCCAAATAGTGGGACAACAGATCATCTAACAGCATGCAGATTATGAATGCACAAGAGAACAGATTCAAAGGCTAAGTACAGGGGAGCTGTTCTTGACCATTTATAGAATGTTTTTGAGCACGAAGGGCTAATAGGCATCTTTCTAAAACTTGAACACATTTGGAAAGAAAAGGCCACCCAGCCCTTATTTAGATACATAGGGCCAGATTCAGGTAGATGGGAGCATCTTTGCTCTGGAGTAACGTTTCTCATTTACGTTACGCTGCCGAAATTTTAGGAGTAAGTGCTGTTATTTATGAAGCACTTGCTCCTAAAGTTGCAGCAGCGCATCGCAAATGAGCCAGCGGAATTCAAATTGGGCGGGTACGGGGCGTGTATTATTTAAACTAAGCGCGATCCCACGGCGAACGTACTGCGCATGCGTCGAGTGTCAATGCATCCCAGTGTGCATGCTCCAAATTCTGTCAGTGAACGTCAATGACGTCACATCTCCATTCATGAAAGTTTTACGCAAACGACGCCATTTTTTTTTTCCGACGCGATGACGACGCCTATACTTAACATAGGATACTCCACTAGGGGGCTGCTTTATCTTTACGCCGCGTATCGCTTACGGAAATGTCGGAAAGTCACTGCGTCGCGCCCGAATACGATCGTGAATTGCCGATTCCCGCTGATTAGCATATTTTTTCAGCGTAAATCAGCGGGAACGCCCCCCGGGCCCCATTTTTGAATTAAAGTTGCGATGCGATGGCGAAATTCAATTGCGCCGATCGCATCGGAACACCAACCCGGCGTTTCTTGTTTTCTGGTTACAGAAAACAGAAACGCCGGCTTAAAGTGACAGTTAGGCTGGAGTATCACAGATACTCCAGCCTAACTCTACCTGAATCTGGCCCATAGTTTACCTATTATGGATTTGTTATTCATGTGAATGAGACTTATGTAAACCTGCACAAACCTTTCCGATTTAGACTCCTTTCACACTGGAGTGTATTGCAGGCACTATAGCGTTAAAAATAGCGCCTACAATCCGCCCTTAAACAGCTGTCACATTCACTCCAGTGTGAAATCCACCCATAGCGTTGCCGGTTAAAAATAGCGGAGTTTTACCGCTGACGCTATGAGCGGCTCAGTGTGAAAGGGGTCTCAAAGAAAAAGAAAATTAAAAAAAGGCATATGCTGTTTTTTTTTTTTGTTTGTTTTTTTTACAGTGAAACTGTATGTCAAAACCATTGGGAGATCTAGGATTAAGAAAAGGTTATATGCAAATCTTGACATTTCTTGTATAGGTCAAAATTGCCAATGCCTGTACCTCTTCAAAATTGCTCTAATGGTCATATAGATTACCCGTCACATTTAGGCTCTATTCACATCTGTGTGTTTAAGGAACGTGTGAAAAACGCCTGTCACGCTTGCAATGCTGTTTAATGTTAATGGCACCCTAAACGCAGCCAGCAGACATGCATTTTTGCACTCAGCAAGAAGTACGTGCAAGAGCTTGTTTAGTTCATTTATGGCATGTAGGGCAACATTTGTATGAATTGGGCTGCCCTTTTCATATCGCAACAAAAAGCATGAAAAAATGCATTCATGTAACGTCTATACGTGAATGCAGTCTCCAAGGTTAATTTCACACACTTTTTAGAAGAATGCATAAATATTAAGTAACTATGAATATTATTGCAAAAGGCTGCAAACATACAGTATATCAGTGGTCTCCAAACTTCGGCCCGGGGGCCAGATGCGGCCCTTTGCATGCTTTTATCCGGCCCTTGGGGCACTATTTAATCCACTGATACCAACAGGGGGGCTTAATTCCATCCAACTAATACCTATGAAGGGGTACAATTCCTCCCAATGATGGGGCACAATTCCTCTCAATGACGCCAACAATGTAAAGCCTAATAACACCAATGATGGGGTACGTTCCTCCCACTGACATTAATAATGGGGCATTATTTTTCCCCACTGATGCTGGGACATTTTTTACTCCCAATGGCCACAGTCCAGCCCCCTTAAAGTCTGAAGGACAGTAAACTGGCCCTTTGCTTAAAAAGTTTGAAGACCCCTGCAGTATATGATTAATCAATTTCAAAACCATTAATGGCAGAGGAATTTTGGTTGTTCTAGGAAGTTGGATCAGGATGTCCAATTATTTTATCTGGGGTTTGTAGGATAAGTCTTGTTAAAAGAAGGAATAGAAAAAGGGTTTTTAGGAAGTTGGCTAAGATACCTTAAAACATTTTTTAGGTTTGTGGTTAAATAGAGATGAGCCTGTAATGTTTGGATAGTAAAAGGTCTTTTTTAGAGTTTTGGTACAATTGTTATATACCTGAAAGGAACTTTTTAAAGATTGTATTGACTTCCAGGATGTAGTTACAGTTGGCTTTTATGTGCAGGATTAGAGCATTACATATTTGTAATAAACTACAGATTCCTTCGGGTTTTGAGGCCTTCCCTAGTTTCAGCCTGTGGGCTGGACAGAGGTTTGTGTCAGCAAGGGTAGGGTAATATAAAAAACATGCTTATTTGTAATAGTTTCATTACTTTACAGCTGAATGGATTCATTATTATGATTAAAGTTATTAACATTTAGACCCAGGTTTGAATTGAACATTTTGCAAACTGGCTGCTAATGCTGGGGACCTCTGTTTTCTAAAACAATGGATTGGACTTGAAGGCACTAAACAGATATCCTCTTTAAATCCCACACTTTGAGCAGCTCTACCAGTTAAAGCAAATGTCTAACTTAGAAAACCTCATATTGGTCAGCAAAATGAGCAATTTCTTTTCTTAGGTTGTAACGAATAAAATGTGGCTTGCTACGAACACCTGTTTTTCATACAGTGAAATAGTTTTAGTAAGGTCATATGAAACACTTGCTCAAAAAATGCAATTATTGCTTGTTTTTACATATGGCAGTTTTAAAATGCTTGACCTTTTTATTAAATAATTTACAAATAAAACATTACCTTCCTTTGTTATAAACAGATGTCATGCTTTACAGCATGAAATGCTATAAAACAGCTCACTGCAAATATCAGGTGTGTCTTTTATCCCCATTTAACTAGAAACTGGAAACTATAGACTTGCTATAAATATCCATTTATGCTGCTATTTATAGAAAACTGTGATTGTATACATTAAAAATACAGACAATGTTAAAATAGAAACATCATCTGTCAATAGTAATCATTTTATTGTAACACTTTTCTCTGTGACATCATGCAAAATTCTTTGCACCTGTTATAACTGATGTTATACCAGCAGACAAGGATCTGCTTGGAAGTGGGAAGTTACTAGCAAATAATTCTGGATGAAACATTGGGATCATTCTTTATCACAAAGGAAGCAAATCATACTTTACACAGGATAAAACAAACACTGTTATATTTCATATCTGTTGTGTTGAATGTGAAGTTTCACAATATAAAATTAAAAATCTATAGTATTTTCATTTATTAACCTCACTAGCGGTATGATTCTTTCAGATTGTTGGTGCTAAAGGCGGTACAATTGTTTTGAATGGAAATTTGGCATATAACTCACTTAAATCTGTTAAAACAAGAGTCTAGTAGACATCCAGAGTATGATAAAGTTTAAAACACAAAATCATAAATTATAATATAATAAATAACTATAAATAATTATAAAAAATAATAATATAATAATAATAAAAATGATTACTTTCAGTGTTTGGTGATGAATTTCCCCACAAATCACTATCGCTCAATTCTACAAGTATATCTAATTTATTATCGCTGTTTTCTAGCTGGTCTAAAACCACTTTTGACATTCAGGGACACTTTTTGATTGCTATGGACAATCTAGAGTTTCCAGGCAGAAAGAACAGTCTTTATTATATAAACGTGCATGCAGGTGACTGGGCAGACCACTAGGGGCAAAGGGGGTGTGTATTTATTTCATACAGTACTGTAATCTGTAAGATTACATTATATTGTATGTGTACTGTGTTTTTTTTTTTAATTGGCACCGATCTCCACCCCTGTGTGTCGTAACGTCGCAGGGAACGGAACTTCGGCGGCACACAGGCACTGTGTGAATCGAGCGAGTAGACAGCTCGATCACACAGCGGGGAGACATTGCATGATCCAGGGGACAAGGTAAGTAAACTCTGCCTGGATACAGAAATATGATCCAGAGCCTGGCTCGGGGATACCGCTATGGGTACTGGATTTCGGGATTACTGCCAGGGAGGTTTAGTAATGTTAGTAAATAAGATCAGCCTAAAATGACCCTGTACAAAAAATGCTATGCAACCTATAAAAGATTAGGATGAATAATTGTTACCACATCCCACTGTGAGAAATCTTCACCTAAAGCCTGCTGGGAAACCAACACTTCTGGGAGTGTTTATTTCCTGGGTCCCCCAAATCTCTCACTTACATTAACACTGTGTCCTTTAGTGAAGTGAACCAGAGGACTGGGCAAAAGATTATGAGGTTCTGAATATCTTCAAGATGGTACCCGGTACTGATGAGACTTGCGAGAATGTATTTGGATTCCTCTCCCTATTGTTTTTGGAGATAATACATTCATACTTTGTGGAAATGTTTAAAGCGGAAATTATTTTTGACCCAAGATTTTATCCCTATACCTAAGGTAACAGGAATCAAGTCCACAATAACTGCTTGGATGGCTTTAATGATTAAACCTTCAAAAAATTTAAAAATGTTCCTAGATGCTAAAATATTGTATGCTAAGGAATAGCAAACTTTGAGGGCAGCACTTTAAAATCATTTGCAGATTTGAGGAGAAAATATGGAATACCGAATCACTCATTCTACAGATATTTACAGATCAGACATGCCCTGGGTGCCCAGTTTAAGACACAAGCAGTGGACTGGAGTAGGGTTCCCCTCCTTCAAAGGGTAATTAAAGGGTTTGTAAAGGATTTTTGTTATCTTAATAGCTTCATTTACCTTAATGCAGTGCTGTTTTCATGTCATCATTGTTCGTTTTTGCTCTCAAGTTGCTGTAATTTTTCTCTGATCTCCACACTTCCTGGTTGTCTGTTTCCCGATAACCACAGTACTGGGAGCTTTCTCTCTGTGGTCATTAATCAAGGAGGTGTGATTACTGTGTGTCTAAAACCCCCCAGCACCAATCAGTTTCGTTTTCCAAACTATCACTGTCCTGTATTGGCTCTGTGGCTCTGTACAGCAGAAAAACAGGAAACATGCAAAAACGAAACTAGAAACTAAGGATACATTATATGATTGTTTTTTATCAATTTTTAGTTGTTTTTAAAGTGAATCAGTTAACTATAATGTCTCTATACCCTGTAAACAGTCATTTCAGCAAAGCATTTTTTTTTTTGTTTACAACTCCTTTAAGTCAGGCATGTCCAAGGGACTTATCTCAGAGCTATATGCACAGATATGCAGCAGAGTTATCGAAGGGCAGGAATCTCTTATTAGTAAGAAGTGATGGAAAGAGGATACAGGGGAAATAACGGCGGAGCCGTGGAGAAGGATATTGGAATTGGGGCCATTAATGTCGGTCTCCCCCTCACAGAAAGTATCACATTTGTTTCTGGTACATAGAGCTTGGGTGTAAATGTAGGATGTATGAAATGCAGGTAGAAAATATTATCATGGGAAAATATGTTGGTGAAATGCTTTAAATGTATGTTTTATAATTGAAATAAATCTCAATAAAGAATATTTAAATGGAAAAAAAAAACTTTTGTAGTGAGCCTAGAGTTTTTAAAAATAGGTCATCTTGGATAATGATTCATAAGATATATTGATTAGTATCATTAATGACAAACAAGATCTCCTTGGGAGAATATGGGCGCTAACGTGGGGCAGAACATCTTCTCCTGTGAGATTTTTTTTTGTCTTTGGTGGGGGTTGGCACAACTACCGATTGGTGGCATTGTTCACTTTTCTTTTCTTCATGTTCTATACCCTGCTATGGTTGTGCTTTTGGGTCTGTGAAGCATCCACCCTATCTTACCTACACAGGACAGGACATTCCTTGTCTTTTTTTGGATTATTTAACCTGAAACATTGACCGAATAAGTATGATTTGTTGTCACTTAACATGTTTTAAGCCAAATGTTTGAGACAGGTTAGCTAGCACCTTTAACTACTTCCTATCCCACCCATAATAATATGACAGCCACAACGTTCTCGACTTTCTGGATGTATTACGCTATGGGACCTCTTTTTGTTTCTTATCCCATGAGACATTGAGTTACTATCCTGTGCCTATCGACCATCTGGATTGAAACTTTTGGGAGACTTTAAACCCCTCTCCTCAGAAAGACCGCTGTGATAACGGTCATCTACGGTTGGTTAGGAGAATAAATTATCACTATTTCGGGTGTTTTTTTGGTGGAAGACGACTCCTCTTTTCACACATTTAACCTATTTGCACCGATGTGAATCACAGCATACAGATTTTTTTTTGCTCTTTTTTTGCTTCTCATCCTTATTCACAATTTTGGAACTTTTTCTCACTATTTTTATTAATTTCTATCAATTTTGTATTATTGGTTAAAACATATGTCCAATTATTTATTTACACTTGTGTTCATACATTAGGTTTGTCACAGTTTATTCACCTAGCGCTGTACCTTGTTATATATATTGTGGCACAATTTGGTATTTCAGTTTTTTGGTACTGGCAGCTTCATATCCCACTGTCATTGCGGGAGTTTTCACACTTATACATCCACTTACTTATCTTTTAGCAAAGTGTTTTTTCCTGTTTGAAAATGTTTTCTCTTGGGATATTTATTATAGCAGAAAGTAAAAAATATTGTGCTTTTTTTTAAAATTGTCGGTCTCTTTTTGTTTAGTGCGCAAAAAAACAAAACTAAAAAAAAAAACAGAGGTGATCAAATACCACCAAAAGAAAGCTCTATTTGAGGAAGGGGGGTATCAAAATGTCATATGGGTGCAGTGTTGCATGACCGCACAATTGTCATTCAAAATGTTACAGCGCTAAATACTAAAATTTGGCTGGGCGAGCAGGGGATGAAAATGCCATGTATTGAAGTGGTTAAAGTGGTTTTAGAGGTAAAAGTTCTTTTTTTACCCTAATGCATTTTCTGCATTAAGGTAAAATACCTTCTGTGTTCTGATCCTTGCAGGCCCTTTCTAAATACTTACCAGAGCCCAATCAAAATCCAGCACTGTGACCGAAAGCAGTGTCTCCCTCCACTCTCTCTTTCTGCTCACTGGACATGTAGGCAGCAGCAATTTCACCTTGCTGCTGTCAATTACAGCCAGTAAGCAGAGAACAGGGCCAAAATCGATCCCCTCGGGATCGACTAGGCATGAGTACTACCATAGAAAGCTGGAAAAAGGCAAACATCTGTCATATTGAGGGCAGTTCTTTAGTTAGAACACTTTTGAGGCACTCACCTGCAGAGGAAAATGCCCACAGGAGATTGCATTGCATAGTCTGAGAGATGCCACATTGCCAGAGAAGAGCTGTGACTGCACTTACAATTCTGAATGCTGGTTATCACTCAGTAGTCATCTTCCTCAAATTTACAGGGTATATTCTGAGGCAATGGTCATTAGTGAATCAGCACCTTTATTCATATCTACATACTAGAGTCTACAGTTCATGATTATTTATTTTCTTAATCTGATTTATGGTGATGCACATAACATCTAATAAGCTTGGGGTTAATGTATTTCAGAAATTGCAACTTTATATATAGGCAAAAGATAAAAAAAAATTACGAACATTTCACATAAAGCTATTAGAGCTCACTGAAGTGTTTTTGCGGTCATGCTTATCATAACAATTTAGCTAAAGAAAAAGATCAGACCTGACATCTGTGCAACCAGCATTCCCAATAACAACTTAAATATGGTGAATGCAAGACAGCTATCTTTAAAACTAATTTTAAAGTTTTAATGCCTAAATATGCACCCTCAGGCAACAAAGTTTTTGAGAAGATTACAAGCTTTATTGTTCAATGAACTATGAGTGATGCTTCCTTTATGCACTATTTCCCACAGTCTTTACATTTTATACTGACGACTTCATTCAAAAGCTCTTCTCAAAGAGGGCCAACTTAAGCCAAGTAGACTTGTTTGTAGATATGATAAATGAATAAAGAAGTGAAACAGTATAGGAATGACTCTGCTTACCACTCTGTGACATTATTAAATCCAAATCATCTAGCATTACCCAAAAACAATAGAATTTATTTTGCCAGTGATAACTTCTTTTATTTGGACATCTAACAATCTGCACCTACTATCCTCCTATTTGTTCTTATCAGTCTTACTTGCTTTGTGTTACAGTACACTATATACCATAGATTTAATCCCAGCCTTTTTTGAAGCTTTTATATGGTTCTAATCCCAGGCCCTAGCAGGTGTATTATATGACATCTGAACTTTGTGAACAAGCCAACCAAGTCATTGAGCATTTCTGTTTTAGGTGGTGGTGCTGTGTTACAGAGATTAGTTCCTCTGTTTGTCTGCAGTAGGGATAAAATCTACAGTTACAGAGAAATGATACCCCTCTATTTTAACAGTTTGGGCAGCAATTAAAATGGTGTACCTACTAAGACTTCCTAAACTATTTTATGTTTTATAACCAATACAAGAAAACTGTTCAAGTACTGGTTTTACATGACGTTAGGATGCTACAATATTTAGAAAGTTAATCAGACATGATATATCAGACCTTTAAAGTCACCAAACTAAAGTGCACCCATATAGTAAAATAAAAATTAAAAGAAAACCTCCCAAAGATCATGCTGAAGAGCATCAAGACAACTGTGGTAAAAGTATGCTTGCTGCTGCATCCGTCATTGATTATATAAGTCCTCAGTGCTATTATTAAAGGGTCACTAAAGGAAAAAAAAATGGGCTGAAATTACTGTTTACAGGGTATAGAGACATAAAAGTTAACTGATTACTTTTAAAAATGATTAAAAATAGATACAAATCAATCATATAATCAACCTACAGTTCGAGTTTAGTTTTTGCTGTTATTTCCAGTCTCTCTGATGTACAGAGCCAGAGAGCAGTGATGGTTTGTCTAAAACCCCTCAGCACCAACCCAGTTTCAGTTTACACACAGTAATCACACCTCCTTGATTAGTGACCACAGCGAGGAAGCTCCCAGCACTGTGGTTATAAGGAAACAGACAACCAGGAAGTGTGGGAGATCAGAGCAGAATTACAGCAACATCAAAGCAAAAACGAAAAATGAGGACATGAAAACAGCACTGCAGTAAGGTAAAAAAAAAAAAATCCTTTAGTGACCCTTTAAGTTTCTCTCTATGTGTAAAAGGCCATCATCTCTTGTACAGCGATTTCTTTATATAACATATTGCTATGAGATTTCTGGTTGCAGTAGCAATAGACCTAAATATCAGTAGAGAATATGTATATTGCATGAGATTACCTTTTATTCTCTTGATTAACGTAATATTTTTTCTCAAATGCTATTTTTAAATGAAATTATGGACAAAATTTAAAAAACTTACAAATTGTGCAACCTGTCACTAGCACACCAAATAGATTTTCTTTTTTAGGGACCCCTTTAACAATTGTATTACCTTTTGATCCTGCCGGCATATGCTTTCATTTTCCATTTCCTTTAACAGGATGACAATGTTGTTCACTCTGTAATGAAATCATGCAGTGGCATTGCCTCCCTATAGACATGGTAGTCTTAAGGCGATCGGATATTCCGACAACAATTGTCCGATGGACGTGTTTTGTCGGGTAATCCAACTGTCTTTATGCTCCTTCGGACAATTGTTGTTGGAAATTTCCGGCAACAAATGTTGGCTGTGCATGCTCTCAAATTGTCCAACGACAAATGTGTTCTGTCTGATTATCCGATCGTGTGTACACAAATCCGTCGGACTAAAATCCAAAGTACAATCACGCATTCTCCGAACAAATGCTAACCATAAGACAACAATAGCAGAAGTTGCCCAAAGGGTGGTGCTAAAGAGCATAAAAACCACGCTGTTTCATGAATGTTCGCTGAAAATGCAGAACAAATTCTTCGACAACGCCCTTCAGATTAAAAATCCACGGATTTGTCTGATGGAAGTCCGATCGTGTGTAAAAGGCTTAAGATGGAATTTTAAGGGAAGATTTACTAAAACTGGTGCAGAATCTAGTGCAGCTGTGAATAGGAATCAATCTAGGTTTTATTGTCAAAGCTTAATGGAATAAGCTGAAGTTAGAACCTGGTGGTTACTGTGCACAGCTGCACCAGATTCTGGGTTTTAGTAAACCCCCTCCTTAGTTTAGATGGAGTTAGGCAGCAAACAGAAGTAGGTAACAAACAAATTAAAGCCGACTCCATCTAACATTTTTCAAGCAGTTACAGCAACAGGTTTTTTTTTTCTTAAAGTGGATGTAAACCCAAGTATAAGATTTCCTAGCATCTGTGCCCAGTCTTGCCACACAGAGTTAATCCAGATCTGAAAAATCCTCTTTTATGTTCAGTGAAAATGATCAGCCTTCCAGATAAAACCCTGCCTAAATAAAAAAAGTCTGTTTTCTCTCTTCTTGCTTTGAGTGAGAGGTTATTTACATATCTAGCTAGGACATGTTTATCATATGTTATGTTTTGTTTATCATAACATGAGGTGATATAACATCATAACACATCCTAGTAATATACAATGAACTTTGAAACACCTCTTGTTATGATAAACATGTCCAAGCTGGATATGTAAATAACCTGTTACTGAAAGCAATAACAGAGAAACAGACTTTATAATTTGGCAGGTTTTTATCTGGAATTCTGTTAATTTGTACTGAACTTTAAAAGAGGATTACTCAGCGCTGGATTAACTCTGTGTGGCAAGACTGGGCACAGATGATAGGAAATCTTATACTCTACATTGTGACATAATATTTTTTTTTTGGGGGGGGGGTTTACATCCACTTTAAGAGAAAAAAAAAGGTTTGAACCAACTGAATATAAGCAAACCATTGCAAGTACCCATGACAGTGTTACATAGTCAAACGGAGGCTAAGAGCCTCTCGCCGCATCGAAATCTCCCTCGGAAACTGGGACAGGTACCTGTGAAAAACAGGAACTCGCCCCCCCCCCCCCTCAAAAGGCGTCAAATGTGGGACCGAAGCTTCCACTTTTGGTTGGCACCTTAACCACTTGACCTCTGAAAGGTTTTACCCCCCCTCGTGACTAAGCCATTTTTTGCTGTTAAGCACTGTACTATTTTACTGCCGATTGCATGATCATTCAACACTGTACACAAATGAAATTTATATTATTTTTTCACACAAATAAATCTTTTGGTGGTATTTGATCACAATTGGGTTTTTTATTTTTTGCTACATAAATTAAAAAGGCAAAAAAACACATTTTCTACTTTATGCTATAAAACATATCAAATAAAATAAAAATGTCTTCATAAATTTAGGCCAAAATGGATTCTGCTATGTCTTTGATTAAAAAAGTCCCAATAAGTGTATATTATTTGGTTTGTGTGAAAGATATAGCGCAAGGATCCTCAAACTATGGCCCTCCAGCTATTGCGGAACTACACATCCCATGAGGCATTGCAAAACTCTGACATTCACAGACATGACTAGGCATGATGGGAATTGTAGTTCCTGAACAACTGGAGGGCCATAGTTTGAAGACCCCTGATATAGTGTCTACAAACTATGGTGTATATATATATATGTGTGTGTGAAAATGTATCATATCTAATGTACTGACTACCTATTTTGGCACTTCTCTCCTACATGCAAAAATCATAATCTTTTTGCTAGAAAATTACTCAGAACCCCCAAACACTATATATGTATTTTTAGCAGACACCCTAGGGAATAAAATGCCAGTCATTGCAACTTTTTATCTAGCACGGTATTTGCGCAATAATTTTTCAAACACATTTTTTTGGGGGAAAAAAAACGGTTTCATGAATTAAAATATAACTAAACAGTAAAGTCAGCCCAATTTTTTGTATAATGTGAAAGATGAATTTATGCCAAGTAAATAGATACCTAACATGTCACACTTTAAAATTGCGCACACTCATGGAATGGCGCCAAACTTCAGTACTTAACCACTTAAGCCCTGGACCAATATGCTGCTAAATGCCCAAAGGCGTTTTTACAATTCGGCACTGCGTCGCTTTAACAGACGTGGCTCCCAAACAAAATTGGCGTCCTTTTTTTTTTCCACAAATAGAGCTTTCTTTTGGTGGTATTTGATCACCTCTGCGGTTTTTATTTGTTGCGCTATAAACAAAAATAGAGCGACATTTTGAAAAAAAATCAATATTTTTTACTTTTTGCTATAATAAATATCCCCCAAAAACATATATAAACATTTTTTTTCCTCAGTTTAGGCCGATACGTATTCTTCTACCTATTTTTGGTAAAAAAAAAAAAAAAAAAAAGCAATAAGCGTTTATCAATTGGTTTGCGCAAAATTTATAGCGTTTACAAAATAGGGGATAGTTTTATTGCATTTTTATTATTTATTTTTTTTTACTACTAATGGCGCCGATCAGCGATTTTTTTTCGTGACTGCGACATTATGGCGGACACTTCGAACAATTTTGACACATTTTTGGGACCATTGTCATTTTCACAGCAAAAAATGCATTTAAATTGCATTGTTTATTGTGAAAATGACAGTTGCAGTTTGGGAGTTAACCACAGGGGGCGCTGTAGGATTTGTGTGTTCCCTAACGTGTGTAACCAACTGTAGGGGGGTGTGGCTGTAGGTCTGACATCATCGATCGAGTCTCCCTATAAAAGGGATCACTCGATCGATGCACTCGCCACAGTGAAGCACGGGGAAGCCGTGTTTACATACGGCTCTCCCCGTTCTTCAGCTCCGGGGAGCGATCGCGATTTTTTTATCACTTTTATTCCTATTACAAGGAATGTAAACATCCCTTGTAATAGGAATGGTTTGTGACAGGTACACTTTATGGAGAGATGCAGGGTCAATAAGACCCCACATCTCTCCTACAGGCTGGAAAGCATTAGTTCGGGAAAAAAATCACAGATCTAATGCTTTCAGCCGCGATTGCGGCTGTGTTTACATTCTGGTACCCGGGCGTGACTGTCATGAATCAGACGTACACAAACGGATGAATGAAAGAAAAGGTTCTTTATTAAAAACCAAACAACAGGGGGCGTGTCCTGGCTATGGAGGAGTGAGGACGCGTGTGTCTGCCGCTCCGCTCCGCCGCTGCACTTCCTCTCAGCTACGGGTGAGAGACTTTCACCTACCGCTCCCCGCCATGTCCCACAAGAACCGGGCATCCTCACAGCCCCCTCGGGCAGACCGATCGAAGCAGGGTCAGCTGGATTCCTTCCTCATGGAGCCGAGCAGGAGCGGCCGCGAGGCCTCCAAGATGGCGCCGGCCGGGAAGAAGCAGAACGCTGCCCAGGCTCCATGCGCTGCCGCAACCAGGTCCCAGCTGCAAGAATGCTCCCCGGTGCCTTCTCCATCGCTGGTGAGTGACCCGACAGCCCCGATTTCCCCGAGCTCGCCATCCTCCCTGCTGGGCCTCTCGGAAGCATTAGACCCCCTGGAGGATATGGATATCAGGCGCCATATTTGGGCCCTCCCTACTAAGGCCGACCTGGAGCGTTTTGCAGACCGGGTTGAGAAGGCCCTGAAGGAAGATGTCGCACAAATTAAGGCTGATACTGCCCATCTGGGTCATAGGGTAGAGACATTGGAACGAAAGCTAGAAGAGGTGCTCCCAGCCATGTCACAGTTGCGGGAGAGGTGCTCAGCTCAGGGTCAACAGATTGAGACCCTGTTATGTCATTTAGATGACGTGGAGAATCGCAGCCGCAGGGCGAACATTAGGATAAGGGGTCTACCTGAAGCGACCGGGGCCAGAGACATCGTTCCTACCCTGGAGGATATCTTTAAGAACATTCTGGGCCTGCCCGCCACGGCTGTGGTGGAAATTGACCGAGCGCACAGGGCTCTTAAACCCCCGTCCCAGGATGTGAACAACCCGCGTGATGTCATCTGCAAACTTCATAAATATACGCTCAAGGACCGTATCATGCAGAAAATGCGGGGCAAGCCCCATTATGATTTTGATGGTGCGCACCTGTCCTTCTACCAAGATATTTCTAGGCGCACCCTTATGCAGCGGCGGGCGCTGCGACCTCTCCTGGCGGCCATTCAAGAAGCAGGCCTGTCCTACCGTTGGGGTTTCCCCTTTTACCTTCAAGTCACCAAAGAGGGCAGGACCGCGACCCTCCGCACCAAAGATGATTTGCCGAACTTCCTTTCCTCCCTTGACCTGGACCCGGTGGACTTCCCGGATTGGAGAACTTCCTCGGACCTTCCCGCTCTTACTCTCCCATCCCCCGGGCCTTGGCAGACGGCCAAGCGCAGGAACCGTAGAAGAGACCGGGGTCGGCGCCTCTCTGACTCCTCTCGGGGCTCTGCCCCTGCTGGGAACTGATGGTTTCGCTCATACCTATGCTTGCTTTAATGCCCCCCCCTTTTCTTTTTTACATCTCCGGCCGGAGATGTCTGACAGCCCCTGATGTCAACCCATTGACCCTAGCCGGTTTCGGGCCTGACATTACTTGTGCTTTTGAATGACTGCCCTATCAGTGACTGATAGCTCCTCGCCCCTCTCCCCCCCGTCAACCCACATCTGATGCGGTGGCGGCGGTGGGCACCCCCCTCTACCTCTTTTTGGATTGGCCACGTACCCCCAGTAGGCCACCCTCTTATTTTGGGTATTGATCCCCATTGGGATCTTGGACTGGGGTCCGGGCCCCCCCTCCGTAGGATGGGGGTCCCGGACAGGGTCCATAGTGATCTTCTTAGACTGTTTGGCCTCGGCCATTATGTCATGTCTGTCATGTTTTTTCATTTGTCTGATGCTTGTTATTTCTCTCCCCTGCTCCCCCCTCCTTCTCTTGCCCTTTTGTCTTCTTTTCTCTTTTCCTTCTTCTGTTCCTCTCCCTTCCCCTTTCTCCCTAGGTGCGTTCCACGGCTCTGCCTTCCACACCGGGTACATCACGATCCTCAGCGATTCCACTCTATCCGGCTCTCCCTATGACCACTCTACAGGTAAGCTCTTATAATGTTAGGGGCCTGTGCTCCCCACACAAACGTAGCAAGCTTTGGCGGGAATTAAAGAAGCTGAAGACACAGGTGATCTTCCTACAGGAGACCCACTTTACGCCACGGTCGTTGCCTAGACTCCCCAAACATCTCTTTAACCAATGGTTCCTCAGCACATCCCCGACCCCTAAATCCAGGGGTACGGCTATTGCTATACACAAATCATGCCCCTTCCAGCCCATGGACACTCGAATCGACCCTTTGGGTCGCTATGTGTTTCTAAAAGGCTCCCTGGCAGGACATACATACACGTTAGCGACTATTTATGCCCCTAATACGGATCAACTGGGTTTCCTTAAATCTACACTAGAGCGACTGGGTGACTTTAGAGAGGGTTTCCTGATCCTCGGGGGGGATTTTAATGTCAGCCCTGATCCCTTGTTGGACACCTCCCACGCTCGGTCCCCTCATTCCTATGCGTTCCTCAAACATTTTCGTAAGCTCCTCCACTCCCTCCTCCTGACTGATAGCTGGCGACTGTTACACCCCGCTGACCGTGACTTTAGCTACTATTCCAAGGTGCACGACGTATATACTCGCATAGACCATCTATATGTAGATCGTGATATCCTGGAACTTTTGCGGTCTGCCTCTATAGGCTCTATCACCATCTCGGATCATGCACCGGTGTCGGTTGTCTTTGATCTACCCTCCGGTTCGCGACGGTCTTGGACGTGGCGGCTAAATGACAACTTGCTGGACAATGTGGGGGTGGTGGAAGAGGTTGCGAAAACTTTAGCTCACTATTTTTCAGAGAATTCTACCGGCGACGTGAGCGAGGGTGTGTTGTGGGAGGCCCATAAGGCGGTGGTTAGAGGAACATTGATCTCCCATGGCTCCCGTCTGAAACGGGAACATGGGGCAGATTTTCAGAGGGTTTATGATGCCCTCCAGAAGGCTGAACTCCACCATAAGGCGACGGGGGGTCCGGAGGCGTTGAAAGCCCTGACTGAGTTGAGGGAACTGCTTCTGCGCCTTCTAGAGAGACAGACGCATAACCATTTCCGCTTTATGTCCCATAAGTTCTATGAACATGGGAATAAGTGCGGGCGCATGCTGGCACGGGCGCTCCGGGCCCGGGCTGCGCAGACGCATGTCCATAGGTTACACTCTGCCTCAGGGGAACCGATAGTGCTGTCCTCCAAGATTGCCGCGGGCTTTCGGGACTACTATGCCACCTTATATGACTTGACTCCCGGAACTCCCTCCCTCGGTGCGGGACGCTAAACGTCGGGCGATTCGTGACTACTTGACCTCGTCGGGCCTCCCCTCGCTTACGGAAGATCAGATCTTGACCTTGGAGCAACCGATCACTCTGACTGAGCTTAGGTCGACAATTGAGTCCTTACCCAACGGGAAGAGCCCAGGCCCGGATGGGTTCACTAAGTCCTATTATAAGACTTTCATTTCTCACTTGGAAGCCCCCCTGTTGAGATATTTTAATTCTATAGCGGGGGGAGAGGCAGTGCCCTCAGAGGCACTATTAGCTCATATTACTGTGATCCCGAAGGACGGCAAGGACCCCGCCGCCCCACAGAGTTACCGCCCTATTTCCCTTCTTAATTTAGATGTGAAGATCCTTGCTAAAATCTTGGCTAATAGGCTAAAACACCTGTTGCCTGGGCTCGTGCACCTCGATCAGACGGGCTTTATTCCAGGCAGGGAGGCCAGGGATAACTCCCTGAGAGCAATTCAGCTTATACATTGGGCTCGCTCCTGTCCAGACCCCCGGCCCTACCTCATCTTGTCAACTGATGCCGAAAAGGCGTTTGATCGGGATGACTGGTCTTATCTTCAAGAGGTACTTGGCCACTTGGGACTTGGTCCTCATATGTTGACCTCCATCCTGGCCCTTTACTCTGATCCTTGTGCACAAGTGAAGGTAAATGGCACTCTTTCCTCTCGCTTCCCCATCAGGAACGGCACGAGACAGGGGTGCCCTCTTTCGCCCCTCCTTTTTGCCCTGGTTCTGGAGCCTTTACTCCGCACTATCAGGGCTAACAGTGACATCAGAGGTTTGCAGGTCGGGAATACGGAACATAAGTTATCGGCGTATGCTGACGATGTTCTTTTTCATCTGGCAAATCCCCTGATCTCGTTGCCGAACCTGTTGAGGGAACTTAACCACTTTGGAACCCTATCTAATTTTAAAATAAACTACGAGAAGTCTGAAATCCTCCCCATAACCCTGCCCCCGGACCTTGCCGAGAGACTTAGGGACGCCTTCCTCTTTTCGTGGGCCAAAACATCCCTGCGCTACCTAGGAGTACAGCTTACAGCTAGACTTGACACCTTGTACACAGCTAACTTCCCCCCTCTGCTGACTATGATCAAGGCGGATCTTTCCCAATGGACCCGCACAGCCTTTACCTGGTTTGGCCGGGTGAACGTGATAAAGATGAATGTTTTGCCCCGCATCCTTTTTTACTTTCAGATGCTTCCGATCCGTTTACCCGGACTTTTCTTCGACCGCCTTACTAGTATGCTGACTGAATTTGTCTGGAACGCACGCAAGCCCCGCATAGCCCTCAAAGTACTGAAACGTTCTAAGACGGAGGGGGGTCTGGGGTTCCCTGACGTTAGGCGATATTATAGGGCGATAGCGCTTCAACGAATTCTAAACTGGCGTTTCCACTCTCACTCGAAGCTTTGGGTTTCTCTGGAGAAGTGCCTCGCGGGTAGGAACCTCTCGTACGCGCCCTGGTTGCCCCGGGAGCATAGGGGACTTTCTGAGACAACCTCTCCGCTGACGACTCATGTGCTCGCGGTCTGGGACAGGATAAATGCTATGTTTAAATTGTCTCCCCCCATGTCTCCCTTGGCCCCATTGGGTGGCTTTCTCTGGTTCCCCCCGGGAGAACAAATGGCCTTCTTTGGATCTTGGGTGGACGATGGTAACGCCAGTTGCGGCAAACTTATGAAAGACGGTAAGCTTCTTGACTATGAGGCCCTCCCTGCGGGTCGACAGGGCGCACGGATGAATTTCTGGCGCTATAGACAGCTACACCATTTCTTTGAAAAACAGGGCCATAGGATTAGGGACCCCTCCTCTCTTACCCCATTTGAGAGTCTTTTTGCTAATGAAGGCCCTACCCCCCACTTGATATCGGAACTGTACCGCCTGCTAGGTTCCGCTGCCTCTCTGCCCACACCTGCCTACATAAGGAGATGGGAGAGGGACCTGGATCAGGCCCTTACGGGCACACAACTAGCCCACCTCTACCATCTTACCCATACTTCTTCCATTGATTCTAAGACTCAGGAGACAAGTTTTAAACTTCTGTCCCGCTGGTACCGGGTTCCGGCGGACTTAGCAAGTATTTATCCCACCCAGTCTGGGTTGTGCAGGCGGGGGTGTGGGCACAGAGGCACGCTCATTCACATATGGTGGGACTGCCCCTTGGTAGGGCCCTTCTGGGCAGATGTCAAGGAGCAGATACTGACGATCACAGGGATTGACATTCCCCTCTCTCCGGTGCACTTTCTCCTCCATGTCCCAACTATTCCTCTGAGTCATTACAAAAAAAGTGTTTTGCCACATTTACTTAATGCAGCCAAGAAGCTGCTTCCGGTTTATTGGAAGCAGTCCCGGGTACCTAGTCGGGAGGAGTGGATACGGGGGGTGAGTGCCATCGGAGAGGCTGAGGGTTGGGTGGCGACCTGTCGTGGCCGCAGCGACCAACACAGGGCTATTTGGGCGCCGTGGACTGACTATGTCTCGGACCCTGTCTTCGTCCCCTCTAGTCTAGACGTTGCGCTCCTAGAATTAGCAGAGCCTTCCCTTAAGGCTCGCAGGTTACGGGTTGCTGATGGACAAGGAGCTGGTCCCCCCTAGTGGTTAATGGTACGGTGGTCTGTTGGTGCTGATGTTATGGAATGGAGTGCTGCACCCGGTGTGGAGATGGATACGTTCTTTGCCGACTTTTGAGGTACGCACTGCCCCTTTTTTCTTCCCTCTTTCTCCTTTTTTCCTCTCTTCTCTTTCCCCTTTCTTCTCTTCCTTGCCCCCCCTTCTCTCCTCTCTTTCTGTATTTCTTATTTCCAGGTTCTTATTCTTTAATTGTTACCAGTGGGTTGTATATGTTAGCGTATGTTGGTTTGCACTATTAGGTTCGCTGGCGCACGATGGGGGATGGCGGTTTGCTCTTTGACCCCGTCCACGTCCTTTAGCGGGCCCTCTGGTCTCGGCCCGCTGGCCCGCATGGGAGCGGTGGGTGGTTAGATGGAGGCCTAGAAGCCCCCCCCCCTCCGCCCCGGCTGTGGGCTGCGGGTCTGGGCCTGGGCCATGCTGTTTCTCACCCCCTCCCCCCCTTAGTATCCTAGGTTTGCCCCCCTTTGGTGCCTTACTCAATTTCATGCTCTTATAGGTTGCTGCCCACTCGGCTACCTTATTGGCCCCGGGGTCTGCGTGGCCGCTGACGCCCTTTTGGGTGTTGGCCGTCGCGGGGACCCCTGTGTCTTTAATTGCACTTCCCGTAAACGATTCTGTACATATGCACAGTGGGATTTCTATGATGTATGCTTATGACTGTTGGTGGCCCTGCGAGGCCGACGTCTGTCACACGAAACTTTACTGGACTTGTCTGTCCTGTGTTCTACATGTTATCCCCTCTCCCCCCCCCCCCCTATTGTTCCTTTGTTTTTTTTTCTGTTGTTATTCTTTCAATAAAAACTGATTATACAAAAAAAAAAAAACAACAAGGTTAAAGTCCAGACAGATGTAAACAGGCAGGAGAGTCTTCCACCGGAGCCAGGATCAATAGCCAGAGATGGAAGTCAGTCCAGCCGGAGTCTGTAACCAGGAAGGTGGTGAAACAAAGCCAGGGATCAGGAGCCAGAAGGAACGTCCGTAGAAGCCTTCTCGGTAACCAGAACAGCAGCACGATGAAGGTAGGATGAGAGACAGGTCTTAACACAGAAGGTCCAAGCAAGGGAGTGCTGCAGCAAGCGTGGTATATATATGCTGAGCATCCAGCTCCTCCCAGTGGGAAGGAGGAGCCGCAGGGAATGGGAAGTTACAAGAACCTCAGAAGCAAGATGGCCGCCAGTACATGTCAGTGATGAGAAGCTAAGAAGGAGGTAAGTCCATGACAGTGACGTCATAACATCGTGCCCGGGCCCCTGACGATCATAGAGATGAATGGTGACCATCTGGTCACCAGTCTTCTCTATGCTTTCCATCCGACACCGGCGGATCGATCCTCTGGGTCTCCGATGGCAAGGGAGAGCCCGGAGAAGCACCGGATGGCGGCGGGAGGGGGGACGTCCCCTCCCGCCGCTATGATAGTTCTTATAGTGCACAGAATCGCAGACTGAAGAGATGGATATCTGAATGATGTCTGTAGCTGCAGGCATCTTTCAGATATCCCCACTGAAAGTCCAGGACGTCATATGACGTTCTTGGGCGGGAAGTGGTTAAAATGCTGTGACTGTACAAATACCCCCAAATTACCCCTTTTTTGGAAAGTAGACTGAGGTAAGAGATATGGCAAGTTTTTGAAGATGTAATTTCTTCAAAATTTGGGGAAAATTAAGAAATTAAATAAAAAATCATATCACTGGTGTGGCAGTGATCAAGGATACTGACTGGTGACAGTATGTAAAAATAAATAATTGTTTTATTCAATTGAAAAAACATTTCTTTATCGTACATCACGGGACACAGAGCGCATAGCCATTACATATGGGTTATATGGGTACCTTCAGGTGTGGACACTGGTGTAATCAAATTCACAGGAAGTTCCTCCCTATATAACCCCCTCCCACTGAGAGTGCTTTAGTTTTTTCGCCAGTGTCTTAGGTGTTGGTCACGTCTAGCTATCCCTCGGAGGTCTCGGGACCCAGGATAGCTAGCCGGATCCGTCCGAAGTGCTTCAAAGCCAAGGTGTACGGTACCCGGGCCCTGCTGGAGTGGGGTTTTGCCTATAATGCCTCTCCTTGGAGGGCTGGATTCTGGGCTCCAGTGCCTTGGTCTCTTCCAGGACTAAACGCTACTGATGCCAGGATGCTATATAGGTCCAGGGGTGTGGGTTCCTTAAACACAGGACCCCGGTCCCTGAAGGTCCGAGACAATACCCACGGAGATGGGGGAAGATTGGGCCTCTTGCAGTTTGCAATACCCTGTGGCGTGGAGCAGGTAAGAGGGAACCTGCGGGACTTGGTTCGACAGTAGGTATCCCCCTGGGGGTTCTGGGTTGGCTAACAGTATGCTTGTGCATCAGCCACTATCTCCACTATGTCTGTGTGGGCAGGATGGGATACTAATGTTTACCCAGATAACATGTAGATATATGTATACTTGTGTAAGATATATATTTGCTACTCACCCCAGGTCTGCCTGTTAGCATTGATACTGCAACCCCACATGTTTTAAAGAGGAAATTGCTGGTGAAAACTCCTGTTTCTTAGGAAGCCCATGGGGACAGCTTCCTCTCTGTGTGTGCACTACAATAAGATTAGTGCTTACCTGGTGCTTACCTGGTGTCTGTTGGTGCTGCCTGGCGCTGGTCCATGTTGTTTCCTCTGCTCTGCTTCCTCCATGTGGTTTTCAGCGTGGGGGGGTGCGCGCGCGTGTGCGCGCGCGCACGCCGCCTTTTATAGCGTCGGCGTGCGTCGGGGGGGCGGGCCAGCAGCGTCAGGGTCTGTTTAAAGGAAAAACTTTTTCTCTGGCTGGTCTTTCCCTCCTGGAGGCAGAGGAAGAAAGGATACAGAGCGTGCAGCTGGGTCTTTTGGCCACACAGGGACACCTAGTGGTGGTTTTGTGGATCTTCAGGTCTAGGACTTAGGTCCACTATTGACCAGAAAAAAAAAAAAAAAAGGAAGTTTTTTGCTTAAAGGGACTCAGCCTTAGATCCAGCAGTATCTGAGTCTACCTTGGACTCTGACTAACGGGCATTGGTGTGTCAATACTCACAGGTTTCCTCAGTATTGCCACCTCCCAGGCGGGTAAAAAAAAAAAAAAAAAAAAAAAAATTTTTTTTTGGAAAAAAAAAAAAAAAAGAAATTTAGTTTTTTTTATTTTCCTCATACCTGTCCTCATATTGGTTACTCCTAGCTGCAACAGTCAGGTGTTGGCTATAGGGGTGACTCAAGGTTGTACAATGGCTCCAAAGGGATCTGGACCAGCCAAGGCTGCTAAAGGTGCCAAGAAGCAAAAGGGGTCTCCATCGGGGTCAGAGGATTTGGGCCAGGCTTCCACGGCCCCACCCTCGCCAGTTAGAACACCGAGTGGCATAGTACAAGAGCCATTGGGGGTGCTGGGGGCAGAGGCGGCCCCCGATCCACCCATTCCCGTTTACGTGACGGAAGAAATGCTAGCAGCCACCATGAGTGGGCTAGAGAAAAGGTTAACTGCGTTGTTTGCCCGTCCTTGGCCAAGTAGCAAGCGGGCTAGATCCCCCTCACCCAGTGTGGGGTTTTCAGATGCGGAGGTCTCCTCTTCAGAGGAACGGGACCCACAAGGGGATCAGGCAGACCCAAGTCCCGACGGTTCAGACAGGGAAGATTCCACTATAGATGAATATTTCTCGGCCTCTCAAGCGGAGAGCCTGTGGATCCAGTCTTTGACAGATATGGTTCGCACTGCCTTTAAACTTCCAGTGCCAGAACTAGTAGCCCCGGAGGTTTCCTCATTGGGTTCTTTAAAGGCTCCATTAACTTGTGCGTCTTTTCCAATGCACCCCCTTCTGCGGAACGTGATTTACCAGGATTGGGCTCGACCTGATAGAATCTTTGTCCCTCCTAAAAGATTCTTGATTCTCTATCCTATGGAAGAGGAATATTTAAAGAAATGGGCACTCCCCACAGTGGACGCGGCCATTTCCTGCGTGAATAAATCCCTGACCTGTCCAGTTGAAAATGTCCAGATGTTCAAGGATCCGGTCGACAAGAAATTTGAGACCCTACTGAAAGCCGCTTTTACCTCAGTAGGTGCCATGGTTCAGCCAGCAGTAGCAGCCATTGGTGTTTGTCAGGCCTTGAAGGATCAGGCAAAACATATATTAAAGGACATGCCGGCTCAGCATACTCATGAATTAGCAGAATTCCCTAGGGCTCTCTGCTTTGCAGTAGATGCTATTAAGGACTCCATCCAACAGGCATCCCGTTCATCTCTACTGATGGTTCACATGCGTCGTCTTTTGTGGCTAAAGAACTGGTCAGCAGAGGCACCCTGCAAAAAGCTTTTAGCAGGATTTCCCTTTCATGGGGGAAGACTATTCGGGGAAGACCTAGATAAATATATCCACACCATATCAAGTGGAAAAAGTACTTCCTTACCGGTCAAGAAAAGACCGCGTGGGCCCACGTTTAAACGACAGGCCATTGTAGGCTCGGCCCCTTCGACTTCTCGTCAGTATCGACGGCCTCCCGGGCGTCCAGCGGTTAATAGCCGCCCACAGGGTCAAGCCGCGGCAAACAAGAGACCCTGGTCTCGCAAACCGGCTAAACCAGTCATCAAATCAGATTCATGAAGGGGCGCCCCCACTCTTTCGGGTGGGGGGAAGACTCCGGTTTTTCTCCGAAGTCTGGAAGGCCAGAATTCCCGACTCTTGGGTTCGGTCCGTGGTAGCCACGGGATACAAACTAGAGTTTCGAGAAATCCCCCCTCCTCATTTTCAGGGGTCAAGTCTTCCAAGCGACCCATTAAAAAGGGCCTCTCTCGTAAAGGCGTTGGATCGCCTATTGCTCCAAGGAGTAATTGTAGAAGTACCAACCCAAGAATGGGGTCGGGGATTCTACTCCAACCTTTTTGTTATACCAAAACCCAATGGCGACGTCAGGCCTATATTAGACCTCAAACGCCTAAATCGCTTTCTAAAGATTCAGACCTTTCGTATGGACTCCATACGTTCAGTGACAGCCAGCCTGCATCAGGGCGACTTTCTAGCATCTATAGACATAAAGGATGCATATCTGCATGTGCCGATTTACCCAGCACATCACAAGTTTCTTCGTTTTACGATAAATCAAAGTCATTACCAGTTCGTAGCCCTCCCTTTCGGGTTGGCAACAGCTCCGCGGGTATTCACAAAGGTGTTAGCCCCGGTGCTAGCCGTCCTAAGGACAGAAGGCATCTTGGTCCTGGCATACCTGGACGATCTCCTGGTTATCGACAGATCAGCTTCCAACCTCAATCATGCAGTAGTCCGCACAGTGCGGCATCTAGAAGAATTCGGGTGGATTGTGAACCAAGAAAAATCAAGGTTACAACCCACAAGACAGTTGGAATATCTAGGCTTTCGGTTAGATACAGAATGCCAGAGGGTATTTTTACCTCAAGAGAAGATCAGGTCGTTGATTCAAACGATTCAAATAGTCTTAGGCAAAAAGAAGCCGACTATTCGCCTATGCATGCGACTGCTGGGAAAGATGGTGGCCGCCTTCGAAGCAGCGCCCTATGCCCAGATCCATACCAGAGTTCTTCAGGCAGCTATTCTCTCTGCTTGGAACAAGTCCATACAGGCATTAGACCGTCCATTAGTTCTTTCCCCATGGGTCAAGCGCAGCCTGTACTGGTGGCTGATCCCTCAAAAATTGTCAAAAGGGAAAACCTTTTGCCCCATCACGTGGAAAATAGTAACCACAGATGCCAGCCTAACGGGTTGGGGGGCAATCTTAGGAAAACGGACCCAGCAGGGACAGTGGTCAGAGGCAGAAAGTCTGCTTCCCATCAATGTCCTAGAGATCAGAGCTGCTCGGTTGGCCCTGGTCGCCTGGACTCTCCCCCTGCAGGGTCTGCCAGTAAGGATACAGTCCGACAATGCCACGGCGGTGGCATACATAAACCACCAGGGGGGCACAAGGAGCCTAGCGGCTCAAAGGGAAGTAAACCTGATTTTCTCATGGGCCGAAGCCCATGTACCCTGCATCTCAGCAGTGTTCATCCCAGGGATAGACAATTCTCAAGCAGATTTTTTGAGTCGTCAACAGTTACTCCCGGGAGAGTGGTCTCTTCACCCCCAGGTATTCCAAGAGATTTGCCAAAGATTCGGAGTTCCCGATGTGGACATCATGGCAACAAGATTCAACAAGAAATTGGACAAATTCGTATCCCGAGCCAGGGATCCCTCGGCCTACGGGACCGATGCGTTGGTTTGCCCCTGGCACCAGTTTTCTCTCCTGTATGCGTTCCCTCCACTACAGATGATTCCCCGCCTTCTACGAAGGATCAGGGTGGAGCGCAGGCCGGTGATCCTGGTGGCCCCAGCCTGGCCCAGAAGGGCTTGGTACGCACTCATTGTGAGGATGTCAGTAGGGGCACCGTGGCCACTCCCCCTGCGCCCAGATCTGCTGTCTCAGGGCCCGATCTACCACCCTGCTTCACAGCAGCTAAATTTGATGGCTTGGCGGCTGAATCCCTAATTCTTAAGGGCAGAGGCCTCTCAGCCCAGGTCATATCTACGTTAATTCAGGCTAGAAAACCAGTCTCTAGAAATATCTATTACAGAGTCTGGAGGACCTATGTGGAGTGGTGCGAGTCTCTAGGAGGGCATCCTCGCAAGTTTTTTATTGACAGGATCTTGCGATTCCTCCAGGTTGGCGTTGACAAGGGGTTGGCTCTTAGTACTCTAAAGGGGCAGGTGTCTGCCTTATCGATATGGTTTCAAAGGCCTTTGGCCACGCATTCGCTTGTGAAAACCTTCTTGCAGGGGGTCTTGCATGTAAATCCCCCTATTAGAGCTCCCCTCTGCCCCTGGAATTTAAATCTGGTCTTGTCAGCTTTACAAAGGCAGCCATTTGAACCTCTGACAGAAATCCCTCTTGTGCTGCTAACCCGAAAGTTGGTTTTCTTGGTGGCTATGGCTTCGGCCAGAAGGGTCTCCGAGCTGGCAGCCTTGTCTTGCAGGGAACCGTACCTGATTCTGCATAAGGACAGAGTGGTTCTGCGGCCTCATCCTTCTTTCCTTCCTAAGGTCATATCCAGCTTTCACTTGAATCAGGACCTAGTCCTACCATCCTTCTTTCCTACTCCCCAGTCCAGAGAGGAAAGACTGCTTCATACTTTGGACGTGGTCCGAGCCATGAGGGTTTATCTCAAGGCTACAGAGAAGATTCGGAAAACAGATGTGCTTTTCGTTCTTCCGGATGGCCCCAAAAAGGGTCAGCCGGCTGCCAAGTCTTCCTTGGCTAGGTGGATTAAACAGCTGATTTTTCAGGCCTATGGTCTGAAGCGCGTTCCACCTCCCTTATCAGTTAAGGCCCATTCTACGAGGGCCATGAGTGCCTCTTGGGCGGCACACCATCAGATCTCCATGGCACAGGTTTGCAAAGCGGCAACCTGGTCTTCCGTACATACGTTTACTAAATTTTATAAGTTGGACGTCACAAAAGCTACGGACGCAGCATTTGGGCAGGCGGTCCTACGGGCAGCAGTATAGAATCCTCTGGCCCGGATTACGCCCCTTTTTTCTGTTGGTGGAGCTAGTTTTTACCTCCTGATATATTTTCTGTTTGGCTAATGTTGGCCTTACGGTCTCCCTCCCCTCATGGAGCATTGCTTTGGGACATCCCATATGTAATGGCTATGCGCTCTGTGTCCCGTGATGTACGATAAAGAAAAAAGGATTTTTAATAAACAGCTTACCTGTAAAATCCTTTTCTTGAAGTACATCACGGGACACAGAGCTCCCACCCCTCTTTTGGGGAACATTGTGTAACCTCAGAGAAATTGCTTGCTACAAAACTAAAGCACTCTCAGTGGGAGGGGGTTATATAGGGAGGAACTTCCTGTGAAGTTGATTACACCAGTGTCCACACCTGAAGGTACCCATATAACCCATATGTAATGGCTATGCGCTCTGTGTCCCGTGATGTACTTCAAGAAAAGGATTTTACAGGTAAGCTGTTTATTAAAAATCCTTTTTTCTATGTACATCCTGTCACTATAGTGACACTGTACTACTCTGTGGCGTGATCAGGGATTTTTTCACATTTTTATTGCTTATTAGGGATGAGCTTTATGTTTGGGTCGAACATGAGTTAGACTCGAACATTGGCTGTTCGCCCGCAAACAATTTGGGGTGTTTAGGGAAAATTGGAAAGCCTCAGAACACCCTTTAAACCGTTGCGTCCCGTTGCGTCAGAGGGGGGTGGGATCACCCGTGAAGCCATGGGGAAACCGCCGGAAACCCCTGTTGCGCCAGAGGGGGCGAGGTCACTCGTTCACGTCATGGGTGGCCCCCCCCCTGGTTATTTAAGAGCTGTCAGACGGGTCGCATGTCATTGGGCCGGGCGCCTCCTATGGAGGCTGTATCTTTCTTTACGGTGGGTCCAGGTCGTAGAAGAATTACAGCGCTGGAATTTCTTTTTTGATTATTTTTGTTACTTTTTTGGATGAAATGATACAATGTACCCCATTACCAATTCACATGGGGGGGTGGCATTTGTTGGTCCGCTTAAAAGGGGTTTCCAGATTCATATAAGCCGCCCGCCCGCAGACCATCACAACCACCGGTCAAGGGTTGTGGGGATGAGGTTCTTGTCCCCATCAACATGGGGACATCCCCCCTATGTTGATGGCATGTGGCCTGGTATGGTTCAGGGGGGGGGGGCGCTCTCTCATCATCCCTCTTTTTTTGCGGTCTGCCATGTTGCATGCTCAGATAAGGGTCTGGTATGGATTTTTGGGGGAACCCCACGCCATTTTTATTTTTTTATTTTTTAGCGCGGGGTTCCCCTTAAAATCCATACCAGACCTGAAGGGCCTGGTTATAGAATTTTGGGGGACCCCCAAGCATTTTTTTTTTGGTTTGGAGTTTTTAGCGTTCAGCGATGTCTTAATTTGAATGACAATTGCGCGGTCATGCTACTCTATACCCAAACAATTTTTTTATCATTTTGTTCCCACAAATAGAGCTTTCTTTTGGTGGTATTTGATCACCTTTCTGCAAAAAAAAAAGACAGAAAATTTGGAAAAAAAAAAGGTTTTCTTTGTTTCTGTTATTTTTTTTGTAAATAAGTAAATTTTCTACTTCATTGACAGGCACTGATATGGTGGCTGCACTGACGGGCACTGATAAGGTGGCACCGATGAGGTGGCACTGATGACAGACACTGATAGGCGGCACTAATGGGCACTGAAAGGCAGCACTGAAAGGTGGCACTGGTATGTGGCACTGATGGGCACCAATAGGCGGCACTGATGGGCACCAATAGGCAGCACTGATGGGCACCAATAGGCAGCACTGATGGGTACAAATAGGTGGCACTGATGGGCAGCAATAGGCAGCACTGATGGGTACTTATGGTGGCACTGATTGGTACATATGGTGGCACTGATAGGTGGCATGGATGGGCACTGATTGTCACTGATAGGTGGGCACAGATGGGCACTGATAGGTGGCACTGATGGACACTGGATGGCACTGATGGGTGCCATTGCTGGGCATCATTGATTTGCGGTCTTTCACAATGGTGCCAATCAGTGCCCCCCACTGTGTGATTGTGTCAGGCCCCGATGACCGGTAATTGAGGCCACGGCTTTGCGGGCTTCTGCAGGCGTATGCTTCCTTCTGTGATCTGGCACCATCTTGTGGTGGCCGTTGGTATGACAAGACAACCAGCAAAGCATTTTTTCACTGCCATTTCCTTCCCTCTAATTATAACCCCCAAACGTTATACATATTTTTTATTCTAACACCCTAGAGAATAAAATGGCAGTAGTTGCAATACTTTCTGTCACACAGTATTTGTGCAGCGGTCTTACAAGCGCACTATTTTGGGGAAAAATACCCTTTTTTAATTAAAAAATAAGACAACAGTAAAGTTAGCCCAATTTTTTTTATACTGTGAAAGATAATGTTACACCGAGTAAATTGATACCCAACGTGTCACAGTTCAAAATTGTGTCCGCTTGTGGAATGGCGACAAACTTTTACCGTTTAAAATCTCCATAGGCAACGTTTAAAAAATTCTACAGGTTGCATGTTTTCAGTTACAGAGGAGGTCTAGGGCTAGAATTATTGCTGTCACTCTACCAATTTCGGCGATACCTCACATGTGTGGTTTAAACACCACTTTCATATGCGGGCACTACTCCCGTATGCGTTCGCTTCTGCGCGCGAGCTCAGCGGGATGGGGCGCGTTCCTGGCTCCTAATTTTTTTAGCTGGCTCCTAGATTTCAAGCAAATTTGTCAAGCCCTGCTATAATACATATAACCTAGACTATAATATATATCATTTATCACCAATACCATGCGTTCACATTATATGTATATGCTAAGTACATATAACCCCCATGTAATATATATCACCAACACCGTAAGTTCCTATCACCCATACCAACCTTTTCAACCAGGGTGCCTATGGGTGTCTTCAGGAGTACTTTGACAAAATGCCTAAATTATTGCCCAAAAATTGTAGCCAAGCGAGTGGCTGGATCAAGCCTGTATTTTAGTTACAGAAAGCCACAGGTTTGCATTGTGCACAATTACAACCTTCTAGCCGCCGATGTCCTAACAACCAACAGCGTCATTGGTTGATAAGAAGGACATTGGGCGTCTGCACAGCATCTTTTTTGGCCCTCCCCTGTCTTTCTCCATCGGCACTGAGGTCACATTAGCTGAGCAAGGGACAGACTGAGGCAGAAGAGAAATATTGGAATACTAGTTAGAGGTGATTTATTCTTACAAGTAAATATACCTTTGATACTAACCTTAGATGACCTATGTGTGTGGATGTTGCTGTAATATGTAAAACTATTTGTTTAGTTTTTTACATTTTAGAATGGGGTGTTTCAAGACAGAATTTTAAGTGCAGAATTTTGGAAAAAAGGTTGAGAAATATTGAAGAAACAAATTAAATTACAACAGAAATTAGGCAAGTGTCCAAAACTAAATATTATGATTTGCACCCAGCCATTCAACCCAATGTGTGGCAATCTAATACCCTTTGTGTAATATTTTATATCTTTTTTTTTTGCAACCTAGACTTTTTTTCACTTCTCTTTTTATAGACCCATTTTTAACCAGTAAGCATTCCACCACCTTGCAGTCAATCTATGACTATTTTCTGTAGCCAAGTCATTTATCTCTCCTATTTTTGGGCATTAGCCATAGGTCATCTAAAATTATCCCTTGCAGTCCTATATTACCCCTGCTATCAACACATACAAGTACTGTATAGACAAGCTAAAACCTGTCTTCCATCATCATATTGTAGACATTAGACATTAGTCATCCCTTTTGCAGGCAATCTGTCTCTCTCTTATCTGACAACCAAGGCAATATCCCCCCTCCCCCCTACTATTTGTAGATAGTAAAGGTAACGCTCGCCCTATTTCCAAAATCTTTTTATTTAAGGCTGCCTTACCCTTCAACCAGCCCGTCTCTTTGAAGTTCTATTACAGAGAATTTAAAGAGGAACCCCAGTCTGCTTACATAATTTGTAATAAAGACATTTGCCATTCTGGAGCTTCCCTCCAACCACTTTGCCTATTATTTTATATATACAGTGATTCTGCACTTCCCAAAAATGCTGCAGAAGTCTCCCTCCACTAAGTCTGGCTGCATCCATTTTAACTGTGGGCAGCTGAAGTGGCTGCTTGATCACTTCCTGGATTTACACAGACACACATCCAGCTCTGCAGCTCTCATTGGCACTCTTATGGTTCACCCCCCTTCCTTGCAAACTCTCACAAGAGTGAGAGAGAAAGCTGTGCATGATGTCATAAGCCTAGGCTAATGACCAGACAAGAAACAGGAAGTGGCAGTGGCAGAAAAAAAATGTTTTACTATCCAAAGTTAAAACAACAGGGGCAGAAGATTTAATTGATGGAAATTTGAAATAATGACTGAAGGTCCACTTTAAGACACTCCCAACAACCCCTATGATTGCTTTAGGCAAAATACTGTAACATATGTGAGTTCATTAACAGAATCTTTTCATAATTAAATCAATTAATGTAAAGCTTTCAGATTGTATCGGTTCCATATTTAGATTTGAGTGAAAACTAAAAACAACTCGCTATGCATAGCAAATGCATCCCCAAATGAAAAATCTGAGATACAACTATATATTCAGTTACACTTTGTTATGGCACTTTTTGTATTTAACTATGTTAAAGTTTTCTAACAATAAGGAACTGCATGTACACAACAATTAAGCCTAATTACACATTAATGACATAGAAACAAAAAAGTGACACATTTTCATATCCTGTTTTTGCTACAGCTCTGATTTAAGTGTGATGAAGTATTTCCTGTCCCTTCATTTAACCAGCAAATGACAATTTTATTACCATTTGTAGTTAAAGCTTTAACACCACCTCTTTGGTAAAGTAAAAAATGAACAGCTCTGACCTTTTTAAAATAACACATGCAACTTCCACTACAATACTCACCTTCTTTCCAATGTTCTTGCCTGCAGACTTACAGCTCTGTGGTTCAGTGTCACTCTGTGGCTCATCCTCATTCAGCCCACTGCCTATGAGCCCTGGGTTAAAATGGACACATCTCCCGGGGGTTCATCATCAAGCTGGTCTGAGTTCACAGAACTCACTATGTGAGTCCGGTTATGTGAAGAAGTAAAGTAAGCTAACTCATTTTTAGTCTTCAGCTGGTGCAGTTATCTAAAGTATCTTTTCTCTGAATAAGTCAATAAATGGTGAGGATATTGTGTCCCAAAAAATAAAGGTAGAAATAGCACAATTCATATATGTTCCTAAAACAGTATAAGCACTGTTAACGCATTTTGGGGTTTTAAGAAGGCCACTTCTTGGGTGCATGGAACTGAAAAAAAGTGCCAATCTTAAGCACCGTACATACGGTCGGTATTTCCGATGGAAAAGGTCAGACAGACTTTTTCCATCAGAAATTAGGACAGTGTGTAGACCCATCGGAAATTCCGATGAATTCCATCAGAGTTTAGATAGAGAACATGTTCTATTTTACTCCAAAGAAATTCCATCGGAATTCCGATGTGATTTTGGTCGGACAAAGGCCTGATCGTGTGTACGGGGCTTTAGAACCATGAAATGTCTTATGCCCTGTACACACGATAGGTTAGTCTGATGAAAACAGTCTGATGGATTTTTCCATTAGTTATCCGATGAAGCTGACTGATTATCAGTCTTGCCTACACACCATCAGTTAAAAAAAAACAATCGTGTCAGAACGTGGTGACGTAAAACACAACGACGTGCTAAAAAAAACGAAGTTCAATGCTTCCAAGCATGCGTCGACTTGATTCTGAGCATGCGTGGATTTTTAACCGATGGACGTACCCACAGACGATCATTTTTTTTTATCAGATAATTTTAAAACAAGTTTCTATTTTTTTAACCTATGGATAAATAACCGATAGGGCCCACACACGATCGGTTTGGTCTGATGAAAACGGTCCATCAGACTGTACGCAGCATTAATGGGGTTTTTTCTGGGGTTTTTTTGACCAGTAAAAATTAAGCCATTGTTGAAGAACAATCCACCAGGTATATTCCTCTATTATGCCTCTGCTTATTCTACCATCTTCCATTTTTGGGGTACAAAACACTGCATTTGTACCAGGATCCATCCACAATGTCACATATGATCATTTGGATTAAACCTTGACCATCTGGCAGAGACAGTAATATTTTCTGAAGGCTCTACTTTTAGATCGCTTGATCCTGACATGGACATGCTGCAACCCTTCACACGTGAATACACTATCCTGTATCTCTTTTATCTTAATCCCCTCAGATCCCTCCCTTGAACTTTCATCCTTCTTTGTCTTTTCTACTTCCATTTTTTGGAGTGACATAAATTAGGAAGCAGATTGCCAGTTAGCGTCTCAGATAATCAATAATATCACCATTCCGGTTACCTTGACAACTGGTGTGTAGTGAATATTAGCATACTTCCCAACATTTAAAAATAATTTGGAGGAAAACCTTAGGCTGAAAATGGCGGATACATATGGGTATGGCAAAACTTTTGTGTACCCAATAAAGTGCTACCTATAGTGTTGCACCTTTTTCCCTACACATGGCTATACTTTAGGCAAATAAAGGCCTGGGGTGCATTAAGGAGAAAGTGGGGCAACTTAAGTCCCATATCTTTGGTGTCACTGAGATAAAAAAAAAAAATCCAATTACTGGTGTCAGTGGGATAAAATAGGACCCATCATTTGAACAGTTACTGAAGAGCAGAAAGAAACATTAAACTATGGGGGCACTCACAAGTGCCCCTGCAGTTCATTGAGTACTACAACAGATAGCTGTGAATGAATGATGCGGCTGTGTGGGCGGAGCCCTGCACAGCCCCACTGTTTTTAAATTTAAACAGAAGGTGCAGGGAGAGGATACACCACCCACTGTCACAAGAAGAGAAGGCTACACACAGATTGAAATGGAGAAAGTGGGGCAACTTAAGTCCCATATCTTTGGATTGAAAGGAGAAAGTGGGGCAACTTAAGTCCCATATCTTTGGTGTCACTGAGATGAAAAAAAAAAATCCAATTACTGGTGTCAGTGGGATAAAATAGGCCCCATCATTTGAACAGGTACTGAAGAGCAGGAAGAAACAATAAACTATGGGGACACTCACAAGTGCCCCTGCAGTTCATTGAGTACTACAACAGATAGCGGTGAATGAATGATGCGGCTGTGTGGGCGGAGCCCTGCACAGCGCAACTGTTTTTAAATTTAAACAGCAGGTGCAGGGAGAGGATCCACCACCCACTGTCACAAGAAGAGAAGGCTACAGACAGATTGAAATTCAGATGGTTCCTGCTGAATAGGGCCAAATTTCGATACATGTGTACCCAGCTTTACATTGGTGCAAGCTGAAACAATGTAATTATGTAAAAAAAATAGCATTCCTGGATCTCTTCTTCAAGTAATTTTCTTGCAAATTATAGATAAATCAGAAACCACTGTCATACCCTCTTCTGATATTTTCATGCTTCCCAACAGCATATCCTTTGCACTTCTCTCTCGTACATACTGCCCAATTTTAAAAACACTCTCCTCTGCACATACTGCCTGCATTTATTACTCCTTCACACTCCTGTCCTGCACATACCGCCTGTTGTCAGACTCTCCGCACCCCTCTCATGAGCATTGTACCCACTGCCATACACTTCAAACGGCTCTCCTGTACATAGTTCCTGCTGGTATGCCCTTCATACTCCTCATGCAATATTGTCCTAAAAATGTAAATGTGAACTAAAATATATGGTATATGGTAAATGGTATATGGTGTATACAAAGGCTGAATGTCGACTGGTTTATGTTGAACCGGCCAGTACCGGCAATGTTCAGCCCGTGTGTATGGGGCTTAAAGCTAATTACTGCCCTGGAATTAACATTTAACACTTGAATCAATGAAGGGTTGTTTCCATTTAACCTTATTCACACAGGTCTTTTGATATGTAACAGATTACTTCTGTATTATTATTTTAAAAAGTATATAAAAAGAGTAAATGGATTGCTCACTTAATCAAATTTAACAGATTTGTTTTATTATTTGACAGAATTCATAAATTTCTAATACATTTTTTCCAGAATCGTTAAAACAAATGCTTTTTGTTTACACACAAATTACAGCTAGTATAGTTTTGGAGTTTACTTGTACTTTGAGCCATATACAGTAGCTGCCAGTACATTTTAAAACAGCTAAAACAGTAGGCACAAGTAATTAACATTATACAACATTCCAAATACTGGAGTGCCATCTAGTGGTCAAGAACTTAAAACATTATACCAGTACAGCTTTATTAAAAAGCATTAGCTATTTATAGAACACATACTTGATCATATGCAAAATAACTACAGTATTACTTCATGTTAATACATTCTGTGCTAATCTGCCAGTAAAACACTGAGCGCTTTTTGCAGCTAATTTGAGGTGCTTTTGAGACGTTTGCGGTGCGGTTTTCAAAGGACATGACTTAAAACTATACCAAAAACGATGTGGGGCGTTTTTAAGATGCTTTTGATGTGATTCCTATTCATTTCAATGTAGAGAGGCATTATTAGGGTGCTTTTTTGTTAGCTCTCTAAACATGCTCCAAAGATGCAGAATTTTTTTCACTGCACTGCCAGCGCACCCAGCAGTGTGAAAGCATTCATTGATTTTGAGGGGAGTCCTTTTTCTTGAGCTTTTCAGGTTCTTTTTTTTTATTTTTTATGCAAAAGTGCTTGAAAAACTCCTCAGTGTGAAAGGGCTCTAAATAAAGTGTAAACCCAAAGAACAAAAATGAAATTTATTGGTGCTTGCCAGTCCATATGCAAGTAACACACTTCATAACCTAGGTTGACAACGCTCACTAAGGCCCCGTACACACGATTGGAATTTCTGATGGAAAAAGTCCGACTGTCTTTTTCCATCGGAAATTCCGACAGTGTGTATGCCCATCGGAGTAATTCCATCGGAAATTCTGATGAATTCCATCAGAGTTTAGATAGAGAACATGTTCTATTTTACTCCGATGAAATTCAGTCGGAATTCTGATGTGATTTTGATCTGACAAAGGTCTGATCGTGTGTACGGGGCTTAACTGTGCTTTATCTATGAAGGAGCAGCTTTGTCACTCTCGGCTGCTAGGCTTATTTGGACCACAAAACACTTTGGCCCAGATTCACAGAGCGATTACGCCTGCGCAACAGGAGATGCGCGTGCGTAAGTCTAAATGTGCGCGTGCGTTTCGTTGCGCGGCATCCCCAGAACGAGATACGCAAAAAATCTGCTTTTTTTTGTCCCGCGTAATTTCGTTAGACTGGTGCATCCATCCGCGCAAAAGTGCGATAGACACACCATTGATTTGCTAGTCAAATATGCTAATGAGGGACTTACGGGGATCCACAAAACAACGTTGGGGCAGCGCAGGCGACGTCTACTTGTTAGATAAAGCAACACTGTTAGTGAGCAGCTCAGCAGTCACACGTGTTGCTCAACAATCTGTATGCCAACATGCCAGGGGCATCGTCGCGCATAGCTATACTACTGACTTTAGATGAACAAAGAAGGAGGAGGGCACGGAGGATGGCACGGAGGATGGCACGGGAGAGGATATACCGTACCCGCATAGACCTGTTTGGCATGAGTGATTCTGAGGTGTATCGCATCTTCAGATTCACCCCTCATGCCATCCTGGAATTAACCACAACCCTGCAGGATGACATCACCAGCCCAACACACCGCTCACATGCAGTGCAGCCACTGGTCAAGGTCCTGGCAACACTCCATTTCCTTGCCAGTGGCTCTTTTCAGCGTACAAGTGGAGTGGTGGCTGGGATGTCACAGTCCTCCATGAGCAGATGTGTGCACCAGGTTGTCCCTGCAATTCTCAGACGCATGGCCAACCAAATCATTGGTTTCTACAGAATTGCCAGATTCCCACGCACCGTGGGGGCCATTGATTGCACACATGTGGCACTCCAGCCCCCCCACGCTGTCTGCCGTCTGGGATTTTGGTTTGATCGTGTGTACAGCGATCAAACCAAAACAGCCAGCAGACAAATCTGTTCAAATCGGTCTGAACAGATTCATTTGGTCGTGTGTACGCGGCCTAAGTGTCAGTGCCATCCAGGTACCAATCTTCCATGGCCTTCCCTATTACCAGGTGCTTTTTGTTTTATTATAAATTTCCACATGGCCAGATAATCCAGTCTGTTTGTTTAAACAATGAGTGGGTGAAAGATCTACACTGTTTTCTTCAACAGTTCCTCTTGTATGATGTTAATTTCTTAAGCCTCGTACACAATACCGGTTTTCCTGCCAGGAAAACTGTCAAGAGAGCTTTTGCCCGGGAAAACCGGCAGTGTGTATGGTTCCTTGCAGTTTTCCTGTCAGGAAAACTGCAGGGAATCCCGGCAGGAAAATAGAGAACCTGCTCTCTATTTTTCCCCAGGTATTCCCGGCGGTTTTAAACCCGGCAGTTTTCCTATGGGGAGATACTGCGAAGGAGCATACACACGGCCGGGATTTCCGGTCAAAGCTCTCCCCGCAGTTTTCTCGATGGGAAACCCGGCCGTGTGTACACGGGGAAACTTACCGAGCAGGTTCTCGGTTTTCCCGCGGGATTCCCGGCGGACTTTATATCGCCGGGAATCCCAGTCGTGTGTACAGGGCTTTAAAGTGGAAGTCCACCCTAACACTAAAATCTATAACTCTACAGGCATCCAAGACTAACCTATTTAACCCTGTATATAGAAGAAATAGCAATACAGTGCCTTGAAAAAGTATTCATACCCCATGAAATTTTCCAAATTTTGTCAAGTTACAACCAAAAACATAAATGTATTTTATTAGGTTTTTTATGTAATAGACCAACACAAAGTGGCACATAATTGTGAAGTGTAAAGGAAATGATAAATGGTTTTCAAAATGTTTTACAAATAAATATCTGAAAAGTGTGGCATGCATTTGTATTCAGCCCCCGTTACTCTGATACCCCTAACTAAAATATTGTGGATCAATTGTGTTCAGAAGTCTCCTGATTAGTAAATAGAGTCCACCTGTCTGTCATTTAATCTTAGTATAAATACAGCTGTTCTGCAAATCCCTCAGAGGTTTGTTAGTAAACCTTAGTGATACAAACAGCATCATGAAGGCCAGGTCAGGGATAAGGTTGTGGAGAAGCTTAAAGCAGGGTTAAGTTATAAAAAAGTATCCCAGGCTTTAAACATCTCACGGAGCACTATTCAATCCATCATCTGAAAATGGGAAGAGTATGGCACAACTGCAAACCTACCAAGACATGGCTGTCCAACTTAAACTGACAGGCTGGGCAAGAAGAGCAGCCAAGAGGCCGATGGTAACTTTGGAGGAGCTGCAGAGATCTACAGCTCAGGTGGGAGAATCTGTCCACAGGACAACTATAAGTCGTGCACTCCACAAATCTGGCCTTTATGGAAGAGTGGCAAGAAGAAAGCAATTGGTGAAAGAAAGTCGTAAGAAGTTCTGTTTGCAGTTTGCAAAACGCCATGTGGGGGACACAGCAAGCATGTGGTAGAGGGCGCTCTGATCAGATGAGACCAAAGGTGAACTAAAAAAAAATCAAAATCAAAACGCTATGTGTGGTGGAAAACTAACAATGCACATCACCCTGAACACACCATCCCCACCGTGAAACATGGTGGTGGCAGTATCATGTCGTGGGGATGCATTTCTTCAGCAGGGACAGGAAAGCCAGTTAAAGTGAAGACCTAAATCTAAGGCTTCATTTCCATGGACGTTTTTACAGCCACTTTTTTTAGCCTTTTTTACAGCTTAACCACTTCCTTACCGCGTCATTGTGAAATACAGGAACCCCTCCTCGATCCTGGTGGAAGTCATATGACGTGTGCAAAATATACAGTATGAAATAATCAGCGCTGGAAATAATACAAAATAAAAATAAAACGAATGTATGCAGGCCAGCACTGAGGACAAATTCATAAAAATTTCCCAGAATACATAACAAGTGAAAAAAGTGCAGCACAAAATTAAGTATATACACAGTGAAAAATTATTCAGTGAAAATGAATGTCCAAGTGAACCAAAAAAGTCCATATAATAGTGAATCAGCAAAAACTAAAGATAAATCCAGAAGAAGTGAAGGTGAAGAGAAAAACATCACTAAAGAATCCACCTCCGCAAGCAAGATGGATTCTCATCTTGAAGCCTTGACCTGAGACAGGTCACAAAGCATATCAGCAGTATTCCCAGTTAAATCAGATCTCCAGAAGGAACCGTATGTCATGGATGGTACCAGCAAACAAGGCACAGTGCAACTATATGTAGGAAAAAACACACACAAAAGGATCTAGTGTTCTTCGTAAACGACAGGTTTAATACTGCATAACACAATGTAAAATTGGGCACTCACATTTAAAAACACTCATGAGCCGAGTGTGTGCTGAAACAGTTTGTCTATGACCACAGCGGCGACGATCGAGGTGACGTCCTGCGTAGCTCCTCCCCTTACGAAAGCACAAGTACTAACCAGCGGACAGATCCGACGGACAGGTTTGTAGCGGACAAATTTCAAAGCAAACCTGTCTGCTCGCCCGTACACACGATCGGATTTGTCTGCTGAAACGGTCCGTCGGACCGGTTTCAGCAGATAAATTTGATCGTGTGTACTCGGCCTTAGATTGTCTTTGCTCTGACCTGTTCCTGAAGGGGTTTGCTTCTTAACCCCCGACCACCCTTAAGCCCTTTTTACTACATACCCCCAAATATACTACATACCCCCAAATACACTTCCCTCTCACTCTAATTTTTGAGTCACTGCCCTTCTGACTCCCCTACCCCTTTCTTTTTTTTTTCTTTTCCCTTCACCTCATACGATCCCACAGCTCTCTTCATGGTGCTGTTGTGTTATCCTATAGGAGACCTCCCTTATCTTGACAATAGATGTAGACTGCTGCATGACCTCCAACACTTTAAATCCCACATGATCTTTAGTTAAATTTGGCCACCAACAAATTGCCAAAGCACTACAGTCCCAGATTCTCATGAGTCTATCACAGAACTCGAAATCACAAGGTCTCACAATCCTTCTGTCTAATCATATACCACGGAAGGAAGATGAGGTGGGTAGACTCCTGTGAAAGGGACACTTTTAATCAATGCAAAACTACATTAGTAAGCATGAGAAACAAAAAACAGATTAAAACCTTAATATATGCCTCTAGACATTCCTCTCAGCTTCCCTTCTTGGATCCTATGAGAGCTATGTAACCCCCTTATAACTATCATAAAATGAATGCATGAATAGTGCCATGCAGTAATTTATACCACATAAATGTGCCCATCAGTCACGTAAAACTCTCTAACATAATATCCTCAAAAAAACAAAACATATATACCGTATGTGCTCCTTCATCTGCAAATATCAATGAATAAAAGTCCCATTTGATGTAAATAAAAAGTTCATATGTCGTCCCTAATATTCTGTGTCTTTTTCTTTAATTTGTATATTGTGCTGTAAAGTGTTTTTTCATGATGTTACCATACATCATGCAATCTCCCCACCAAATTTCGATGGTTTTCTCTGATCTTTTGACTAATGCCGTGTACACACGATCATTTTTCGTCATGAAAAAAAACGTTGTTTTAAAAAAATGTCATTTAAAATCATTGTGTGTGGGCTTCACATCATTTTTCGGGTTCTGAAAAACGAAAAAAAAAAAATTCCGAACATGCTGCATATTTTAACGACGTTTTAAACAATGTCGTTTTTCGGATTGTAAAAAATGATCGTATGTGGGCTAAAACAACGTTAAAAACCAGCGCATGCTCAGAAGCAAGTTATGAGATGGGAGCGCTCGTTCTGGTAAAACTACCGTTCATAATGGATTAAGCACATTCATCACGCTGTAACAGACAGAAAAGCGCGAATTGTCTTTTACCAACACGGAATCAGCTAAAGCAGCCCCAAGGGTGGCGTCATATGCATGGAACTTCCCCTTTATGGTGCTATCGTACGTGTTGTTGTGCGTCAGCGCGCTTAGCTAGAGCATTTTTTTAAAACGATGGTGTGTGGGCAACGTAGTTTTAGTGATAAAGTTGGAAAAACTTTGGGCCAGATTCAGAGAGCCATTACGCCGGCGTTACAGGAGATGCGCGGCGCAAGTCTAAATCTGCGCATGCGTATCGATGCGCCGCATCCCCAAAACGATATACGCATGAAATCTAATTTTTTACGACCGGCGTAATTTCGATAGACCGGCGCATCCGTGCACGCAAAACTGCACTAGACACACCATTGATTTGCTATTCAAATATGCAAATGAGGGAGTTACGGGGATCCACAAAAGTACGTTGGGGCTACGTGCTGTGTGCAACAGCTGCACGTCCTGTCTAAAATTAGTCCATATAAAAGGTGGAATAAAATTAGCTAAAGCAACACTGTTAGTGCGGAGCTGAGCAGTCACACTTGCTGGACAACAAACTGTATGCCAACATGCCAGGGGCATCCTTGCTCATAGCTATACTACTGAGGGCACAGTTGAGGGCACGGAGGAGGGCGCGGAGGTTGGCACGGGAGAGGATATACCGCACACGCATAGACATCTTTGGCATGAGTGATTCTGAGGTGTATCGCATCTTCAGATTCACCCCTGCTGCCATCATGGAATTAACCACAACCCTGCAGGAGGACATCACCAGCCCAACACACCACTCACATGCAGTGCAGCCACTGGTCAAGGTCCTGGCAACACTCCATTTCCTTGCCAGTGGCTCTTTTCAAAGAACAAGTGGAGTGGTGGCTGGGATGTCACAATCCTCCATGAGCAGATGTGTGCACCAGGTTATCCCTGCAATCCTCAGACACATGACCAACCAAATCATCAAACCAACCACTGAGTACCTGCGGCTGAAGGCAATGACAGATTTCTACAGAATTGCCAGATTCCCACGCACCGTGGGGGCCATTGATTGCACACATGTGGCACTCCAGCCCCCCCATGAGACAGAGCACATATACCGCAATCGGAAGCATTGGCATTCCATCAACTTACAGGTGATAGTCGATGTCCAAGGCCTGATATGACACGTCCGTGCCAAACACCCCGGATCCAGCCATGACAGCTACATATACAATCATAGCCCCATCCCAATGGAATTCGAACAGAACGTGTATGGGGACACCTGGCTGGTTGGTGAGTGACATGGGTGGCAGGCATGACTGTCCTCCCCCATGATGCACACATCACAAGGGGCACATGCATGACTAACATCCTCCTGTCTTTTTCCTTCCAGGTGACTCTGCATATGCAGTGGGACCCCATCTCATGACTCCTATCCGGAACCCCCAAACCCCAGGAGAGGAAAGATACAATGAAGCCAATGCCCGAACCCGTGCAGTGGTGGAGCGCACCTTTGGCCTCCTGATGTCACGTTTCCGATGCCTGGATAAGTCTGGGGGTACCCTGTTGTATTCCCCAAACTTTGTGTGCCAGATCATCGGTGCTAGTTGCATGCTGAACAACATCGCAGTGAGAAAGGGCCTGCAGATTGACATACGTGATGACCTGACCCCTGAACCAGACAATCCCCCCCTAACCGAGGCTACCACGTCTTCTGAGGGAAGAGCAGCCAGGAGACAGCCCACATTAGGCATCTTTGAACGTTAAACACACACATTAAAGTGGAGGTTCACCCTCATTTTTGACTTCATGGCAATAACACAGCGTTTTTTGGTTTAGCCTTACCCCTTTTCTTCTTTGCTATCTGCCCTGTCAATCAGATTCCACCGCGGGGGAATGGGCGTGTATATAGATTTTCCCCCGACGGCGTTTTGTCTCCTGGGACTCAGTCCTGATGTCCCCAGGAGACGCGCTCTGCTCAAATCCCGCGAGATCACGCGATCGCTGTGAGGAAACATATGGGTTGTGTCTTCACAACAGGGCGGGTCATTATGGCTGCTCTTCCCTCAGAAGACGTGGTAGCCTCGGTTAGGGGGGGATTGTCTGGTTCAGGGGTCAGGTCATCACGTATGTCAATCTGCAGGCCCTTTCTCACTGCGATGTCTGGGGGTCCTCATCAGGCTGGTGTCCCAGGGATGGTGCAGTCAGGCCAGATAGCCCAGCACCCTCCTGCACATCTGTGGATGACACAAAACATTCACAGGTTGGAGGATCCACACACTTGCCACATATTCCCTTCCCCCCCCCCCCCACACATGCTACACACCAGATAGGTAAAAAAAAAACCTTACCTGTCATCACGGCCTCCTCAATGGAGTCATAGCCAGGCAGGCCCTCCACTTGCTGCCTATTAAAGGTCTGGGCCACCACACGCTCCTCCGCTGTCACCCTAACAGGGCATGGTGGGAAACGCCCATATTGGGTAAGGGCCCGGGCAATAATTTGTTTCTCCCCCAAAGTAAAATTGGTCTTGCGCTTTCTTTCAGTCATATTCATACAACAACTCTCTCCCAAACAATCACCAAAAATCACTCACAAAAACAAGCAGGAAAAATCAAGCAACAAAACAAACAAACAAAAAAACAAACAAAATCTATCAATCAAAAAGTCGCACAACCAGTCACCAAAAGACACTATCAAATATATTCTACAAAACACTAGCTCAAACAGTCAACAAATATCACAAAGACAAGTCACAAAGCAACAAACACGAACACACAACAGAACAAAAGCACCTTGCTGTATAGGAAGGGATACAAAGGGATGTACTTTTGCAAAGGAAGGGCGTTTGTGTCTGTCTATTTAAGCTCTCTGCGTAGCTCACTAAGTTGCCCGGGTCCACTTCCAATTTCACTGATTGCGCCGTTCACGAGTTGTGAGCATGCGCACAGAGGTTCTGACCATGGTCTGCTTCATGTGCGCATGCGCAATCCGGCCGGCCCTTCATTTGCTTGGGGTCACGGCTCATTTCAATGTAACACGCCCACGTCCTTCCCAATTTGAATTACTCTGCCTTACGCCTCGGGAATCATGTTGCACCGGCGCAAATTTCTGCGCAAATACTACGAGAATATGGTGATTGCGCCTCTACATTGCGCCGGTCTAACGTAAAGGAGGTGCGCTACGCTGGTCAAAATATGCGCCAATGTACCTGAATCTGGCTCTTTGTTTTTTCTACATGCCGAAAAAAAGGATTTTTAATAAACAGCTTACCTGTAAAATCCTTTTCTTGAAGTACATCACGGGACACAGAGCGCATAGCCATTACACTTGGGTTATATGGGTACCTTCAGGTGTGGACACTGGTGTAATCAATTTCACAGGAAGTTTCCTCCCTATATAACCCCCTCCCACTGGGAGTGCTTCAGTTTTGTAGCAAGCAATTCCTCCGAGGTTACACAATGTTCCCCAAAAGAGCTCTGTGTCCCGTGATGTACTTCAAGAAAAGGATTTTACAGGTAAGCTGTTTATTAAAAATCCTTTTTTCTTTATCGTACATCACGGGACACAGAGCGCATAGCCATTACACTTGGGATGTCCTAAAGCAGGGCTCTATGAAGGGAGGGAGACCGTAAGGCCAAGAATAGCCAAATAAAAAATTATCAGGAAGTAAAGTAACTCCACCAACAGAAAAAAGGGGGCGTGACCCGGACCAGAGGATTCTATACTGCTGCCCGTAGGACCGCCTGCCCAAATGCTGTGTCCGTACCCTTTGCAACGTCCAACTTATAAAATTTAGTAAACATATGTACGGAAGACCAGGTTGCCGCCTTGCAAACCTGTGCCATAGAGATCTGATGGTGTGCCGCCCAGGAGGCACTCATGGCCCTCGTAGAATGGGCTTTAACTGATAAGGGAGGTGGAACGCGCTTCAGACCATAGGCCTGAAAAATCAGCTGCTTAATCCACCTAGCCAAGGAAGACTTGGCAGCCGGCTGACCCTTCTTGGAAGAACAAAAAGCACATCTGTTTTCCGAATCTTCTCTGTAGCCTTGAGATAGACCCTCATGGCTCGAACCACGTCCAAAGTATGAAGCAGTCTTTCCTCTCTGGACTGGGGAGTAGGAAAGAAGGATGGTAGGACTAGGTCCTGATTCAAGTGAAAACTGGATATGACCTTAGGAAGGAAAGAAGGTTGAGGCCGCAGAACCACTCTGTCCTTATGCAGAATAAGGTATGGCTCCCTGCATGACAAGGCTGCCAGCTCGGAAACCCTTCTGGCCGAAGCCATAGCCACCAAGAAAACCAACTTTCGGGTTAGTAGCACAAGAGGGATTTCTGTCAGAGGTTCAAACGGCTGCCTTTGTAAAGCTGACAAGACCAGATTTAAATTCCAGGGGCAGAGGGGAGCTCTAATAGGGGGATTCACATGCAAGACCCCCTGCAAGAAGGTTTTCATAAGCGAATGGGTGGCCAAGGGTCTTTGAAACTATATCGATAAAGCCGACACCTGCCCCTTTAGAGTACTAAGAGCCAACCCTTTGTCAACGCCAACCTGGAGGAATCGCAAGATCCTGTCAATAAAAAACTTTCGAGGATGCCATTTTTGAGACTCGCACCACTCCACATAGGTTCTCCAGACTCTGTAATAAATATTTCTGGAGACCGGTTTCCTAGCCTGAATCAACGTAGATATGACCTGAGCTGAGAGGCCTCTGCCCTTAAGAATTAGGGATTCAGCCGCCAAGCCGTCAAATTTAGCTGCTGTGAAGCAGGGTGGCAGATTGGGCCCTGAGACAGCAGATCTGGGCGCAGGGGGAGCGGCCACGGCGCCCCGACTGACATCTTCATGATGAGTGCGTACCAAGCCCTCCTGGGCCAGGCTGGGGCCACCAGGATCACAGGCCTGCGCTCCACCCTGATCCTCCTTAGAAGGCGGGGAATCATCTGCAGTGGAGGGAACGCATATAGGAGAGAAAACTGGTGCCAAGGGCAAACCAACGCATCGGTCCCGTAGGCCGAGGGATCCCTGGCTCGGGATATGAATTTGTCCAACTTTTTGTTGGATCTCGTTGCCATAATGTCCACATCTGGGACTCCGAATCTTTGGCAAATCTCTTGGAATACCTGGGGGTGAAGAGACCACTCCCCCGGGAGCAACTGTTGACGACTCAAAAAATCTGCTTGAGAATTGTCTATCCCTGGGATGAACACTGCCGAGATGCAGGGTACATGGGCTTCGGCCCATGAGAAAATCAGGTTTACTTCCCTTTGGGCTGCTAGGCTCCTCATGTCCCCCTGGTGGTTTATGTATGCCACCGCAGTGGCATTGTCGGACTGTATCCTTACTGGCAGACCCTGAAGGGGGAGAGTCCAGGCGATCGGGGCCAGCCGAGCAGCTCTGATCTCTAGGATATTGATGGGAAGCAGTTTTTCTGCCTCCGACCACTGCCCTTGCTGGGTCTGTCCTTCTAGAACTGCCCCCCAACCTGATAGGCTGGCATCCGTGGTTACTATCTTCCACGTGATGGGGCAAAAGGACTTCCCCTTTGACAAATTTTGAGGGACCAGCCACCAAAACAGGCTGCGCCGGACTCCCGGGGAGAGCACTAACGGACGATCTAACGTCTGAATGGACTTGTTCCAAGCAGAGAGAATGGCTGCCTGAAGATATCTGGTATGGATCTGGGCGTAGGGCACTGCCTCGAAGGCGGCCACCATCTTCCCCAGCAGTCGCATACATAGGCGAATAGTCGGCCTCTTCTTGCCTAAGATCACTTGAACTGCTTGAGTTATTGATCTGACCTTTGCTTGAGGTAAAAATATCCTCTGGCAGTCTGTATCTAGCCGAAGGCCTAGATATTCCAACTGCTTTGTGGGTTTCAATATCGATTTTTCTTGGTTCACAATCCACCCGAATTCCTCTAGATGCTGAACTGTGCGAACTACTGCATGATTGAGGCTGGAAGCTGAGCTGTCGATAACCAGAAGATCGTCCAGGTATGCCAGGACCAAAATGCCTTCTGTCCTTAGGACGGCTAGCACCGGGGCTAACACCTTTGTGAATACCCACGGAGCTGTTGCCAACCCGAAAGGGAGGGCTACGAACTGGTAATGACGGTGATCATAAAACGAAGAAACTTGTGATGTGCCGGGTAGATCGGCACGTGCAGATACGCATCCTTTATGTCTATAGATGCTAGAAAGTCGTCTTGATGTAGGCTGGCTGCCACCGAACGTATGGACTCCATACGAAAGGTCTGAATCTTTAGAAAGTGATTTAGGCGTTTGAGTTCTAAGATAGGCCTGACGTCGCCATTGGGCTTTGGTATTATGAAAAGGTTGGAGTAGAATCCCAGACCCCATTCCTGGGTTGGTACTTCTACAATTACTCCTTGGAGCAAGAGACGATCCAATGCTTTTACAAGAGAGGCCCTCTTTAATGGGTCGCTTGGAAGACTTGACCCCTGAAAATGAGGAGGGGGGACTTCCCGAAACTCTAGCTTGTAGCCCGTGGCTACCACGGACAGTACCCAAGAGTCGGGAATTCTGGCCTTCCACACTTCGAAGAAAAACCGAAGCCTTCCCCCCACCCAAGAGAGTGGGGGCGCCCCTTCATGAATCTGACTTGATGACTGGTTTAACCGGCTTGCGAGACCATGGCCTCTTGCCTGCTGTGGCTTGTCCTTGTGGGCGGCTATTAAATGCTGAACGCCCGGGAGGCCGTCGATACTGACGGGAAGTTGAAGGGGCCGAGCCTGCGAAGGCCTGTCGCTTAAACGCGGGCCCACGCGATCTTTTCTTGACAGGCAAGAAAGAACTTTTACCACTTGATATGGTCTGGATATATTTATCTAGGTCTTCACCGAATAGTCTCCCACCATGAAAGGGAAATCCTGCTAAAAGCCTTTTGCAGGGTGCCTCTGCTGACCAGTTTTTCAGCCACAAAAGGCGACGCATATGAACCAACAGCAGAGATAAACGGGACGCCTGTTGAATGGAGTCCTTAATAGCATCTACTGCAAAGCAGAGAGCCCTTGGGAGGTCAGCCAATTCACGAGCTTGCTGAGCCGGTATGTCCCTTAATATCTGTTAAGTCTGATCCTTTAAAGCCTGACAAACGCCAATGGCTGCCACCGCTGGCTGAACCACGGCACCTACTGTGGTAAAAGAAGCCTTCAGTAGGGTCTCCAACTTTTTGTCGACTGGATCTTTAAACATCTGGACATTTTCAACCGGACAGGTCAGGGATTTATTTACGCAGGAAATGGCTGCATCCACGGTAGGGAGTGCCCATTTCTTTGCAAATTCTTCTTCCATAGGATAGAGAATAGTGAACCTTTTAGGAGGGATAAAAATCCTATCAGGCCGAGCCCAATCCTGAAAAATCACGCTCTCTAGAAGGGGGTGAACCGGAAAAGACGCACCACTCAACGGTGCCTTCAAGGAACCTAAAGAGGATACCGCGGGGGCTAATTGTTCTGACACTGGAAGTTTAAAAGCAGTGCGAACCATATCTGTCAGAGACTGGATCCACAGGCTCTCTGCTTGAGAAGCCGAAAAAATGTCATCTATAGTGGAACCCTCAATGTCTGAACCGTCGGGACTCGGGTCCGCTTGATCCCCCTGTGGGTCCAATTCCTCCGAAGAGAGGACCTCTGCATCTGAAAACACTAATCTAGGTGACGGGGATCTAGCCCGTTTGCCACCTGGCAAAGAGCGGGCAATTAAAGCAGTTAACCTTTCCTCTAGCTTACCCAGGGTGGTCGCTAGCATTTCTTCCGTAACGTAAACGGGAATGGGTTGATTGGGGGCCGCCTCTGCTCCTAGCACCCTCAATGGCTCCTGCAACATGCTGTTCGGTGGTCTATCTGGTGAGGGTGGGACCGCTAGAGCCTGGCCCAAATCCTCTGACCCCGATGGAGACCCCTTTAGTTTTTTGGTACCTTTTGCAGCCTTAGCTGGTCCTGATCCCTTGGGAGCCATTGCACAACCTTGAGACACCCCTAAAGCCAACACCCAACTGTTGTAGCTAGAAGTGAACCATTAATAAGAACAGGCTATGGTAAAAATTTTCCAAATTTTCATACGCCCGAGAAGGCGGCAATACCGAGGAAAGTCCTGTGAGTATTGCCACACCAATGCCCATTAGCTGGAGCCCAAGGTTGCACCGACTCAGATACTGCCAGATCTAAGGCTGAGTCCCTTTAAGAAAAAAACCTATTTTTTTTTTTTTTCTTTTCTGGTCAGTATGGAGCTAAGTCCAGACCTGAAGATCCACAAACCCCCACTGGGTGTCACTGTTAGCCAGAAATAGCTCAGCTGCGCGCTCTGTGTCCTCAGCCTCCTCTGCTTTCAGGAGGGAATGACCAGCCAGGAAATGCTTTGCTGCTTTAATTGAGACCTGACGCTGCTGGCCCGCCCCCCCCACGCACGCTGACGCTGTAAAAGGCGGCGCGCACGCGCGCCCGCGCCCCCCCCCCCACGCTGAAACCAACATGGAGGAAGCAGAAAGCAGAGGAGAAGCCTGGACCAGCGCTAGCAACCCAACAGACACCAGGCAAGACACTAATCTTTATTGTAGTGCACACATAGAGGAAGCTGTCCCCATAGGTTTCCTAAGAAACAGGAGTTTTGTCAGCATTTTCCTCCCTATAGCACGTGGGGCTGCAGTATCATGCTAACAGGCAGATCTGGGGGGAGTAGCAAATACATATCTTTAAAAGCATACATATACCTACATGTTATCTGGGTAAACATTAGTACATCCCATCCTGCCTCAAAAGACATAGTGGAGATAGTGGCTGATGCACAAGCATACCATTAGCCGACCCAGAACCCCCAGGGGGATACCTACTGTCAAACCAGGTCCCGCAGGTTCCCTCTTACCTGCTCCACGCCGCAGGGTATTGCAAAATGCAAGAGGCCTAACCTTCCCCCATCTCCGTGGGTATTGTCTTGGACCTTCAGGGACCGGGGTCCTGTGTTAAGGAACCCACACACCTGGACCTATATAGCATCCTGGCATCAGTAGCGTTTAGTTCTTGGAAGAGACTAAGGCACTGGAGCCCAGAATCCAGCCCTCCAAGAAGAGGCATTATAGGCAAAACCCCACTCCAGCAGGGCCCGGGTACCGTACACCTTGGCTTTGAAGCACTTCGGACGGATCCGGCTAGCTATCCTGGGTCCCGAGACCTCCGAGGGACAGCTAGACGTGACCAACACCTAAGACACTGGCGAAAAAACTGAAGCACTCCCAGTGGGAGGGGGTTATATAGGGAGGAAACTTCCTGTGAAATTGATTACACCAGTGTCCACACCTGAAGGTACCCATATAACCCAAGTGTAATGGCTATGCGCTCTGTGTCCCGTGATGTACGATAAAGAAACATCGTTTTTTTTCATGCCGAAAAATGATCGCGTGTATGCAGATATAATTAGGACTTATGCAATTTTCAATTTAAAGCAGGATGCCTGTACCAGGAATGGTGTTTCCCTCAATGGTATCTAGGTAGTTCTCAATCCTTCTCCATCCTCCTACTAATGTGCATGGGAAGCTCGAAAAAGAAAAAGTATATATAGTGCTTTCTGTATATCTATCAATATTTTCATTTAAAAAAATTCCCAACAATAAAAAAAACTAAACTTAAAAAGTGCACTATGGCTGGGGCACTGCAGTATACATGTACGATATAGGCTTTGGTCTCACACAAAATGGTGGTCCCTTCACTTCTGATCTGTGCGGAGTGACACCATCAGGCTCCTCCTTCCATCACAGGGTCACATGACTTTGGCAAAACTGAAAGCCACAGAGTTATGTGACTTAACAAAATGAAATTACAGCCAGTCTGTTGTATGACATTCTACGAGTTTGGTAATAAACCAGGTAAAATTCTGGCCAGAGCTCTGAGGCCGCGTACACACGTACGAAAACCTCGACGGGCGGAACACATAGTTCCGCCCGTCGAGGTTCTCGCCCGGCCTTCAGATTCGGCGACCAGCCCGTCGGGAAAGGCGACGAGCCATTAATCCAGACGGGCCGTCGAGAAAATAGAGAACCTGCTCTCTATTTTCTCTCGACGGCTTTCCCGACGGGATGCTCGCCGAAACCGTACACACAGCCGAGGTTCTCGGCAGAATGAGGATCCCAGCGAGCTTCTCACTGGTTTCTGCCGAGAATCTCGGCCGTGTGTACGCCGCCTAAGGCCTCGTACACACGATCAAATCTGTCCGCTGGAAACGGTCCGCTGGACCGTTTCAGCAGACAGATTCGATCGTGTGTACGGCCGAGCAGACAGATTTGTCCACCCGACAGATTTCAAAGCATGCTTTGAAATCTATCGGGTGGGAAACTGTCCGGCCGACATGTCTGCTGGTTAGTACACTTACCAGCAGACATGTCGTCCCGCACCGCCGCCGCACCGCCGCCGAATGGATTCGGCGCATGCGCGGAAGTGTTTTACTTCCTGGTGCGGTGACGTGGTGGCGTCAACGTCACTGCCACGTCACCGACACGTCAGCGCGCTCTCTGCTGGCGGGGATTTTGGTTTGCTCGTGTGTACACGCGAGCAAACCAAAATCCCAGCAGACAGATTTGTTCAAATCTGTCGGACGGACAGATTTGAACAAATCTGTCCGCTCGTGTGTATGGGGCCTTAGAGTTGTTACAGCAAAAAATTATGTCTCTCACATTAAACATTAAAATGGCACTGCAGCTATGAGTTTCCCGGCAATTGCAGTAATCTTCAAAACCTACTATTCTAAATTACCCAACCTAGACTCCTCTGATCCCTACATGGACCCTACTCAAAGACAGTGTACATATTTGCCAGCACACCATGGATATACAATCACAATCCAAAGACTTTTATTGCAGAGAGATCACATCACAGAGAAAAGTGCAACATTTCAAGTTGCGTAGGACCCCTTTGTCAGGCATGTGATGCCTAATGAAGGGGTCCTGCGTGACTCTGAAATGTTGCACTTGCCTCTGTGATGTGATCTCTCTGCATTAAAAGCCTCTGGACGGTGAATGTAGATGATGTGTCAGCGAATATGTATACTTTCTTGATGTTTCCAGGATCCAGATGGTATAGATGGCATAGATAATTGCTGATTCCCCTGTCAGCACTGTCTGTGTTGATGGGGGAATTATGGAAATTGCAAAGGGACACTAATGATGACACTGGAACACTAACCACTGTGGTTATACTCCTGGTTATACTAGTTATTCTCCATGTGCTGTTAAAATATTGCACTCCACAAAGGGTGATTTAGCAATGGCTCCTCAGTAGAAAAGCATAATTTTACTTTAATTGCTTAACAAATATACAGTTTTACCCCATTTGCCACTCCCTTTCTAACGCCACAGTAATTTCATAAGGAGAAAAAAATGCAAAAGTATTGATTATATTAAGAATAAAATAAAAGGGGTTGTGCCGGAACAAGTGAATGAATAGCTCACATTCCAAAGGGAATGATAATGACTTTCTGGAGAAGGAAACACTTTCATGATGAGAAAAACAAAAGTGAGACTCGTTCACAGCTGCACAAGAAACTTGCCAAAGTTTTCAGCTATTTAAGTTCTCGCTGTACACAAGTACACAGTATAGTTTTAAACATAACTACAAAAAGGTATACAGTGTGTAAAGTATGTACATCCAGAACACATGTACTGCTTCTCTATGCTGTCCATAAATTGAAAAGGGGTTTATGACAGGTTGAGAACAAGAAGAGAATATGGTATGTAATATCAAATGTCACTGGCTGGACATATACAGTGCCTTGAAAAAATATTCATACCCCTTGACATTTTCCAAACTTTGTCACAACCAAAAACGTGAATGTCTTTTATTGGGATTTTATGTGCTAGACAAAGTGGCACGTGATTGTGAAGTGGAAAGAAAATGATAAATGGTTTTCAAACGTTTACAAACAAATATCTAAAAATTGTGGTGCGCATTTGTATTCAGCCCCCCTGAGTCAATTTGTAGAAGCACCTTTCACTGCAATTACAGCTGCTAGTCTTTTTGGGTATATCTCTACCAGCTTTGCACATCTAGAGAGTGACATTTTTGCCCATTCTTCTTTGAAAAATAGCTCAAGCTCTGTCAGATTGGATGGGGAACATCTGTAAACAGCAATTTCCAAGTCTTGCCACAGATTCTCAATTGGATTTAGGTCTAGACTTTGACTGGGCCATTCTAACAAATAAATATGCTTTGATCTAAACCATTCCATTGTAGCTCTGGCTGTATGTTTAGGGTCGTTGTCCTGCTGGAAGGTGAACCCTAGTCTCAAGTCTTTTGTAGACTTTTAACAGATTTTCTTCTAAGATTGCCCTGTATTTGGCTCCATCTATCTTCCCATCAACACTGTACGCCTTCCCTGTCCCTGTTGAAGAAAAGCATCCCCACAACATGATGTTGCCACCACCATGTTTCATGGTGGGGATGGTGTGTTAAGGGTTATGTTTTGCTTTTAGGCCAAAAAGTTCAATGTTTAAAGCTTGGGATATGTTTTATAACCTAACCCTGCTTTAAACTTCTCCACAACTTTATCCCTGACCTGTCGGGTGTGTTCCTTGGCTATCGTGATGTTGTTTGTTCAATAAGGTTCTCTAACAAACCTTTACAGAACAGATGTATTTAGACTGAAATTAAATTACACACAGATGGACTCTATTTAATAATTAGGTGACTTCTGAAGGCAACTAGTTCCACTAGATTTAGTTAGGGTTATCAGAGTAAAGGGAGCTGAATACAAATGCACGCCACACTTTTCACATACAGTGCCTTGTGAAAGTATCCGGCCCCCTTGAACTTTGCGATCTTTTGCCACATTTCAGGCTTCAAACATAAAGATATAAAACTGTCATTTTTTCTGAAGAATCAACAACTCTCTCCAGAAGTTCAGTGAGGATCTCTGAATGATCCAATGATGATAAATAGAATCCACCTGTGTGTAATCAAGTCTCTGTATAAATGCACCTGCACTGTGATAGTTTCAGAGGTCCGTTTAAAGCGCAGAGAGCATCATGAAGAACAAGGAACACACCAGGCAGGTCTGAGATACTGTTGTAGAGAAGCTTAAAGCCGGATTCGGATACAAAAAGATTTCCTAAGCTTTAAACATCCCAAGGAGCACTGTGCAAGCAATAATATTGAAATGGAAGGAGAATCAGACGACTGAAAATCTACGAAGACCTGGCCGTCCCTCTAAACTTTCAGCTCATACAAGGAGAAGACTGATCAGAGATGGAGCCAAGAGGCCCATGATCACTCAATGAACTGCAGAGATCTACAGCTGAGGTGGGAGACTCTGTCCATAGGACAACAATCAGTCGTATACTGCACAAATCTGGCCTTTATGGAAGAGTGGCAAGAAGAAAGCCATTTCTTAAAGATATCCATAAAAAGTGTTGTTTAAAGTTTGCCACAAGCCACCTGGGAGACACACCAAACATGTGGAAGAAGGTGCTCTGGTCAGTTGAAACCAAAATCGAACTTTTTGGCAACAATGCAAAACTTTATGTTTGGTGTAAAAGCAACACAGATCATCACTCTGAACACACCATCCTCACTGTCAAACATGGTGGTGGCAGCATCATGGTTTGGGCCTGCTTTTCTTTAGCAGGAACAGGGAAGATGGTTAAAATTGATGGGAAGATGGGTGGAGCCAAATACATGACCATTCTGGAAGAAAACCTGATGGAGTCTGCAAAAGACCTGAGACTGGGACGGAGATTTGTCTTCAAACAAGACAATGATCCAAAACATAAAGCAAAATGTACAATGGAATGTTTCACCAATAAACATATCCAGGTGTTGGAATGGCCAAGTCAAAGTCCAGACCTGAATCCCTTTCGAGAATCTGTGGAAAGAACTGAAAACTACTGTTCACAAACGCTCTCCATCCAACCTCACTGAGCTCAAGCTGTTTTGCAAGGATGAATGGGCAAACATTTCAGTCTCTCGATGTGCAAAACTGATAGAGACATACCCCAAGCGACTTACAGCTGTAATCGCAGCAAAAGGTGGCGCTACAAAGTATTAACTTAAGGGGGCTGAATAATTTTGCACGCCCAATTTTTCAGTTTTATATCTTTATGTTTGAAGCCTGAAATGTGGCAAAAGGTCGCAAAGTTCAAGGGGCCAAATACTTTCGCAAGGCACTGTATATATTTGTAAAAAAATTGAAAACCATTTATGATTTTCCTTCCACTTCACAATTATGTGCCACTTTGTGCTGGTCTATCACATAAAATCTGAATAAAATACATTTATGTTTATGTTTTTGATTGTAACGTGATAAAATGTGGAAAATTTCAAGGGGTATGAATACTTTCTTAAGGCGCTGTATATACAGAAAATTAGGATGACTCGTATTAGTATCTTTCCCCAAAAATATTTTCAATTTAATCTCCCTATCACATTTACACCTTTCATATTTCTGAACTGGGAAAGAGGAATAAATTAGAGCAGATTTTTAGCAACTTGTAGCATGTAAAGTTCTGGCGGACAGTATCTAGCCAGCTACCCAATACCATACAGACTTCTACAATGTTCTCCATCAGCCAGAAAAAAAACTACCATAAAAAAACACAGATTATGCTTTTTCTCATAAAAAATTTTTTATACAACCCAAAGAACCAAATGTCATAATTTTTCTCAGTATAGGAAAAAAAACATATTAACAGTTGCTGTGTACAACAGAACAACTATTTCTTTATGTTAGTGCTTTAAAGGACAACCGTCAGGAAACATACAATATTCTGATAAATATATACATACAGTAGGTGGTAAATAAATGTAATGACAAAATTCAGTATATGAATTTAAAAATTTTCATGCCATTAGTTATATATTTTTCAATCTTACTGTACAAGTAAACCAAGCTGTCCAGCAAAAGTGAGTTTGGGTCACGTGCAATATAACAATGCCAAGGTTAATTGAGCATTTAAAAAAAATAATCAAACCATGGGAAATAAAAGTAGAACAGAGCATCCCTGGCAGTGTTATAGTTTGTCCTAAGATCCAACTTTTTTTTTTTAACTAATTCTGGCGATTCACACTTACATAACTTGCCAGTCAGTGATATCTTGGTATTTTTGTATTTTAAAACATACTGTTGGCTTTTTATGTTATTATTCCCATGGAATCCGAACAACATGCAAAGATTATTTACATTCCAGTTGAATATCAAAGTAGGAATCCAAAGGCACCCTAGTACATTAATGAGTGAACAAACTTATTAACAAAAATGTTTTTGTCATTATTTTAAAGTATTGAAAACTTTAACCTTAAAGACCACACATTTTACTAACATTATTAAGGGGACATACAGTATGCAGTGATATGACATGGTGTGTATGTATGTGTGTATATATATACATGCTTTTAAATCAGAATATTCTTAAAATAGTCTTAAAAATGATGTTTAATTTAGTGCAAATACTGGTATTCTTGTGGCGTTCAGTCCTAGGTTGCTTCAGTATACACATACCCCTACACATCCTGCAGCAAAAGTTGCTTGTGAACGGGAAGCTTTAATCACACAATTTAGCTTTTTCATCATGTAATTAAATGCTACAGTCATTCGACAAAACTTCTGGTGTGACTGTGGTCCAACATTTGTCATGCACCGAAGATACAGATGTTCAAAATTATTTACATTCCTGCTTACCAAATCCCGAACATCTGTGTATTGGGATGAGTAGAAATGAAAATGGTCAAAAAAAATCAGAGACTGGCAAAGCCACGCCTTCTTTAAACTACAGAATGCTACTTGCCACAAACGCGTTGTACATGTCATTTAATGTCTGATAATTGTTTTTGAATAAATCGTAGAACAGAAACAAAACTACTTTTTTGGCTGTATGTTTTTTATTTAGGTTAACAATTGATAGAAGGAGAAAGAAAGAATTTTGTAACAAACAGTTTAAACAGTTTATGCCATCAACAAGTATAACATATGCACAGTCCAATAAATGGCAGATGTTTTACTTTAAGTGAGTTCTACACTGAAAACACATGGGCTATATAATGCACTAAATGGCATAATCTGGAAGGTTTTGAAAGCCCATCTAGTGAATAGTATGTTTTATCAAGCCAAAAAAGTTCTAAGCACCATATAATGTTCTTCTTTAGGACTCAATGTGAAATACCTCCTGTTGAGTAAAGTAAAAGTAAAACAGATAGGCTGGCCAAACAGATAGGCTGGCCAAACATAGCATGAAATTCACATAAATGCTCTGTTTGGGAGGTAGTGTGAATTTTGTCAGTTCTTCATGCAGTCAATGATTTCTTGGTATTATAACAATGTAAGAGATTTGGGAGACAAGAAAAAAAGCTTTATACTAAAGACTGAACCCTCTGCTCAGGCTTTTTATTAGGGATAAGCCCGCGGATCGGTTGTTCGTTTGTTCTGAAGCGAACGGAACATATGGGGTGTTTGCGGAAAAATTGAGCACCGCGGAACGCCCCATAATGCCCCATAATGCACTGCGCAGTGCATTGTATGATGATTGGCCAAAGCATACAACTGACCTACATGCTTTGGCCAATCACAGTGCGCTCTGCTGAGAGAGCCATAATTGGCCAAAGGCAGGGTGCCTTTGGCCAATCATGGCTCAGGCGGACTAAGTCCACGCCCCACACTATATAAGGCTACCCACAGAGTGGCTGTGTGTAGTGTTGTTGGTGTGGACAGAGAGATAGCTTGAGTCAGGCCGCGTACACACGATCGAATATATCTGCTGAAACTGGTCCGCAGACCAGTTTCAGCGGACAGATTTGATCGTGTGTACGGGCTAGCAGACAGGTTTCCAGCAGAAAAAAGTATTAAAGCATGCTTTAAAATCTGTCTGCTGGAAACCCGTCTGTCGGATATGTCCGCTGGTTAGTACGCCTAACCAGTGGACTGAAATCTCCCGAATAGTTTCGACGCATGCATGGAAGTATTTTACTTCCTGGTTTGGTGACGTGGCGGCTTCAACGTCACCGCCACGTCACCGCGTTGTCTGTCCGCAGGGATTTTGGTTTGATCGTGTGTACACACATCAGACCAAAATCTCCAGGAGACATATCCGATGAAACTTAGATATAAGCCTTTAAAATTAGCACTTTTGATTTTTCACGTTAGCGTCCCATAGACTTTAATGGTGTTTGCCTGTTCGCATGTTCTGCTGCAAACCAAATCTGGGGGTGTTCGGCTCATCACTACTCTACATAGAGTCGCCACTTTGTAAGTGTCTGAACACGTGAACGCATACATTTGCACTTCATGGCATGTGCTTGTGCTGGCCACCATGCCCAGCACTGATTTTTAACATTAATTAGACTATGTAAGGTAGTATCCCGTGACCTAAATCAGTATCCCGTGACCTAAGGCAGTATCCCGTGACCTAAAATGAAACTGTTCTTTGGAAGAAACTGCTACAATCACTCTCTGTGCCTGAAATTTGTGCAAGATGGTCTTTAACCACTTACCTACTTCCTGCCCAGGCAAATTTTCAGCTTTCGGTGCTCTCACATTTTGAATGACAATTCAACGCCGTACCCATATGAAATTAGTTTCCTTATTTTCACCCAAATAGAGCTTTTTTGGTATTTGTGAAAGTTATTGGGCCAGATTCTCTAAGAATCTGCGGCCGCGTAGAGTAAGGTATTTACACTACGCCACCGCAACTTACTAGAGCAAGTGCTGTATTCTCAAAGCACTTGCTCCGTAGTTTGCGGCGGCGTAGTGTAAATGGCCCGGCGTTTCCCCGCGTAAATCGAAGGGGGCGGCTTGTATTTAAATTAAGCGCGCCCCCGCGCCGAACGTACTGCGCATGCGCCGGCCATAGTAAAATCACAGTGCGCATGCTCCAAATTATGACGGTGTTTTCGACGTGAACGTAATCGATGTAATTCACGGATGAGTTACGCAAACGACGTAAAAACTTTCAAATTTGCAGCGGTCATGGCGTCCATACTTAACATAGGATGCGCCATCTTTGACCTGCTTTATCTTTATGCCGGAAAAACCTTACGGAAACGACGTAAACGATGACGGGGCGGCATAAAAACGTTCGGGAATCGGCGTATTAGGCTCATTTGCATAGGCAAATGAGAAAACAACGTAAAGGCCACCTAGCGGCCAGCATTGTCATTACGTCTACGATCCGACGGTGTAATTGTATTTCCTGTTGGAACTTTAGTGTATCTATGCGTAAGTGATTCTAGGAATCACACACATAGATACCCATTGAAAAAAACGGAGATACGACGGTGTATCTGAGATACACCGTCGTATCGCAGCTGAGAATCTGGCCCATAGAGTCTACAAGCTATGGTGCCAATCATTGAAAATTGATCACACCTGATTACACCTGATGTACTGATGGCCTATCTTTAGTAAGAAGCATGGTGAGTTTTTTGAAGTTGTAATTTTTCACACAATTCTTTTCAAAATTAAGATTTTTTTCCTACAAAATTATCATATTAAAAGGTTATTTCTCTCACATGACATAAGCATACTTGCAACTACACCCCAAAATTCTGCTACTGCTCCTGAGTATGGCGATACCACATATGTGAGACTTTTCACAGCCTAGTTACATACAGAGGCCCAACATGCAGGGAGAACCGTCAGGTGTTCTAGGGACATAAATTACACTTCTAATGTCATGACGACCTATCACACTTTTTTTAGGCCCTGAAGCACCAGAACAATGGCAACGCCCACAAGATTACTCAATTTTGGAAGGAAAACCCCCTAACGTATATATTCTCAAGGCATAATAAGTATTTTGAACCGTTATTTTTTTCCAAACGTTTTTGGAAAATGTGGAAAGAAAATGAACCCCAAAATACATTCTGCTACCCCTCCTCCTGGCAATACCACTTGTGTGAGACTTTTACACAGTCTGGCCACATATCGAGACCCAACATTCAAGTAGCATCTTCAGGGATAAGTTACACATCTAATGTCATGACGACCTATCAAACTTTTGAAGGCCCTTCATATTTCTAACACATAGCATGAATTACACTTCAAAATAAATTCTATTGAGGAAAGGGTAAAAGTCCGTAGAGGAGAGCATTGGTCCACGCAGCAGGCAGGGATGTGCTTAGCGACAACAAAAGTAAATATCCAGGCAGGAATATAGGGCCAGATTCAGGTAGATGCGCGCATATTTTATTCGGCGTTCGCTGATGCGAACTAGTGAGTCAAGTACAGTATTCACCAAGCACTTGTTCGTTACTTTGCGACGGTGTAACGAAAATGCGATGGCGCAACCCGACGTAAGTGTAAGTGGGTGTGACCATATGTAAATGATGGGCGGAGCCCAGCGCAGAGACTTACGTTCAGCGCATCATCCACGGAGCATGCGCAGTGAGGGAGTGCTCAACTCGCTCCCCTGTGCGCATGCTCACAACTTCCGTCGGCACCACTTCATGGGAAACGACAGCGCAATGTGTTCCATTGTGCGTATAAAAACCGCCGCAGATGTGCCTTTCCGGCGCAAAAGTATATCCGGTTCCACCACCCCAGGGAAGTAACTTTTGCTGTGCGATGGCTGCTCCCGTTCCCCGCAAAGAGAGGAGAGACCTCAACTTTAATGCCCAGGAGCTGTCTGTAGTCATCTCAGCTATGGAGACCTACAATGGTTTCCTCCATGGCAGGAAAAGTCGCAAGACAAGCCGGGACAGGAAGCAGGCCATCCTGGAGAGCATTGCTGGCAGGGTCAACATTTTGGGCTATTCCACCCGGACTGCTGCGGACATAGCCAAAAAAATTAACGATTTGAGGCACAAAGTTCGGGGCAAGGTGGCCACTATCAGGAGGCATGAGAGGGGAACGGGGGGTGGACCCCCATGTGCGGTCAGCCTGACCACGGAGGAGGAGGTGATCGCCCGCTGCCTGGAGAGGGAGCAGTTGGAGGGGGTACCGGATTATGATTCCATGGAGGAAGGCTCCAGGACAGGTAAGTGTTTTTTATCCCCTATTTGGTGTGTTGCATGTGGGGGGGGGGTACATGTGCCAAGTGTGTGGGACCACCAACATGTGTCTGCTTTGTGTCATCCACAGATGACGGAGCTGGGCCATCATCTGCCGGCGGCCAGTCCACCCCATCCCCCCAACTGCATCCTAAGCCCGACCCCCTGGGTGGTGAAGACACCGAGGTGGAGGGGAGTGCCCACACCTCACCTACTGAGGTGGTTGAGAAGGAGCCTGTTGTCACCGAGCAGGAGTTTGTTCTATTTTTGGAGGAGTCCTCCCCTTCAGCAGGGCCCTCTCAAATCCCCTCCCCCATCCTAGGAAGCCCCTCAAGGGCGACTCCATCCCCCCGGGGAATACCATCTCCTGGCCCCAGGAAGGCCACCCGGAAGACCAGGGGGGTGTCTGATGTGGTCCATGACCAAATGGTGAGGGACCAGGCCAGGCAGACCCAGCAGATGGGGGAGATAGCTGGGCACCTGGACCGGGTAGCTGACAGCCTGGGCTCCGTGTCCCAGATGACCAACGCAGTGCAGGATGTCAGCTGCAACTGCGCTGCAGTGGTGACCAGCCTGGGGGAGGTGCAGGCTGATCTTCGGCACCTCACTGCAGCCCTCCAGGCCAACACTGCTGCCATCCGAGACCAGGGGAGGCAGAGGCAGCGGGCCAACATTATCAAGTGACCCGGCAGCTGAGGATGCAGGCCCACACCAATTCCTACCTCAGCTGGATAGCCATGGCCTTGGAGGGCATGCAGGCCACACCTGCCAGGAGTGGCTTACCCGGGGATCAGCCACCTCCAGATGCCCCCCCACCCCCACCCACTCCCTCCAGGCAGCTGAGGAGCCAGAGAGGGCCCACTAGAAAGAGCCCCCGTCAGCCCAGATGAGGGCTTTTTGGGGTGTTTTTTTTTCGGCTCAGGTTATGAGCTTTTTATTTTTTGTTTTATGTTGCTCAGGTTATGAGCTTTTTATTTTATGTTTTATGTTGCTCAGGTTATGAACTTTTTATTTTATGTTTTATGTTGCTCAGGTTATGAGCTTTTTATTTTATGTTGTTCAGGTAATGAGCTTTTTATTTTATGTTGCTCAGGTTATGAGCTTTTTATTTTTATTTAAACTGCACACGGTCAGTAGTGCAGGGGACAGTGTGAATGGTGTGTGAATGTGAGGGGGTGGCACTCATGCCAGTAAGGGGTGTCACCCTCGGCCGTTGGGGAGAAGTTATCCCCACGGCTGTGTGAATGACGTGTGAATGGTGTATGAATTGACAGCGACACCATTGGGGCCTTGACGCGGCGTTGCTGCTCCCAAGTCCTGCATGTTGGACTTGGGCTAATCCAATGTGATGTGGTGTGTGTGATCTAGGGACATCAGTGGTGTGCATGCGTGCATTGTCCGTGTGATCAATGTTTTGGTTTATTGTCCAAAGATGTCTACGGCGAGGACCCTCCTGACTGCTCTTCCATCAGCTGACTGGGTCTCGTCTGGCAGGGGGGGCTGTCTGGTTGGGGGGTCAGGTCATCACATATGTCAATCTGCAGGCCCTTTCTCATGGCAAAGTTGTGCAGAATGCAACATGCACCGATGATCTGACACACAAAGGTAAAGGAATACAATAGGGCCCCCCCAGACTTATCCAGGCAGCGGAAACGGGACTTCAGGAGCCCAAATGTTTGCTCCACCACTGCACGAGTTTTGATATGTGCCGCATTGTATCTTCTCTCTCCTCTGGTTTGGGGGTTCCGGAAAGGAGTCATTAGATGGGGTCCCAGTGCATATGCAGAGTCACCTGTAAGGGAAAAGACAGGAGGATGTTAGTCATGCATGTGCCCCTTGTGATGTGTGCATCATGGGGGGGGACAGTCATGCCTGCCACCCATGTCACTCACCAACCAGCCAGCTGTCCCCATACACGTTCTGTTTGAATTCCATTGGGATGGGGCTCTGATTGTAGATGTAGCTGTCATGGCTGGATCCGGGGTGTTTGGCACGGACATGCCATATGAGGCATTGGGCATCGGCTATCACCTGTACGTTGATGGAATGCCAATGCTTCTGATTGCGGTATATGTGCTCTGTGGCACTGGGGGCTGTAGGGCCACATGTGTGCAATCAATGGCCCAAGGATTGCATCTGGGCTGAATCTGAAGAGGCGATACACCTCCTCATCACCCATGCCAAAGAGGCTCATGCGCGTGCGGTATATCCTCTCACGTGCCCGCCTCCTCCATACCGGGGGACCCATTAGTAGTGCTAGGACCACGGCTGCCCCTGGAATGTTGGCACACAGAGGTGTTGTCCTTGCAAGTGTGGTTGTTCAGCTTGCTATTTTCGTCGGTAACGCTGCTGCTGTAGCTGCTCTCCTGCTGACCTGTGGCCGTCAGGAGTAAAGATAAAGCAGCTATTTGTAGGAATAACTTTGCGACAGACGGACGACTTACGCGCGGCGCATTTAGCCAGCGCCTGGTGCTAATCCGTTAGCGAATCAGCATATCTCCCTCATTTGCATATTTGAATGGGAAATCAATAGGCGCGACGGATCCGCCAAGCGAAAAATTGCGCTTACGATACTCTGGCGAAGGAAAGTTAAGCCGGTCGGAGAAAGCCCGTTTTCTGTCGCATCTAGTTTGTTGTTACTGAGACAAGCTGGTACCAAGAGCAACAATTAGCTACTACGTATCGGAAGTTTCCAAGAGCCAGAAAGTGGGAACCAGTGACCAAAGATGACATTTGGAAATTTCTGAGCCTAATAATATTTAGGCCCCTTTCACATGGGGCAGTGGAGGTGCGCTGGCGGTATAGCGCCGCTAAAAATAGCAGCATTATACCGCCGGAATTGCCGCGAGTTGCGGCCGCTAGCGGTGCAGTATTAACCCCCGCTAGTGGGCGTGAAAGGATTAATACCGCCCGCAATGCGCCTCTATAGAGGCGCATTGCGGGCGGTATTGCCGCGGTCTCTCCAAAGATGCTGCTGACATTAGATTTTTTTATCTCCCGCCAGCGCATCGCCTCAGTGTGAAAGCCCTCGGGCTTTCACATTGAGGTTGCTGGGGCAGGAGTTTTTCAGGCGGTATAGCAGCGCTATTTTTAGCGCTGTACCGCCTGAAAAACTCCTCAATGTGAAAGGGGTCTTAAAGGAGTGGTGGGAAAACCCCTGCAGAAGTGGTATTAGACAACTAATAAATTACTTGCCACTCCATTCTTTGGCACAGTCATGTCAGAGTATAGATTTTTCCTGATCATGAAATATTTACACTTTGAAAACAAAAAAGAATTTGATGAAACTACTCATCCTGCACTAAAGAAAATTTGAGAAGTATCTCAAATGATTTTAAAGAATTTCCAATGGAGCTATGTGCCAGAAAGAGATATCGGCATAGATGAAAGTCTAATGGCCTACAAAGTAAAGCTCAGCTGGGTACAATACATTGCATCAAAGAGAGCACGATTTGGCGTAAAATCCTACATGTTATGCGAATCGTCAACTGGCTACATTTGGAATTCAGTCCTATACACTGGAAAAGAAACACAATTAAATCCAAAATACAACAACTACTTCCTTTCTTTCACTCATTGAGCCATTGCTAAATAAGGGCTATTGCATAACAACCAACAACTTTTATACATCTCCTGAACTTTATGAGTTTCTTCTGCAAAACAAAACAGATGCCAATGGAGCTGTTAGGGCTAACCGGCGCGACAGCCAATGTTTGACAATAAAAAGCTGAAGACTGGAGAAATGGTTGCCTGGCAGAATAGCAAAATTATAACAATGTTACAAAGATTCTGGATGTGCTCAGAAATGGCTAGTCAATTGTGGTGTTCTATTATAAAATTACCCTATTGTTTTGCCATTTGCACAAACTAGGGTCAACAAGTAATTACATTGTTTACCTACTTGAATTTGTTCTTAACAAAGTGCTTTGCATTCAAATCTTACCTGGTACGGGACAATACTTCCATGTGCAGTTCCCCAACGTTTTGCTTCTACTCCACCATTCAGAAAGTTGGCAGCTACGTGAGACAAGCAAGCCACCTTGAAAAAAATAACATCATAATGCCTGTTATATACATAGAATAGCATACTAATACAAATAATATGGTTTGTTTTATAACATCTTCTATATACTGTAGCTATTAAAAGTATTCCGACCGTGTGTAGGCCCCATCGGACTTTTTCTGTCTAAATTTCCGACAACAAAAATTTGAAAGCTGGTTCTCAAATTTTCCGACTACGTTTTTCTCGAAAATTCTGATCATCTGTATGCATTTCAGACGCGCAAAAGAAAACACATGCTCGGAATCAATTTGATGCATTCTCGGAATCATTGAACTTAATTTTTCTCGGATCGCTGTAGTGTTGTACGTCCCCGCGTTCTTGACGGTTGGAATTTTGTGTGATCGTGTGTACGCGGCATAAGATTCTTACCTCTATAGGTACTACTTCTTAAAGTGTCCAGGGTTTCTAAATAAATAAAAAATATGAAAAAAAGCGTGCTGCTTCTGTTGCATCACTTAGGCCGCGTACACACAATAAGTCCATCAGATGAGAACGGTCCAAAGGACTGTTTTCATCGGTTAACCGATGAAGCTGACTGATAGTCTGATGTGCCTACACACAATCAGTTAAAAAAACGATTGTGTCAGAACGCGGTAAAGTAAAACACAACGACGTGCTGAAAAAAATGAAGTTCAATGCTTCCAAGCATGCGTCGACTTGATTCTGAGCATGGTGGATTTTTAACCGATGGTTTTGACCAATAGGTTAGGCGTCCATCAGTTAAATTTTAAAGCAAGTTCTCTTTTTTTTGACCATAGGATAACTGACTGATGGGGCCCACACACGATCGGTTTGGACCGATGAAACGGACCTTTAGTCCGTTTTCATTGGTTTTGACCAATCGTGTGTACGCGGCCTTAAAAAGTTGGAAAAACTGAAAAAGTACATAAATGAATGAACAGAAAGTCATTTTTTGAAGGAAGGCTGTTTACTATCTCTGTACATACTGAGAGGGTTTATCAAAGATAAAGCATAATAGGATACCCATCTAAAGCAATTTTTACTAGCAGAAATCCACTGGTTGTAAAGTTTTCCTAGCAGCATTCCATTAGCTTTGAGTGGTTTTTATATAAGCCTTTTGCTGCCATAACTATTTTGAAAATATATTTTTTTTGGTTCAAAATTGTTTGTCTTTTTTTTGTTTAAAACACAAAAAATAAAAAATGCAGAGGTGATCGAATACCACCAAAAGAAAAAAAATATTTGTGGGGAAAAAAAGGACATACATTTTATTTGGGTATAGCGTCGCATGACCACACAATTGTCAGTAAAGTGGACGCAGTGCCGTGTTGCAAAAAATAAATAAAAAATAGCCTGGTCATGAAGTCTTCAGGAGCTGAAGTGGTTAAAAAAATGTTATAACATTTTGTGTGAAAAAAATTGCAACTGCCACATTTTTATTTTTCTGGTTTCAGAAAATATGTAATGTTTGGGGGGTTTTAAGTAATATGCAGGCCTAAAATGTGCATTTTTTTACTTATTGCTATAAAATATTTCCAATAAAAAATTCGAAAAAATAAAATTTCTTCATAAATTTTGGTGTATTCTGCTACATATTTTTGGTAAAACAAATCCCACTAAGTGTATATTAATTGGTTTGTGCAAAAGTTATGAGGTCAACAAACTATGGGATATTTTTCTTCATTTTTATTTAATTATATTTTTTTTACTATTAATGGTGGTGATCAGCGACTTATAGTAGGGCTGCGATATTGCGGTGGACATTCAAACACTAACTGACACTTTTGACACTTTTTGGGGACCAGTGACACTAATACAATGATCAGTGTTAAAAAATATGCACTGTCATTGTACTAATGACACTGGCTGGGAAGGGATTAACATCAGGGGCAATCAAAGGGTTAACTTTGTGCCTAGACTGTGTTTTTCTACAGTATGGGAGGTGATTTTACTAGGGGAAGACATGGATCCATGTTCCTGCTTTGCATAAACACGGGATTCATGCCTTCCCTCCTGTCAGAACGGTGATCTGCCTTATTTACATAGGTAGACCCACATTATGTGTCTCTGCAGGAATATGGTTGGTGGGTGCCAAAGGACATTGAATCCACTGTACCCGCTGATAAGTTTCCAATATGTATATTCACAGCGGGATCGAGTATATGTATATATATATATATATATATATATATATATATATATATATATACACACACACACACACATACACGTGATCAAGCACATATTATGCTCAATTAGCAAAGAGTGGGGGAATGGCAGCACTGAACCTGGAAGTAAAGCTAATTGCTTACAGTATTATTCAAAACAGGGGAACCTTTGTGCATTGATCTCTCATTGCTCTCTATGCTGAAACCCACTATGATGGTCTTGGGCACCTAGCAAAGGAATGGTGAGCCTGGGACATGTGGTGGGGGAAGCAAGGCAGAGGGCATGTTACAGTACAGGAAGTGATAATATAGTAAATTCTACAAGAAAGTAGATAAAAATATAAACAGTCTTCTTACATGTCAGTGCTGCCACTGACATAATTCTTACGTCAGTGGCAGTGAAAGGGTTAAATAGGACTCAAACTGTGGAAGTTGCGCCCAAAAACAGTCAAAAAGCATGGTGGTTAAGAACTAGTCACAACTATTGCTTGTAGCGACTTGCAGATAGTCTTTTCCCAAAAATTGTCCTAGCAGGTCACACACTCACACACTATACTGTGTCTTGGTAGTGAAGCAGGACCTTTTTTCCTCCTATCAGATCAATCACTATGAGACAATCAGACAATTCATTGAACCATGCTAATAGGTCTAACAAGGGGAGATTCTTTAATGTATCATTATCAAGAAAGGCTGACTCAAAGTCAAAGTTCTGCACACAGAATGCTCTATAGCTCTTCTAAAGCTTGTTAACACTAGCAACAGGGTCTGTTGACAAAGCTTTACTTGATATTCCCCCTGGGCATACATGTATAACCCTAAAGAACTTTTTAATGCTTCGTACACATGACCATTTTTCTCGGCAGGAAAAGAAAACGTTTTTCCCGACGTGATTCCTCTCCACATCCTGACTTGCATAAATACATTCATGCAAAAAAAGTCCGACCAAAGCGCAGTGACGTACAACACGTTCAACGGGACTATAAAGGGGAAGTTCCTTTCAAATGGCGCCACCCTTTGTGCTGCTTTTGGGCTGATTCTGAGCATGCACGTTTTTTTCCCCTTGCAAAAAAACATACACACAACTGTTTTTCACAATGAGAAAAAAACTGATGAGAAACACAATGAGAAAGAAGAGAGCTGGTTTCAATTCTTTTTGCGGCCATTTTTTGTTGTCGAGAAAACTGCTAGGATGCATACACACGGCCGGTTTTCAGGACCAATATAAAAAATGTAATTTTTCTCGTCGTGAAAACGGGTCGTGTGTACAAGGCATCAGACCTTAGTTTTGTTAACAAGCAATGCAAAATATGTAACAAAGAGCAAAACACAGTACTGTTGCCATCTGTCCTGGCTGATCGGACCCTTCCACATGGGGCGGATCATGCTGTGCATGAATCTATTCAATGCATATAGGGGGGTGGCATGGAGAGAGTGGGTGGTGCCCGGGTGCCCCTAATGGGCAGGCCGCCACTGGTGCAATGGTTTTGCACAGAGTGGCCCCAATCCTCCTTTTCTGGGATCTGCCACCCGCACTCCTGGCTTCTCCTCTTTGGTGAGTGCCCCCATAGAAAGCCGCTTCTTCACACAATAAACCTGTCCATGTCAATGGTCTGTAAACGGGGTCCAGGTTTTGCCAGTCACATTATTCAGAGCGTGGATTCCATAGGGTTGGATCATGGACCTGTATAGAAACCTACACAAGTTGTATTAAGTCTGAGGTGAGCACCCACGCAGTATACATTGCCCAAAGCAACATTACAGGCCATCCCAAAAGAGTGGGGTCCAGGTAAAGTTTTTGCCAAGGTTACACTGCTTCTATTGCTGAATTAGAAGACAATGATTGAATAATCTGAAGTAAAATAATAAACTAGTGAAGCAAATTATTTCTATGTAAGGGAGAAGAGGTCCATCACTTTTGATATCAAAGGAGACAGGAACAACAAGCGCCCAGAGGCGATTTAGTTTGCATGTACCGCGCTATATAAGTTTTTCATTCATTCATTCATTCATTATAGGACACTAGCAAAAAACTGAGGTCTCACAGAGATGGGTAGGGTTATAGGGGTATGCCCAGAGACACGTACAGCAAAGCTTTGTCAGTGTCCAATACACCTGAATGTATCAGCCTGCAATGCAGGTCATAAATATTCAATTTGTTTAACATTAGACCTCTAATCCATAGGCAATGTTTAAAAACGTCAATATATCTGTATAAATGATCTGCGAGTTTCTGAGTTCATTGGGCCCCCACAGGGGGTCTGAGATGAGGCTCCTCTCAGCAGCTAGCAAAGAAGCTCTTGTACCAGGATAATGTGAGACACCTCAGCACCAGTAATTTGGGGCTGAATTTATAGTACCATTTAACCTACCCATGCTGAGTGAGAAGTGTCAAAGTACTTAGAGTTATGGACATGGAGGAACTCATGTCTGCAGGCCTCACTTAGGGTCCTTTCACACGGAGCGGACCGTTTTTCGGTCCGCTCCGTGTGTGTCCGTCGCCTGTCGGCGGACAGGGCAGTCCCCACACACTGTGCAGGGACCGCCCTGTCTCTCCTCCACTCTCCTCTATGGGGAATCGGATGAATACGGACCGCGTGTCCGTATTCATCCAATCCGATCCGCCGGACGGAAGAAAAATAGGGTTTTCTTCCATCCGAAAAACCGGAGCTTTACGGACGCGGATCTTTGCGGACGTTAGCGGATGCATCATCCGCTAACAGACGCAATTTCATAGGGGAGCATTACGAACTTGTAAAAACGGACGAACAGAGGCGGAAGTGTGAAAGGGCCCTAAGAGGAGACTAGAGGGTGTTTAGAACTGACAGTAGTGTATTTAGGTTTTGTCCTGCCCTAGGCCTGCACTCCCTAACTACTTGTGCACTCCCTAATTTAAATATGACCCACCCCCCTTCCGGTCACGGCCACACCCCTTTCTGTTTAAGACCGCCCTGAAATTTTCTAGTGGGGACACTAGTTCTGGGGACCCCAAGGGGGGGGGGCAATGGATTCCCTTAATTTTCATAGCTTTCCTCTCACTTCTTGTTTGGCTATGGGGCAGGAAGTGAAGTAAAATCTCTGCAATGGGTCAGGGATGGTAAAAAATAAACTGACAGGGGCTTTAACCCTCCCTTTCTCTATCCAATAAGTTCTAAGCACTTTAAGCACAAATTTATGATAATTTTATGGAGAGGACTAAGAAGATATAAACATGCCAATGGTGCACCAGAAAACAAAGCACAGTGAGGAAGGTTTGTGGTCCAAATAATAAGACAGTCAAAATTGGAGGCAGCACCGCCGCCCACCACCCACAGTTGCAGAATAAATGCTACCCGGTATACCGGAAACCGTGATACCGCTTTATGGGGAGCGCTAAAATAATTTGCCTCTCAGCCCAGTCTGCCCCATAAGACGGATGCTACACTATGGGTGGGGACTTTCCGTTCTGCCCCCCTGAAAAGTGCTGCCCTAGGCCTGGGCTTTGTTGGTCTAGGCTAGGATACAGTGTTGAGAACTGCTGCAACTGATTGTTCGGTATTGGCTGTGTGCTGCTTTATGAAAGCTGTGACGGCCATGACTTGTAGTTCTGTATTGTCAGTGTTGCTTTTTGGACACTGGGACTCCTCCTTTTCCCTTATTTTTAGACCCATTTCTGTGGGATGCACTTGCTGCCAGAACCTGTGGGAACCCAATACTGTACCCTGGTTTCAAGAATCTTCCCCTCTGCCTTTTTAAAATGTTGCACATTTCACAAATTGACAAGGTGACCCATATTGAAATATTGACTTATATAGTATTTGTAGTATTTTACAGCTCACCCTTTTCCCACAATACTATACAAAAACACATCTGGACATCTCACATCAGCCTTCCCCAGAAAACTGCCAGCTGCTATACTGTCTGTTGAATAGTTTATTTAGAATTCCATTTAACCAAGGATTCTAACATATGTGGTTTAGTGTTTCTTGTAATTAAACATCTTGAACAATTTTACTTCATTATTTTTCTAAGTTCTATTTAAATGTGATGTTTCAAAATAAGAAACAACTCTTACTTTACAGGTGGCTAGTAAGTAGCTTATTGTTAAAGCTGTACACAAATGGATGAACTCAAAACTGAAACAGAATATTTTGATATAGTATATAGTACATAGAAATATTAAAGCAATGTATGTGATTTATCACACAGAATTGGAGTGACAATATCTAGCCTTTTAATTGAAAAAATAGAAAGAAAAACACGCAGTAATGTATGGGTGACTTGAAGGCAGTTTTGAGTGTTTCTTAAAGAGTGCAGGTCCAGGGTCCGCAGGTGGTATATCAGAGCTGGTAGACAAGGTAGGGGGAAGGTGACATAGACTCAGGGGTCTGTGGAAGTGATCCAGTGGCTGTAGAGCATGTTTCCACCTAAAAGCTGACTGTCAGCTTGTGACATTTACTACAGAAAGTTCTGTCTGTTGTAGCGTGTGTAAAGCCCCAGCTACTACCAACCAATGACAGATGTTGGTGGCACTAAAAGGATTAAGCTGTAACTGTTACAATAGGCAAGACCAGAACAAAATTAGGCAGAATACAAATCTGTCTACTCCTTCAGTCTCCTCTTGCATTACTAACTTACTAACCGACATATCAGCATGGATGTCGCACCACTTCCTTAACCACTTCAGCCCCGGACCATTAGGTAGCCCAAAAACCAAAACACTTTTTGCGATTTGGCACTGCGTCACTTTACCTGACAATTGTGTGGGCGTGCAATGTGGCACCCAAACAAAATTGACATACTTTTTACCCACAAGTAGAGCTTTCTTTTGGTGGTATTTGATCACCTCTGCGGTTCTTATTTTTTGCGCTATAAACAAAAATAGAGCAAGAATTTTGACAAAAAAAAGCAATATTTTTTACTTTTTGCTATAATAAATATCCCCCCAAAAATATGTAAAAACATGAATTTTTCCTCAGTTAAGGCCGATACGTATTCTTCTACATATTTTTGGTAAAAAATAATTTGCAATAAGCGTTTATTGATTGGTTTGCGCAAAACTTAAAGCATCTACAAAATTGGGGATAGTTTTATGGTTTTTTAATTAATATTTTTTTTTTTTACTAGTAATGGCGGCGATCAGTGATTTTTTATCGTGACTGCCACATTATGGCAGACACATTGGACACTTTTGACGCTATAAAAATGCACTGATTACCATGTAAATGTGACTGACAGTGAATAGGTTAACCACTAGGAGGCTAGGAAGGGGTTAAAGGGGTTGTAAAGAGAAAAATATTTTCCTCTTAAATTAAAGTCTGACAGTAGCTGATAAAGTAAAAAAGATGAGTTAGGCTTACCGGTAACTCCTTTTCTGAGAGTCTTCCAGGACAGCCCATGAGACCTAGGGCTCCTCCCACCAGGACAGGAAACACGTTAACCCCCACCAGATAAAAGGGCGGTCCTCCAGGCCCCATGCCAGTCTTCTCGAGAACCGTAGGACTTCCCTGAAAAACATATGCATTAATATACATAACTTCCATATAAAAACCGGGTGGGAATCCGGCTGTCCTGGAAGACTCTCAGAAAATGAGTTACCGGTAAGCCTAACTCATCTTTTCTCCAAAGCGTCTTCCAGGACAGCCCATGAGACGATGAGCCAGAACTTACCAGTCTAGGGTGGGACAACTGCCTGAAGGACCTTTCGACCAAACGCCTGTTCTTGAGCAGATAGCAAATCCAGGCGATAATGTTTTATGAAGGTCGAATAACTGGACCATGTGGCAGCCTTGCAGATTTGTTCCGGTGTAGCACCAGCCCTCTCAGCCCAAGACGCAGACAAAGCTCTCGTTGAGTGCGCAGTAACAAAAGGGGTAGGAACTTCTTTGATTTTATAAGCTTCTGAGATGGCCTGCTTAATACATCTAGCCAATGTGGCTTTAGATGCACTCTTACCCTTGTGTGTGCCTGAAAAAAGGACAAATAAAGCGTCTGTCTTTCTGAAGGTCCTTGTGACCTCTAAATAGATAAGAAGGGATCTTCTTACGTCTAAAAAACTAAATTTATTTTCCTGATCACCCTGTGGTGAACTACAGAAGGATGGCAGTACAATATCCTGTGCTCTGTGGAATGCACTAGCCACTTTGGGTAAAAACCCTGGATCCGTTTTTAACACAACACGATCCTCAAAAATTGTGAGAAATGGCTCCCTTACTGACAAAGCCTGTAACTCGCTTACCCTACGAGCTGAGGTAATTGCTACTAAAAAAATAGTTTTTAGGGTAAGTAATTTAACAGAAATATCCTTTAAGGGCTCAAAAGGAGGTTCTACCAGAGTTTGAAGCACCAGGGACAGGTCCCAAGTTGGACAACTTCTTATCACTACTGGCCTGGCCCTGGAAATGGATTTAAAAAATCTCGCTACCGTAGGATTTTCCAGAAGAGAAACCTGGAGGAAAACACTAATAGCTGCCGCCTGTACTTTCAAAGGTACTTACCGAAAGACCCTTGTCGACACCCTCTTGAAAAAATTCCAAAACAGAAGGAACATCATGCGTTGATCTTTGGTTTTCAGACAACCATGAATTAAACTTTTTCCAAACCTTGGAATATATGGCTCTAGTGACTGGTTTTCTGCAATTCACCAAAGTTTTGATCACTTTGTCAGAAAACCCCTGAGCCTTCAGTATCTTCTCTTCAGATACCAAGCCGTCAAGCTTAAGGAAACTACCTGTGGGTGTGACACTGGACCCTGTGACAACAGGTCCTCTCTCTCCTGAAGTCTCAGCGGAGGCTTCGAGACCAGAGACTGTAGTAGGGAAAACCATGACCTCTTGGGCCAGAAGGGGGCGATCAGAATGAGGTCCGTTTTTTCTAGAAGAAATTTCCGGAGTACTTCTGGAATAAGCCTGATCGGCGGGAAGGCGTAGCAGAGGTCGAATGGCCACAGATTCGCCAGCGCATCGATCCCCAGTGATCGATCTTCTGGGTTTAGCGAAAAGAACTCCTCCGTCTTGCGGTTGAGCTGATTTGCGAACAAATCTGCTTCGGGCCAACCCCATTTGTTGGTGATCTCTGCAAATACTTCTGGATGAAGCGACCAATTGTCTTGCTCCACCCTGTGGCGACTGAGGTAGTCTGCCAGGCAGTTTTTCGTCCCCTTCAGGTGCGCGGCGGAAATTGAGGCTAGATTTACTTCTGCCCATGTAAAAATTCCCTGAGCAACTTCTTGAAGTATCCGACTCCTCGTGCCTCCCTGCTTGTTGAGGTACGCCACTGTTGCAATATTGTCGGATAGGATCTGGAGATTGTGACCCCTGATCTCCGACTGAAAGGCTTGCAGGGCTCTCTGAACCGCTAGTAGTTCCCTCTGGTTCGATGAAGCTTTTGCTTCCTTCCCAGACCATTTTCCCTGTGCGACCTGGTTGCTGAGGTGGGCTCCCCATCCCCAGGAACTTGCGTCTGTCGTGATCCTTTTGGAAACAGGAATGGACCATGGCAGGCCCCTTGTTAGGTGAAGATGTGTCCTCCACCACCATAGGCTTCTTTTCACCTTGGTAGGTAACAGAACTTTTGACTGCAGAGACCTTGCCTCTCCATCCCAGTTTCTCAGGAAAAACATCTGCAACGGTCTTTGATGGAATCTTGCCCATGGCACTGCCGGAAAACATGAGGTCATCAGACCTACAGTACCTGAAATCTCCCTCAGCATGACCAACTGACTGGTCTGTAGAGCTGAAACTGCTTGCACCATCTTGGAGACCTTTTTCACCGGGAGAAAAACCTTCTGGCTTACTGAGCAGATGTCGTAGCCCAGATATTTCACCCTCTGAGCTGGATTTAGGGAAGACTTCTCCCTGTTTATGAGCCAGCCTAAGGACTGAAGGAAGTCCTGTACCGTCTGGAGATCTCCTAGTAATTTCTGGTAAGAATCTGCCACTATTAACAGGTCGTCCAGGTAAGGGATGACAGTTCTTGCTTTCAACCTTAGCGGAGCCAGCGCCTCCCCTAACACCTTTGTAAAGATGCGTGGGGCTGAAGATAGACCAAAGGGGAGGGCTTGAAATTGAAAGTGCCGGATTCCTGTTCCCAATTTGACCGCTATCCTCAGGAATCTCTGGAATGCTGGATGGATCGGGACATGTAGATAAGCATCCCTTAAGTCCAAAGTGGCCATGAAGCAGTTTGGGTAAAGCAGATTTCTGATTGAGAACACTGTCTCCATACGGAAATGCTTGTATCTGATCGATCGATTTAGAGACCGAAGATTCAGAATAAGCCGATACTTTCCTGATGGCTTTCTGATCACAAAAATATGGGAATATAACCCCTTGCCTTGCTCTGATTGGGGAACAGGAACCAGGACCTTCTGATCTAGCAAGTCTCCTATTTGGAGACCCAGAGCCCTCGCTTTCTCCCGATCTTTTGGAAGAGAGGTGATCAATAGTCGCTCTGATGGTTGGCAGGAGAATTCCAGCCTGTATCCATTTGCCACTAGATCCAGGATGAAGGGACTTGAAGTGACTGCTGCCCACTGTGGGAGAAAGGCCCTCAATCTTCCTCCCACAGGGAGATGCTGGTCACTGTGGCTTGGCGGGCTGTTGAGGTGTGTGAAACAAAACACCCCCTCTACCTTTGCCCTTGTGCCCGGCCCAATGCTTCTTGGGCCTATTGTCCTTTTCTCTAGGACCCTGCTGCCTGTATTGGCCAAGAATTTTTTTTCTGGCTGTCTGTTTCTTTTTGTTCTCTGGAAAGGCCTTTTTTCTATCGGCCGTACGTTCCAGTGCTTCCTGCAGCCCTGGGCCGAAAAGATGATCCCCCGTTAGGGGAAGCCCACACAGGCGTAATTTAGAGGCTGCATCGCCTGACCAGGTTTTAAGCCAAAGGCTTCTTCTGGCTGAATTCACTAAGGCCGAAGTCCTAGCCGTCATTCTTACCGACTCTGCGGAAGAATCTGCTAGAAAACCCACAGCATTAAAAAGAAGCGGAAAGGATTTTAGAATCTCTTCCCTAGAGGTACCTTCCGACAGATGGGTTTGTATCTGTGTAAGCCATTCTTCCAGGTTTCTGGCTACACAAGTGGAGGCCAGAGCCGGCTTGAGATTTCCAATAGCTGAATCCCAGGCTCTGTGAAGGTGAATATCTCCTCTTTTGTCCATCGGGTCCTTAAGCGTACCCATATCATCAAACGCTAAGTCCGAATTTTTTGAAACTTTTGAAAGAGGTGCGTCTAACTTTGGACTTTTATTCCACGGCTGCGCTGTATCCTCATCAAATGGAAACCTTCTTTTTAGGTTACCGGAAAAGAAAGGTTTTCTTTCTGGATTTTCCCACTCCAGCTTGATAGTATCAAGGAGGGAACTGTGCACAGGAAAAACTTTAGATTTCTTTTTGTGCAAACCTTTGTACATAAGGTCATGTTTAGACAAATGTACCTCCTCCTCTTCCATTTCCAGAGTTGCATAAATGGCCTTTAATAAGCTATCCACTTCCTCCAGAGACAACTTATATCTTGAGCCCCTAGAGGATTCTCTATCCCTGGGCCCTGAATCTGACCCTGATTCCTCTGGAGAAGAACGGGTAGATCTAGCTTCAGTCTCAGAGTCTTCACTCTCCACATTTTGTTGTGTAATGTTACTAACTGTGGATTTTCTGGCTGAAGACGGACCCTCTGAGGGAGCCTACAATTTATCAATTAGATTTCTAAAAGAGCTAAAGGTAGATTTAAGCTCATCACTAACTGAAGTCAGTATTTTCTGACATGAGGCTACCGGTTCATCTTTTGTTAGGCCTGAAATACAGGAGCGGCAAACTGGTTTCCTCCATGAGGAGCTCAGTTTACTACCGCACACTGCACACTTCCTTTTTGGTGGCTGCGCTTGGGCTTTGTCCTGAATCTTGGCCTGCAAGAGAACAAATAACCCTATAAATACACTTGCCACATACCCTCCGTCACACCCCGTGCAGGAGAAAATAAAAATGTGCACCCTTCACCTAGTCCTTACTAGTTACAAGGGGAAGAAAGACACTCACAGGTTTGTGCAAGAAGAAAGCATTACTTCAGGCTTACCTGTGAGGAGCTGGCGTTTGGGCTTGATTCCACTGCCTGTGCAGGAATTTCAAATGAGTCCATCCTGCCCCCGTCGTGGTCCACAGCCTGTGCTGGGTTACCGCTTTTTAAAACGCCAGTCACCCAGCGTCCCTGTTCGCGCCGTTTTTTGAGACAGGAACCAGCGTCTCCGGCGCCCGCCAATGACGTCATACGCACCGGAAGTGACCCCTCTGGGACTTCCTGAACCAGCGTGGAACGCAAGTTCCGCCCCTTCCTGCCGCGCGGCTTCCTCCTTCCCCTGCATGTTCTAGCCTGGCTGTACTGACAGGGGAAAAGCCGCTCTGCTGCTCCACCGCAGCGCTGTAAAAAGAACCAACGATTCTTTGCAGGGGGAGCACGGACACCATGACAGTACAGACACTCCCCATGTACCGAGAACAGGGACAGCAGCCACAAACCAACTCCCCGATGGATGTGAAACAATAAAAAATAATTGCGCTACTAGAACAATAAATTATGAGAGTAAAAGCGGCCTACATCAACGATAGAACAAATCGAAATGGACATATAAAAAATAAAAAATGTGGCACTAAAAAGAAACACTCAAATGACACAAAGGAGGGAGTGTATCTCTACCCCAAAAAATAAATGGTGATATATGCTATATAGTAAAACATAAACATATAATGATAAATTGTGATAAATGCACATCAGAAAGCAATCCAAGCAGGAACCGTGTAAGGGGAAAAATAAGGCCCCTTGAGGGCTAAAAAAAGTTCCAGGTAAGTCCAGGTAGTATTGACACTACAGTACTAAGAAAAAATCCGGTGCGGGAAGTCCCGATGGAAGCTGACAATCCAATGGAGGGAAACAGAGGATCAAACATGCATTCCAAAGTTGTCAGAAGAATTAAACACTCTTACCAGATTCGGTGGACATACAGACCATACAGACCATTACAGGATAACAGGGAAGTTCTCAATGGAGTATGGAATCATATGGAAGCACATGAAAAAAATAAAAGGAGGCTCCACATAGTGCGGTTAAAACCCAATTGATAGGGTATAGCAGCTTTAATCATAAAAACAGGTATATAACAATACCATACAAAATAAAAGTAATAAATTAGAAAGTACAAGCCAGGTGAAGGAGCAGGTACAGGTGATCACAAAAAAATGAAGCGTGGTAAATGGATAAGTGGCTGCAGGCCATGTACCCTACATGTTTCGAGCTATAGGGCTCTTCAACTGGGGCATAATGCATTGAGAACTTCCCTGTTATCCTGGAAGGGTGAGAGTCAAGAAATTTGGAGATTCCTGGAGATATCATCTGATGTGCCTTACATGAATTACACCTGACTGAGGATCCATTCTTTGCCCATTTGACATACTACCAATGGTCTGTATGTCCACCGAATCTGGTAAGAGTGTTTAATTCTTCTGACAACTTTGGAATGCATGTTTGATCCTCTGTTTCCCTCCATTGGATTGTCAGCTTCCATCGGGACTTCCCGCACCGGATTTTTTCTTAGTACTGTAGTGTCAATACTACCTGGACTTACCTGGAACTTTTTTTAGCCCTCAAGGGGCCTTATTTTTCCCCTTACACGGTTCCTGCTTGGATTGCTTTCTGATGTGCATTTATCACAATTTATCATTATATGTTTATGTTTTACTATATAGCATATATCACCATTTATTTTTTGGGGTAGAGATACGCTCCCTCCTTTGTGTCATTTGAGTGTTTCTTTTTAGCGCCACATTTTTTATTTTTTATATCCCCGATGGATGTGCCGCTCTGGGTAGGAAGAGGTAGGAAACAAACACTCACCCATCTCTCCAGGAGCCCTGCTCTAAAGACCTAGGGGAACCAGTTCCAGGAAACATGTTACCCCCCGTCCGGAGGAAACACTAATACTGGCATGGGGCCTGGAGGACCGCCCTTTTATCTGGTGGGGGTTAACGTGTTTCCTGTCCTGGTGGGAGGAGCCCTAGGTCTCATGGGCTGTCCTGGAAGACGCTTGGGAGAAATTAATGTTTTGCATTATAACTAGTTTGATACCTGTTGAAATTGAGCTGTTTTATTCACCTCTGTCACTCCTGAATCGTTATTCTCACTGACTTCCTGGTTTGCAATGCGTGTTAATTCTTACTACATCACGGCCTAATGGGAACTACATTTCACATTAGGCTTAGCCTCCATGCCTGTGAGGGATAAGAGAGCATCTTAACGCAGGGCTGTAGTCATAGGGAGGGGGTGAGAACATTCTACTTTCCACCATGCCAAACAGCTCAGGTGCTGGTGGAAAGCAAGAAGAGGAGAGACAGGAAATGGCATTTTCAAACCCGGATTACTGTATTTTGGAGGTCAAAAGGAAAAATGAGGTAAGTGATATTTAAATGCTCTAGCTTACAGCAATCAATTGATCTAATAAAAAATGAACCTTTAGTGTTCCTTTAAGTGTGTCCTAGGGAGTGACACGACACTGTGTCACTCCTAGAAAGGGGGCGTGGCTTACTGTGACACGACACTAATCGCTGCTCCCGATGAGAGGGAGCAGACGATCAGTGTCCTGTCACTAGGCAGAACAGGGAGATGCCTGTTTGCACAGGCATCCCTCGTTCTGCAGCTCCGGCAGGGGCTAAATTTAAAGGGATGTATATTTACGCTGATTTGCCTGTCCGTGCCATTCTGCTGACATAAAAGTGCGTGCGGGGGTCCTTAAGTGGTTAAACGAAGTCTCTCTAAAACCAAGCCGATAATATTCCCATGCATGTGCCTCCATTGTGGGGGCACTAATAGTTTAGCGTTAGGACCACAGATACCAGGGTGCCGTGATGAGGCTCTGTGGCTTATGCATGTGTTTGCAAATGCGTGCGGACTAAACCCCTGTTTTTAACGAATACTGTTAGACAGGTTCATTTGGTTGTCTACGAGCTGGTTGGTAAATAGGCTTGTTTTTTTCCTGAGCATTCCCCAGGCTTTGTTGTTACCCGTTTCAGCCTTTCAATGCTGCTTACTGCGATAGCCAGCTATAGATGGGGGCGGTGGCGAGTTTTTTTTTTTTTTTTATATTTCCACCTGCCCATCCATCCATGACTTTTCCATCAAAATTAATAATGCAACCATCAATACCTCCCATCATGCCAGGGTACTTGGTGTAATCCTAGAATCTGACCTGTCTTTTCAGCCCGAAATCCAATCGCTGTTAAAAGCTTGTAGACTTCACCTCTGTAACATCACTGAAATACATCCCTTTCTAGCAAATGAATCCATCAAGCCACTCCCTTGTTATCGCCTTGACTATTGAAACTCCCTTCTCATTGGCCTACCTCTCCGTAGGATATCCCCTCTTCAGTCTATCATGAATGCTGCTGCCAGACTTATCCACCTTACCAACAGCTCAGTGTCTGCCACCCCTTTTCTGCCAATTCCTACACTGGCTCTCGATCACCCAGCAAATTAAATTCGAAATGCTACCCACAACATACAAAGCCATTTACAACTGTGCCCCAAGCTACATCACCCATCTTGTCTCCAAATATCACCCAAAACGTCCTCTACACTCCTTTCAAGACCTCCTACTCTCAAGCTCCCTTGTCCCCTCCCTTTGTCCTCCAATGCTCATCTCCAGGAATTCTAAAGAGCCTCTCCCATTCTCTGGAACTCTTTACCTCAACCTGTCCAGCTATCTCCTACTCTAGCTGCCTTCAGGCAATCCCTGAAAGCTCATTTCTTCAGGGAAGTCTATCACACCTTTAACAAATTATTTACCACTTTCATCAACTCATTCCCCACAGTTACCATCTTTTGTGCCACCTGCCCCACCCAATTAGATTGTGAGCTCTTCTGAGCAGGGCCCTCTTGATCCTCTTGTATTCTATTGTAACTGTATTATCTCCCTTTTATGTTGTAAAGTGCTGCGTAAACTTTTGGTGATACATAAATTCTATATAATACTAATAATAATATTAGTCGAAAGTAGAAGAGTCTCTACAGTTGCTAATGGAAAAATGTATACAGAACTAGCAAAAGGCAAAAAATATACATTTTATATTGGGAGATCAGATTGGCACAGGCAGCAACAGCAGCACCTTTAAAGGGTCACTAAAGGAAAAACATTTTTGGGCTGAAATGACTGTTTACAGGGTATAGAGACATAAAAGTAAACCGATTCCTTTAAAAAATGATTAAAGATAGATAAAAATTAATCATATAATCAACCTACAGTTCTTGTCGTTTTTGCTGTTATTTCCTGTCTCTCTGATGTACAGAGCCAGAGAGCCAATAGAGGGCAGTGATGGTTTGTCTAAAACCCCTCAGCACCAACCCAGTTTCAGTTTACACACAGTAATCACACCTCCTTGATTAGTGACCACAGTGAGAAAGCTCCCAGCACTGTGGTTATAAGGAAACAGACAACCCGGAAGTGTGGAGATCAGAGCAGAATTACAGCAACATCAAAGCAAAAACGAACAATGAGGACATGAAAACAGCACTGTAGTAAGGTAAAGGAAGCTATTTAGCTAAAAAAAAAAAAAAAATTCCTTTAGTGACCCTTTAAATTACTAGACATCCACTCTAACTCACTAATTTCCAGATACATTTTAGCAGACACCATGGCCTGCAACATTTGAAGGATGACCATTCCCCCTCATGCAATTTCAGTAAATGTTTCCAGATAACTTTCACAAGATAGCAATGTCAGAGACAATGACAGCATGTCCAGCCCCCCAATGGTACAACTATATACATTTTAAAATGGCAGCAGCATCAATACATTACCCAGTCGTAACTGGCTCATTTTTAGAAACAGTTTGCTAGATACATTTTATTAAGCAAACAGAAAGGCAGCGGTGCTTAAATAACAAGGTGCCCCCAGGTTCCATGACAGTAAAATTATATATTTTATTTACAGCATGGAGGATGACCATGTCCCTGTCATTTTTATTTAAATATGTACAGATAATTTCCAGTAAATAGACAGGATAGCATCAGAAGCATTAGGTCCCCACAGGTCCTATTTTTTGTTTACAAGAGATTTATTTGGAAGTTCAAGTTAACATACATAGAAACATGTTAATAAAATGTATTCAACATTAGACTTTAGCACATGAAAATATATCATCTGGTTACACACAAAGAGAATTAATAAAACAGGGTGAAAAATAGACAGTATGTGTCATGTGGTGGTAGTATTTAAAGAGTCATATTAATAAGGAATAATATGAGGCTCAGAAGAATAGATTAAACTATAATAAGATTTATGGGGATATGTTCCAGTAGGACCATTTTCTTTCGAAGATGTGAATGGAATCATGTAGATCCACTCAGATAGCCTTATTGTCTCCATTCTACCTAGTACCTGCGGCCAAGGGAGGCTATTATACCTCCAGTTAAAAGCGATCATCCATTGGATCGAGATGCATAAAGAATGGAATAGTCTGATACAGGGTTTTGGAACATCAGGTACATTAGCATATAATAGACAGATCTGGGGGTGGGGAGGGGGGGTGTCAGTGATCTTCTGATTAGATGAGCTTTCTATTCTATCAACTGCATTGTGCCATATATGGTTTAAATGTTTGCAGCTCCAAATAGTGTGCAGGATCGTGCCAGGATCTGAACAACCCCTAAAGCAATTTGGAGAGATAGAAGGGTAAAAGGTATGGAGTTTGGAAGGAGTAAGCTACCATCTGGAGAAAAGTTTTATAGGGGTTTCCCTAAAGGAGATGGCTTTGTTGGTTTTACTTAAATTGTCTGACATACTGTGCCAATCATCTACTGTGAGGGAGCAGTCCATATCCAGTTCCCAATGGAGCATTGGTCCGGATTTATCTGGAAGACCAAACTCATTGAGATGACAGTATAGTCGTGATCAGGGCCGCCATCAGGAATTTTGGGGCCCCTTACACAGCTTCAGGCATGGGCCCCCTGAAGCAGAAAAGCGGGGGGGGGGGGTGCTGCCGCCTGAAATTGAGAAGCGGTGGGTTCCTGCAAATTGAGAAGAAGCGGGGGGCCCTTTACAAAATGAAGCGGGGGGGCCCTGGGGACCTCTAGGCCCTTTAATAAAAAAAAAAGAGAAATATATATATATATATTTTTTTTTTTTTTTTTTTTTTTAAAAGGGTGGTTGCCATCTGGGGACCTCTGGGCCCTTTAATCATTTTTATTATATATAAATAGAAATTACAAAAAAAGGGGGCTTTCCATCTGGGTCCTCTGGGCCCTTTAATAAAAAAATAAAATAAAAAATACATATATAAAAAAAACAAGGGGGTTGCCTTCCAGGGCCCTGTGGACCTCTGGGCCCATTAATAAAAAAAAATTAAATAAAAAAATATAAAAAAAAATATATAAAAAATATTTATAAAAATAGGGGGGTTTGTCACATGGGGCCCTGGGGACCTCTGAGCCCTTTAATAAAAATATATCTAAATATATATAAAAAAAGAAATAAAATAATATAAAAAAATGTAAAACATTTTTATAAAAAAAGGAGGGTTGTCATCCGGGGGCCCTGGGGACCTCTGGGCCCTTTAATAATAATAATAATAATAATATTATATATATATATATATATATATATATATATATATATATATATATATATATATAATATTACTTTATATATAAAAATAAAAGAAATAAAAAAAAATATAAAAAATATTTTTTTATAAAAAAAAAAAGGAGGGTTGTCACCCGGGGGCCCTGAGGACCTCTGGGCCCTTTAATATCAATAATAATAATAATAATAAAAAATAATAATAATAATAATATTATTATAATATATATATATATATATATATATATATATATATATATATATATATATATATATATATAAATGAAAGAAATAGAAAAAATATATAAAAAATATATTTTTTTTATAAAAAAAGGTGGGTTGTCATCTGGGGCCCTGGGGATCTCCGGGCGCCTGGGGACCTCCAGACCCCTAAAAAAATGTCCCTTTAATAAAAAATAAAATAAAAATATATTCAAAATATTTTTTTTTTATAAAAAATAAATTAAAAAAAGGAGGTTTGCCATCCGGGGCCCTGGGGGCCTCCGGGCCCCTGGGGACTTCTGGACCTCTAAAAAAAAAGAAAAAAATTGGCCCTTTAATAAAAAATAAAAGAAAAATATATTAAAAAAATATATTTTTTTTATAAAAAAAGAAAAAAAGAGGGGGCTGCCATCTGGGGCCCTGGTGGCCTCCGGGCCCCTGGGGACCTCCAGACCCCTAAAAAAATGTCCCTTTAATAAAAAATAAAATAAAAATATATTCAAAATATTTTTCTTTTATAAAAAATAAATTAAAAAAAAGGAGGTTTGCCATCCGGGGCCCTGGGGGCCTCCGGGCCCCTGGGGACTTCTGGACCTCTAAAAAAAAAAGACAAAAAATTTGCCCTTTAATAAAAAATAAAGGAAAAATATATTAAAAAATATATTTTTTTATAAAAAAAGAAAAAAAAAAGGGGGCTGCCATCTGGGGCCCTGGTGGCCAGACCTTTTTTTTTTTTTTTTTTTAGGGTGTTGGCATCCGGGCCCCTGGGGACCCCTGGGCCCCTTACAGGTGTACTGTCTGTACCCCCCTGATGGCGGCCTTGGTCGTGATACAAGGCCTTTGTGATTGGTTGAAGAGATACAAATACGCTCAAAAGGCGTGAGCGAAGGGTGAATGGAGAGCGAGTAAGGTTTTGCGTAAAAGGCTTTAATTTGATTGTAATGTTGAAGCTCAGAGGAGGGGAGATTGAACCTAGCTTGTAAATTAGAGAAGGAAGTGAATTCCCATTTTGACTGTAGATTTTAAATTGGTAAATGTATTATTTATCCAAGGGGTAAAAGAGTAACTAATGCCAAAAGCCAACTCAAATCTAGGGTCGCCTAAGAATGAGGCTGGGGGGGGGGGTGAGGATAGATTGTATGTGTTATTGACTTTGAGCCAGAGCTGATATGAGTGGGCTACTATTGTGTTATATTTAATTAGTTTATTATATGATATAGAGTTGGACCACAAAATCCCTTGTAAATATAATGGGGAAATTGCACTTGCCTTAAATTGTTTCCATGGAACATCCTGGGGTGGTGTGAACCATTCTGTTAATTGTGTCAGTCTAGCAGCTAGGAAATAGTGCCATAGATTGGGGAGGCCCAGACCACACATTGATTGAGATCTGTGCATTATTGCATAGCTGCATCTGGGTTTTTTTCTCAGCCCATATAAATTTGTTGAGTTCCCTTTGGAGCAAAGTAATTTTCGATTTGAGACATTAATAGGGAGGGCTCGGAAGTAATATAGCAATTTGGGAAGTATCGTCATTTTTACAGCACAGATTCTCACAAGGAATGAGATACGGTAATTTGACCATGTTTTAAGAAGGGAGGTAATATGGGAGAACAGGGGAAGATTTGTATAAGAGGTTATGAGAGGAGGTGACAAGGATGCCAAGGTATTTAAATAATTGAGGGCACAATATGAAAGGGACATTTTTATGTAAAAGGTCCCGAGTGTGATCATTGAAATTAATAGGGAGCGCTAAACATTTATTTAGATTGATTTTCAGGCCTGAGATGTCATGAAACGACTTTAGTTCTTTGAGGAGGGACGGAATAGAGGTGAAGGGGTTCTGTGAGGAAGACTCAGGCGACGTACACACAATCGATTTTCTCGGCAGAATCCAGCAAGAACCTCGATGGGAGACGTATTCTGCCGAGGAAACCGGTCGTGTGTACACTTTTTGCCGAGCAACCCGTCGAGGAACTCGTCGAGCCAAAAAGAGAGCAGGTTCTCTATTTCCTCGTTGTTCAATGGGAAAATTTGGCTCGAGCTTTTTGACTGCCGAACTAGGAACTCGACGGGCAGAACGATGAGCAACTTTCGAACCCGTACAAGTTATCTGCGGTCACTAGTGTTAGTGGTGACGCACTCTTGAGCTTCCACGCAGCTTATTAACATCCTGTGATGATCGGAAACCTAAGTTTTAAAATTCCCATATCACCTGTTTGATTATCCATTTAATTAGATTGATCTAGAGACTGTCACCTAGTCACTCTACATTTGTAGGCCAGGAGGGTTCGTGGATTGGATGCTAATACACGAACAGTAACAAGGTAACCTATTTGGGTGGGTTCAGGGAATAGCGGACAGCCCTGCCTTGTTCCTCTACTAAGAGGGAGCAGAAATCCTAAGCGCGGAAATTATGAGTCGCTGGAAAGGCATTCTGATTCCCTAGGAGGCTGGGGCCAAGGGTGATATGGTAGCTGCACTTCTGAATTATATCCTGGAAATTCTGATTCAGGACTGGGGTGAATGGTACAGTGCATTAAAGCTACATAGAAATGTATCAGATATGCCAACTTTGGGCAGAAGATAGTTAAGATAGGACCAGTGGACACTATCAAAGGCTTTATGGATGTCCAATCCAAGGAGACAGAGTTGGCGAGAGTGCAAGTTGGCATCTTGAATAATATTAGTCACCAACTTGACATTGTCAACTATCTGACGACCGGTATAAAGCCAGTCTGGTCAATATGTATTGAACTGGTAATGACCACTGCTAATCTGTCAGCGAGCAGTCTCCCAAAAATCTTTAGGTCATTGTTGAGCACGGAGATTGGGCAATAGTTTTGTGGAAGGGAGTAGTCTTTAAGCGGCTTGGGGATTAGGGAGAGATTGCCCACAGGTCCTATTCTATGTGTTTTATAGCAGACAGAAACTAATTCAGAGTTAGACTTACAGGTAACTCTCCTTGCAGTTGTCTTACAGGAAGAGACAGAGATCCTCCAACTGGACAGAAAACACATTGCCATTAAACCGCTAAAAGAAGGTCCTCCAGGCCCTCTAAGTTTTTGGGTTTCCTATGGAACTTGTGAGTTTAGGCTTGTCTCATGGGCTGCTTGTATTTACGATCGTGTGTACACGCTATTAGGTAAAAACCCTGGATCTGTTTTGAGAACAATACAGTCGTCAATCAAAAATAATTTAACAACTTGATGGAAGTCTCATTCAATGGTTCAAAAGGAGGAAGGGTGCCTTGAAGTACAAAGGACAATTCCCAATTGGGTCTCTTTTGGGAATTGTCCTTAGTACTTCAAGGCATCCTTCCTCTTTTTGAACCATTGAACGAGACTTCCATCAAGTTGTTACATTATTTTTGAACAATAGGTCTAAATCTTGAGATGGATCTAAAAATCTAGAATCAATTGGGTTCTCCAACAGTGTTTTTTTTTTTAAATATGCTACATGCTGCAGTCAGGACTTTCAGTATGCTAAGAGCCAATTCCTCATATGCACCATCCTGAAAAAATTATACAATTGAGGAAACGTAAAAACAAGACTTCAGGTGCTTTTTTATCTAAAAGCTGAAATTCCTCTAGACCTGGTCATAGGTGGCTATTGTGATCAACTTGCGACTAATAAACAAAGTATTTACTACCCTACACGAAAAACGTTTTTCCTTCAATATTTGCTCTTCAGAAATTATGCTGCATACTTCAGAGTGGTGACTCGAGGATGAAGAACTGGTCCCTCCCAAACCAGATCTGTTCTCGTTGGCAAGAAAAAAGGAGGATGCGCAGAGCTTCTGAAGAAGGGAAACCCAGACCATTTTGAGCCATCCTGAGTGAACTTTTCCAGCAGCTTGAACAGGGGAAACGCATAACAGAGGCTGAACTGCCACCGATTGGCCAAAACAGCTATTGCTAATGCTGAGTCACATGGATTAAACTTCATCTTTTCAGACAGAATTTCACTTTTCATAATAAATAGAAGCATTTTCCAATGCTATTTCTGGCCCAGCTATTCCAATATGCTTTTCTCTTTTTAACTCATCAACAGAATATTTAAAATCTTGTTAGTTTATTTGTATTTTTGAACAGATTTTCAGATTCTATCACTTCCTGTAGCTTGTATCAGCATTCACATCCTGTTAGGTCATCTCCCAGAAGCATTTATTTCCTTGTTGCATCACATAAAAGGGTGTGATAGGGTGTCTTCACCTCTCTGGACCACACCTCCCTCATTACAATACTACCAACTACTCCCTATACAATCTGATTGCACAGTCTCCTTTAGATATCCCAATAACTATGTAGTACAAGGGTCTGTCTGATTAGATACAAATTGAATGGATTGTTCAGGTTTACCCTCTATTCAATTTCTTGTAAATTTAAAGGAAATTGTATGGACATTGTACAATCAGATTGCATAGTGTATGGCCATCTTTATACAAGTACATTGGTCGGAGTGGACAAAAACACTCAGGGCCAGATTCAGTAAGAAGTTACGCGGCTTATCTCTAACTTCTTAGATGCAACGGCATTTCTTTTTTCTGTATTCAGAAAACAAGATACGCCAGGATTGAGTTAAGATACGAGCAGCGTAATTGTATTACGCCGTCGTATCTTAACTGCATTTTTAAGATGCTCGCTAGGGGCATTCCCGCTGATTTACGCCTAGAATATGTAAATCAGCGAGATACGCCTATTCACGAACAAACGCCCGGCCGACGCAGTGAATTTTTACGCCGTTTACGTAAGGCGTTTTCCGGCATAAAGATAAATCACTAAAAAGGTGGTGCATCTCATGTTAAGTATAGACGTCGGGACCGCGTAAAATTTTTCAGATTTCACGTCGTTTGCGTAACTCGTCCGTGAATGGGGATTTACGTCAATTACGTTCACATCGAAAACAATGTGTCGTAGTGTCATAATTTGAAGCATGCGCACTGGGATACGTCCACAGTCGGCGCATGCGCAGTTAAAAAAAAACGTAAAAAACGTGGGGTCACAACACATTACCATAAAACACGCCCACCTCATTCACATTTGAATTACCTGTGTGTTACGCCGGCCCATTTACGCTACACCGCCGTAACTTAGCTTGGTGAATACAGCATTTGCCTCGCTAATTTACGACGGCGTAGCGTATCAGAGCTACGTTACGCCCGTGTAATTTTAAACCGGGCTACCTAAATCTGTCCCTCAGTTGTCAGGCTTCGTTCACATCTCCACGTAGTGAAAACTCACATTCCGCATGCATTTGTTTTTGGTGTTTTGGAGCGTTTTCACTCGTCATGCATCGGGCAGTCCATTTACTTGAATGGGTTGCCCTACACACGACAATCGCCCCAGAGAAGATCCAGAACTTTTTTTTGGAGTGGAGCATGTTGCGTTACCACAGTTGTTGGTGCGTTTGTTGCACTTGGGGTCCATTTAACATGTAATGACAACACAAACACGATGCACATTTGCAACATTTCAGAAACGCAGAGATAAGCACATTTTCTGTGAAGTTTGCCATGCATTTGGAAACACACAGTTGTGAATGGATCCTTATTGTTCTTCTGTAAATGCACCAATTTCATTTTCAGGCCCCATTCACACCTTGAGTAGTGGGAGCGCATGTTTTTTGGCTTGTTTTTTCAATGACACACTTAGGGTAGCCCTATGATTTCAATAGGCTGTGCTATACCTGGCAAAGTAGCTTGTGGGACATTTTTGCATGTTTTTTACTGCCTCTGTCACCTGTTATTTTATGTGGCAAAATGTGTATTTGCTTCTTTGTTTAGTGTGCCATTAACAATTAATGACAATGAAGCGCAACTAGGGAAATTTTGGTGTTTATACACCAAAATTTCCCTAGTTGCGCTTTTCATTGTCATTTATATGTGGCCATACACTATACAATCTGATTGTACAATCTCTGCACACTCTCCTTTAGATTTACCAAAACTATACAATAGGAGGACACACCATCAATCCAATCACTCTGAATCCAATCAGGCAGGCTTTCCACTACATTAGGGGTGTCCTGTGGGCTGCATGTGGCCCCAGAGAATTTAGCATGCACCCTGAGCCCGTCTGAAGGTACGCTGGGGAAGCCAGGCACATGCTGGGAGCGCTATGAAAACTTAGTTGATGGTGAAGGTGTGCTAATGAGGTCAGCTGGTAAACTCCTTCGTACTGGCTAGTCTGTCTGTGTCTGTATACCAGGAGGTTTCTGAAGTGATCTGCAAAATATAGCCATGAATGAGGTAGGCCTTGTTTTCAAAATCAAAGAAAACTTGTATTGTTGTGCAACAGAGGTACATTAATGGTACACTGGTACTTGGGGAAGCTGGATTTTAGGAAAAAAACAAAAAGGTGAACCTAGGCCCGGATTCACGTACCACTTACGCCGACGTATCTACAGATATGCCGCATAAGTACAAATGTGCGCCGTCGTATCTTTGCGCCGGACCCCCAAAAGAAGTTACGTCTAAAAAAAATAGGCTTCTTCCGACCGACGTAACTTTTCTACGCCGGCGTATCGTGGGCGCATATTTACGCTGGATGCATATGGAAGTTTCGATTCAGATATGCAAATGAGGGAGATTCGCCGATTCACAAACGTAGATGCGCCCGGCGCATGTTTTAAGCGATTTGCGCAAGGGTTACGTCCGGCGTAAAGTTATTCCTCATATAGGAGGCGCAACCCATTCAAAGGTATGGACCAGGGAACAGCCGTCGTATTTTACGTCGTTTACATAGTACTATGTGAATAGGGCTGGGCGTAGGTTACGTTCACGTCGTAGGCAGTGATTCGACGTATCTTAGCCAGTTATTTTAATGTGGTTGTACGCATGCGCACGGGGATACGTCTAAGTTACGATGCATGCGCCGTTCGTTTTAAGTACTTGGATGATGCTCAGCCCATCATTTGCATGGGGTCATGCTTCATTACCATGCATCACGCCCACTTCCAGCCCACTACCACCTACTTTGACTTACGTCGGCTTACGCAGACGAATATACGCTACGCCGGCGCAACGTTGTGCGCATTTTTTTTGTGAATTTCATACTTGCCTCTCAACATTGCGCTGGCGTAGCGTAAAGAAGATATGCTACGGCAGCATAAAGATGCGCGGATGGCTGTGAATCCAGGCCTAAGGCCTCGTACACACGATCGGACATATCCGATGAAAACGGTCCGCGGACCATTTCCATCAGATATGTCCGATCTGGAGTTTGATCCGATGGCGTGTACACACCATCGGATCAAATTCCCCGCCGGCGGACGGCGCGGTGACGTGTCGGTGACGCGGCGGTGACGTTGACGCCGCCACGTCACGCACCAGGAAGTAAACACTTCCGCGCGCATGTGTCGGATCCATTCACAGGATACGACGCATGTGTGGGAGGATATGTCCGCTGGTTTCCCGTACTAACCAGCGGACATATCCGACGGACAGGTTTGTAGCGGACAAATTTCAAAGCATGCTTTGAAATTTGTCCGATGGACAAATCTGTCCGCTAGCCCATACACACGATCGGAGATGTCTGCTGAAACGGTCCATCGGACCGTTTTCAGCGGACATATCCCCTCGTGTGTACGAGGCCTTAGTCTTTAAGGGGAAAGTACCTTTCTACCTTCCTATTACACTAATAGGCAAGCAAATCTACCTCTGGCTGCCCCCAGAGGTATGTCAGAGAAGTAAATACATCTGGATTCAGAGACCATTTGTCAGGTACCAGGTGGTCGATCCTGATGTGAAGAGGAAGGCCTCACTTAAAACCCTGGCTCAAGGGCTACTGGTAGTGAGACCAAACACCATTTTTAACTGCACTTACAAACAGTCAAAAGAATTGAGCATATTAGTATAGTCACTAGGGATGAGCCGAACACCCCTGCGTTCGGTTCGCACCAGAACCTTTGAACGGACCTAACGTTCGTGCGAACATTTAGAACCCCATTGACGTCTATGGGACTCGAACATTCGAATTCAAAAGTGCTCATTTTAAAGCCCAATATTCAAGTTATTGTCGGAAAACGTCTTTGAGAACCCGGGTCTTGCCCCAGGGAACATGCATCAATGGAAAAAAAACTTTTAAAAAAGATTGTTTTTTCTGGAGCAGCGATTTTAATGATGCTTAAAGTGAAAAAGAAAATATGAAAAATTCCTTTAAATATCGTACCTGCTGGGTGTCTACAGTAGTGGCACGTGTTTAGAACTGTCCCTGTAGAAAATTAGATACTATAATACTATAAGAAAAAAGTAATTTAAGACTGCTTGCGGCTTTAATGTCATGTGTGGTCCCCGCAATATAGATGAAAATCACTGAAAAAAATAGCATGGGTTTCCCCACCCCCCTCCCCCCCAGGTCATTACAAGCCCCTTTGGCCCTATATACTTTGAACAGCAGTATGCAGGTGGTGCAAACAAGACAGAGACTGTAGGTTTGTTGTTAAGTAGAATCTGTTTGTCATTTTCAACTGGTACTTCTTTAAAGTGTAGCTTGAGACATAAAATCTTTTTTTAAGCTTTTCTGAAAACATAGAGAAGGGTTATCACCCCTGTAACCTTTGTTTTGCTGTCTGTGTGCATCTGTTCAGAAGATTGCACCTCACTTTCTGTCCCAAAGACAAATGATTTTTTGAAAAAAATAAAAAATTTGTGAAACAAGGATTGTGATAAAGCATCAGTGGAAAGGAGACCTTTTACAGAAGAGAATTTTCCTTCCTAGGGGTAGATTTCCTCTCACTTCCTGTTGTCTCCTTCTGTTTTCAAGTAGGAGTCGTTTGTAAGTTGGATGTTTGAAAGTAGGGGCCTGCCGTATATACGCTGCAGAAATTTGGGCCCTAGTTGTTGGTGTTGCCACAACACTGTAAGCCCTCACAGTTGGTCTTGGTGAGCGCTGGAACGCCCTGCTGTGAACTATTAGATCAAGAATTGTAACTACACGCCCCTATTGATCAGGGGCAGAAAAATTGGTCCTTAGGCACTGGTGCTGGTGCCACAACACTGCAACCCCTCACAGATACTCTAGTTGGAGCGCAGCAAAGAGCCTGCTGCAAAGTATTGCATCAAAAATTGTAAATTACACGCCCCTGTTAAACAGGGGCAGAACAATTGGGCCTTAGGCACAACACTGCAACCCCTCACAGATACTGTAATTGGAGCGCAGCAAAAAGCCACATGCAAAAAATTGCATCAAAATTTTTTATTATACACCCCTGTTAAACAGGGGCAGAAAAACTGGGCCTTAGGCACTTGTGGCGGTGGCACAACACTGCAACCCCTCAGAGATAATGTAATTGGAGCACAGCAAAGAGCCACATGCAAAGTATTGCATCCAAAATTGTTAATATACGCCCCTGTTAAACAGGGGCAGAGACATTGGGCCTTAGGCACTGGTGGCGGTGCCCAGAACCAACAATGTTCTTACTAGCTAACAGCAAGATCTTTGAGTCAGCATAACAGGACAGTCACTCAGCATCAGCATAGGCAGTCTCCAAGGGATCTGAAATTTCAAAAAAATTATTCAGTTACATCAGCATCAGGTGCTTGGTAGCTGGTGTTGATCCAAGCCTGATTAATTTTTATGAAGGTCAGTCGATCAACGGAGTCGTGGAGAGGCGCACCCTGTGATCGGTCACAAAGCCTCCAGCAGAACTGAATGAGCGTTCTGAAAGAACGCTAGATGCAGGACAAGCCAGTAGCTCAATTGCGTAATGTGCAAGCTCTGGCCAGTGATCCATCCTCAAGACCCAGCAAGCCAGAGGATTTTCGGTGGGGAAGGTGTCCAAGTCTGATCTTGCCCCTAGGTACTCCTGCACCATGTAAATCAGACGCTGGCGATGGTTGCTGGAACCGGTCAGACCTTGGGGCTGCAGACTAAAAAATTGTCTGAATGCATCGGTCAGATGGCCACCTTCTCCACCTCTCCTTCTTTGACTCACCAAAGCCTCAGCAACACATTGTCCAGTACCAGGATTTGGTAATCCCCCAGGTTCTGGGAACGCATTGCACAGACCTTTCTGCAAGGCCTCCCGAAGATGTTTAATCTTCTGCTCCCTCTGAGACAACAAGATAAGGTCCGCAACCTTAATCTTGTAACGTGGATCAAGGAGAGTTGACAGCCAGTAATGATCCCTCTCCTTGATACAACGAATACAAGGATCCTTACGCAGGCTTTGCAGGATCAGGGAGGCCATGCAGCGTAGATTTGCTGAGGCATTCAGGGCACAGTCCTCTGGGTCACTGAGGACGACAGGATCCGCAGCCACCTCATCCCAGCCATGGGTTCCTTGGGACTGTGAATGATCCCTTGAAGACTGCTACTGCTGATGCTTAGTGCTACGCTTCACCTCCATGCTGCTGATACAATCATCCTCCTCCTCCTCCTCCTCCTCCTCGTACTCTTCCTGTATGCTAGGCAGGCAAGCAGGACCACTGTCTGGATAAAGGGGACCTTAAAAGGTAAGGACGTTCTCCTCTTCCTCCCTCTGTTCTGCCTCAAGGGCCCTGTCCATTATTCCACATAGCGTATGCTCCAACATGTGAATAAAAAGGGACAGTCTCACTGATGCATTCACTGTCACTGCTCACCATCCTTGTGGCCTCCTCAAATGGTGACAGGACAGTGCATGCATCCCTGATTAAGGCCCACTGGCGTGGGGAAAAAAACCAAGCTCCCCTGACCCAGTTCTGCTGCCATATTGGCACAGGTACTCATTGATGGCCCTCTGCTGCGTGTGCAGCCGCTGCAGCATTGCCAATGTAGAGTTCCATCTGGTGGGCATGTCACAGATTAGACGGTTCTTGGGCAGGTTATAATCCCTTTGGAGGTCTGTCAGCCGAGCAGTGGCATTATATGACCTTTGGAAATGCACACAGACTTTCCTGGCCTGCTTCAGGACAACCTGTAAGCCCGGGTACCTGCCCAAGAACCGCTGCACCACCAAATTCAGAACATGAGCAAAACAGAGCACATGGGTCAGTTGTCCCTGTCGCAGGGCAGAGGAGGTTGGTGCCATTGTCGCTAAGCACCATTCCTGGCTTAAGCTGGCGTGGCATCAACCACCTCTGAGCCTGCCCCTGCAGAGCTGAAAGAACCTCTGCCCCAGTGAGGCTCCTGTCTCCCAAGCACACCAGGTCTAGCACCGCATGGCACCTCTTTGCCTGCATTCCTGCGTAGCCCCTCGTACGCCTACGAAGCACGGCTGGTTCCGAGGACACATCAGCACAGGAAGAGGCCACAAAGGAATTAGAGGAGGGGGTGGAGGAGAGAGGTGAGTCACAACCAGTAGTAGTGTTTTGGAGGCGTGGTGGTGGAACCACTACTGTACCTTGCCCTGTGTCCTTCCCAGCTGTCAGCAGAGTCACCCAATGCGCCGTGAAAGAGAGGCAATGTCCCTGTCCATGCCTGCTGGACCATGAGTCAGCAGTAATATGCACCTTACCACAGACTGCTCTGTCCAGCGAGGCTTGAACATTGACTTCCACATGGCGGTAGAGAGCTAGAATCGCCTTTTGTGAGAAAAAGTGGCGTTTGGGAACTACCGCACATTCCACAAACTCACGGAAGGGGGCAGAATCTACCAACTGAAAAGGCAGCATTTGAAGTGCTAGCAATTTCGCTAAGCTAGCATTCAACCGCTGGGCATGTGGATGGCTGGGAGAGTAATTATTTCGGTGATGCAGCAGCTGGGGCAGGGAAATTTGTCTGGTACAATCTGACATTGGTGTACCGATAGTAGATTGCCCGCATGTACTACTAGGTTGTGACACACCTAAATCTACAACTTCAGTCCTTTCAGTGCAGGCTTCAGAGAGGACTGAGGGTATAGTGGGGTTGGAGATCTCAGGTGATGAGGGGCAAGGGGAGGTCCGCTTTGTCCTTTGATGTGGGTCTTTCAGGTATGCTTGCCAACGAACTGCATGGCAGGTAGACATATGTCTGGTCAAGCATGTGGTGCCCAAGCGGGTGATGTTTTGGCCTAGCGAGATACGCTTGAGACATATGTTGCAAATAGCAATGTGGCGATTTGATACACATGTCTCAAAAAAGGCCCACACCAAAGAACTTTTGCAGTAATGCTGAGACACAGCAGCGCCCTGCACAGGTGTAGCTCTGCAATTTAATGCAGTTGGTGTGCTGCCCTTAAGCTGGCCCCTGGAGGGCATCCTGCCTCTTTGGAGATGTGCCTGTGCCTCCTCCTCCTCTCTCCTATCAAGCACCCACGTAGAGTAAGTGACCTCATCATCCCCTCCCTCCTCATCACTGTTGAAAACCTGGCAGTATGCTGGAGCTGGGGGAACATGACTGCCAGATTGCTGTCCCTCTCGGGCACCCCCTCTCTCTGGGCTCAAATTACTGCCTTCTTCTATCTGTGTTCCATCATTGGAGCCTTCAAAACGCTCCGCATCTTCATGCAGCATGTACCCAACACTGTGTAGAAACCGTTCAGGGGACTCCTCAGGAGGACATGGTGGGACTAGGGAAGGAGTAAGTGATGCCATTGAGCAGAGGGAAGAGGACGCCTTGGCAGCTAATTTGCCAGACAAAGTACCCTGAGCCTGGGTGAGAGAGGATGAGGAGGATGAGGGTGACTTGGTCATCCACTCTACCAATTTGTCTGCATGTTGAGGCTCAACACAGCCAGCTCCCGAAAAGAAGGACGAGCGTGTTCAACGGCCACGTGCTGAAGAGGATGCACTGTGTCCAGCACTGTTGCCGCTAGATGCAGAGCCTGCTTGCCCTCGTGACTCTCTGCCTCTCTTTGATGTCCTTCCAGACATTATAATGGCCTTCAGAGGACAAAGTCAGTACACACACCTCGTAGGTTCAGGTGCAAAGTAATTAGCACACCTGCACTATAAACCAAGTGGGCTTAGTGCAAAGTACTTAGCACACTTGCACTATAAACCAAATGGGTTTAGGTGCACAGTAATTAGCACACCTGCACTTTAAAACAAGTGTGTTCAGGTGCAAAGTACTTAGCACACCTGCACTTTAAAACAAGTGTGTTTAGGTGCAAAGTACTTAGCACACTTGCACTATAAACCAAATGGGTTTAGGTGCACAATAATTAGCACACCTGCACTATAAACCAATTGGGCTTAGGTGCAAAGTACTTAGCACACCTGCACTATAAACCAAATGGGTTTAGGTGCACCGTAATTAGCACACCTGCACTATAAACCAATTGGGCTTAGGTGCACAGTAATTAGCACACCTGCACTAAAAAAAAAATGGATTTTGGTGCACTGAGCACACAGGCAATACAACACGCGAGTGAGAACACTGCAGCTAGCACAATCAACTTGCCTGACAGATTAGGAAGAACCAATCTAACTAAACTATACAGTGTATAAATATATGTACAACTCTTGGGATGTACAGTATATATATATCCTCTACACACTGTAAATTTAACTGACTAGCCTGCCTGCTCTATCTAGCTAGAAAAAAAGACAATGGGCCAGATTCATGTAGCCCGCCGTATCTTTAGGCGGGCGTAGCGTATCTTGTTTACGATACGCCAATGTAAATTAGCGAGGCAAATGCTGTATTCACCAAGCTAAGTTATGGCAGCGTAGAGTAAATGGGCCGACGTAAGCCCGGGTAATTTAAATGTGAATGAGGTGGGCGTGTTTTATGGTAATCTGTTGTGACCCCACATTTTTTACGTTTTTTAACTGCTCATGCGCCGACCGTGGACGTATCCCAGTGCGCATGCTCCAAATTATGACGCTACGACGCATTGTTTACGACCTGAACGTAATTGACGTAAATCCCCATTCACGGACGAGTTACTAAACATCTTTTTGGTGGTTTATCTTTACGCCGGAAAACGCCTTACGTAAACGGCGTAAATTCACTGCGTCGGCGGGGCGTACGTTTGTGAATAGGCATATCTCGCTGATTTACATATTCTAGGCGTAAATCAGCGGGAACGCCCCTAGCGGCCATCTTAAAAATGCAGTTAATATACGACAGCGTGAAACAATTACGCCGCTTGTATCTTAACACAATCCCGGCGTATCTTGTTTTCTGAATACAGAAAAAAGATACGCCAGCGCATCGAAGAAGTTACACGGCTTATCTAGAGATAAGCCGCGTAACTTCTTACTGAATCTGACCCAATCTCTCTCTCTGTCTGATCTGTAACCAGCGCTGGAACACACTACACCAGGCCACCCAGCAGGCGGTCTTTTATAGTGTGGGGCGTGTGCTAAAGCTCTGAGCCATAATTGGCCAAAGCCACCCTGGCTTTGTCCAATTATGGCTCTCCGTTTTTTGCGTGCTATGATTGGCCAAGCATGCGGGTCATAGTGCATGCTTGGCCAATCATCAGCGCGCAATGCCGCAGTGAATTATGGGCCGTGGCACGTCACTCAAATTTGGCGCGAACGACCCGTTTTGTTAGAAAATCGACGAACGATCGAACAGGCAATGTTCCAGTCGAACATGGGTTCGAGTCGAACACGAAGCTCATCCCTAATAGTCACCAGCCAGAAGAACAGTGTGCACTTCCCGTTATTTCCTGTATGCGATGATGTCATGGGGGAGACCCTGTCTGACATGTTTTCTCATAAATAAATAGGGCCAGATTCTTGCAGAATCCGCGGCGGCGTAGCGTAAGCCATTTACACTACGCGACCGCAACTTACTAGAGCAAGTGCCGTATTCTCACTTGCTCTGTAACTTGCGGCGGCGTAGTGTAAATGGCCCAGTGTAAGGCCGCGTAAATCAAAGGGGGCGGCTTGTATTTAAATTAAGCGCGCCCCCGCGCCGAACGAACTGCGCATGCGCCGGCCTAAAAAAAAAACAGTGCGCATGCTCCAACTCACGTCGGAAAACGTCGATGAAACCGACGTAAAAACTACGTGATCGTCACTTGCACAATGCACTATTCGCGAACGACTTAGTTAAACGACATAACCGACAGAAAAAGACGGCGCTGTCCCGACGCCATACTTAACATGGCATACGTCGGACCTTCGTAAACTTACCCCTCATATAGCAGGGGTAAGTTTACGCTTACGGAAACAATGTAAACGACGACGAGGTGGCGTTAAAAAACGTTCGGCGTATCTTGCTCATTTGCATAAGCAAATGAGAAATCAACGTAAACGCCACCTAGCGGCCGGCGTAACATTACATTTAAGATTATTACGCCAGTCGGATCTTAGCGTAAATCCGGCGTATCATGTTTTCAGAATAGAAAACAATGATACTCCGATGGGTAATTCGAATTACGCCGGTGTATCTGTAGATACACCGGCGTAATTCTTTTGAGAATCTGGCCCATAGTGTTTAGTAATTTCTACACTATGGGAAGCATATATTTGTTTACTATTTGCTTTACCTTACTATTTACTTTACTCTAAAGGAGTTGTAAAGGAATTTTTTTTCTGAAATGACTGTTTACAGGGTATAGAGACATAGGGCCAGACTCTCAGAGGCGCTACAACGGAGTATCTCAGATATGTCGTATCGCCGTTTTTTTTTGGCTCGTATCTATGCGAGTGATTCTTAGCATCACTTTGGCATAGATACGCTTGAACATCCGACAAGTGTAATACCATTACACTTGCGGATCGTAGTTGTAATGACAACTCCGGCCACTAGGTGGCCTTTACGTTGTTTTCTCATTTGCCTATGCAAATGAGGCTACTACGCCGATTCCCGATCGCTTTTACGCTGCGCCGTCGTCGCGTACGTCGTTTTCGTTCGCATAAGGTTACCCCTGCTTCTATGAGGAGTAACCTTACGAAGTACCGTCGGATGCCATGTTAAGTATGGCGTCGGGTCAGCGTCGGTTTTTCCGTCGATTACGTCGTTTTACTAACTCGTTCGCGAATAGGGCATTGCGTAGTGACGATCACGTCGTTTTGACGTCGGTTTCAAGGACGCTTTCCGACGTGAGCTGGAGCATGCGCACTGGGCTTTTTCCCTGGCCGTCGCATGCGCAGTTCGTTCAACGCGGGGGCGTGCTTCATTTAAATAAAAGCCGCCCCCTTTGAATTACGCGGGCTTACGCTGGGCCATTTTCGCTACACCAACGCAAACTACGGAGCAAATGCTTAAAGAATACGGCACTTGCTCTAGTACGTTGCGGCGGCGTAGTGTAAATGCGTTACGCTACGCCGGCGAATTTGTATGGGAATCTGGCCCATAATAGTTAACTGATTCCTTTTAAAAAGGATTAAAAATAGATAAAAATCAATCATATAATGTACCTGTAGTTTCTAGTTTTGTTTGTGCATGTTATTTCCTGCCTCTGTACTATACAGAGCATACAGAGCCATAGAGCAGTGATGGTTTGGAAAACAAAACTAGAAACTAGACACACAGTAATCACACCTCAGTAGTGACCACAGAGAGAAAGCTCCCAGTACTGTGGTCATCAGGAAACAGACAATCAGGAAGTGTGGAGATCAGAGAAGAATTACAGCAACTTCAGAGCAAAAATGAACAATGAGGACATGAAAACAGCACTGCATTAAGGTAAAGGAAGCTATTAAGATAAAAAAAATTCCTTTACAAACCCTTTAATTGTCTGGGAGCAATAACAACTTGTCTGAGGAACTGCATAGATGGATAATTCTAAGACGTGTGTGGAGAGATGTCATTGATCGTTGTATTTCTTTATGTCACACAGTATTTGCCCAGCGATTTTTCAAACACATTTTTTGGGGGGGAAAAAAACAATTTAATGAAAAAATAAAAAATAAATAATAAAGACCCCAATTTTGTTTGTATAAAATGAAAGATGATGTTACACAGAGTAAATAGATACCCAACATGTCATGCTTTAAAATTGCACATGCTCATGGAATGGCGACAAACTACTACAAAATCTCCATAGGCAACATTTTAACCACTTCAGCCCCGGACCATATTGCTGTCCAAAGACCAGAGCACTTTTTGAGATTCGGCACTGCGTCGCTTTAACTGACAATTGCGCGGTCGTGCGACGTGGCTCCCAAACAAAATTGGCGTCCTTTTTTTCCCACAAATAGAGCTTTCTTTTGGTGGTATTTGATCATCTCTGCGGTTTTTATTTTTTGCGCTATAAACAAAAACAGAGCGACTATTTTGAAAAAAATGCAATATTTTTTACTTTTTTCTATAATAAATATCCCCAAAAATATATAAAAAAAAATATTTTTTCCTCAGTTTAGGCCGATACGTATTCTTCTACATATTTTTCGTAAAAAAAAATCGCAATTAGCGTTTATTGATTGGTTTGCGCAAAAGTTATAGCGTTTACAAAATAGGGGGTAGTTTTATGGCATTTTTATTATTATTTTTTTTTTACTAGTAATGGCGGCGATCAGCGTTTTTTTTCGGTACTGCGATATTATGGCGGACACTTCGGACACTTTTGACACATTTTTGGGACCATTGGCATTTTTTTAGCGATCAATGCTATAAAAATGCATCGGATTACTATAAAAATGCCATTGGCAGTGAAGGGGTTAACACTAGGGGGCGGGGAAGGGGTTAAGTGTGTTCCTATTTGTGTTCTAACTGTATGGGGGGGTGGACTTACTAGGGGGAATCACTGATCTTCTGTTCATACATTGTATGAACAGAAAATCAGCGTTTCCCCCGCTGACAGGAACGAGCGCTGTGTGTTTTCACACACAGCTCCCGTTCCCCGCTCTGTAACGAGCGATCGCGTGTGCCCGGCGGCGATCGCGCCCGCCGGGCACACGCACGGGACTCGGGGGCGAGCGGGGGGCGCGCGCGCGGGCCGCCGGCGGGGCGCACGCGCCCCCTAGTGGCCGCGAAAGGCGCGACGTAGAGCTACGGGCTCTCGCGCACCCTTGCCGACCTGCCGCCGTATAACTGCGGCGGCTGGTCGGCAAGTGGTTAAACACCTTTACAGATTACCTGTTTAGAGTTACAGATGAGGTCTAACGCTAGAATTATTGCTCTTGTTGTAACGTTTGTGGCGATACCTCATGAGGTACCACACCGTTTACAAATGTGTGCGTGCGTGACTTACGTATGTGTTCGCTTCTGCGTGTGAGCACGGATGGACGGGGGCACTTTTTGTTTTTTACTTTTTTTTTACACTATGCCTTTAATTTTTATTTATTTTATCTCTTTTATTCCTATTACAATAAGGTGACCAGATTTTTAAAATGAAATCCGAGGACATATTTTTTCTTTACTAGTAATGGCAACGATCAGCGACTCTCTGCCCGTCGCCACCTGCCTCACAGCCTCTCAAGTCTTAGTCTTCGGGCCCCGGCTACTATTGGATGGGGAGCGGAGGAAGATCACTCTGCCAGGGAAGGCAATGAGATGGGCAGGTGGCTGGCCGGGATTTGAGCCAAGGCAGAACAACATGCGAGCGAAGCTGAATGGGCATGCACCCGAAACAGAAGAAATATTCCCTCCGCTCCGACTAGCGCATGATCGTCATAAAGTGGCACACATAATGGGAAAAATACAACCCCCCCTATGCTAGTAGGCATGGCGGAGCGGAGGTGTGTAATTCTATTTTTTTTATTTTAATTCTGCACTGACTGTCATCGAAATTGCCCCTGCCCCCTATTAAATCCAATCTGGGGACAAAACCAGGGACACACTTGGTCCGGGGACAGTGTCCTCAATCAGGGGACTGTCCCCTGAAACTGGGGATGTCTGGTCACCCTATATTACAAGGAATATAAATGATCATTGTAATGGAAATAAGGATGACAGGTGCTCTTTATGAAGAGATCTGGGTTAAAAACAAAACAAACATATCGCTTCTTTACCTTTAACCACTTGAGATCCACGCAATGGACAAAAGATGTCCACAGCGCTGCTCTCAAGTGCCAGGTTGACGTCTTTGGACGGCATGTTATTGTAATTCCCCGCGCGCGCCACTGGGTGGCGCGCAGCAGGGAAAAACAGTGCACGGCGCATCACTGAGGAACCGATGCGTGTGCCTGGCGGCCGCGATGTCCACCGGGTATACGCGATTGGCGGTGACAGCAGGGACGTGGAGGTCTGTGTGTAGGAGACAGATGCTGTGTCCCTTGTACATAGAGACACAGCATCGGTCACCTCCACCAGTCAGTCCCCTCCCCCCACACAGTTAGAAAACACCCAGAGAATACATTTAACCCCTTCCTCACCCCCTAGTGTTAACCCCTTCAATGCCAGTCACATTTATACTGTAATTAGTGCATATTTATAGCACTGGTCGCTGTATAAATGTGAATGGTCCCAAAGATGTGTCAAAAGTGTCCGAAAATCGCAGATCACCGCCATTACTAGTAAAAAAAAATCATAATTCTGTCCCCTATTTTGTAGGCGCTATAACTTTTGCGCAAACCAGTCGCTTGTTGCGATTTTTTTTTTTTTTTACAAAAATACGTAGAAGAATATGTATTGGCCTTAACTGAGAAAAAAATGTTTTTTTTTTTTTTTTTTAAATGGGATATTTATTATAGCAACAAGTAAAAAAATATATATATATTTTTTTTAAATTGTCGCTCTTTTTTTTGTTTATAGCCCAAAAAAGGACATCAATTTTGTTTGGGAGCCATGTCGCACGAACGCGCAAATGTCAGTTAAAGCGACACAGTGCCGGAAGCTGAAATTTCGCCTGGGCACGAAGGGGGTTTATGTGCCCAGTAAGCAAGTGGTTAAAAGCAAAACAAGAAAAATGTTTACTTCTACCATGGCCAGGAAGTGACTTCATGACGTCGCTCTAGTCCTCCAAAACCAGAGGCGAGCAAAGATGTTCTACTCTTTGATCTCTTCCTCGACCAGCCAGCGGCACTCTCGGATCGTTTCTCAAGCGAGCCAGCGGAAGCGGTGAGCCCCGAGACACACCGCAGAGCAGTCAGGGGGGACATCCTCTCCCGCCACTTATGAAAGCATTTCAGCTGCTCATGAGCTGCTCGGAATGCTTTCGAGAGCATGCCAGCCTCTGGCTGAAAAAAACAATACTGGGGTTATGGCTGATTTCTTAGGCTTTAACCCCAGTAAACCACTTGCAAACTGCAACATATATATTTATATATACGTATTGCGGTCGGGGAGTGGTATAGGGACTAATAATTTGTATTGCTTTTGAATTTATTTTGTTTTTTATTCACTGTTCTATCTTATTTTATGTCTTGATTACTTAGGGCAACACAATGCTTCTTTAAATGGTCTCTTCCCTTTCTTCGCAAACGCTCTCTACTTGTCAGTGGTATGCTCTAGAGTTGCCTTGACCAAACAGCTGGTGTCCAGAAAAAAGGAACACCACAGAGCCACAACATGGAAGCCAAATATCCAGCCCAGGTTTTAAATCTGGCTGAATTCATTAGAGCATAGGATCTGGCTGACAACTTGGCAGATTTAGCTGAAGCATCTGCCATCTAGCCTATAGCTTTAAACAAAGAATCCAGAAGCTGTTCCCTAGGTGTTCTGGCTTCTAAGTGCAATCGTAACAGCGTAAGCTAGAACTCCAAGTTCCTAGCCACACAAGTATTAGCTACTGCAGGTTTGTAATTAGAGACGTTGGAATCCCTAGGTCTTCTTAACAGAGTTTCACCTCTCTTGTTCCTAGGATCTTTGAGGACTCCCATATTAGGCAAATGCTAAATCAGCCTCCTTGGAGAGGGGGGCATTTAGCTTAGGACATTTGTTCCAGAGAAGACCTGGTTCATCATCGAACTGTTAGACAAAAGGGACTTATACTGTATCTTAACATGCTAGAAGACTAATTTTCTTCCTACACCTCAGAATCACTAGCTGACATGGCCTCAGAAGATAAAAGAGCTCCACATACTTTTTCTACCATATCACAAGGCATAACTGACAAAGGTGTAGCAGCAGAGGACTTAGGAACTATCATAGGCTGACTAGGAGGATGGGGACTGTGACAGACTCACCGGGACACCCCCTGAACCATCTTATGTCTAAAATCATCTTATGTCCACTAGGGGCATAGGATGACTTAGAAATGATATCTCCCTATGTTGTTGATTTTTATATTATTTATTTATTTACTTGCATGTATTTTCTTTACAGAATCTATGGCCGCGTTAAAATTATTGCTTCCTGAAGAAGACCGCCACTACTAAGGTCGAAACGTGTAGGGGCTTTTTCGCCCATAGTGTTCACATGTATACAGTACTGTTTTATTTGTATTTGTCATCATTGTGCAATTTGTTTGTTCTTGATTGATTGATTTTTTCTGTCAAGCTCATATCCTGAGTCCTCCATTTGGGGCTCTTTTGGAATATTATATTTAATAAAATTTATACTTTTTTACTCATCTGCATTTTCTTTATATTTTGCTGCAACACAAAGCCCTTAAAGTGGATGTAAACCCAAAAAAAAATTTTTTTTTTGATGTCACAATGTAGAGTATAAGATTTCCTATCATCTGTGCCCAGTCTTGCCACACAGAGTTAATCCAGCGCTGAGTAATCCTCTTTTAAAGTCCAGTGCAAATTAACCGGACTTCAGATAAAAACCTGCCAAATTAGGTTAAGTCAGTTTCTCTGTTTTTGCTTTCAGTAACAGGTTATTTACAAATATAGCGTGGACATGTTTATCATAACAAGAGGTGATCCAAAGTTCATTGTATATTACTAGGATGTGTTATGATGTTATATCACCTCATGTTATGATAAACAAAACATAACATATGATAAACATGTCCTAGCTATATTTGTAAATAACCTCTCACTCAAAGCAAGAAGAGAGATTCCGGACTTTTTGATTTAGGCAGGGTTTTATCTGGAAGGCTGTTCGTTTTCACTGAACATAAAAGAGGATTACTCAGCGCTGGATTAACTCTGTGTGGCAAGACTGGGCACAAATGATAGGAAATATTATACTCTACATTGTGACATCAAAAAAATTTTTTTGGGGGGTTTACATCCACTTTAAGAGGGGTAATTTTCTTGTTTTTCAAGTACTATCAGGGGTGTTCAGCATCCTTTATCCATGGGTTTATCCATGGGTTGCAATACCTTTTCTTTGCTAAAAAAAATTGGGTGGCTAAACACCCATTCCCCAGGGTTTGATACCCATGGACCCAGGACATGAGCTTTAGTTTGTTGTATTTATCCAGCATTTGTTTGATTCATCTTGACAAACCCTTTTTATATTTTTCAATATGAGTGACTTTCAGAGCAGTGAATGGCTTAACCTCATGTCCGGTAATGAAACAGAATATGGCAAAGGTGATCAAACCGATACCCAGTTACGATCACTATTTCAAAAGCTAGGTCGAATCTTAGAAAAAAAGCCTGCCCTTTTTTGGCATGTCAAAACCTTTGATAGGTATGTGAAAGAATCTATTAACCCCTATGGGCTACGTATACAAATTTTTCCTAATGTAGAACTCATCAGCCAGGAGCGTAAAAAAGAATGGGAAGAAAACCTAAAATCCTGTTTCAGAGACATGTTGCTTATTTTTTTTTATTTTTTTTTATTATTTAAAGTGTATTTTGTGCGTGTACTCGAGGAGCCGGACTGCAGGAGTTTTGGAAGTAGGCAGACCTCCCCCAGAGGCAATCTGCCATCTTTCTCCATGCCCTGGGTGGCAATGGCGGGTGTAAGGCGGTCCTCCCACACAGCCCGCCCTACTGCTCCGCTTTGAAGCCCAACGGGGCAGAGGGACTCCCCCTATGAGGGAGTGAGAGGATCTAGCCCGCTCAGCCAGCCCCGTTATCCTTCACCTCTCTTTTTAGCAACCGTGTGGCCAAAGTGCGTGCATGTTAACCCAATTTTGAGTGCGTGTTGCTTATTTTGACTAAAGAGTATAATAAACAAATTGACTCTCTCGATAGTGATATTAACAATTTGGAGGTAGAGCTGGCACCTTTCAGAGATCATCCGCTCTTTCCCAAATTACAAACCCAACTAAAAAACAACTTATCCATTTTCAATAAAAATATATTACACAAAAAATAAATCAAATTTTGTTGTGACTTGGCTACCTTCTCGGAGGGACGTGCCTATAAATGGCAGACCACCAATACACAAACCCTTAAAAAAACTCCTCATTTGAGAGAGTCAATGTTAAACCCTGACTTCTCTCAATCACAAGGTCAACCTCAGGGCCAACAGGAAAGGGATTCCACACTAAAGAAAAAAACTAGACAAAAAAGAAGCCGTAAAAATTGCGGCTCTCTCGAACAGGAAAACAAAAAGCGAATCACAGACATTGATCCAATGGTAATTAGTGAAAATCCACAAGCTGTTTTCAATCTTCCACCTCGAATGAATATGGACTTCAGTGTGGAGACTATATCAGATCTTGCAATTTTTGATGGCTCTCGACCTGTAGTTACCAATATATCATCCACTGTATCTTCCAAATTAACACTGTCTAAAACTTTAAACTCCATACGGGGAGCCATGAGTTCACCTCACCTAATGGAGGGAGGGGAGTCTGGACTCCCTCAGGGTCCGATTGGAACCCGACCCCAAAGTGTTATAAATCTATCATCCTACCCTCTCTCTGCGTTCACTCACAGGGGTTATGTTTCTGTCCAGAATCTAACATGGTTAGGTGTATGTACGGCTATCACGGACATAAACCTGTTTGTGCGCAAATTGCTCCTCAAATGTATGTATAATAAGACAAATATTGAGACTGACAACAACGATTGGTCAACTTACAAGATGCGGGAGTTTAAGGCTTTACGTGATCCAACAATCTTGTTCCAAGAAAACAACATGATCGATTTGATTGACCAGATCGATCTTGACACAATTTTGGAAGATATAAATAAATCAACGCTTAATCCTATTTTGCTTTTCAAAAAAACTTCCACTAAATTTCCCTCATCCAATTTATACCTGAATATAGCGATCTTTCTACAGTCGACCAGTAATGACATCTGTAAATTACACATAGAAAAATTGTCTCTTCAAAATTTAACAGCATATGAAAACCTTGCCCTGAACGACCTTTGTAAAAATAAATCGATTATAATTAAGGCCTCTGACAAAGGCGGCAACGTCGTTGTAATTGATAATTTCCATTACCAGACCATATGTAAGAACATTTTGGCCAATCGTTCATGGTACAAACCTATCCCGTCTACCCTTCTTGACAGATTTAACAAAGAATTCTATGAATTTAATGATCAAGCTCACACCTCGGGGGCCATATCTAAGGATTTACGGGAATACACTAGAACTCGCCACCCACGGGTGGCCACGTTCTATAGCTTACCCAAGATCCATAAAAACCCAATTGAGCCTACCGGACGCCCCATAGTGTCTGGTAATGGTAGCATCACTGAGAACCTCAGTAGAGTAATAGATGCGTACCTACAACCTTTTGTACTGACCTTACCTTCTTTCACAAAAGATATTATTCATTTTTTTACAGAAAATAGAAGAAGTTTCTCATACAGCTGAATCCATTTTAGTGGCAATTGATATAGAAGCCCTATAAAGTTCAATTCCTAACACTAAAGGCCTGGCCGTCATTGCACGGAACCTCCAGCAGAGCTCTTGCTACGACAAGGCACTCAATGATTTCATCTATGATGGTTTGAAATTTATCCTTCACCATAAAGTTTTTCTTTTTGATGGCTCCCACTACCTCCAGGTACAAAGCGTAGCAATGGGGACATGTTGTGCCCCATCCTACGCAAATTTGTACCTGGGGGAGTGGGAGCAGTCCCTCCTGGACAGCGAAGACCTTGCCGAATACACTAGCCACATCTCCATATGGCTAAGGTATATCGATGACGTCTTCATTGTCTGGAAAGGGTCAGAGAAATTAATTTTGAATTTTTTGATTTGATCATATAACTCATATAACTTGAAATTCACCATGATGCATAACAAAAATGTTTTGGATTTTCTCGATGTAAAGGTTTTCACCACCCTATTTGGCAGACTTGGCAGCACCCTGTTTCGCAAGCCCACGGCTGGAAACACAGTGCTGCATGCTGCCAGTTTCCATCCCCTGGCCCTAAAAGATTCAATACCATGTGGCCAATATCTGCGCCTTCGCAGAAATTGTTTTTAATGATGACACTTTCAAAGAGGAAGCAGGTAAACTGCAAGCCAGACTCCTTGACAGGGGCTACAGCAGATCCTGCTTGAGAAAGGCTTACAACAAAGTGTTTCTTAAGTTTCGGACCGATCTTCTTTTTAAAGCACAGCCTAAACAACCTATGTCTAACAACACTACTAGAATTATCATGCGGTTTCCCAACAGGATAAACAAATCCGCGAGATTATCAAATGATATTGGTCTGTTCTAATTGACAACCCTAAGGCCCCATACACACGAGCATGTGAACAAATCTGTCTGCTGGGGACATATTGGTTTGATCGTGTACACACTATTAAACCAAAATCCCCACAGCCAGACAGCGCGGTGACGAAACCATTCGGCGCGTGTGCGAGAAGACATGTCTGCTGGTTAGCGTACTAACCAGCAGACATGTCGGGCGGACGGGTTCCCAGCCGACAGTTTGGTAAGCATGCTTTCCAATCTGTCGGGTGGCCAAATCCGTCTGTTTGCCCGTACACACGATTGAATCTGTCTGCTGAAACGGTCTAGCAGACCGTTTCCAGCAGACAGATTTGATCGTGTGTACGAGGCCTAAGACTAACAAATTTGTTGTTTGATTCTCCATCTATCACCTTCAAAAGAGCCATGTCTTTAAAAGACAAGTTAGTGCAGAGTGAATTTAAAGGGGTTGTCGTAAAGAAACACTGTCCCGCACTCAGAACCTTCCTGTGCGGCCACTGTTCGAACTGCCCTTTGATGCGCAAGGTGAAATCCTTTCTATTACCCAATGGTGTAGTTTTCAGACCGCACCATTTTGCTAACTGCCAGACCCGCGGTGTAGTTTATTTGATGTCATGTAAATGCAATGCATTCTACGTTGGCAAAACTAAACAATAATTTTGGCGTCGTGCAGCCAGGCACGAATACCATATGCAAAATGGCAATCGATACCTACCCCTGGGTACACATGTTGTTTTCAAACACAACTACAAAATGCCTAGAATTTCTTTTGCCGCCATTGATAGAGTACATATACCAATCAAAGGCAGCGATTGGAACAAAGCCCTCCTTCAATGCAAGCAAAAGTGGATTTTTAGACTTCAGGCCATGGTATATCCAGGCCTTAACAAATCCATTTTGTTTGCTCCCTTCCTAAAAGGGTTCACATCCGGGAAAACTGACTGATTTTAAGATGCAGGAGAAGTATGCCCGTCCTGATAGACGATTTATCTTTTTCCTATATTTTGCATCTCCTGTCTCTCCCTGGATTTTTTGGAGCTCTTTTCCTTTTTTTTGTAGTTTGTCCTTTTGTCTCTTCATCAAATGTTTTTGGATATTTCTATTTTCTTTATCTAATTTTTTTGTCCTAATTATTGTTTTATCGATTTATTTACAGTCGGTCTCCAGGCCTGGCTTTTTCCCATGACAACATTATCACATTCCATCCTCCTACCCTTGGGGTTCCAGGGTGTAGTTGGAGGTGGCATTTGAGCTGAGGGCTCACTCCTTGGGCCTCACGCCAGGCAGGCTAGTCCCGATCTGTGGTGCATACACTCCCTGGCGGTCATCTCCACTTTGGCCACCTGAGGGAGCTCTATGTCTGCCGGCGGCATCCCCTAGTCTTCCTAGACTGCGCCTGCGATGCCGCGCGCGTGGGGCGTGATGACATCATGGCGCCGACGTCTCTCGAGACCCCGCATATGGCTTTATGCCGGGGGGGTGTTCCGTGGGATGGGCGCTTGACCTGTGGGGGGGGGCTTCGCCTTTGGTGGGGAATCCACCTCCGGATTGGCCGGGCCCATTTGTCTCCTGGCCTATCATGTGGGTGAGGGAGGGGTGGGGCTTCATGGTGGAGGTGTGTACACCCTAATTCAGGGGGCTGGTCCCCATATAAATAGCCAGACCCATGGGGATGGATTCAAATCCCATGGTGACTGAACACAGTTGGCAGGACACACATTTGCTGCTAGAGGGTAAGTAAGAGCTTTTGTCTCTCCCCCATATTTTGCAGCTCTGTCCTTGATCATTATTATATATTTCTCTTTCCTCATAAACATTTTCCTTTTTTATTCTTCCTCCTAACAGACGTGGGTAATCGCAGAAAACTGCATGACATCCCTCTACAATTGGAGGTTTTTGTCCCAATTTTTTGATTATTTGATTTCTCTATTTTTGTTATCCATACGGACAGCTCAGGTACTTTTTACTCTCCATGCCCATATATTTTTGTTTGTTAACACCATGTTTTACCTTTGTTGCACAATGTAGTCTCATATTCCCCAGCCCTGTAATTCACCCTAGCATAGTATCACACTATTTTCCTTCCTTCATCATTTTTTCTCACTTTATATATATGCCACATTTTTTTCTTTCTTTTTCTTATCTTGCATCTTTTTCTTATCTCACACTTTCTTCACACCACACCACAGCTCTCTCTCATGTTTTCGTTCAATACACTTTTTTCACTTTCTATCTCCCCCCCTTCATTTCCTATCACACATTTCCCACCATCCACTGTTATACTTATCACATGCACCACACTCAACATTCCCGTCCCACACTCACTTGTTCCCTTTTTATTTTTTATTTATTTTTTATTTTCTATTCATCACTTGCATCCTTTTCATTCTCATCCGTACATGTATTCCCCATGTATCACTACCTACTCACGGTAGTTTATTTCTTCTTTCTCCCTTTCACTTTGTCACTGCAACTTTCCCTCCTTATCACACTCATTCCCTGTTTCTCTTCCTCACCCCCTATCTTTCCACTTCCCTTTGCACCCTGTAGACTTTCCGCATTAGACACACATAGGTACACATACGTAGTTACCTGTGTATGTGTGTATATGCGTACTTAGTTACACATATACACAAAAATTCTCTTTTGGACTAATAGCTGTTTTCATATTTTGATTCAGTTTTATATATTTCTATTACAGGACGTTTGTCCCCATTTGAGGAGGGGGACGCCCCATTGTGGCCATACTCCGTCCACCTTTGCCCATTTGGTGTGCTGGGGTTCATTTTGGCACTGCTGGGCCTGTTTCTGGCTTTTCCCTCTTTGGCCAGTCCTCCACCCCTGCACCTCGCTGTGCCCCCCCTGCTTTACTCCCCGCTGTGCCCCTTCCCCGCCCCTCTCTCCACGTGGCGTGGCCTCGATGCTTAGTTTGTGACCTCTCGTAGGCTTAGGGGTGCCTCTCTCTTTTGTGCCTCTCTGTGGAGTCCTTTACAACTGACCCAGTTCTATCTCCCCTCTCTGCCGGTACCCCAGACCAGGGCTGTATCCTGATGGTGTGGTTTGGTGTTTGATCCTGGCCTGCTCTCCGACATGTGTCTAGGTAAGTGGCAGATATATTATTTACATCATTATCTATCATATCCATGTAGTAGGACCACTTGCACCCGGTCATTCATATATATGTCTGGGTGGACGTGTCCTCCCTATGTTGTTGATTATATTATTTATTTATTTGCATGTATTTTCTTTAAAGAATCTATGGCCGAGTTAAAATTATTGCTCCCTGAAGAAGATCGCCACTACTAAGGTTGAAACACGTAGAGGTTTTTTCACCCATAGTGTTCACATGTATACAATACTGTTTTATTTGTATTTGCCATCATTGTGCAATTTGTTTGTTCTTGATTGATTTATTTTTTCTGTCAAGCTCATATACTGAGTCCTCCATTTGGTGCTCTTTTGGAATATTATATTTTAAAAAAAATTATACTTTTTTACTCGTCTGCATTTTCTTTATATTTTGCTGCAACACAAAGCCCCTAGGGGTAATTTTCTTTTTTTTTCTAGAAATTATATCTTGGACTACCAGAGATGGGAGTATTATGAAATTATTATCCACAATATATTCCAGAACTATTTACTGGTTGTTGATTCTGAACTTAACGGGTTAATTGTAAGAGTGACTCATTCATATTGTTAGATGCCAATGCCATCGCCTCCAGCCATCTCTCTGTTCTCTGTGCTAATTGACCGTGCTATTGTGTGAAGATGTCCTGTGTTTACACTTATGATAATGTGTATTGTATAACAGGTGAGCAGAGACCAGATGTCTACTCTGACAGGTCATATCTCGGAGTCACCTCGCCTAGGTAAATGATTAGCTCATGTTATTTATGTTCTGGTTACCTCCTACTGTACATCTCGGAAGTGCACTGGGCACTGGAAGATTTGGAGTTTCTGGCCGTTCAGGAATGGGAGCTGGAGATCACCTACAGACAGCTGCTAGACTCTGCTCAGTGCCAGGGCTGGGCTCCCCTTGCCTTGGACTATCAGGAAATACCAGTGGACAATGCTGAAATCCTGGCTGAAGAATCGTCAATGTGGCTGAGTAACAGTGTGCTTTGCCAACCTGCCCCCGCAGCTATGGACGCAGAGGTCTTATGGCGGATGCAGCAAGTGCTGACCGACCTTGATGATCTTGTTTCTGCATGCCAAAGAATCGGCAGTGGAAAATCTGGAGATTGCCATTCCCAAAGCTGAAGTGCTGACCACAGGGCAGAGCTCTGCTAACCTCTGCCCAGTACCTTTAGCATCTTCTGGGTTCCATGGACAGGAGATAGTGAACCTCTATCCCCAGACACCAGTTGCAGAGACAGGGGATTTAATAGACTTTTCTGCTGAGGAAGAACAACCTGAGGAGCCTCCAGCAGAAGAGCTGATATCAGGGCCAAACTTCACTGTGCTCTGCCCATCACCAACAGCACTATCTGCAGAGTTTCAAGGAACTTCCCCCAGCTGAAGTGCTGGTTTACAGGCAGAGGGTTCAAGACCTTTGCCCCACACCTGTGGCAGTTCCGGAGGCTCAGAGGGAGAAGGGAGAGGAGGTGTTCACCGTCCCTCCCCATCAGTTGGCCAGGGTGGAGAACGTGGTCTTTCCTCCCCAGCAAAGATTCGTGCATTTGGAAAACAGTACCACAAACATGTTGTCCCAGCAGCCAGATGAGGGAATGGAAAAGAAAGCAGCCAGCTCACCTACCTAATGGCAGCTTCACAGTTTGGGTGTGGAGGAATCCAGCCTCCTTCCCCAACGGTTAGCCGGGGGCGGATGATGGGGAGTCCCCAGCAGAAGTGCTGGCAAAAGGGCAGAGCGCCCCTGGCCCATGCCTAGCACATACCGTGTCTCTACAGCTTCAGGAAGCTGGGGCGGTCGGCCCCTCTGCCCAGCAACAGACCAAGCCCCGGAATGTTAAAAACCACCCAGCTGAAGCGCTGGCAGCCGGACAGAGAGTCAATGACCTCTGCTCCACACCTACTGGTGTCAACTACTCCTTGCAGCCAAGATTGGAGGTCATGCAGACAGACTATGTGAGTTAACTTTGTCCAACTAACGCATGTCCAGACCAGGTGGAGGTCTGGGACCTTGTTAGTTGACTTTTGATGGGGGAGAAATGTGACAGACTCACCCAAGACATCCCCGAACCATCTTATGTCTGAAATCATCCTATATCCACTAGGTGCATAGGATGACTTAGAAATGATATCTTGGACTACCTGAGATGGGAGTATTATGTAATTATTATCCACAATATATTCCAGAACTATTTACTGGTTGTTGATTCTGAACTCAACGGGTTAATTGTAAGAGTGACTCATTCATATTGTTAGATGCTAATGCCATCGCCTCCAGCCATCTCTCTGTTCTCTGTGCTAATTGACCCTGCTATTGTGTGTCCTGTGTTTACACTTATGATAATGTATATTGTATAGCAGGTGAGCGGAGACGGGACGTCTATTCTGACAGGGCATATCTCGGAGTCACCTCTTCTGGGTAAATGATAAGTTAATTAGCTCATGTTAATTTATGTTCTGGTTACCTCCTCTTTAAACTGTATATAAGGTTGCATTCTTGGTTCTATTAAACACTCCGTGTTTAGCACACAAACAAGTCTCGTCTCGTTGTGTGTTGAGAGCAGCTGGAATATCTGATATCTATATCCAGACGGATAGGAAGCGGTGTATGGCGGAAGCACTCGAGCTTTACAGATACTGTAGCTGCTGACTTTTAATATAAAGACACCTGTCCAGGAAGCCCACAATGTCATCACCGAAAGCTGAGCCGTCCATCGGCTTCAGGTACAGGAGCTGGCATTGCAAGTAAGGGAAACTAGTAGTGAAACCTTTAGGCTTCAGAGCTGGTTTCCTACTGCACATTCGTGAGTCACGCGGCACTTTCTGAATAGTTACGTTGTCTTCTGGGACACACACAGGTCCCAGAAGGCACTGGGAGAAAGGAGGAGGGCTGAAAGCAACCGTGGAAGTTATGTACATTGCCACGGCAACATAGGACAGAAGTCCCAAAGAAAAAAGGCAAAAAGGTACCAAAAAAATTAAATAACTGTATATATATATATATATATATATATATATATATATATATATATATATATATAAGCGAGGGGAGGTGGGGTTAATCAAATAGAAAATATGTGGAGGGAGCTGAAGGTTTGAGCTACTAAACTTCAGGCTCGAAACCTTAAAGTGGATGTAAACCCACTCTCATCCTTTCTAAACTACTGCCATAGTGGTTATCTATAAGGATAAACATGCCTCCTGCATGTATCCTTACCTGTCAAATGTTTCCCATCTGTCTGTTATAAGAACTGAAAAACTGCAGATTCTGTGGGTGGATCTGTTGTCTGGAGCTCTGTGGGTGGAGTCATGATGTCAGTAGACTCCCTGCTCACCTCTTTACTCCCCTTGTCAACATGCATTTTTTCCTGTGTATTCCTTACACTAAATTCTACTATGATCACTAACATCCGATCAAAATCCAGAAAAGTAACCACATGACTTCAGAAAAGGAGTGGGGGTGGGAATTAAAAAATAATGCTGGCTCCAGGCTAGTGCATGAAATATGTAAATAACCTGTCATTCACAACAAGGGGGAAGAACTGACAAATGTTTTCTCCTGTTTGTCGATTTATTTCACTGAAAAAAGAAAAGAGGATTGCTCAGAGCTGAATTAACTATTTATGGCAAAACTGGGCACAGATGATAGGAAATCTTTTAAGCACCGTACACACACAATCGGTTTGTCCGCTGAAAACCGACCGATGGCCTGTTTTCATCGGACAAACCGATCGTGTGTGGTCCCCATTGGTTTTATTTCCATCTGTGTAAAAAAAGAACATGTTTTAATTTTGTCCTATGGATAAAAAAAAACGATAGAAAAATCCGATCGTCTGTATGGAATTCCTTCGGTCGAAAAATCCACACATGCTCAGAATCAAGTTGACGCATTCTTGGAAGCATTAAACTTTTTTCGGCTTGTCGTAGTGTTGTACATCACCACGTTTGGACACGATCGGATTTTTGACTGATGGTGTGTAGCCAAGACCGATGAAAGTCAGCTTCATCGGATATCCGATGAAAAAATCCATCGGATCAGATATCCGATCATGTGACAGCAAGAAAAAAAAATGGGTTTACACTTTGATTTGAACATCTTCACAACTGGGCACTTAAACCCCCTTCCTAACCAGATCAATTTTCAGCTTTTGGTGCTCTCACAATTTGAATGACAATTGAGTGAGTGAGTGAGTGAAAAACTTATATAGCGCAGCACATGCAAACTAAATCGCCTCTGGGCGCTCGTTGTTCCTGTCTCTCTTGACATCAAAAGAGATGAGTTTTGATCTGTCCTCTGAAGGCCAGGTGGTTCTCCTCCAACCGAATGCTGGTTGGTAAAGCGGTCCATAGTCTGGAACCTTGGAGCGCAAATCTTCTTTCCCCTTTGGACTTGTATTTGGCTTTGGGTATGTGGAGCAGATTTTGGTTGGTGGATCGCAGAACGCGATTGGAGTTATAAGCTTTTATTTTTTCGCATAGATATTGGGGGGCCTTCCCATGGATGCACTTGTGCATCAGACAGAGTGCTTTAAAATCAATTCTGTCTTTTACTGGCAACCAATGAAGGGTTCTCAACGAAGGCAAGATTGATTCCCATGTTTTTTTCCCAGTCGCAAGCCTGGCAGCCGTGTTTTGAACGACTTGCAGACGAGAGATTTGGTACTTTGGGAGTCCGAGGTATAGGGTACAATTGTACCCATATGAAATTTTTGTCCTTTTTTTCCACACAAATAGAGCTTTCTTTTAGTGGTATTTAATCACCGTTGGGTTTTTATTTTTTGTGCTATAAAAGAAAAAAAGACTAAAAAAATCTGTAATAAAATTTAAAAAATTAGTAATTTTTCTTCATAAATTTTGGCCAAAATTTATACTGCTACATATCTTTGGTAAAAATAAGTACAAATTGGTGCATATTATTTGGTCTTTGTAAAAGTTATAGAGTCCACAAGCTATGGTGCCAATATCTGAAAATTGATCACACCTGAAGTACTGATGGCCTCTCATTTCATCATCTAATTTCTAACATGCCAGAAAAGTACAAATACCCCCCAAATGACCCCTTTTTGGAAATAAGACATTCCAAGGTATTTAGAAAGAGGCATGGTGAGTTTTTTTAAGTTGTCATTTTTTCCCACAATTCTTTGCAAAGTCAAGATTTTTTTTTCACAACATTTTCATATTAGCAGGTTATTTCTCACACACAGCATATGCATACCACAAATTACACCCCAAAACACATTCTGATATTCCTCCCGAGTATGGCGATACCACATGTGTGAGACTTTTACACAGCGTGGCCACATGCAGGGAGCACCATCAGGCGTTTTGGAGCACCCAGGCCAATTCTGACATTTCTCTCCTACATGTAAAAATCATCATTTATTTGCTAGAAAATTACATAGAACCCAAAACATTATATATCCTTTTTTAGCAAAGACCCTAGAGAATACAATGGCTGTCATTATTTTTTTTTTTATCTCGCACGGTATTTGCGCAGCAATTTTGAGAATGTTTTGTGTTTAAAAAAAAAAAAAAAAAAAACAGTAAAGTTAGGCTAATGATTTTGCATAATATGAAAGATAGCTTGAACACCGTTTTCATATGTCTGCCAGAATTACGTATGCATTCACTTCTGCATGCGAGCACACGGGGACAGGGGCACTTTATAAAAGACCCCACATCTCACTTCTAGGCTGGGAAGCCTAAAAAAAAAAAAAAAATGACCCTGGCTTCAATCGGAGGGTGGCGGGAGGGGGGAAATGTATTGCGGAGTATTGCAGGGTATTGCAAAGTATTGCGGAGTATTGAACAGGGTATTGCAGAGTATGGCACAGGGTATTGCACAGTATTGCACAGGGTATTGCGCAGGGTATTGCGGTGTATTGTACAGGGTATTGCGGTGTACTGCACAGGGTATTGCAGAGTATTGCACAGGGTATTGCAGAGTATTGCACAGGGTATTCCACAGGGTATTGCAGAGTATTGCAGAGGGTATTGCAGAGGGTATTGCAGAGTATTGCACAGAGTATTGCAGAGGGTATTGCAGAGGGTATTGCAGAGGGTATTGCAAAGGGATGGCTGAGCATGGAGGGATGGATGGCTGGATCTGTGACTGCAATTGTCACAGATCCAGCCCACAGCACTGCAGCTGCCATCCTTTCCCTCCCCTCTCTGTACCAATCGGCTTGTTTACAAGTGATCACTCTGACAGAGCGATCACGTTGTAAACGGCCGCTATCAGCTGCAATTTACCGCAATCCGTAATGCGCGGGGTCTTCTAGACCCAGCGGTCACAGGTGATTCCGGAAGTGCAGCCCAGGGGGTGTGCGGGAGCAAGATTCGTCCATAGACGTCCTCCCAGAATAACTCGACGTATTTTGTCTATAGCGCGGTCGTCAAGTGGTTAAGGAGAGGATCTTCAAAGATGAGGGGGACAAAATCCCTCCTGAGATGTGTGAAAAACTGGTGGCCAACTACAAGAAACGTCTGACCTATGTGATTGCCAACTAGGGTTTTGCCTTCAAGTACTACATCATGTTTTTCAAAGTGGTCAAATACTTATTTCACTCAATAAAATGTAACTTAATTTATAACTTTTTTGAAATGCGTTTTTCTTGATTTTTTCGTTGTTATTCTGTCTCTCACTGTTAAAATAAACCTACCATTAAAATTATAGATAACTTCTTTGTCAGTGGGCAAACGTACAAAATAGGCAGGGGATCAAATATTTTTTTCCCTCACTGTAGATAATTTTGCTATGTCATACATCGATTAAACACATATTAGATTTATTAGTGATCCTGAACCAATGCACTCTATAGGCATAATGTTAAAAATAGAAAGCAAAAACCCTGAGTATTTCTAGCGCCACCTTTAATGAAAAGAGTCACTGACTCCCACATAGCAGCAAAATAATGAACTAAAATATTTTCATGGCCATTGCATATAGTGGTTACATTTAGCCAATTTATATATTTTTGGTTTAAATTAATAAGAATGATGAGTAGGCTTTCAAATATTTTTCTGTCCTAGCCTGACTCAGCAAATGTCTGAGAAGGAAATTAAATAAGAAATGTCAAGCGACTAGACAGTAATAGCAGACACGGGTTTCTAAACAAAATGCAGAAAAGCACACTAAATACAGCATAACGCAATATGCCTGCTAAATCATACAATATGTAACATATCAGTGAAATACTCATTTAAAAAGGCTTCCGAGTCACTGCAAAGTGAGTTAGATTGTCAAACTAGTCTGCATCTTTTTAACAATTTAACTTATGGAAACTTATTCACTTGAAAAAAAAAAGGGGGCTGCCTATATCAGAGTTGACTTAAAGTGTTTGTTACCCTAAAACAGGGATCCTCAAACTACGGCCCTCCAGATGCTGTGGAACTACACATCCCATGAGGCATTGTAAAACTCTGACATTCACAAACATGACTAGGCATGATGGGAATTGTAGTTCCTGAACAACTGAAGGGCCATAGTTTGAAGACCCCTGCCCTAAAACTTAATATCCCTCATATGTGCCTGATGTATCATGTACATGTATGAGAAAGTATTCTGTTCTCTTTGTATTACTTCCTTTGTGTGAAATCCCTGGCGTTTATGCCAGTTCCTCTGTTTCCTATTAATAACTGACCACACTAAGCATGAGAGCACACTGTGGTCAGTTCTATAGCTGTGCAGGGAACTCAGTGTGCTCTACTCCAATGATCAGACTTGTCCTGACACACCCCTGCTGCACAGCCCTTCACTGGGAAGCTCAGTGTAATGCTGCTCCCCCCCCCCAGCTCTTGAGCAGCTGAATACAGAGGAAATGTGATAACTTATAAAAAAGGGAGAAAATATATTTATAATATGCTTTCTGTTTGCTTACATTTTTTTTGACTGGTTGTGACATGGTTTGTCCTTCTGTTGGCACCCTCATTTAATCATATATATATATATATATATATATATATATATATATATATACCGTATATATATATATATATATATATTGTAACAGTAGGAGCTACTGTCACTGTAAACTGGACACAGGGTTTGCACACTTTAGAGGTGTAAGACTACAGAGCGTAGATGTGGACTGGAGAAGGTTGCTTTTGCAACTTTCTCCAGGTTTTGGTACTTTGTCATGGGGCTCTGTAGTATGGAGATTCCATAGTGTCTTGGGTGGGACGGAATCTCCAATCCTGTCTCCAGATCTTGTGGATGACCAGCAGGGTCTGTGCTCAGGTGAGCACAGCCCTTTATAATCATTGTGTAGGAAGATCTCATGGCTCCCAGTTGGAGACGGCTCCCAGTTGGAAACAGCAGGTCTCCAGAAGTCTGAGGCTGTAGGAGACAGCCAGAACAGTGACTGCAAGAGGCAGAGTTGTAGATGCTGAAGGGAAGCATCTATGTTAAGGATTCCGCTGGTCTGGGCTACCAGGAAAACGTGCAAAGTATTGCTGCAGAAGTACTGCTACAGAGAGCCAGGTGGGCTAGCATTTTCTGTTGTATGTTTGATGGAGAAGAACCTCCTGCGTGGGAAACCTTTGTTTGGACTTTTAGTTTGCCTTTTTAATAAAAATGGGCTACCATGCCCTTAAACATACTTCCTGGCTGGAGTGAATCACTGAATAAAACGCCCATACCACGAGAGCTAAACAACCCCAATATTACAATATATATATATAAATATATTTATGTTTGGGAGACCACATTGGGTAAGCTACTAACTGGCTGCACATGGTGAATGTTGAAAACAAATTATTACCAGGGGGCCACATTGACATCACTCCCGGGCAGGCGTGCGGGAGGCCTTTCATTGTGGCAATGGGACGCTGAAGTTTTGGCACGATACGCCGAACATTCAGAGCGCAGGCGCTACAGACTTCAGCGTCTGCATACAGGGTGAATATCTCCTAAATGGTGAAGGTTAGGAGATATTAATTTTAAAGTTCATGCCTTATCATATGCTTCATATAATTAAAAATTATTAAGTGGGGGTATACAAACACTTTCAGGTCTTTTTCAAAATTCTTTTTTTTCTTTTGCAGTTTTATTTTGTTTACGTTATTGTTTTCACAATAGTTAAAAAATGTATGTCACAGCATGTGTCGGGTACTGTTCTGGTGGACATTTGTGTTGTATAACAACTCCACTCCCTCCTCTGCCATTGAAAGCATCCACGCTCACTGCTTGTAAAAGCAAGCCAGCGGCTAGTTAGATACAAACACTGGGCCAGATTCAGAAAGCCCAGCGTAACTTTGTGCAGGCGTAGCGTATCTTCTTTACGCTACGCCGCCGCAACTTAGAGAGGCAAGTGCTGTATTCACAAAGCACTTGCATCCTAAGTTACGGCGGCGTAGCATAAATGTGCCGGCGTAAGTGCGTGTAATTCAAAGTAGGCAAGTAGGGGGCGTGTTGTATTAAAATTAACCGTGACCCCATGTAAATTATGTGGCAAACGAACGCTGCATGCGCCACCCGTGGACGTATCCCAGTGCGCATGCTCAAAATCACATCGCAAATAGTCAATGCCCTATTCTGAATCGGCGTACGCAAACGACGTAAACAACGTGAAATTCGCCGGCTGTTCCAACGTCCATACTTATCATTGGCTGAGCTAAGAGTAAGCACTGATTGATAGTGCGAAACGTCAGCTGTATGCCCCTATTTTTGCTGTGATGTGCAGTGTTTTGATTACTTTTACCAAATAAAGGCAACCAAGAAGGTTTTTCCAGAGTGCGGCTGTCCAAACATTTTCTTTCAACAATTAACATTGGCTGCACCATCTTTTTGGTGGTTTATGTTTACGCCGGACGTATCCCTTACGCAAACCGCGTAACTTGCGCATCTACATTTGTGAATCGGTGTATCTTACTCAATTGCATATTTTTAATGGGTACACCGAATGCGTCCAGCGTAACTGTGCAACCACGATACGCCGGCGTAGGCAAGTTACGTCAGACGACTAAAGCCATGTTTTTCGGCGTATCTTGCTTTGAGAATCGGCGAAAAGATGCCTCTCTGAATCCGGCCCACTGTCTCTAATCTATGTTACCAGGGTAGAGCAACATAATTGAACTTTGGTTGTCGTCAAGTGGTAAAGATGGAAACTTTACCGAACATAATGTACTTTGGTTGTCGTCAAGTGGTAAAGATGACAATTTTCCTGAACATAATGTACTGTGTATGTGTCCTTTTGGGCAAACCAAAAAAGGAATATAATTGAAAAAGACCAAGAAGAAAATGAGGAAAACATTTTGGAGAAAGCATAAGATGGAGACAATCAGAAAGCATATGTCCTAGATGAAGATAGTGGTGTGATAGCACTTGAGGAATTGTCCTTTCCTGAGGAATCTGCAAAAGTTTTGTATATTTTTATTGTTTTGTTGTGTGTTTTTCTGTGTTATCATGCTGCATCAACAGTAATTAGATTACATGATCAGAATACAGGTGAAACTTGAAAAATCTGAATATCCTGCAAAAGTTCATTTATTTCTCAGAGTCTCAGGTAATCGTGCTAGGGAAAGGACTGAGGGGAAACAGGGAAATTGACCTGCGGAGGGAAATTGACCTGAGGTGTGCCGGGGTCACGTGGTCAGTATGCCTAAAAGGGGCCAAAAAAGAAATAGTAGGATGAGCTAGCAAAGGTATTTGAAATGAAAGTAACTGAATGCGACCACAAGCCCCCAAAGCAAGAATACCTGTGACGGACATGAGGACCTGGGATGAGTCTGGAAAAGAAAGCCAACTGCCGCCCATCTGACTCCTCAACAACAAGAATACAGTGGAAACTGCACCTGTGCTCTACGGCTCGGGGGGGAATGCGAAGTGCTACCCTAGTTGGCCGCAGGAAATGAACAAGTGTCATGCCCTGGGCTAGCAGGGAAGGGGGTGCTAGGGAAAAGGAAAAGTGACCTATACCTGAGTATATCCGCAAAAGTCTGGTACCCAGACTGTCCTGGACCCCGTTAGGAAACCCGTTGAGCTGAAAGTGGCAAAAGAAAACAAACGCATGTGGGTACTGGAATGTTTCGTGAGAAAAGAACCCAGGACACCGAGATGGAACACCTAGAAGCTATCCCAGGCCGAGACAAGAGCCTTCTTAGCTGGATAGAAAAGGATTAAAGATCAAGTTTTGTCTGTGACAAAAGAGAAGTCCAAATCGGGATATACAAGGAGGGCATGCTACCATGTAAAAAACCTGTAACTGGAGAAGGATGGATGGTGGCAAAATCTGCGACAACCGCTGCCCGTGACATGAGCTCTGCAAAAAACAACAACACCGTTAGAACAAAACATGACCAATGAGCCCCAACATACTTTGGGAAAAGAGAAAACCCCTATCTACCTTTGCCCCTACCTACGTAGGTGTCCGTGATTGACACATGCAGTAACGTGGAGCAGGAACGAATGCGTGTCAGTCTGCGGAACTGGTGAGGCTGAGCAACCTGAGGCAAAATTGCCAATAGAAAAACTTAACACTTAACCCTAGGAACCTGAAGACGTGTCAGGCAAGTGATGTGAGTAATGAGATACATGACGTGTGAAAAAATAATGAAAGCCGTGAGAAGCGGATGAGGGGACTTGCCACTGTGGAGAGTGGTCATGAACTAACGTAAGGACATGAATGTGACATGTATGTACGGACTGTGCAAATGAAACGTGGGTAAGTGTAGGACTAGTGCAGCTGGACTGAGAACGTGACAACCCCATGAATAGCAAAGGCCGAGCGACCTGCCGCGTAGCAGGTAAATTAAAAACGTACACTCAGGCCTGATGAACCTGAAGACGTGTCAGGTTATTGTATGCGAAATGCCAAGATGCATGAACGTGTGAGAAGCGGATGAGGAGACTTGCCACCGCACAAGCCAATTAGAAACAAAACATCTCAATCCGACAGTACCCGTGGAAGTGACAGGTAACCAGCAGTGGAGGGCGGCCATGAACTATTATTTATGCCCAGACTATGAAAATGAAAAGAAGGCAAGTGTGGGACTAGTGCAGCTAGACTAAGACTGTGACAAACCCAAGGAATGCAACGGCCGAGCAACCTGAGGCGTAGCAGGCAAATTAAAAACGTACACTCAGGCCTGAAGAAACCTGAAGATGTGTCAGGTTAATGTGTGAGAAATTAAATGTCAAGATGCATGAAACGGATGCCACTGCAAGACTTGCCGTGCAAGCCAATTAAAAACGCTCATCTCAATGCGTAAGCACCCATAAACGTGATGGGTGAACCCCCCCCCCCCAGTGCTGAACGCCATGAATCTAAAAGAAACCTACAAAAATGCTACCAACTTAGAAACCATCCCAACTGAACCTGCATGAGAAACGTGAGTTGCATGAAACGTACACACCCGAGAACATGAAATAGCATAGGAAAAAAAAACATGAGAAACGTAAACATCAAATACCATAAGAAGCGTGATTGAAATCGCATGAGAATGTGAGAAACGTAACCGCATCATGACAGAAACCTGAATGAGGAACGTAACACCTGTGAACATGAATGACGTGAGAAACGTAACGTGACGGAAAGTAGAGACGTAGGATTGCATGAGAAACGGAAAAACATGAGAACATGAATTGCAAGAAATGTGAATTACATGAGCAACATGAGCACCCTGGAACATGAGTGCACGAGAAGATGTGAATACATGACATCATACTTGATCGCACGAGAACATGAATCGCGAACCACACCAGGATATGACTGGCATGAGCCACGTGAAGCGCAAGAACATGAAACCATGAACCGAGATCGCATGAGAACCTACCATGCTAAACATGATCGCATGAGAACCTACCATGCGAAAACGTAAACGCCTGATGAACATCACACATTGGAAAATACCATGAGAAATGCAAATGCATGAGAAACCTACCATGCAAAAACGAAATCGCATGATAAACATCACCGCATGAGGAGGAGCAATGTAATCGCATGAGGGCCTGCCATGCAGAAACGTGAATGCATGATAAAAGAACGCATGAGAATACCAGGGGAAACGTAACCGCATGAGAAACATGACCACATTAGAACTAGTATGAGAAAAAGTCATGGCATGAACAACTACCACGCGAAGCGTGATAGCGTGAGCAACTAGCATGAGAAACGTAACCACATGAGCCACTACCACCATGGGAAACGTGATCGCATGAGCAACTACCATGAGAAACATAAACGCATGAGCAATAATCATGAGAAACGTAATTGCATGCGCAACTACCATGCGAAGCGTGAACGCATGAGAACCCGCATGTGGAAAGTAAACACATGAGAAAATGTAAACGCATGGGTAATTGCCGAGCGAAGCGGGATCGCAAAGGGCACCTGCCATGAGAAACGTAATCTCATGAGGAACAACATGAGAAACTACCATGAGAAATGAACTGACATGAGCAAACCTAACCGCATGAGCAACTACCATGCGACGCGTGATCACATGAGAACTAGCATGAGGAAAGTAAACGCATGAGCAATTGCCATGCGAAACGGTTACATGAGTGACTACCATGAAAAACATGACCGCATAAGTAAATACCCTGCGAAGCAGGAACGCATGAGCAACTACCATGAGAAACACATGATCCAAAGCAACTACCGTGCAAAGCGTGAACGCACGGGAAATGACCATGGGAAACTTGATCGCATGAGGACATGACTCAACGAGAGACATGATCGCATGAGACACATGACCGCATGAGGAATGTGACCGTGATGGGAAAGTGGAAGCATGAAGCAAGTGTCCGATCACTGCCAGCACTACTATGGGGGAAGCAAGGATGGGAAGCAAGGACGTGCTGACCAATCTATGCCTAGTGCTGTGACCGTGGAGCGCAAGATGGGGAAGAGTGGGGGCTGGTGAGTAACATTGTCCAATGCTACTACACTGGCTTGCACAACACACACACACTACAGAAGAGTAACCAGCAGCTCACTCCTCAGTAGTGCGGCCGTCTGGACCTGGGTCCACCTTGACCCGAGAGTTTCATCCAGACCACCTGGGGAAGTTGGGTAGCCTAGCAACCGTCAAAGTGAACCCAGCTGTGACAGACCATGCTGTGCTGCAACCATGGGACAAACCACCCACACCACGGCCCATGTGGTGACAAAAAGAATGGGCTCAGGGGTGGCCTGGCACAAACACTGAAGTGTTGCTGAGAAGCTGAGATGGGGGGGAAGGGGGAGGGGGCTCAAGCGCAACATCTCCCCATGTGAGGTTCCAGCCTAGTATGGGCGCCGTGGCAGGTGACGTCATCGGAGCGCGACACTCAGTACGAAAAAAGGCTGGCGCTGCCATGGCTAACGGTAATGTGTCCGGTGAGTGCTGCTGGCTCCGCATGTGTCGCAGACCCCCCCGACTGACACCTCAAACCTGTATGTAGAAACGGAGACCCCCTCGCAGCCGCATGTCCTCCTAGAAGAGCCGGAACCCGGAAGTGACGTCAGACAGGTCGCACGGGAAATGACAGAACAGCCCACAAGAAAACCTGACGCCCAGAAGGAGGCAGGAGGGAGGGTTTAAATACCTCCCGACTCCTCCTACAAACACGGCCGACCTGCGGTCAGCCCTAAACTAATGCAACTTAAAAGGTAAAACAAATATATGAGAGAGACTCATTACATGCAAAGCAAGATAGTTCAAGCTGTGATTTGTCATAATTGTGATGATGAGCTATAGCTCATAACAAAACAAAACAAAAAAATCAATAATCTCAGAAAATTTGATTTTTTTGAGAAAGGAACTCTTTTTTCTCTTCACCGTGAATAAAAAAAGGAATGGCAGAAATACAAAAAATACAGCAATCACAATCTCTTATAAAGCATGGCTGTTATTGTTTTTGTTTTGCACTATTTCTAGCTATGTTTTTTTCTACCTTGGCTGGGTTCACACCTATGCAAATTGGATCCAATTCACAGGACAGGAGATTTTGATCGGCTCTCTGTGGAGCTGGTTCACACATCTCCGCAACTGCTCAGATTCTAATTGCACAGGAGTCCTGTGCATATTTTGGTCTATTTGAGGTCATATTTCCATCCATAATTTGGGCTGAAATTGGACCTAAAACAGTAAATTGATGTGCACCAGACTCCACTGTGAGGCACTGTGTGTACCAGTGTGTACCCAGCCTGAACAAAAAAGAATGTCAGAAAAGTCAAAAATACAGCAATCATGATTAAAGCGGGGTGCAGCGTAGTGCATCTGTGTCTATCCTGCGGGTTAGCTGAACTTTGCCATAGACTCCACCTGTAGCAAAAGCCAGCTCTGTAGAGGAAGCATCGGTTTATGGGGCTCTACTTCGGAGCCGCTTTCTTTCTTTACCACCAGCTTCATTCACAACACTGATGCTGTGGTATGGTGGGTTGGCAACCTGCGATCTGAGCTTGCCAACCCACCATTCCAGAGCAGGAGGTCGCGGGCCACATGTGGCCCCCGGGCCACTGGTTGGCCACCCCTGGTTTATGTTTTACACAGAAACAAAAAGAAAACCCTCCGGTGGGACTTTAACCACTTAAGGACCCCCGCACGCACATATACGGCCACAGAATGGCTCGTACAGGCACAAGGGCGTAAATTTACGTCCCCGCCTAAGTGCGGTTCGGGGGTCCCATCGGGACCCCCTCCGCGGCGTGCGGGGGTCCCCCTGACTCCGGGAGCGATCCGGGACGAGCGGGCGGATGTCGGCGTTTACCCGCCCCCCCGCGATCGCTCCCAGCCAATGCGCGCGCTCCCCCTTTGTGTCACTTCCTCCTCCTGTGTAAACACAGGAAGGGGGAAGTGATGTAATCTCCCATCGCAGCGGTATTTCCAACCGCTGCGATGGGAGAAACACCTCACAGTAAGTGTGCACCAACATTACACTGACACACACTCACATAGGCATACTTAACCCCTTGCGATCTGCCCCCCCACCCCCCCTGTCACAGTGTCACTGAATGCAGTGAACTAATCACTGCATTTAGTGTCAGTGTGACAGGCAGTGTAAAATCAGTTAGTGTTAGGTTCAGGATAGCCCCCCCACCCCCCCTAATAAAGTTTTAACCCCCTGATCACTGCCCTAGTTAACCCTTTCACTCCCTATTGCCAGCGTCACTAAGCGATCATTTTTCTGATCGCTGTATTAGTGTCGCTGTTCCCGCTAGGTAGCTATTTTTTTTTATCGCAATTTTTTTTTTTTACTAAAGACATGTGGCTAAATAAATTTTGGCCTAAATGTTTGACTAAAATTTAGTTTATTTGATTTTTTTTTAACAAAAAAGTAAAAAATAGTGTTTTTTTTTTCAAAAATGTCGCTCTATTTTTGTATATAGCGCAAAAAATAAAAATCGCAGAGGTGATCAAATACCACCAAAAGAAAGCTCTATTTGTGGGAAGAAAAGGACGCAAATTTTGTTTGGGAGCCACGTCGCACGACCGCGCAATTGTCTGTTAAATCGACGCAGTGCCGAATCGCAAAAACACCTTGGGTCATTTACCAGCGTATTGGTCCGGGTCTTAAGTGGTTAAAGGGCAATGACTACAAAAAGGCATATGAAAAATAAATAGTTTTAATGGTACAAAATGTAAAAATATAGACACCATATTGACTACATTGGACAAATTACAAAGATACATAGAAATAGTGTAGCATGTAGCTGAGGCTAAACACCGAATGAATAGAGCCCTTGTCTTTCACAAAATGTCAGCTATTGAGAATGATACTATTAAAAATTTCTATAAAATTTGGCAACCATGGGTTAATCATTACCTACCTTCCGATTTTGATCAATCTTTGTTGATGCCTTGCTAATACTTTTTTTCATTTTTCATTTTTTTTTTTTTGCGCCATTTTTTTTTTTAGTGTGTTCTTTTTTTAAATATGGGGCTGGGGTCGGGCCACCTTCGGGAGAGAATCCTACTCTTCTCTTCTTCTTTCCTCTTCTTCTTTCTCACTTCTTCCTCTCCTTTTCTTAGCAATTTGCGTTTGTTTTTCTGCTTGTTATTCATCAACAAGTAAATTTGGGATTTTTTCTCTCTTGTTTTTCTACAATTGTCTGCATATATAATTTAGAGTTTGGACTATTTACCTAATAGATTCCTTTATTAATACGACTCATTTTTTTAGGGTCAGTTCAGGTATTTCAGAAACAACGCACAGGAGATGTATGTTTCTTTTCTTGTATGTCACGATAGCTATATTTATCTTCTTGGGACTTTAGCTTTCTCATATTTTATTTATTTATCTTTCCTCTCACGTGCCCCCTCCCATCCACAGTTTGAACCCATTAGGGGTGGATGGGTGGTCTGGAGGCACACTAAGCCTGATATAAGGTATAGTCCTTTTTTTTTAATTATTATTATTTTCTTTAGTCCCTTATACCTGACATTTGTGTTTTTTCGGTATTTATCTGATAATTATGAACATACATTTGAGCACCAAACTCTACTGATATTTCAGTCATTATTGTTATGATCTTTATCCCATATTTGCATTCTCTATACTGCATTTGTAAATTGTTTTCTTATGTAAAACTCAATAAAGATATTAAACAAGAAAAAAAAAAGAAATAGTGTAGCATATTATTCATCATGAGATCAAAACCAATAGTTTTATATCACTCTTGTGCAATTAGGTAGAGTAATACTTAATGTGTTTCGAGGTCATGCATTATTCCTATTCATCAGGAGGACTTTAAAATTTCTACCATTAAAACTATTTTTTTTATACTTATTTTGGAATCATTGCCCTTTAAAGTCATACCAGAGGGTTTTCTTTTTGTTTATGTGTTCTACATTATGGATGCTGACAATTTCTCCTATACCCCAAAAGAATTGAACTATTCTATCTACATTGTTTATGTTTTGCACTATTGTTAACACTTTACAGGGAAACCATTCCTCTACCTTTTTTTTGTACAATGGGACCGTTTTCTTCAGCCTAGGTTCACACTGTAGCGATCTATCAGTCCCCCATCGCATCTCTCTCGCAGGCAATTCACATTGGCTTCTGTGAACTGCTGCAGGTGTCAATACAATGTTAACCACTTAATCACCGCCCTATAGACGAAATACATCTATAGGGCGGTTCCTGTACTCTAACAGGACGTCCATGGACGTCCTCTGTTAGAGTCAGGTGTGCGCGCGATCACCGGTGCTCACCGGGTCCACGGGACCCGCAGCATCGGTGATCGCAGTAAGGAGCCAATGGTGGCGGCTCCTTACCACGTGATCACGCCGTCCAATGACGGCGCGATCACATGATGTAAACAAACAAGCCAGCGTCGGATTCGCGCGCCGAGCGGGCACGCACACACAGTCACGGCGCTCGGCGGGTCCACGGGACCCGCAGCGTCAGTGATCTTGGTACGGAGCCAATGGCAGCGGCTCCTTACCACGTGATCGCGCCGTCCAATGACGGCGCGATCACAAATGTAAACAAACCTGGGCAGTGTGGGTCACCTACAGGTCATCTCTCTCCTCTCCTCACAACCATTGCAGCGTGAGAGAATAGTGACCGTAAGTGCCCAGCAGTGCCCCATCTGTGCCACAGCAGTGCCATCTGTGCCCCATCTGTGCCACAGCAGTGCCACCTGTGCCACAGCAGTGCCACCTGTGCCCCAGAAGTGCCACAGCAGTGCCCCAACAGTGCCACCAGTGCCCCAACAGTGCCATATCAGTGCCACAACAGTGCCCCATCAGTGCCGTCTGTGCCCACGAGTGCCGTCTGTGCCACACCACCAGTGTCGTCTGTGCCACACCACCAGTGTCATCTGTGCCACACCAGTGCCACATCAGTGTCACCTGAGCCACACCAGTGCCACACCAGTGCCGCCTGTGCCCACGAGTGCCGCCTGTGCCCACGAGTGCCGTCTGTGCCACGCCAGTGCCGTCTGTGGCACACCAGTGCCGTCTGTGCCACACCAGTGCCGTCTGTGCCACACCACCAGTGCCGTCTGTGCCACACCACCAATGTCATCTGAGCCACACCAGTGCCACACCAGTGTCACCTGAGCCACACCAGTGCCACACCAGTGCTGCCTGTGCCCACCAGTGCCATCTGTGCCCACCAGTGCCATCTGTGCCCACCAGTGCCGCCTGCTAATCAGTGACCCCAGAGCCACAGCAGTGCAACCAGAGCCACACCAGTTCACACCAGTGCCACCTTTGCCCATCAGTTACACCTGCACCACTGCAGTGCCACCAGTGCCCACCAGTGTTCTGCAGTGCAGCCTCACTAGCCACCAGTATGGCAAAACAATTTTTTAGCACCGAGGAGGCCTACCAGAAACTATGCATGACTGATGAGAGCTGCGAGGAGTCTGAGTCTCTGTCCGATTCAGATTCGGCCTATGAGCCCGTAACAGGAAGCGGGTCTGATACGGAATCAGAGGAGGAACCTGTGCCAGTTAAAAGAAGGCGTTCTGGCGTGGAGCAGCAGCAGCCTACTACTAACAGCACAGTGCCGTCCACCTCGCGACCAGTGCCGTCCACCTCGCGACCAGTGCCGTCCACCTCGCGACCAGTGCAACAAAGGTCAGGCACCAGTAGGGTGTTCTCTCCTCCCCAACATGATAGGGGCCATGCCAGCCTTCCCTATGGCCTTCAAAACCCCCTGTGGCTGCCTTCTAATTCTGGAGAATCAAATATCCCCCCTTTCACCGCCCAACCAGGTGTCCAGGTGAACACAGATAATTTTGACATGCTTGGTTTTTTTAATTTAATTTTTACAGAAGAATTATTGTCAACCATTGTGGCCCAGAGCAACCTCTACGCTGAGCAGTTTATAGCAAGAAACCCTGGCTCCAGTTATGCCCGCCCCTTTCAGTGGAGAGACCTGACCGTAGAGGAGTTAAAAATATTCTTAGGCCTAACCTTCAATGTGGGTCTCTCAAAAAAAAAACAAAGGGTACTCCTATTGGTCTACCAAAGCCATCCACCACATGCCAGTCTTCTCATCCTGTATGCCCAGATCCCGATACTTTATGATTCTACGTTTCCTCCACTATAATGATAACACCCAGCGCCCTCCCCGAAATGACCCTGCTTTTGACAAATTATTTAAAATTCGGCCACTCCTAAAAAAAAAATTTGAAAAATTCCCCCAGTTATATAACCCTGAACAAAATACATCAGTAGATGAGTCCCTGGTCAAATTCTGCGGCAGGCTGGGCATCAAACAGTTCATCCCCAGCAAAAGGGCCCGATATGGGGTGAAAATGTATAAACTGTGCGACCGAGACACGGGGTACATTTACTCCTTCTATGTGTATGAAGGGAAGGACTCCCAACTGAATCCCCCCGAATGCCCCGAATACATCGGAACCAGTGGAAAAGTGGTCTGGGAGCTGATTCATCCACTACTTGGGAAAGGATACCACCTTTTATGTGGACAATTTTTACACCAGCCTTCCCCTGTTTAGAAATCTTTATCGGAGAGACACCCCAGCATGTGGCACAGTCAGAATTAACAGAAAGGGCTTCCCACAAAAATTGGTGAACCAAAAGCTAAAACGAGGAGAGGCGACATCTTTGTGGAACAAGGAGCTATTGGCCGTCAAGTGGAAAGACAGACGAGATGTCCACATGCTTACCACGATCCACAACGACACCTACGTGGAAATCCCCAAAAGAAGAGGCTCAGTCCAGAAACCATCTTGTGTCTACGACTACAATTTGTTTATGGGAGGAGTGGACTTCAACGACCAGATGATCGAACCATATCTTTCCTCAAGAAAATCCCATCACTGGTACAAAAAAGTGTCCATTTATTTTTTCAGTTTGGCCTTCTATAATGCTTATGTTTTATACAAAAAATCCACACCGAGTCCCGCACCCTATCATTGCTTTCAAGAAGAAGCCATCACCGCCCTTTTGTTCCCTGAAACCCCACCAGAAATTCTTCGCACTGATTGCGTGAGCAGACTCCACGAACGCCACTTTCCTGACAAAATCCCCCCCCCCCCCCCCCATGAAAATGGGCGCAAACGCCAGAAGAAATGTCGGGTATGCACCAGAGGAGGAGTCAGAAGAGACACCACAGTTTATTGTCCCGACTGTCCCTGCCAACCAGGCCTCTGTTTAGGTGCATGTTTCCGCCGTTACCATACTGCTCAAAATTATTAGGTAAACAAAATTCCAGTTCCCTGTCATTTTCCGCCACACCCCTTATGCCACTGCACTGTACATACCTATGCCTTCTCCGGAACCGACCCTGGACTGTTATACGACCACGATTTTGCCTAATGCTAAAAATACCTCTGCTTTCTCTGGAACTCACCCTGGATTGTTATACGACCATGCTTCTGTCTAACGCTTAACTGTACTTACCTCTGCCTGCTCTGGAATTGACCCTGGACTGTTTGACCACGTTTTTTGCCTGCCCCTTGGATTGATCTTTTACCCTGCTATGCTAGTGGGAACACAGGGGTCTCACACATGTGAGGGGCTCCAGAATTGTTTTTCTGGATGAAAAAACTAATTTTTTAGTTTTCTCATTCCCAGATTAGGGTCTGGTTGCCCGGAGGCTTCAAAAAGATTTGGGTGGGAGAAGCCTCTACCCCTGTCCCCATTCTTTCCTGGCCCGCTACTTGGACCATGTTCCCGCTTACTACCAGGGCAAATATTTTGGCATTGCTGGCAATGTTTCTACTTGCACTGGCCCTGGACTATATATGGACAGTATCCCTGCCTGTACCGACTATGGACAATATTCCTGCCTGCTGCCTGGACAATTCCATTCATTGTCGCTGACCACGTCCCTGCCTGCTGCCTGGATCAGGGCTCTCCTCCTGTGGACAATTGCACTACTAAAAACACAGGTAATCCTTTTTTTTTACCCATTACTCAGCAGAATGTATTTTAGGGTGTAACTCTTGGTATGTACATGCTATGTTAGAAATATGAAGGGCCTTCAAATATGTGATAGATTGTAAGGAAATTGGATGTGTAATTTGTGTCCCTAAAACACCTGATGGTGCTTCTTGGATGTTGGGTCTCTATGTGGCCAGGCTGTGTAAAAGTCTCACACATGTGGTATTGCCATACTCAGGAGGAGCAGCAGAATATATTTTGGGGTGTAATTTTTGCTATGTACATGTTATGTGTTGGAAATATCTTATAAATGGACAACTTTGTGTAAAAAAAAATGCGTTTTCATTTTTTTTCCACATTTTCTAAAAACATCTGCAAAAAAATGAACTGTTCAAAAGACTCATTATGCCTCATAGATTATACGTTGGGGTGTTAGCTTTCCAAAATGGGGTCACATTGTGGGCATTTCCATTGTCCTGGTGCTCCAGGGCCTTCAAAAGTGTAATAGGTGGTTGAGAGATTAGATGTGTAATTTATGCTCCTAGAATGCTTGAAGTTGCTACTTCGGTGTTGGGCCTCTGTATGTGGCCACGCTGTGTAAAAGTCTCACACATGTGGTATTGCCATACTCAGGAGAAGCAGCAGAATATATTTTGTGGTGTCATTTGTGGAATATATATGCCATGTGAGAGAAATAACCTGTTATAATGACAATATGGTATGAAAAAAAAATCTTAATTTTGAAAAGAATTGTGGCAACAAATGACAACTTCAAAAAACTAACTATGCCTCTTACTAACTACCTTGGAATGTCTACTTTCCAAAAAGGGGTCATTTGGGGGGTATTTGTACTTTATTGGCTTGTTAGGGTCTCAAGAAATGAGAGAAGCTGTCAGTACTTCAGGTGTGATCAAATTGTTCCATTTTCAGAAATTGGTACCATAGCTTGTAGACCCTATAACTTTCACCCAGACTAAATAATATCCAATTTTTTTATTTATTTTTTACCAAAAATATGTAGCAGTATACATTTTAGGCCAAATGTATGAGGACAATTTACTTTTTTACAAAATGTTATGATAGAAATGAAGAAATATTCATTTCTTTACAAAATTTTCGTTCTTTTTTCATTAATAGCGAAAAAAATTAAAACCGCAGAGGTGATCAAATACCACCAAAGAAAAGCTCTATTTGTGGAAAAAAAAGTACAAAAATTTCATTTGGCTACAGTGTTGTATGACTGAGTTATTGTCATTCAAAATGTGAGAGCACCGAAAGCTGAAAATTGGTCTGGTTATTAAGGGGGTTTAAGTGCCCAGTGGTCAAGTGGTTAATGACACCTCCAGATCGGTTCACAGATTGCATGTGATCAAATTCCAGTGCAGGAAAAAAAGCCTTGAACTATTTTCCTGCTAATCCAATACAACTGTATGGCTGAACTCGCATTGCACAGACATCGTATGCGATCAGTACCGCAGTGCGGTGTCACATGAGATGTTTGTGATTGGAGACGCAACAGACTTATGCTGGGAGGTGCTGCATGTTTAAGTGTGAACCCAGCCTGAACAAAAAAGAATGGCAGAAATGCCAAAAAGAAAGCAATCATGATTAAAGCCTGAATGCTATTGTTTTTGCTTTACACTATGACTATTTTTTTTTTCTTTTTTTTAAAGTGTATTTTTGTGCGTGAACTCGAGAGAGAGGAGCCGGACTGCAGGAGTTGGGAGTAGGCAGACCCTCCCCCCGGAGGCATTCGCCATCCTTCTCCATGCCCCTGGTGGCAATGGCGGGTGTGAAGGGGGGCCTCCCACTCACCCCGCCCTACCTGCTCCTCTTGGGAGCCCAACTGGGGCCCAACGGGACCCCAATGGGGCAGAGGGACTCCCCCTATGAGGGAGTCTAGCCCACCCAGCCAGCCCCGTAGGTCCTTCGCCTCTCTTTATTTTAAGAGACCGCATGGCCAAAGTGCGTGTGTTTTAAACCAATTTCGTGTGCGTGCAAGTGTGGTGGTTTTTGGGGGGGGTGGGCGTACTAAGCACAGGCGTACCTTGCATAGCACACCCACCGGGAGCCGGGCTGAGACCACCAAACTCAATTCACATGTAGCCGAGACCGGGATCCGAACCCTTGGCTGCAGAGGTGAATGGCTTGTCAACGCAGTGCCAATCACGTTGAGCCACCACAGCTCCTTACTATTTTTGAAAAAATAGAACAGCAGAAAAGTTGTAAAGTTTGGATCTTGCTGCTGTTGAAGTCAGAAAAATATGCACTTTAACTACAGCAAAGATTCTTTGTAAAATTTGGTGCATATCTTGACGAAAGTGAATAATGATAACAACATTATATAGAATTTTAGTACAGTATTTATTTCTGTGTTAAATAATGGTGCATGTAGTAATGCATAAAAGTACCATGAAGGGTAAAATATTCAAATAATTTTACATAACGTTAGTACAAACAATTACGTAAACGCAATAATGCAATAACACAGAACAATGTTTTTTTGGAACAATAAAATGTAAATTTCCTGTTGATCAAAGAAAAAAATATGTATAGGATTGAATGGAGGGTGTACTAAACACTGGATGTGCATGTTAAAAAAAAAAAAAAAAAAAAAAAATTGAGAGAAATATAATTTTTTTGCATATTAAATATACAAAAAAACACATACAGAAATATATAATGAACCTATTTGTTGGAAATAAAGCAATTTAGATCAAAATCGACATTTAATCCTTCAGGAACATTTAGTTGTCCATACATATCCTGTATGTTTACTGCAGTTTTTTACTGGCTAAAATGTGAGTAGCTGTGCTTTTACTACCTTTTAAATAAATGCTTGAGTTTTGCGGAGAGCTCTTATGCCGCGTACACACGATCACTTTATGTGATGAAAAAAAACGACGTTTTTAAAAACGTCAATTCATTTAAATGACCGTGTGTGGGGGAAAACGTTGTTTTATGTCTTGTAAAAAATGACAAATTGACAAAAAAAAAATGAAGCATGCTTCAATTTTTTGTGTCGTTTTTCATAACGTCGTTTTTTGTTTCACAAAAAATCACCATGTGTAGCAAAACAAAGTTTTTCAACCCGCGCATGCCCAGAAGCTAGTTATGAAGCGAGCTTCAATGGAAAAGAGTGGTGAACGTAACCTCGCTTTGCTAGAGCATTGTGAAAAAACGATGGTGTGTAGGCAACATTGTCTTTGAAAATTTAAGTTTCAAAAACGTTGTTTTTTACTTCACAGAAAACGTCGTTTTTTTCATCACATAAAGTGATCGTGTGTACGGGGCATAAGATCTGTGATTCCTCTTTTCATGTTTGGGTCTGTATGCACCGCTGACCTTTGAGGATCCGAATTGCTACCCTGCTTCCTGGTCTCCTATGCTGAGATACCTGCTCATTTGACCATCTAGTAAAATAGTGGTCTACATGAGAAGGTGAGAGAATCCATCCTTACTGGTGGAGGAATCACTTTAAGTTGTTGGCTTCTCATCGTCACGTGGTGGAGAATTTCAAGATTTGGCTATCTGGATTTCTCTTACATATTTCTGTGGACTTTTTTTCATCAATTTAGTATAATTATTCTCTCTATATATTGTTTGTTTCACATATATATATATTCATTTGAATATATTCCTATGGATTTTGCGCTGCCCTGTTTTTTCTTTTATATTTAACTTTACTGTTGTCTTATTATTAATTAAAAAAACAGTATTTTCTCCCCAAAAAATTGCGCTTGTAAGACCGCTGTGCAAATACGGTGTGACAGAAAGTATTGCAACAACCGTATTTTTTTTTCTCTAGGGTGTTACAATAAAATATATATAATGTTTGGGGGTTCTAAGTAATTTTCTAGCAAAAAAATGTACTTGTAAACACCCTATCCCAGAAAGAAGCTCAGAAGTGGTTAATGATTCAGATCAATAAACACATTTTAATATTACACAAAGATAACCCAAGTAAATACAAAATTACGTTTTTAAATGATGATTTTATTTATTAAGGAAAAACGCTGTCCAAACCTGCCTGGCCCAATGTGAAAAAGTAATTTCCCCCTGAACCTAATAACCGGTTGTGCCACCCTTGTTAAGCATTTGGAATAACTGGCAATGAGTCTTTCATATCGCTGTGGAGGAATTTTGTGGAGGAATTTTGGCACACTCTTCTTTACATAATTGTTTTAATTCAGCCCCACTGGAGGGTTTTTAAGCATGGACAGCCTGTGTAAGGTCATGCCAAAGCATCTCAATCAGATTTAAGTATGGACTTAATTTTATTTTTTTAAGCCATTCAGAGGTGGACTTTCTGGTGTGTTTCAGTTTATTGTCCTGCTGCATAAGTGTACTGTATAAGTGCACTTGAGGTCACAAACTGATTGCCAGACATTATCCTTCAGGATTTTCTGGTAGAGCACAGAATTCATGGTTTTATTAATTATGGCAAGCCGTCCAGGTCCTGAAGCACCTATGTTTGACTGTTTAATATGATATCCATTTTATGAAATGCTGTGTTTTATGCCAGATGTAATGGGACGCACACCTTCCAAAAAGTTCAACTTTTGTCCCATCAGTCCACAGAATTTTTGCCCAAAAGTCCTGGGGATAATCAACATGTATTTTGGCAAATGTGAGACGGACCTTTGTGTTCTTTTTGCTCAGCAGTGGCTTTTGGGTTGGAACTCTCCCATGAATGCCATTTTTGCCCAGTCGCTTTCTTACTGTTGAATCATGAACACTGACCTTAACAGAGGCAAGTGAGGCCTGCAGTTCTTTACATGCTGTTCTAGGTTCTTTTATGACAGGGATGCCCAACCTTTTGAAGAGAAAGGGCCACTTAAGCGACATGGTAACTGGTCGTGGGCCACAATGAGCGGAGCGGGTGGATGGCAGACCACTTGGCTCTATAGAGCCCACTCTACTCTCTCTCTTTTTTTTCGTGGATTGGATTGGAGATAGGCGTTTGTAAACAGACACAAGTACATTTACATCTTCCACTCCTTATAGGTGAATGAAGATGGTCAGATTTAGTCAGACTGACAGTGTGAAAGGGGCCTAAGGCTGCTTTCACACTGATGCACGGTTGTTTACCCGCCTCACGGGTGCAGCACAGTTCACATGCGGAATTCCTGCAGGTTAGCTGCACTTTGCCATAGACTTCTATTGTGTCCTGTAGGTGTGGTGCACTTTCAGAAAGCACACCAAACTCGCAGGTAATAGAAGTCTATTGCTTAGTGCAGGTAACCCGCAGGTGCACTTCTCTGCACCTGTGGATCCGTTTTAAAGCAGCCCAGTAACCACTGCAGAACAGATATGCCCATATATACTCTGTGATTTTAGTAATAAACTTACCTTTAATAACAGTATTGTATTCTATTTTATTCCATCCCAGAGCAGGAGGTCGCAGGCCACATCAGAGGGCTCCGTGGGCCACTGGTTGGGCACCCCTGTTTTATGACCTCCTGGATGAGTTGTTGTCGTGCTCTTGGAGTAATTTTGGCAGACCAGCCACTCCTGGGAAGGTTCACTACTGTTCAAAGTTTTCTCTATTGGTGGATAATGGCTCTTACCATGTTTGCTGGAAATGACTTTGTAACCCTTTCGAGACTGATGACATGTTACTTTTGTTACAAGACAAGGGAAGAGGCGCCTCTAAGTGCAGATGTTGTTAAAACAATTTTTAATAAATAAAAGAGTACAGGCAACTCACATTTTACGAGTTAAAATCTGGCATTGTACATATTCTTTAAAAGTGGTCATCACTTGTGGTCCTTCGGCTGCTGGACACTGCGCTGTAGAGCTGTCTTTCACCGCTATAAGATGATGAAGCCGGCGGCGGTGGTGAAGATGGCTTGTAAGCCAGGCAGGTGGAGTAGGAGTGTTTCAGCAGCAGGATGGCACTGGTGATGTTGCTATATTTTGCGACGCGTTTCCTAAGCGTTCGAGCTGCGATGGTAAGGCAGTCGCGCTCCTTTTTCAAGCTGTACTTTTGTTACATGCTACTTTGTTTCTCATCTGTTCATGAATTCCTTTAAATTGTGGCATGATGTGTTGCTTTTTAGATTTTTTAGCCTAGGTTCACACTGATGATTGAAATTGTGCGAGTTTAGCTGAATGCAGTCTGACTTCAGGGGTGGTTTGACAGACATCTGTGCGGGTTCATGCACAGTTTTCTATCCAAATCAACCCCAAAGTTTGCAAAAGTAGTACAGGAACTACTTTTGGGAATCGGATTCGAACGGTGCCATTGCCGATAGCTGGCGATTTTTACATGCAATTTGACATGTTAAATCCCATGCCAAATTGGCCCAATGTGAACGTGGGCTTAGCATGCTTCACTTTATCAGACAGCTTTTATTTAAGTGATTTCTTGATTCAACGGGTCTGGCAGTAATCGTGCTTAGGTTTGGCAAGTGAAAAGCTGCTTTCCAAAAATGGGATCAATCAGTTTATTCATGATTTAGCAAGGGGAGAAGGGGAAATTCTTTTTTTACATAGGGCCAAGCAGGTTTGGACAACTTTTTTCCCTTAATAAATAAAATCATTGTTTAATAACTGCATTTTGTATTTACTTGGGTTATTTTAGTAGGGAGTGATCATTGACAGAGTCAGTCAATCAGACTGGTGCAGCAGGATGCTCTCACACAAGTCGGCTCACCTGAGACAGATTAGTCAGGCAGGTGCTCCCTCAGCCCCCGGCTGCATCCAGGACATCAAGGACTCACGGATCTCAGCTCTCCTTGCACTCTTTGGCCTCCATACTCCCCTTCACTATCAGCTAGGGCCGTGTCTAGCCTTCTTTCTGGGCGCTTGTGTTCCCCCTGCCTCCCCTGGGACAGCGCGGCCGTCCTTCTAAGGATAAGCCGCAGCTCTGCCCAGCGGAGCAACGGTTGCACACCACAGAGCCGGCTGCCCCCCTTTCTCCTCCTGGCCACCACCTCCTTCCCAAAGCCATCCGTATTCGAGGCATCCCCCCGTCGCCTCCTCGCCTCAGTTCCTTCCCTCTCCAGCCATCCGCGCCGACCTATGCAGATTTTGGGCGGCCGCGCTTAGGAAAGACCGCGGCTTCACCCGCGGCCTAGCCGCGCACCGCACAAACACCGAGGAAATCCCTCTAAAGTGGCCCAGGAACCCCCACCTACCCTAGGAGCAACCCCATCCTCTCCCAGTCGCCCACCAGCCTTCTCTAGTGTCCTATCCACCAAGGTGACAGCCCCCAGCTCAGGTCCTTTTTCCTGAATGGTGGCCATCTTGGTACACCCCAGCACATCTCCCCCTATTTTGCCCCACCGCGTATCCACCACCCCTTTAGCACCTGATCCAGGGTTTCGGCTGATCGCTCTTGAGGGGTCAGGAAAGAATTTTTTTTCCCTTACCGCAGCACACTGGTTAGCACGGCCAGGTTTTATTTTGCCTTCCTCTGGATCAACCTGGGAGTGAGGATTTAAAGAATCTCCCCCCCCCCCCCCATCCCATTAAAAACCTCACTGGCACCCCCGATGCTTGGCGACAATGGCTAATCTGCGATATTCTGCAGACACCATCCTGGGTCTGAGGCGATTCGCCACAGTATTACCAGCCATCACCAAAAAGGCCTTAAGAATTGAGCAACTATTGAGAATCGATCGACTATCAAAAATTTCAGTTATCCACCCCAGCCTAAGCACATATCATGTGCTTTGATCAACACAAGATCGGCAGTAAAACACTGATTAGAAATCCATGATTTCATTCTACAATACGATTTAGACTGCCTCTTCATTACAGAAAGCTGGCTCACAGCCGACTAACACCATTCTAGGTGAACTGGTGCCAGAAAACTATCGTATTATAACCGAAAACAGAATAGGGCAAAGAGGAGGAGGCCTGGCGGTGATCCACAAGACTCACCTTGCGATCACTAAACCAGTCCTTCAAAATCCTTTTCCATTCATGGAAACCCTTACTCTGCAGCTGCAAACAAATCCCCAGGAGACCGTCCGTGTTCTTCTCTGCTATAGGCCACCCGGGCCAAAATCGCAGCTTCTATCATCATTGACGGACTTCATCTCCACTTATACCCTTAACAGCAAACACCTTTTGCTGCTCGGGGATTTCAACCTCTGGGCCAATTCCTCACAAGACCCCGTTGCTGACGCCTGTATTGACCACCTGGAAGGATTAGGGCTACAGCAACTAGTATGTGGGCCCACACATGCTTCAGGTCACACGCTCGATCTTATTTTCAGACAAAATCTGAAAATAAGTATTTTGCAAAATGAACCGTTGCCATGGACAGATCACCATGCAATTATATTCATAATTTCCAAAACTCCCCCATTGATAAAAACACCTAAGCCGGTGACAACACACTGGACTAGATCTCAGAAGAAGCTCCATTCAGAACTCTTCAAATCTACCTTAGGAAATAAAATTAAAACAATCCAACCACTTCGAACAGCCTCAGATACACTGGATGCCATAAATGCAGCCCTACTACAGTCAGCCGACTTAGTAGCGCCGAAACGCAAAGCCCACATCAGGAAAAACAAGTCCGGCTGGTTAAACAACCAGCTGTCGCTACTGAAGCAAGAGAGCAGAAGGGCGGAAGGCGCCTGGAAAAGAAGAGCTTCAGAGGAAAACCTCATCATCTACAAAGCAGCAACAAGAAAATACCACAAAGCAATCTTTAAAGCCAAGAAAAATTATTTTTCCAAGGCTATCAATAACGCCCTAAACCGCCCCCGCAAACTTTTCAAGCTGGTCACGCAGACCATGAATTCAGGCTGTCTTGAAGCCCCCAATTCAGATACCCAAGAATTTTGCAATGAATTATCGGATTTCTTCATCAATAAAATTGAGAGAATCCGGGAAAGCATTGGACAAAACAATACCCCCCTCAACCCCGCCCTCAATCAACCACACAACACCCATAGAAACTTTCTACATTTAACAAAGTTCACTCTGGAACCCATCTCCATCGATGCCACAAAAAATATCATCGGTACTTTGCGAAACAGCACAGCGCCTAATGATATAATCCCCACTAAACTGCTGAAGGAATGTGCCGATATCCTGGCACCACCTATCACGCAGCTTATAAACCAGTCATTTAAGGAAGGCATAGTGCCCTTCCTGCTGAAAGAGGGCACAATCCAGCCCATCTTGAAGAAACCCACCCTGGACCCCAAGGACCCAAATCACCGCCGTCTCATAACAGGCCTAAACGTCCTCTCCAAGGTAATGGAGAAAGTAGTGGTACAACAGCTGCAACAGCATCTAGATAACCATAATCTACTTGATCCATTTCAATCGGGTTTCCGTTCCGGACACGGGACAGAGACAGCATTACTCAAAATATGGGATGACGCTCTTGAGGCCGCAGATGAAGGAGAATCTTGTCTTCTGGTTCTACTGGACCTAAGCGCAGCTTTTGACACAGTAGATCAAAAACTATTACTGACGCGGCTAGCTGAAGTAGCCAGAGTCTCAGTAGGTGATTTACCATGGTTTTCCTCCTTCTTGGAAAACCGATCACAAACAGTGAAATTGGGACCTTTCACCTCGGAAAAACGCACGGTGTCATGTGGAGTCCCTCAAGGATCACCCCTGTCACCGATGCTCTTCAACGTCTATCTTCGCCCTCTCTTTGAAATCATTAGTAGTCAACAACTACTTTATCACTCATACGCAGACGACACGCAACTGTATTTTCGCATTTGCAACAAAAAGGATCATTTTCGCAGTTTAGAGAATTGTCTCTCTTTGATAGAAAACTGGATGACTAAGAGCTATCTTAAACTCAATAGTTCCAAAACAGAACTTTTTCTGTTTCATGCCAGTCGCAAGAGTCAACTGGCAACAACCTGGACACCTCCGCCCATTCTGGGTCAAATCATCACCCCTAGCTCCAAAGTCAAAAGTCTCGGGGTCATTTTTGACTCCTACATGACAATGGACGCACAAATAGGGTCAGTAGTCAGCGGATCTCACCATCTGCTGCGCCTACTATGCAGACTTATTCCGTTTATTCCTAAAGAAGACACAGCAGTCGTGGTGGGAGCAATTGTAAACTCCAGACTGGACTATGCAAATGCCCTTTACCTCGGTCTCCCTAAGTACCAAATCACTCGACTGCAAGTCGTTCAAAATACGGCCGCCAGACTTGTGACTGGGAAAAAACCCTGGGAATCAATCTCACCTTCACTGAGATCCCTTCATTGGTTGCCAGTAAAAGACAGAATTACTTTTAAAGCCCTCTGTCTGACACATAAGTGCATCCATGGGAAAGCCCCGCAATATCTATGCGAAAAGATAGAAGCCCACAATTCCAATCGCGTCCTGCGATCCAGCAATCAAAATCTGCTCCAGATACCCAAAGTCAGATACAAGTCCAAAGGAGAAAGAAGGTTTGCTTTCCAAGGTCCCAGACTATGGAACACTTTACCAACCAGCATTCGGTTGGAGAACCACCTGAGCTTCAGAAGACAGATTAAAACTCTGCTCTTTTGAAGGCCTTGAGAGACAGAAACAACGAGCGCACAGAGGCGATTTAGTTCGCATGTGCCGCGCTATATAAGTTTTTCATTTATTTATTCATTTTTGACTAATATTAAAATTTGTTTTAATGATCTGAGGGGAAATTAGGGAAATTACCATGTATAGACTCGATGACCCAGAATTTGAGCTCGGTAGAGGACTTGTGTAAGGTGGCAAAGTGCCTAGGGACACTGTTTTGTAGTACCCTCTTCCACAAATCTACAATGCTTAATCCAGGAAGCTGATTGGTTTCTATGCAGAATTGCAGCTGATTCTGCATTGTTTAGTTTTACTAAATAACCCCCTCAGTGTTCTACCTGTTCTGCCTACAATAGTCCGCATGGACAGTAAACTACATACTGTGAGGAACAATTCTCAAAGGTGAGGATGCGGTACACCTTGCCATTAGCAGTGAGGCCAGATTCACAGTTGTGCTGTGCGAATTTCAGCTCTGTAATCTCTGCAGAGAGATAAGAGAACTGTTCAGCAGATCAGCTCCATTTCAGATGCGAATTTGGAGACCTGGGAGAGGAGAGGGGGGAAGTGTATTGAGCTGAATGAGAGAAATCCTGAAGAAAAATGAACACATCTGCGAATTAGATGCGTGCCCATAGAAGATAATGGGCCTGAATTCGCACCTGAGCCGCACCGCAATGCCTAGAGAATGCACACGTTTTTTCGGCAATGCGCAGTGCAAATGCATCGCACATATGTGAACCAGCCTCATTGAAGTCAATGTATTTTATAATGTTATGCAAATTAGATGCGGTTTAGGCCGCAACCAATTCGCATAGGTGTGAACCTGGCCTAAATGTTTTTTTTGTTCATGCAACACATGCTTGCATGTAAGGCATGTACTTTTCTTGCACTGGAACCAGCTAGTGAGACATAAAATAGGGCATGTGAGAACGTATTTTCAAAACAGTAACTTTACTTAGTGCACTCTTATTTTTCTTGTTTGTTGCTTTTCTATACCCTACTCCCATTTGATTCATTAGTGCAATCCTCCCATGTGGTCAACATAAACAGGTTGTTAATAAATTTATATGTCTCGGGGTATATTCCACAATTGGCCCTAAGCAGTATTTAGAGCTCCCTTTACAGGTGTTCAGGGCAAATGTAAAATCTGGTGTCAGCTTCCTCCTTCTGTTATTGGCTATTATAATCTGCTTGAAATTATATGGATGCAGCAACATATCTATATCTATATATATTTACACACACACATACACACACAGCGGGTAAAACACGTATTGAACATGTCACCATTTTTCTAGGTAAATATATTTTCTTTTTTTTTTTTTCTTTTTTTTTTTTTTTTTTAAAGTGTATTTTTGTGCGTGAACTCGAGAGAGAGGAGCCGGACTGCAGGAGTTGGGAGTAGGCAGACCCTCCCCTCGGAGGCAATCGCCATCCTTCTCCATGCCCCTGGTGGCAATGGCGGGTGTGAAGGGGGGCCTCCCACTCACCCCGCCCTACCTGCTCCTCTTGGGAGCCCAACTGGGGCCCAACGGGACCCCAATGGGGCAGAGGGACTCCCCCTATGAGGGAGTGAGGGGGCCTAGCCCACCCAGCCAGCCCCGTAGGTCCTTCGCCTCTCTTTATTTTAAGAGACCGCATGGCCAAAATGCATGTGTTTTTAAACCAATTTTGTGTGCGTGCAAGTGTGGTGGTTTTTGTGGGGGGGGTGGGCGTACTAAGCACAGGCGTACCTTGCATAGCACACCCACCGGGAGCCAGGCTGAGACCACCAAACTCAATTCACATGTAGCCGAGACCGGGATCCGAACCCTTGGCTGCAGAGGTGAATGGCTTGTCAGCGCAGCGCAGTGCCAATCACGTTGAGCCACCGTAAATATATTTTCTAAAGGTGCTATTGACATGAAAATTTCGCCACGTCACCAATAACCCATGCAATCAATACATACAAAGAAACAAAAACAAATAAGTTCAGAAATGTAGTTATGTGTAATAAAATTATTATTATATATAAATTATACAGGTAAAAAGTATTGAGCACACAAAGAAAGGGAGGTGCAAAAGGCATGGAAAGCCAAGACACCAGCTGAAATCGATCAGCAATTAGAAAGCAATCCTGTCTCTTGGTTCATTCGCAACTGATGGCCTATAGAAAGGTGTCTCGTTACCAAGGTGTCACACAAGAAACATTTCATGATGGGTAAAAGCAAAGAGCTCTCTCAAGACCTGTGCAACCTTATTTCTGTAAAACATACTGATGGCATTGGTTGCAGAAGATTTATAAACTTCTGAATGTTCCAGTGAGCACTGTTGGGGCCATAATCCAGAAGTGGAAAGAACATAATTTCACCATAAACCGGCATGACCAGGTGCTCCTCACAAGATTTCTGACAAAGTGAAAAGAATTATCAGAAAAGTTGAAGCTCATTTAAAGTTTGCTGCACAACATTTAAACAAGCCTGTGAAATACTGGGAGAATAGTTTGGTCAGATAAGACTCTTTGGATGCCATGATACACACCATGTGTGGAGGTCAAATGGCACTTCACACCACCCCAAAAGCACCATACCAACAGTGAAGTTTGGAGGTGGGAACATCATGGTGTGGGGCTGTTTTTCACCATCAGGGTATTGTGAAACTCTTAGGCCGCGTACACACGATCAGAACGGTCCGATGAAACTTGTCTGAAGACCAGTTTCATCAGAGAAATTCGATGGTGTGTACGGCCCATCGGACCATTGTCCGTCGGAACAAAGTTTTAAAACCTGCTTTTAAAATCTGTCTGAAGGACACCTGTCCGTCAGACAGATTCGATGGTTAGTACACAAAAGCATCGGACCAAAAACCTGTGCATGCTCAGAATCAAGTCGACGCATGCTTGGAAGCATTGAACTTCGTTTTTTCATCACGTCGTTGTGTTCTACGTCACCGCGTTCTGGTCTGATCGGATTTTTGGTCCGATGGTGTGTACGCACATTAGACCATCAGACCACTTCAGCGTGGTCCGATGAAAACGGTCCGTCGGACAAGTTTCATCGGACCGGTCTGATCGTGTGTACCTTAGAGGGGCTTGTCCGTGACCAGTTTACAGGGTATCCTAGGATAATACTCAAGGGCTTTCAATTCCCATATAATAGCAGAGCATTTTTCTCAACAATGGCATAACTTCTTTCCTGTGAATTAAAGTGGTTGTAAACCTCAGACATGAAAAATTAACAAAGCACATCCTTCTATAGTGTGTGCTTGTTTCAAAAGCTCCAAGTGTCATTTCTGTCTGCCACTTTGCTCCTCTGCCATCAGTATGAATCAATTCTGACAATTTTCCTAACACCAGGAGAAAAATGGTGTCAGGGGAGGGACCTCCAGCAGATTGAGAGCCTTGGCTCTGTTATTGTGAGCTGTGTGAGGGGGAGATCTCTTCCCTCCAATCAGCTCTCAGATATGCAGAGTGTAGCTTCAGCTCTGTGCCCCCTTTTTTCTGAACTTTCAGACAACCTTATAAATTCTGGAATTTGAATGGATTTAGAGAAGCGAAGGCCGTAGATAAATAGGTACAACTTATTTAGGTGTATTTGTTTCATCTCTGCGTATCACCTAAGGATAGTCCCTTCACTGGGTATATGTAATGGTTTACAACCGCTTTAAGCTTCCTACTCAAGCACACCACAGGGTGTTTTTCCCCCTGTCTCTGATGTGGGACAGCACTGCATCCACTCCTGCATCAGAGACATCCATCTGTGCTACATATTTTTTTGTCAAGTGAGGAATCGCCAACACTGGTTGGGGACAAAACTTGCTTCAAAATCTAAAATGCCTTTTCTGCCTCAACATTTAATTTTATCATCACTGACCCTTTTCCTTTCATTACCTCTGTCAGGGGGGCTGCAATGATAGCACAACTGGAGATAAAGGCCGGGATTTAGATACATTGGCGCATATTTATGCGGGTGTAGCGTATCTTTTTTACACTACGCCGGAGCAGCGCGGATAGGCAGGCACTGTATTCAGAAAGTCATTACTCGCCAAAATGCGCCAGCGTAACATATTTTTGAAGGCGTAGGCCAGCGTAAGTGTAAGTGGGCGTGACCCCATGCAAATGATGGTCCGAGCTTGTCGCAGTGGTTTACGTCGGGCGTATCTTAAACGGCGCATGCGCTGTGACATGGATGTATTGTCCGCACCCCTCTGCGCATGCTCACAACTACGCCCGTCGTAACCCCTATGATACGCCGGCCCACCGCCTATGTCCAGTGCATAAATATGCCCAGACATGCGCCCGTCGAGCGCAAAAGTACACCAGCAGATTTTGGTAGGTACTTTTGTTTTTTTAGCCATGTCTGCTCCAGTGTCTGGGAAGGATAGGAGGAAGAAGAACTTTACACCTGAGGAGAAGGCAATCGTCATCAATGCCATCTCAAGGTACGACGTGTACCTCCATGGGGCACAGAGTGGCACGACCAGCAAGGTCCGAAAGGAAGAGATCCTGCTGGAGATCACTACGCAGGTCAATGCCCTTGGCCAGGAGGTAGGGACCTCAAGGGACATATCCAAAAAAATCAACGTCCTGCATCGTCTGGTCCGAGACAAGTTGTCAACGATGAGGAGGCATGCCAGGGGCACGGGAGGTGGACCAGCCAGTAACATCAGCCTCACTCCTGATGAGGAGGTCATTGCCAGGTGCCTGGAGAGGGAGCAGGTAGAGGGCCTGGAGGGCTATGACTCCATTGATCTGGCCCTGAGGACAGGTAAGTGTGTTTTATCTCCTATCCGGTAGCGTGTGAGGGGGTGCAAGGAAACATGTGACAAATGTGTGGGTCCACCAACATGTGAATGCTTTGTGTCATCCACAGATGTGCTGGAGGGAGCTGGGCCGTCGGCTGCTGGGCGACCCACGCCATCCCAGGAGGAGAGTGCCCACACCTCTCCTCTAGAGGAAGTTGAGGAGGAGCAAGTGGACCTTCAGAAAGTTGTCTACATCCAGGAGGAAAACACCATCCCTGGACCCTCCCAAACCACCTCCCCCATCAGAGATAGCCACTCAAGGGCCTCCTCCCCCATCAGGGAAACCTCCTCAAGGGCTTCCCCATACAGCCAGCCCCAAGCCTCTCCTGCCCCCAGGAAGGCTACACGCAAGACCAGGGGTGATCCTGATGCCTTGGAGGAAAATCTGGCGAGGGACCAGGTCCGGCAGACCCGCCATATGGGTGCTATAGCGGGTGACCTGCGCCGTGTGGCAGAGAGCCTGGCCTCCTTGGCCCAGACCCAGGCTGCAGGCTGATAAGAGTACCTCCAGCTCTGACAGCCTGCAGGATGTGAGTGTGAACTGCACTGCCATAGTGACCTGCCTTGGGGAGCTGCAGGCCACAACATCAGTCCTTGTGACAGAGGTCAGGAGCCTTGCAGGGGCTGTACAGGCGGATGGGAGGCAGATAAGGCGCCAGCAGTGGCACAACACCACCTGCCAGCTGAGACTACTCAGTACTCACCCGCATTGCCCTGGCATTGGAGGGCAGGCAGCCAGCCAGGGAGAGACCAGGGGATGATCCTCCTCCAGATGCCCCACCCCCCCCCACCTGAGGCTCCCCCCAGGCAACTGAGGAGCAGGTTATAAGTTTTTATTTTATTTTATGCTCCGGTTATGAGTTTTTATTTTATTTATGTGCTCAGGTTATGAGTTTTTTAATTTTATTTATGTGCTCAAAATATACGTTTTTTTTTGTAGTGAATGTACACGGTGAGGAGTGCAGGCTACAGTGTGACTGGTGTGTGAATGTGGGGGTGGCATTCCTACCAGCAAGGCGTGTCATCCTGGGTCGTCGGGGAGAGGTGATCCCCACGACCGTGTGAATGTGATATGAATGGACAGCAACATGATTGGTGCCTTGGCGTGGCGTTGCTGCTCCCAAGTCCTGCATGGTGGACTTGGGCTAATCCAATGCGAGGTGGATGTGGTGTGTGTGAGCTAGGGACCACAGTGGTGTGCATGCATGCATTCTCCTTGTGCCATGATAATTGTGTGTGTTTAACGTGAAAAGATGCGTACCACGAGGCACCTCCTGACTGCTCTTCCCTCAGCAGACGGGTGAGCCTCGTTCAGGGGGGGACTGTGTGGGTCGGCGGTCAGGTCATCACATATGTCAATCTCCAGGCCCTTTCTCATGGCGTAGTTGTGCAGCACACAACATGCACCGATGATCTGGCACACAAAGTTTGGGGAATACAACAGGGTCCCCCCGGACTTATCCAGGCATCGGAAACGGGACTTCAGGATGCCAAATGTGCGCTCCATCACTGCACGGGTGCATATGTGTGCAGCATTGTATCTTCTCTTGCCTCTGGTTTGGGGATTCCGGTATGGAGTCAGGAGATGGGGCCCAAGTGCATATGCCGAGTCACCTGGAAGGGAAAAGACAGGAAGATGTTAGCCGTGCATGTGCCCCTCGTGATGTCTGCATCATGGGGTCGGACAGTCATGCCTGACTCCCATGTCACTCACCAACCAGCCAGCTGTCCCTGTACACGTTCTGTTCGAATTATGTTGGGATGGTGCTTTGATGGTATATGTAGCTGTCGTGGCTGGCCCCGGGGGGTTTGGCACGGACGTGCCATATGAGGCATTGGGCATCGGCTATCACCTGTACATTGATGGAATGCCACTGCTTACGATTGCGGTACATGTGCTCTGTGGCACGGGGGGGGGGGGTGGGACATGCGTGTGAGGATTGCGGGGACAACCTGGTGCACACATCTGCTCATGGTGGATTGTGACATCCCAGCCACAACTCCACTTGTACGCTGAAAAGATCCACTGGCAAGGAAATGGAGTGTGGCCAGTACCTTGACCAGTGGCTGCACTGTATGTACGCGTTGTGTCTTGCTGGTTATGTCATCATGCAGGCCTGTGGCTATTTCCAGGATGGCAGCAGGGCTGAATCTGAAGATGCGATACACCTCCGATTCCCCCATGCCAAAGACGTTCATGCTCTCCCGTGCCCTTCTCCTCCGTGCCTGTAGACGCAGTAGTGCTATGACCATGGCTGCCCCTGGCATGTTGGCATACAGATGTGTTGTCCTGCAAGTGTGGTTGCTCAGCTCGTCCATAACGGTGCTGCTGTAGCTGCTCTCTAGCTGACCTGTGCACATCTGTTGCTGAGTTACCCCTGCTTTATGAGGGGTAACTTTAGGCCGGACGTACAACTGACGCGCACCGCGCATAGCCTGCAAAGGGCACACGTACGTTTGTGAATCGCCATATCACCCTAATTTGCATATTTAAATAGAAAATCAATGGGCGCGCCAAATGAGTCCAGCGTAAATATGCACCCACGATACGCCGGCGTAGGAAAGTTACGTCGGTCAGAAGAAGCCTATTTTCAGGCGTATCTAGTTTTCTGGGTAGAGGACATTGATACGACGGCGCATCCGTGGACTTACGCGGCGTATCAGTAGATACGTTGGCGTAAGTTCTTTCTGAATCCCAGCCAAAGTGTCTAAAATAGCCTGTAATCACAGAACACGGCACCATTTTTCTAGGTAAATATATTTCTAAAGGGGCTATTGACATGAAAAGCCCACCACAATACGGTAACAACCCAATTCATACATACAAAGAAACCAAAACAAATATGTCCAGAAATAAAATGTAATGTATGTGATAAAATGGAATGATAAGGGAAAAAAGTATTGAACACGCTAACTAAAATGTATTTAATAATTGGTACAAAATCCTTTGTTGGTAATAGCATCTTCAAGGCACCTCCTGTAAGGAGAAACATGCATTGCTCAGGTAGAATTTTGGCCCATTCTTGGGCCTCTTCTTTGAACTCTGATCTTTAGTTCTTTCCATTGATTTTCTATTGGATTCAAGTCAGGTGATTGGCTGGGCCATTCTAGCAGCTTTATTTTGTTTCTTTGTAACCAATTGATAGTTTCCTTGGTTTTGTGTTTGGGATCATTGTCTTGTTGAAATGTCCACCCTCTTTTCATCTTCATCATCCTGGTAGATGGTAGCAGATTTTTATCCAGAATGCCTTAGTACATTTTTCCATTCATCCTTCAATGATATGAAATTTGTCAGTACCATATGCTGAAAAACAGCCCTACACCATGATTCTTACCACTTCTGAATTTTTGGTCTCAACAGTGCTCACCGGAACATTCATGTTTTCCAACAATAAGGTTGCGAAGATCCTGAGAGAGCTCTTTGCTTTTACCTTTAATGAGAGGTTTCCTATATGAAACCTTAGTAATGAGACACTTTTTTTTATAGGCCATCAGTTGGGACTGAATCAGCTGATATTAATTTGCACTGACAAGGGGCAGGATTGTTTTCTAATTACTGATAGATTTCAGCTGGTGTCTTGGTTTTCCATGCCCTTTTGAACTTTCCTTTCTTCATGTGTTCAATAGTTTTTTCCTGTGTCATTCCATTTTATTACACATAAGTTATTTGTTTTGGTTTCTTTGTATGTATGGGTTGCATGGTTTGTTACCGATAGGTGGTGAAAACTTGTCAATAGCACCTTTGGGAATATATTTACCTAGAAAAATGTACCTGCTGTATCTGGCAATATTAACCACTTAAGGACCGGACCAATATGCTGCTAAATTCCCAGAGGCGTTTTTACAATTCAGCACTGCGTCGCTTTAACAGACAATTGCGCGGTCGTGCGACGTGGCTCCCAAACAAAATTTGCGTCCTTTTCTTCCCACAAATTTTATTAGGGGGGGTACGGGGCTACCATGAACCTAAAACGAACTGCCTGTCACACTAACTGTCACACTGACACTAAATGCAGTGATCAGTACATATATGATCACTGCATTCAGTGACACTGTGACAGGGGGGTGATCGGGGGGGTTAATGTGCCTATGTGTCACTGGTGTCAGTGTAGTGTTGGTGCAGAGTCACTTGTGATGTCTTCTCTCCTCAGCGGCGGTTGAAAATACCACCGAGAGGAGAGATTACATCACTTCCCCCTTCCTGTGTTTACACAGGCAGAGGAAGAGACAGGCGGGGGGAGTGCGCGCATTGGCTGGGAGCGATCCGGAGGGGGCGGACAAAAACAAACAGCCGTCCCCTCATCCCGGATTGCTCGGACAGCCACGGGGACCGCCGCAAGTACCGGGGGGGTCCCGATCGGACCCCCGACCCATGTCTAGGCAGGGACATACAGGTACGCCAATGTGCCTGTATGTGCCATTCTGCAGGCTTATATGTAAATGCGGCGGCCCTTAAGGGGTTAATAAGTTTGTAAATTCATCAACCTGTGGTATCAGGCAAGATTCAAATATGGGCACACTATTTAATTATTTTAGGTCATTGCAAAATTCCACTTTTCCATCTTGCTTCAAAACTAATACTATCGGACTTGACCAGTCACTATGGGATTCCTCTCATTCCCAATTCTAACATTTTTCCTATTTCTTCTGCAACTGCTTTCCACCTAGCCTTGGATATTTTGCATGGCTCTACATTTAGGGGCTAATTCACATTGCAATGCAGAGCAGCCTGAGTGATTCACTGCTCTGGCTGCCTTGCATTGCCAGCTACAGTAGGGGCAGTGTGGTATGTGATTCATCACATTACATGGCTGCCTTTTTCGTTTTGATGAGTGTACAACACGTACACTTCATTCACTGAAATTTAAGGCAGTGTGATGTGCTGCGCTGCCTTACATTACAGTGTGATTTGGCATTGTGCACTGCGATAAAATGCAGCATGTGTATAGGTTGTTAGTTCTTACAATTTTATATCATCCATTTTGCAGTTTGCTGAGAGTGCTGCCTACATATTCCACCATATGCAAGACTTTACACTTTGGGATCTCCTTTTCCTGTTGTAAAATGTACACTCAGACGTTGGTGGATGTATAGGCTGGCATCAGCAAGTATTTTTAAAAATGCCACACATACAGTTTTATTTTATATAAAAGTTTACAGCAGTTAACCTCCCTGGCGATATGATTCTTTCTGGCTTTAGGTGCTGAAAGCGGTACCATTATTTGCAAGGAAATTTGGTGTTTTATACTGTAGGCCTGTAATTCTTAGGAATAACTCACTTAAATCTGTCCAAACCAGAGTCTAGTAGGCATCCCGGGTATGAAAAATATATATATATATATATATATATATATATATATAATATATTAAATAATTATAACAAATATAATAAAAAGTATTCAATAATGTAATCAACTCAAAATCACTGAAATTTGCTCAGTTGCAGAATTGTCGCTGTCATTACTATTATTTTTTTTATGACGAATTTCCCCACAAATCGCTATCGATTAATTCTACAAGTGATTATAATTTATTTATTACTGTGTAAATGTGACTGGCAGTGAAGGGGTTAACCAGTAGGTGGCGCTGAAGGGGTTAAGTGTGTCCTAGGGATGTGTTCCAACTGTGGGGCTGGGCTACGTGTGACACGACACTGATCACTGTTCCCGATCACAGGGAGCAGTGATCAGTGTCCTGTCACTAGGCAGAACGGGAAATGCTTGTTTACATCAGCATGACGATGACGTTTTTTTACAAGACAAAAAACGACCGTGTGTATGCGGCAATACAGTTTTGGTGTTTTGACCGGCATCCATCGGCGGCCTTGTCAGGTCCGGCGTCCGTCTGCGGCCTTCGTGGTTTCCTCCCCGCTGCTCCCGTGCTGTCTCTGAGCCGATCCCTGCTTCCTGCGCTGTGTTTGAATGCCGCCGACATATACCGAGCACAGTACACTCGGCCACGCTCGGCTCCTCTCGCATAACTGCGAGGGGAGCCGAGCCTGGCCGACTGTACCCGAGTGTACTGTGCTCGGTATATGTCGGCGGCGGCGTTCAAACACAGTGCGGGAAGCAGGGATCGGCGGCAAAGTTCAAACAGCGCGGGAAGCGAGTATCGGCGTATATCGCGCCCCCGCGATTTTGCCCTGATTTTAAGGGCAAAAAAGTGTGCGGTATACGCCGATAAATACGGTATATATGTGTGTGTGTGTGTGTATATATATATATATATATATATATATACACACACACACGTTAAATAGATACTGTATGTGTGTGTGTGTGTATATATATATATATATATATATATATATATATATATATACATACACACACACACAGTATCTATATACACACACGTGTATATTGTTGTTAATATTAATTTTTAACCCACTGGTGTTGATATTAGGAAGAAATAAGCCCTCTTCCTCTTATCACACCTGCTTCTCTTCCAGATTCTCCACCTCTGAGCTGGTGAATCTTAAAAGGGAGATATTTCAGTGGAAGAGCTGTGAAATCTTCAGATCACGGTTTATTAAACTGGCCGTTTGTGACAAAACATCCACATGCTGTGATGTGAAGTGGAGAATGTGTTCTCTGCTCCTTATCACAGTTTATTAAACCGGAAATGCTCTGTGATAAGCCGTGATCAGCCGTGATCATCATGATCTCGGCTTATCACGGTTTATTAAACGTACACCTTAGTTTGTGATTCCTTTTCATGTTCGGGTCCGTTTGACAACGCTGACCTATGAGGCTCTGCATTGCTAACCTGCTTTCTGGTCTCCTAAGCTGAGATATCTGCCTGTTTGACCATCTGGTAAGACAGTGGTCTATGTGTGAAGGTGAGAGTACCCATCCTTACTGGTGGAGGGATGACTAAGTTTGGTTTTGTCATCGTCACCTGGTGAAGATTTAATTATCCGGATTGTATTTTATTTTGTTTATCCTTGGATATTTTTGGACTAGGCATGTGCATTTCGTTTCGTTCCGAATCGAAATTCGGACGAATTTTCCATTATTCGGACATTCGGATGCATACGAATTTCCGAATTGCTATATTAGCGAAAAATTTCGACCGTTTTCGGAATTCGTTCATTTTCGACCGAATTTCGAAAAAAAAAAATGGTCGAAATCAATTTTTTTTTTTCGAATTCCGAATCGAATACCCGCGGACTAAATTCGATCGGAATTCGAAAAAAAAAAAAAAAAAAAAAAATATTTTCGAATTTAATTCGAAAAAAATTCTATTCGAAAAGAGACTATTTGTTTTCTAATCTGGTTGAAATATTTTCGATTTCGACCGTTTTTTTTTTCGAAATTCGGTCGAAAACGAACGAATTCGAAAAAAGGTCAAAATATTTTCGATTTCGACCGTATTTTTCGAAATTCGGTCGAAAACGAACGAATTCCGAAAACGAATTCAACACATGTAACGAACCTAACTTAACGAAATTTATTAAATGACGAATTGAAACGAAACGAAACGAAACGAATTTTTCACTTTTGCACATGCCTATTTTGGACTTTATCACATTATTATATTCACTTTATTTCACAAGATCCACGTTCAATTGAATATGTTCTAATTGGTTTTGCGCTGCACTGTCTTCTTTTGTATCTTTGTCACTTTAGGATTTTTGTGATTATCCTGTTTAGTGTTCAGCCAGCATTACTGGTAATCTTTATGGTTTTTCACATTTGTCATATTTTGCCAATAGTTTATATTTTTGCGCAGATTGCACCCCTGTTTCTTTTGTACAAAACAATCTCAGACAGAACAGGATATGACTGCAAACACATGATCCACAATTTATTAACTGACATTGAAGAGAAATCATTTTTTGCTGCATCGCTGGTAATGAGATCATTGAACTCTTGTGCATTCTCAGGAACATCTTCAACTTTGACTGTGAATGGGCTTCTAGCAAGTGCAAACGAGTGTCAGGTAAATTTGGAAAGTACAATGACATTTCGTCCACTACCGTTTGAAAGTGTTCTTTGACAGAACTTGTTTTAATCACTTTGTTCAGTTCACTGTCATTCTCCTCAAAGAAAGCAGATAAGTTGGGCAACGTGTAAATTCTATTTTCATCCAATTTTTGTTGCCAAAGTTGATGTTTCATTTGGAATGATCAGATCTTTTCAGACAAATCAAGGCATGTTGCATTTGATCCTTGAAGTGATCATTTAACTTGTTCAAAGATTGCAAAGATGTCAACCAAGTAAGCTATTTTCTGCAGTTTATTTTCATCGCTGAAGTGCTTCGAATTGAGATTTTGCTCTCTGATTGATATATGATTAGTTCATTACGAAGATCAAAAACACACTTTAAAACTTTTCCTCTCGACACCCATCTAACATTAATGTGAAATAACAGAACATTAGCGGAAGGTTCCGATTCATTACAAAATTTCGAAGAGTCGACTGTTTAAAGCACCCGCTTTTATAAAAATATAACGCTTTTGATTACTTTGTGTAACTCTTGCGGCAGCGTCTTCATTGCTAACAATTGTTGATGAATCATACAGTGATTTCCGATGGCTTTTGGTGACTCATTCAATACTAAACGTTGAAATTCAGACTGACATCCTAGCATAGCTGTAGCACCATCTGTGCAAACACGACAAACCTTTTCCCAAGAGATAACATGTTTTTCCAGAAATGAACCAATTCTGTCAAATACATCACGTGCAGTAGTTGTTGTTTCAAGAGGTTTGCAAAAAAGAAACTCATCTTTAAAGTCGCCATCATGAATATACCTTGCGTAAACCAGTAAATGAAAACAGTTTGCAACATCTGTAGATTCATTAAGCTGGATGCTAAATATTCCAAGTGGAGCAGATTTTATTTCCAGGATTACCTCATCAATAATAGCAGCAGACATGTTATATATTTGTCTGCTGACTATGTGGTTAGATAAGGAAATTGCACTCAATTTGGTAACAAATGTGGCTCCAATCATAACTCAAACAATGTCTTTGACTGCTGGCAACAGAAAATCCTCGGCAATGGTGTGAGGTTTCTTAGCTCTGGCGATTCTGAGAGCCACCAAATATGAAGCTTCTATGGCTGCTAGGTTTTGCTTGTGGTACTTGCCGCCAGTATCAAGTCTGCTTTTCTTGACACCATCGGCTTTGTTTTTGAAATACTGGATATGCTTGTCAGCAAAGCTCGGATGCCTTGTATCAAAATGACGTTTCATATTGTTGGGCTTCATAGATTCGGCTAATAGAACTTTATTACAAATAACGCATTGCGGTTTCTCAATTCCTGCAGCAACTATTGAAGTAAAACCATTCTTCAAAAAATCATCACTGTAGTTTCTTTTCTTAACGTTCTCTCTATATGATCCATTTTCTTGTACAAAGAGTTTTATTGAAGAAACACATCAACAGAAAAAAGAAGAAAGGAATACAAATGAAAAAGCAGTGGTGGACACACCATGAGCTATCACATAAGACATCAGAAAAGGTAGTCCATAGATTTGAAATCAACCTAGCACTTAGGAATCCAGAGGCGAATCCGGAGGACCAGCTATAGAATGTCACCATCTCAAATGGCCTGCTAAATCTAAGGCCTCGTACACACGAGGGGATATGTCCGCTGAAAACGGTCCGATGGACCGTTTCAGCAGACATCTCCGCTCGTGTGTATGGGCTAGCGGACAGATTTGTCCACCCGACAGATTTCAAAGCAAGCTTTGAAATCTATCCGGTGGGAATCTGTCCGCCCGACATGTCTGCTGGTTAGTACACTTACCAGCAGACATGTCGTCCCGCACCGCCGCCGCCGAATGTATTCGGCGCATGCGCGGAAGTGTTTTACTTCCTGGTGCGGTGACGTAGCGGTGACGTGGCGGCGTCAACGTCACCGCCACGTCACCGCGCCGTCCGGCGGCGGGGAATTTGATCCGATGGTGTGTACACGCCATCGGATCAAACTCCCGATCGGACATATCCGATGGAAATGGTCCGCGGACCGTTTTCATCTGATATGTCCGATCGTGTGTACGAGGCCTAACTAATGCTGGTTTAGGTAACATACCGGTGAACACACCAGAGTAAATGTATGACTTAAAAGCAAAATAGTGTTTCGTACATAACATTACAAAAATAAATAAAAATTCAAATAGGCACATAGCAGAGGATAGCAGTATTCAAAATGTAAAATATACAATGCGAAAAGAGAACCAGCTAGAAAGATAGCATGAACAAGTAGCATCGAAGAGAAAGAGGAAAAAAAAAAAGGGGGGAAAAAAGGGGGGGAAGGTCCACGGGCGGGGGGAACAGAGGCTAATCAAAGAGAAAGTAGTGTTGGATCAAATCGGGAAGGGTGGTTGTAGTCCACCCATGGCTGCCATACCCGGAGGAATTTATCGTGGGTATCCGCTAACACGGCAGTAATTTTCTCATTAACCATAATATCATTAATGCAGTTTTTAACTGCTTCAAAGCTGAGGCCGGGGTCTTCCAGGCCCTTGCTATGGTCAATTTAGTTGCAGTAAAAACATGCGCCGTCAACTGGTGTTCAGGGCGGAGAAGCTCCGTGATTGGTTTCCATAAGAGGGCCTCAAAAGGGTCCCTCCTTAAGTTGGCATTAAAGAGGTTGCGGAGCAATGCATAAACTCTAACCCACAATCTGCATACCCTGGGGCAGGTCCACCAGACATGTGCCATTGTACCCTCCTGAGAGCATCCGCGGAAGCACAAAGGGGAGTAGGATGGTATAAAACTCGCCAGCCTGGCAGGGGTATAGTACCACCTATAGAACACTTTATAAGCGTTCTCCAGGAAGAGAACGTTTAAAGAACATTTAGACAATGCCTTGGTCATAGCCTGCCAGTCTTCTGGATCGAGTTGCTTCCCAAGCTATATGATCCATTTTCATGAGCTTGCTGATAAAAATATTATAGAAATAGCTTAAATAACACTGACTATTATTAACACTTAAGGCTCCCCCATCCCAAGATCTCACTTAAGTTTCCTGCCTTACACAGCTACAGACAGAATTACAAAAGTTAATTTCCCTTTAAAAAATCCATGTGCTCAGCCAAAAAAAATGTACATCATAACGGACCACACCAAGTTCCTACACAGCATGAGTCTCATCAACAGGCTGTTTATATGCAAATCATAAAATCTCATAAAATCATAAGACTACCCTTTCTACAGGGTGGCACTGCCGCTGTGTGATTTCACTGCAGAACATGGAGCATTGTCACCCTCCTACAGGAACTGGAAAAATAATGGCTGTACAGGCAGGATCAACTAGTGATAAAACTGCTAAACTGGACTCAGAGATACCAAACATTTCAGTGTGATGTTAGTGACAGAACACATCATAGACAGCAGTGTTGTCTTACCTAGATTTTCACCAAACTGTATGTCGGATTGCTAGATAGTGTCAGTCTAATGGCACCCTATCATGTGAGTGTACATCTGTTCATGTTTTAGGCTAAATAAATTATCTTTATTGGAATATTGTGCAAGGATGGCCTTTTATCTTGCATGAGTATATTGGTTGAAAATACATACCGCTGGACCTGCTGAGGCATCTTTGCAGTAACCAGTACACATGATTGAAAGACCAATGTTTTGATCAGGCCCTTATTATACAGAATTCTGGTGAGTGCACAATTCAGAAGGTGGTGGCGCATCATGGGTGTTTGGGTGCTATACACTTTGTATATCTAGCACTGGCATGGAATGACCACTTTGGGGAACCAACTGGGACATTTATTTATAAATGATATGTTTTGCGCTATAATAATTTTTTTTCTTGCAGTCACGTCATGTGGGACTTATTTATTCACAATCTATTGAGTAAGTGAATAACTTGTATAGCGCTACAAATGCGAACTGAATCACCTCAAGGCGCTTTGTATCCATTTCCTTCTATTTAGCCTTCAGAATAGGTGGGTCTTGAGTTTTTTTCTGAAGGCCATGTGATTCACTTCCATTTGGATATTAGTTGGTAACGCGTTTCATAGTCGAGGTCCTTGGACTGCAAATCTTCATTCTCCTTTGGTCTTGTAGCGGGTCATGGGGATTTGTAGTCGATTTTGGTTAGTTGAATGCAGAACGCGATTGGGGTTGTGGTATTTTATTTTATCACATAGATATTGTGGGGTGATTCCTTGTACACATTTGTGCGTCAAGCACAGGGCCTTAAAAGAGATTTGGTCCTTTATGGCCAGCCAGTGGAGGGACCTCAGGGATGGAGTGATTGATTCCCAGTTTTTTTTTTCCTGTTACTAGTCGTGCCGCTGTGTTCTGGACGACCTGCAAATGAGCAATCTGGTATTTTGGGAGTCCGAGGTAAAGGGAGTTTGCACAGTCGAGTCTAGAGTTGATTATTGTTCCCACCACTACTGCTGTGTCTTCTTTCGGGATGAAGGGAACGAATCTTCGTAGTTTACACAGAAGATGGTGTGTTCCGCTGACTACTGATCCTATTTGTGCCTCCATTGTCATGTCAAAAGTGACTCCGAGGCTTTTGACTTTGGTGCTAGGGGCAATGGTTTGTCCCAAGATGAGCGGGGGCGTCCAAGTCGTCCTAGCACATCTGTTTCGGTTTGCGTGAAGCAGGAGTTCTGTTTTTGATCCATTAAGTTTGAGGTGACTCTCCGTCATCCAGTTGTCTATCAAAGTGAGGCATTTTTCAAGTCTGAGATATTGGTCCTTTTTGTTACTAATATGAAAGTAAAGTTGCGTGTCGTCAGCGTGGAAATGGTAGAGTAGGTCCTGGTTACTGATAATTTTGAGGAGTGGGCGTAGATAAGTGTTGAATAGTACGGGCGATAGGGGTTAGCCTTGGGGGATTCCGCATGACACTGTACGTGCTTCAGAAGTCCTAGTTTCACTGTCTGGGATCGATTTTCCAGAAATTATGAGAACCAGGGTAGATCCGAGCCTGCAACTCTAGCTACTTCCTTGAGATGAGTCAGCAACATTTTGTGGTCTACGGTGTCAAAGGCAGCACTATGGTCCAGCAGTATCAGGAGACAAGATTCTCCTTCGTCTGCTGCTTCGAGAGTGTCATCCCATATTTTGAGAAGAGTTGTTTCCGTCCCGTGACCTGGACGGAAACCCTTTAGTGGATCCAGTAGTTTGTGGGTGTCCAAATGGTATTGTAGCTGTTGTACTACTGCTTTCTCAATAATCTTGGAGAAGACGTTGAGGCTGGTTATACAGTTGTATTCAAAATTATTCAACCCCCCAATGCTGTAAAGGGTTTTAGGGAATTTAGTGTACATTTGTAATTGTATTCACAATAAAATCCTACAAGGACTTCTTAAAGAACCATATGCAACTAAAATCACATCAATTGGTTTTGTAATACAGTAGTAAATGTTTCTTTTGTGAATTCTTCATTTACACAATTATTCAACCCCTTAAATACTACCACTTTGAAGAACAGAGGTTCATTGAAGTGTTTTCAATCAGGTATTGAAAACACCTGTGGATGTCAGGGAGCAGCAATAAAGCCTAATAAGCACCAATTAGGCAGCTTTAAAATGACTGTGATACTCAGCTCCTTCTAGACATTTACTGGTGTGGTTACAAACATGGTGAAGTCAACAGAATGGTCCAGGAAGACAAGAGAAGAGGTGATTACTCTTCACAGGAAGGGCAATTGCTATAAGAAGATTGCAAAGATGTTAAACATATCAAGAGACACCATAGGAAGCATCATTCGCAAATTCAAGGCAAAGGGCACTGTTGAAATGCTACCTGGTCGTGGCAGAAAGAAGATGCTGACTTCGACTGCTGTGCACTACCTGAAGCGTAGAGTGGAGAAAAGTCCCTGTGTAACTGCTGAGGAACTGAGAAAAGATTTGTCAGATGTGGGTACTGAAGTTTATGCTCAGACAATACGGCGCACACTGCGTAATGAAGGCTTCCATGTGAGAACTCCCAGGCGCACCCCCTTGCTGTCTCCAACGAATAAGAAGAGTCGACTGCAGTATGCCAAAAGTTATGTTGACAAACCACAGAAGTTTTGGGATTGTGTTCTTTGGACTAATGAAACAAAATTATAACTGTTTGGGCCCATGGATCAACGCTATGTTTGGAGGAGGAAGAACAAGGCCTATGAAGAAAAAAACACCTTGCCTACTGTGAAGCATTGCGGGGGGTCAATCATGCTTTGGGGCTGTTTTGCTTCTGCAGGTACAGGGAATCTTCAGCGTGTGCAAGGTACCATGAATTCTCTTCAGTACCAGGAGATATTGGATGACAATGTGATGCAGTCCGTCACAACCCTGAGGCTTGGGAGACGTTGGACCTTTCAACAGGACACTGATCCCAAGCATACCTCCAAGTCCACTAGAGCATGGTTGTCAGATTAAAGGCTGGAACATTTTGGAGTGGCCATCACAGTCACCAGACTTAAATCCAATTGAGAACCTCTGGTGGGACTTAAAGAAAGCAGTTGCAGTGCGCAAGCCTATGTGACTGAACTGGAGGCTTTTGCCCATGGCGAATGGGCGAAGATACCCGTAGATCGCTGCAAGACACTTGTGTCAAGCTATGCTTCACGTTTAAAAGCTGTTATAACTGTAAAAGGATGTTGTACTAAGATTGAATGTCACTTGGGGGTTGAATAAAACGGATAATGATGTGAGCACAGAAAAGACATTTGTGGTTATTTCATTATAAATGTTATGTTATATTTATCTGACCTACACGTGCCTCTTTGATTTAATTGTAAGCAGGATGACTGAATGATCAAAATCAATGTCAAACTGGGCAAAACAATCAATTTCAGTGGGGGTTGAATAATTTTGAATACAACTGTAGTTCAACGGTAGTTAGGGTCTTTAGGGTCGAGGTTGTTTTTTTTTAGAATGGGTTTGATTATGCCTTGTTTTCGGGAGGTCTGTACCGTACCTTCCTTAAATGATTGGTTTATAAAGTGCATGATCGTGGGTGCCAAAATATCGGCACATTCTTTTAGCAATTTTGTGGAAATTATGTCATTAGGTGATGTACTGTCTCGCAGGCTTCCGATGATATTTTTAGTGGTGTCGATGAAAATTGGCTTCAGTTTAAATCCTGTTGATTGAAGAGTATTTGTATTAATATTACCATTTTGATTTGTATGGGCGGGGCTTTTTTTGCGGATTTTTTCTTTTTTTTTTTTTTATGAAAAAAATCTGATAATTCATTGCAAAAATCGAATGTTTCATATTTAGGAGACTCTAGGCAAGCTGGATTCATGGTTTGTGTGACTAAGTTGAAGAGCTCACAGGGAAGGTTCAGGGCTTTTGCAAGGATGTCTGAAAAGTGTTCTTTCTTTTGCTTTGAAGATTTCTTTGTGATATTTCTTAGTGATTAATTTGTAAATTGTGTGGTTTTCCATTGTTGGGCTTCTTCTCCAGGCACCTTACGCTCTTCTCCGTTGTTGCTTTAATAATGTGAGAGCGTCATTGAACCAACCGGAGTTGTTTTTCCGAATGAGTGCTCTGCGTTTTGGAGCAATTATGTCTGCAGTCTGTAATAATGCTTTGTTGATGGCGTTGGGTGTTTCCACTGATGATTGACTTTGTTTTATTGTTTTTACTTTGTTTAATAGTGTATTTTGAAGAGTTTCGAGTGGAAATTTTTCTGGGATCTTGTCCAGTGTGTTGTTAATGGCTTTGTCAGTTTTTTGAAGACGGTGTTGGTAGTTATTTTGAATTTGATTTCATGGTGATCTGTCCATGGTAATGGGCTGTTTTCCATTATGTTGACGTCCATATCTTGTTTGAAGATAAGATCGAGTGTACGACCTGAACCATGCGTGGGCGCACATATCAGTTGCTGCAGACCTAGTTCTTTCAATTGGTCAATGCAGGCGTTGGCGATGGGATCCTGTGAGGAGTTGGCCCAGAGGTTGAAGTCCCCAAGTAACAGGAGGATTGCTGATGTTAACAGGAGCATAGGATTTATGACATTTTACACATAGGTTGGCGCATATATTCTTGTGTATGCATTTGTGTTCAATTTCACTAAAGAATGAACCTTTTAGCTGCAGCCATCCATTATAGTAAGGATTATACATAGTGGTGATTGGATTTAAAATATTTTGGTTTCACTTTAATTCACAAATTTTGATGTGTCTCTGACTTACCAGTTACTCAGGTGCTATGAATAAGCATTAAAGTTTGGTGTGAAACGCATCAACTTTTCACCCGTCTGCTGTGGCATGCTTGTTTGTGTGTTTTTGTTATTCTACAATAAAATACATTTATTTTTGGAGTGCGGCTGTCCAGAACGTTTTTCCTTCATTTTACTCAGGTGTTTCGTCAGAATCGGCGACCCGTCAAATCTGGTAACTGAAGTGACATTCTGTCGCCGCCATCTTGGTACACTCATCCGCAGTAAGGCTTCAGTCAGCAAGCGGGTATCTTTTTTTATATATATATATATATATATATATATATATATATATATATATATATATATATATATATATAGTAAGGAGTTAGCTCAGTAGCGGGGGTGTGTGACCCCCTGGATGGGTTCACTACACACTGAACTATACAGAGAGGCAGCCGAAGACGGTTGAAAACAAAGAGTTTGGTTTATTCTTCCATATTGCTGGAAACAAGTGCAAGCATCCAAACAGCATAAACAAAACAAAACAAAAAATAAACCCTGGCCACTTTCTGGCATCTACACCCAAAGATTTACCTGACTTCCTGTCACAATATATATATATATATATATATATATATATATATATATATATATACACACTCAGTTTATTGGTAAAAATAAGTGTAATATGCAAGACTTCGGTGGGTGCAAAAAGATGTCCACTTGTTGATTTCTAATTGTAGCCTTACTGCGAATGAGTGCGGGGTATACCAAGATTGTGGCGATGGAACGTGGTCTCTCCTCTCCCAGAAGTGACGTCTCACTGGTCGAGACGGACCCAGCGTTATTATGTACGAAGTCGGGTCTGTCCAAAATGGACCAGCATTCTGGACCCCCTGAAAAATCGGCAATCGACCCCCCCCCCCCCCCCCCAGGGGGATGTGACCCATGGGTTGAGAACTGCTGGTGTAGAATGATGCCCAACTGAGTCTTTCCCAGCATGAGATAAACACTACACACTCAAATTAGCCCTGGGATCTGCATCTAATAGGTGTCTTCCCAGACATCAGCAGCCTAAGAAAGGAAGTGGAATTTGAATGTGGTTATAATTACAAAAAAAAGGTTTATACTCTTCTGTTGTGGCTTGAGGAAAATTCTTTGGAAATGTTCATATCCTTCGTATGTTTAATTACAGCCATGTTTAGTAAATATGAGCTGTACTTCCTTAAAATGTTATCACTTTTCTATATATGTAATAATAAAAATAGATATTATTGTATTATTATTATTATTATTATTAAAAAGGAGGTAATTCTGATATCATTTCAAACAAAACCCTGTGGGGATACTCTTTTAAGAATTCCCCGTTTAATAAAATCTCCCAACTCCTGCTACTATGCAATAATATCATATAAAACAAAGTCAACATGCATGTGTGACCAAATATTTATAATTCCACTGCAGCAAGTCAATGTCAAATTCATTAAATTGTATTTTCATGGTGAATACATATGGGCATCACATTGCACATAATTTCCTCTCTCAAGAGGGTAATCAGTCAGTTCTTGCAGACCGTGAACAATAGCATGAGTAATGTAAGAAAGCTGCCACTCTGTAAATAGAAATATTTATCTGTCTTTTGAAGCCAAGACAGATTTGATGATTGGTTTAGAATGATTTTCAAATCGAAGTGTATAAACAGACTGAACCATATGCAGAGCAGGGTTTGTTACTTCTGGCCTGGGGGAAACACAAGATAGTAATCTGAGGTGCAAAAGAATATGTTTACAATAAAGTAATATCAACTAATCTAATATAAAGATGCTTTACAAAGTGAGTATATTGATTATGTTTAGCAATAAAGACTCTACTTTTCATCTTATTTTCAGCCTTCTGCTGGCCATATAAGCAATTATTCACCTACATATACTGTAAGAGGACAAAACAAGAAAATATGTATATCTATGAACTCCCACTTCTGCCAAAACAGTCCCAGTTTTAACCAGACAAGTTTAAGTCAGTAAGGCCCCTTTCAGACGTCCGTTTTTACAAGTCCGTAAACGTAAATGATGCATCCGCTAACGTCCACAAAGATCCGCGTCCGTCTGGATCCGGTTTTTCGGACGGAAGAAAAACCTATTTTTCTTCCGTCTGAAGGATCGGATTAATACGGACACATGGTCCGTATTCATCCGATTCCCCATAGGGGAGAGCGGAGGAGAGACAGGGCGGTCCCTGCACAGTGTGTGGGGACCGCCCTGTCCGCCGACAGCTGAGCGGGGATTCCCCGCTGAGCCGACGGACACACATGGAGCGGACCGAAAAACGGTCCGCTCCGTGTGAAAGGACCATTACAGTATTACTGATCACTGTCACACTAGTCCCCAGTGTCACCAAACCAGTGTAAGCCAGTAAGTGTTCCTGATCACCACCACACCGATTTAGTGTTGCCTCTGCCTGTTACCAGTAATAATCACGGTCTGTTTACTGATCACTTTTTTGACTGCTGCTTGGACCAATTCTCTGCCTGCAGCCTGAACCGACCCATCTACACGTCCAACTGTCTACGTTCCTGCAAGACACCAGTCCTGGCCATCTTCTGTGGACAACTGCACTCCCTGAACCACAGGAGCTCTTTTGTTCTTCCTTTCTTTAGCCTCCTATTTTTTCTCGCACTGAACTCCTGGAGGCAGCCATGAATCAGTAGGCTAGGCTTGCTTGGCTTATAGGAACTGGCACAGCTATAGGTGACACAACACTAAGCTATATTCCCTGACCACTTATATAGAGGCGACCATTAGAAAACAATGATTTTGACACAATTGGTGTGCTACCGAGGTCAGCTAATAAACTCCTTCCTGTGCCTTAGACCCCTTTCACACTGAGGCTGTTTTCAGGCATTTTAGTGATAAAAATAGCATCTGAAAAGTGCCTGAAAACTGCCTCCCATTTATTTGAATGGGTGCCTTCACACTGGGGTGGTGCGCTTGCGGGGCAGTAGAAAAAGTCATGCAAGCAGCATCTTTAGGGCGTGTTTGGAGCACTGTAAAAAGCACTCAAAAAATGTCTCTCTGTCTGTATATAAGGGAGTCTCTGAATCTTTCTAAGAAATATAGAAACAAGTAAGGTAAGGCCCTGTTCTCATTATCATAGAAACTTGGAATTATTCCACATGTTGCTGTCTCTCAAAAACTCTAAACTGAAGCTGATTAAGCCCTGGTTCACATTGGTTCGATTTCGCATGTCAAATCGGCGGCAATTGCAATTTCTGTACTACATTTTGCATTGACATTTGAGATTTCCATTGACATCTGTGCAGAAATCCACACAGATGGATCCGAAATCGCCGCCAAAAATCAGGACTGACATGCGGGAATGAAATGGTGCGACATCAGCTGAACCCGCACTCAGTGTGAACCTAGGCTTATGATGCGTACGCGTACACACGATCATTTTTTTTAGCATGAAAAAAACTTAAAAACATCATTTAAAATGATCGTGTGTGGGCTACACATCATTTTTCAGGTTCTGAAAAACGACAAAAAAAAAATTCGAACATGCTGCATTTTTTAACGTTGTTTTAAACTATGACGTTTTTCGGGTTATAAAAAACTATCGTGTGTGGGCTAAAACTACGTATAAAAGCCGCGCATGCTCAGAGGCAAGTTATGGGTCATGAGCGCTCGTTCTGGTAAAACTACCGTTCATAATGGAGTAAGCACGTTCATCACGCTGTAACAGACAGAATAGCGCAAATCGTCTTTTACGAACACTGAATCAGCTAAAGCAGCCATAGACAAATGGAACTTCCCCTTTATAGTACTGTTGTACGTCACCGCGCTTTGCTAGATAATTTTTTTAAAACTATGGTGTGTGGGCAACATCGCTTTTAATGATGAAGTTGGGAAAACTTTGTTTTTTGGACAAGCTGAAAAACAACATTTTTTTTCATGCTGAAAAATGATTGTGTGTACACGGCATTAGGGTTGATTTTTAGCAATGGCTTTATTCTCATCCATTCAGGTTATAAATATCCCATGGATGGTTTCTCAAATCTTAAAGATCTCCACCACTTAAGAGTCACCATTAATCAACTGACTAGTCAGTGGGGAGCCTTCACCTGAAAAATTTCACCAGAATTCTCCTGTTTCACAGAAACACTGATTTGTAAGACTGCTACAGTACTTATCTATAAAATATTTTGTGTTCAAAACCCTACAGTAAAGTATGAGTTGGTGTAAATAGAGTGCAGTTTGCCATAATACTCTGACTACTAACTATAATATTTATAGCATTTATATAGAATATAACCATATAAGTACATGTATCCCCTTACTCTGTACTGATGTATCTTATAGAAAATAATAGACTTTTACTCTTTTGACTTGACTAAGATTGTTATTCTAAAAATTGTGTTGTTCCCTTTAATGGTCCCCCCTTACTAATTAAATATTATACTTTTCTTTTTTTGAACCCCTGTTCAAATTTTGTAACGGAAGTGATGCTCCGTCATGGCCAGCTTGGTACACAGTGAAATATAGTATTTTGAAACCCATCTCACTGTTTTGATGTTTCATTTTAAAAGCAGCGGCAAGCGTGCTGATCTCTCAGGTTTGCTAATCTGACAGAACACAGCCGCTTTTAAAATTCAACATCAAAAGAGTCAAACGGATTGCAAAATAGTTCAGTTTACTGGTAAAAATAAGTGTGAAATGGCAGACTCCGATGGATGTAAAGAGATATCCGCTTGCTGACTTCTCACTGTATCTTTACGGGGGTCAAGTGCGGGGTGTGCCAAGATGGCTGTGACGGAACCTCACTTCTGTTACAAAATTTGACAGGTCACCTAATCTTAGGGAACACCCTCATTTGGTATCCACTTTAAGAATTTTTTTTTTCTCTTTGTGCTACTTCCTAAGACTACTCTGTTGTATTTGTGACCATGTTTCAGTATCCTCACTCCAAAACAGGATACTAAGGGCCAGATTCACAGAGCGATTACGCGTGCGCAACTGCTGTTGCGCGTGCGTAAGTCTAAATGTGCGCGTGCGTATAGTTGGACGCGATTCACAAAACAATATACGCCAGAAATCTACGTTTTTTGGTCCGGCGTAATTGAGTTAGACATTCGCTTCCCTTCGCGCAAAACTGCGCTAGACACACCATTGATTTGCTAGTCAAATATGCTAATGAGGGAGTTACGGGGATCCACAAAAAAACGCAGTTGCTGCGCAGGCTACGCGATGTGCGCAACTGCAAAATGTCCTGTCTAAAGTTAGAGCACATAAAAGCTGATCTAACTTTTGAAAAAAAGTCTAATTGTCAGATAAAGCAACACCGTTATTGAGGAGCAGACCACACACACGTGTTGCACTACAATTTGACTGCCAACATGCTAGGGGCATCGTCGCTCATAGCTGCACTAGTGAATATAGATGACCAAAGAAGGAGGAGGGCACAGAGGATGGCACGGAGGATGGCACGGGAGAGGGTATACCGCACCCGCATACACCTGTTTGGCATGAATGATTCAGAGGTCTTTCGCATCTTCAGATTCCCCCCTCATGCCATCCTGGAATTAACCACAACCTTGCAGGAGGACATCACCAGCCCAACACAACGCTCACATGCAGTGCAGCCACTGGCCAAGGTCCTGGCAACACTCCATGTCCTTGCCAGTGGCTCTTTTCAGCGTACAAGTGGAGTGGTGGCTGGGATGTCACAATCCTCCATGAGCAGATGTGTGCACCAGGTTGTCCCTGCAATCCTCACACGCTTGGCCAACCAAATCATCAAACCCACCACTGAGGAGCTTCGAATCAAGGCAATGGCAGATTTCTACCGAATTGCCAGATTCCCACGCACCATCGGGGCCATAGATTGCACACATGTGGCACTCCAGCCCCCCCATGAGACCGAGCACATGTACCGCAATCGGAAGAATTGGCACTCCATCAACGTACAGGTGATAGTTGATGCCCAAGGCCTCATATGGCACGTCCGTGCCAAACACCCAGGGTCCAGCCATGACAGCTACATCTACAATCAAAGCCACATCCGAACAGAATTCGAACAGAACGTGTATGGGAACACCTGGCTGGTTGGTGAGTGACATGGGAGTCAGGCATGACTATCCCCTCCCGTGATGCACAACAGAAGTGGCACATGCATGACTAACATTCTCCTGTCTTTTCCTTTACAGGTGACTCTGCATATGCACTGGGACCCCATCTCATGACTCCTATCCGGAACCCCCAAACCCCAGGAGAGGAACGATACAATGAAGCACACATCAAAACCCGTGCAGTGGTGGAGCGCACCTTTGGCCTCCTGAAGTCACGTTTCCGATGCCTGGATAAGTCTGGGGGTACACTGTTGTATTCCCCAAACTTCGTGTGCCATATCATCGCTGCATGTTGCATGCTACACAATCTCGCAGTGAGGAAGGGCCTGCAGGTTGAGCTACGTGATGATCTGACCCCCCAACCAGAAAATCAACCCCTAACCGAGGATACCCCGTCTTCTGAGGGAAGAGCAGTCAGGAGGCAGCTCATATTGGGCATCTTTGCACGTTAAACACACACATTAATCATGGCACAATGAGAATGCATGCATGCACACCACTATGGTCCCTAGCACACACACCCCACATCCTCATCAAATTGGATTGGCACCAGTCCACCATGCAAGACTGGTGAGCAGTAACGCCACGTCAAGGCTCCAATTATGTCACTGTACATTCATACACCATTCACACGGACCTGGGAATCACTTCTCCCTGGTCCTGGGGAACCCTTCTCCACCAAAATTGAGGGTGACACCCCTTTTCCAGCAGGAATGTCACCCCCACATTCAAACATCATTCACAACCCAAAATATGCCAAAAAAGTCAAACAAACAAAAATGCATTGAAAAAAAAAATGCTTAGAAAAAACAAAAAAAAGCAGAGAACAAAAATAAAAAAGCTTTCAAAACAAACAAAAGGGGGAAAAAAAAAATTATTGCCCTCTGCCTGAGCCACGCCTGGGGCGCCCCCGGCCACGGCCCCGGACCCTCAGGGGAGACGCATGGGGGAGGGGAAAAGCCGGGGAAGGAGGAGCAGCCCCTGAGATCTGCCCACCTGGCGGCCTGCCCTCCAAGGCCACGGCTATTCTGTCCAGGGCAGCACCAAGTGTTGCCGTGTTGCCCTGGATAGCCTGGGTAAGGGCCCTCCCATCCTGCCCAACGCCTGCTGCTGTAGTTTGCAGGTCATTTAGGCAGGTTGTGGAGGCCCGGGAGTGGGAGTCCAGGTTACCCAGGCTATCATTAATGGAGGACAGGCTCTGATCCACCCGCCCCATAGTCTGGCAGAGCTGTCTCAGAAGGCGGGTCTGGGTGGCCAGGTTCCTTCTCAGACAGGCGGGCATGAGATTGGGCGCCCCCCTGGTGCTTGGGGATGACCTCCTGGCTCTTGCTGATGGTTGTGGCCGGGGAGAAGGGGAGGCCCTTGTGAGGGGAGCCATGTTGGGGGAGGAGGGGGGGGGGCTGACCCTTAGGGAGGGCAGGCTTCTTGCAGCCAGAGGGGAAGAGTCCGCAGAAACCAAAGGGCCAGTGCCTTCCATGGACTCCTCCTCCTCATGATTCTGCTCCTCCTCATGATCGTCCTCCGCATGATCCTCCCCCTCCTCTTGTTCCTCCTCTGCGGACTCTGGCCTTGTTGGGGGGGCCTCATTAGGCTGCTGTCCTGGGGTTGGAGCGGTCAGTCCAGATGGCCCTGCACCCTCCTGCACAGCTGTGGATGACACAAAACATTCACAGGTTGGAGGATCCACACACTTGCCACATATTCCCTTTCACCCCCTCCCCCACACATGCTACACACCTGAGAGAAATAAAAACCTTACCTGGCACCGCGGGGACCGGACTTGTGTCAAAGCCTGGCAGGCCCTCCACTTCATGCCGGTGAAAGGTCAGGGCCACCACACGCTCCGTCTCTGAAAATCTAACCCGGCATGGTGGGCCCCCTCCTGTGCCCCTGGCATGGGCATTTATTGCGGCCAGTTTTTTTTTCACCTCACGCCGGAGGTCATTTATTTTATTTTCTATCCCAGAGCGGGTCCGTGTCTCCCCCTCCCCCGATGAATTGACCTGCTCCGTGATTATATCCAATATCTCCCTCCTCCTGGCCGGGGTGGTGGTGGCACTCTGCGGGCCGTGGAGAAAACGCCCATAGTCGGTAATGGCCCGGGCAAGAATTCTTTTTTCCCCCACAGTAAAATTGAGCTTTCTTTTTCTCTCAGTCATACTTCCAAACAAACTCACTAGCAGTCACCAAAAATCTGTCACAAATACAAGCACAACCAATCAGACAAGAACACACACAAAGAGAAAAAGAACAGCCAAAAATCACACTAGCACTCAGCAAGAAACAGACACAAAAAAATCAGATGAAAAAATAAAGCAAGAAAACAAACGCTCAGAAATATATCAATCAAACAAACAGTCTCAAACACTTATCAAAATACACTTTCACAAAACTACCAACAAGCACAAGATCACACAGAACACTAATCTCACAACTACAAAACACACTCTAACGAACAACAGAGCAAAAGCACTTGATTCAATGGGAAGGGACACAAAGGGATGTACTTTTGCAATGGAAGGGCGTTTGTGTGTGTCTATTTATGCTGTCTGCGTAGTTCACAACATTGCCCTAGTCCATTTCCAATTTCAATGATTGCGCCGCTCCCGAGTTGTGAGCATGCGCACAACGGAGCTGACATGGTTTCCTTCACGCGCGCATGCGCGAGTCGGCCGGCCCTTCATTTGCATGGGGTCACGGCTCATTTCAATGTAACACGCCCACGTCCCTCCCAATTTGTATTACTCCTCCTTACGCCTACGGAAAAAACCTTACGTTTGCGCAAGCTCTTGCGTAAAAGCTACGTGAATCGCCGGATTACGCGGCTAGATTGCGCAAGTCTAACGGAAAAGTGGTGCGCTACGCCGGAATGATAATGCGCCGATCTACGTGAATCTGCCCCTATATATTTTATTTTGCTCCAATTACTCATCGCTTATTTATATTCAGTGGAGGCTGCTCCATAGGGGCTCCATGGGCAACGCCCCCCTCCAGTTTGCAGGAAAAAAAATATATTATTTAAATAATTTTTTTGGTGTAGTTTTTAACTTTATATATATCTGTATTTGATCTCTCTCTCTCTCTCTTTATAAAAAAAAATATCCAAATCTTTGATGATTCCTAGGAGCACCATCAAATCTATCATAACCAAATGGAAAGAACATGGCAAATCTGCCAAGAGATGGCCGAACACCAAAACTCATGGACCGGACAAGGAGGGCATTAGTTAGAGAGGCAGCACAGAGACCTAAGGTAACCCTGGAGGAGCTGAAGAGTTCCACAGCAGAGACTGGAGTATCTGTACATAGGATGACAATAAGCCATACAACACATAGAGTTGGGCTTTTTTGGCAGAGTGGCCAGAAGAAAGCCATTACTTTCATCAAAAAAGAAAAATGGCACGTTTTGTGTTTGCAAAAAGGCAATTAGGAGACTCCCAAAATGTATGGAGGAAGGTGCTCTGGTCTGATGAAATTTAACTTTTTGGCCATCAAAGAAAATGCTATGTCTGGGGCAAACCCAACACATTACATCACCCAAAGAACACCATCCCCACAGTGAAACATGGTGGTGGCAGCATCGTGCTGTTGGGATGTTTTTCAGGAGTCGGGCCTGGAAAAATGGTCAGATTTGAGGGAAAGCTGGATGCTGCTAAATACAGGGATATTGTTGAGCAAAACCTGTACCACTTTGTGTGTGATTTGAGGCTAGGACAGAGGTTCACCTTCCAGCAGCACAATTACCCCAAACACACTGCTAAAGCAATACATGAGTGGTTTAACCACTTAGGACCCGGACCAAAATGCAGGTAAATGACCAGGCCCCTTTTTGCGATTCGGCACTGCGTCGATTTAACTGACAATTGCGCGGTCGTGCGACGTGGCTCCCAAACATAATTTGTGTACTTTTCTTCCCACAAATAGAGTTTTCTTTTGGTGGTATTTGATCGCCTCTGCGATTTTTATTTTTTGCGCAATATTTTTTACTTTTTGTTATAAGAAAAATCAAATAAACAAAATTTTAGTCAAATATTTAGGCCAAAATTTATTTAGCCACATGTCTTTAGTAAAAAAAAAAATCGCAATAAAAAAAAAAAAATTAGCTACCTAGCGGGATCGCTTAGTGATGCTGGCAATAGGGAGTGAAAGGGTTAACTAGGGCGTTGATCAAGGGGTTAAAACTTTATTAGGGGGGGGGGTACGGGGGCTACCCTGAACACTAACTGACTGTCACACTGACACTAAATACAGTAATCATACATGTATGATTACTGCATTCAGTGACACAGTGACAGGGGGGGGGTTGCGATCGCAAGGGGTTAATGTGCCTATGTGTAGTGTGTGTCAGTGTAGTGTTGTGCAGACTTACAGTGCGATGTGATCTCTCCTCAGCGGCGGTTGAAAAAAACGCTGAGAGGAAAGATCACATCACTTCATCAGGAGGAAGTGCAGGGCGGGGGAGCGCGCGGATTGGCTGGAAGAGATCCGGAGGGGGCGGACAAAAACGAATAGCCGCCCCGTTGTCCCGGATCGCTCGGCCAGCCACGGGGACCGCCGCATGTACCAGGGGGTCCCGATCGGACCCCCGACCCACCTCAAGGCACCAACGTATATATACATTGATGTGCCTGTCGGTGCCATTCTGCCGACGTAAATGTCCATAAGAAGTTAAAGTGGTTGTAAACCCTATAAAACATTTTTATGCTACAGGTAAGCCTATATTAATAGAGAAGTATGGGTTTCCTTTTTTTGCTTACATCTATTTTATGTGAGCTTCTGATATCCATAAACCCTCCCAGCCCTCTCAGAAGTGCCCCCATTCTGTTAAAATTGAGATAAATACCTGTGGGAGGTTCTACAGTCTTTCATACAGCATCATACAAACAATGGTGTGAATATAGAGTCTGGATACACCCCCTTTTCTGTCATTTTGCTTTATTGATGTTGGCTCTCCTTTCTCTGCTTGTTTCTGAGACTTCACAGAGCATAGCTGCTCCCCCCTCCCCCTCCCTATTTATCAGTACAGCCACTTATCTTAGGGGAGTGGGGACAGAGGCAGGAGATGTGTTGGTGAAGATGTACACACCACCTGAGAACTTTTCAAACTAAAAATTGACCATTTTTGCCAGCAGAAGGAAAGTTCATGTGCACATGCTGTAAAAACTAAAAGAGGTAGGAAAAAAAGATTTGCTGATATGTGACTAATGTGATATGTACTAGTTATTTAACCCATCCCATACTTCTCCTTTAAGGCTTACCTGTAGCTACCAAGGATATCTCCTAAACCTTCACGGTTTAGGAGATATCCCCTGTCCCCTGCATGTGCAGAAGTCATCGGCACATGCGCACAGGGGAAAACTGAAGCAATGGCACCTATGTGCGGGAGTGATGTAATCTCAGCTCCGACCAATCACAGCGCCGGAGCCGTGATACCCAGAAGTAAGTGCCGGAAGAGATGTCAGTGGCCAGAGGGGGAGACGTGGACCACTGCGGGGGCTTCAATCTGAGGTAGGTAAAACATAATGAGCTAGTATGCAATGCATACTAGCTCATTATGCCTTTGTCTTGCAGGGTTTTTTTTTTTGGTGTAGGGTTTACTTCCTCTTTAAGGGGAAACATGTAAATGTTTTGGAATGGCCTAGTCAAAGCCCAGACCTCTATCCAATAGAAAATCTGTGGTCAGACTTAATGATTGCTGTTCACAAACGCAAACCATCCAAATTGAAGGAACTGGAGCAATTTTTGAAGGAGGAATGGGCAAAAATCCCAGTGGTAAGATGTAGCAAGCTCATAGAGAATTATCCAAAGCAAACCTCCTAAAGTATTGACTTTAAAGGGGGTGTATAGTTATGCACATTGGATTTTTCTGTTATTTTGTCCTTTTTGTTGTTTTCCTCACAATAAAAAAATAAAAAACATATTCAAGGTTGTGGGCATGTTCTGTAAATTAAATGCTGCAAATCTATGTTAATTCCAGATTGTGAGGCAACAAAACACGAAAAATGCCAAGGGGGTGAATACTTTTACAAGGCACTGTAGTGTATATAGTATAGTCAGTGTATAGCAGCGGCCCCCAACCTTTTTGATAGGGATTTGTTAAGGGAAATGGCTGGTGTTGGCGCTTCAATCATCACAACACCATGGTTGATATGGGGGTTGATATGGTGTCAGGATGACTGAACTGCATAGCTTCCATTATTACATTCTAACAAAAAATAAATAGTTCAACCATAATGCAGAATGAGTGTGTCACTTGTCACCATCGCCTACCACCAGATGAAGCATGTCACTTTCCACCAGATGGTGACTGTCACTTGCCAGATGGTGACTGTCACTTGCCATCAGATGCAGATTGTCACTTGTCATCAGATGTGGACTGTCACTTGCCAGACGGGGACACAAAAACCCTTACACTTAGCACCTACCTAAGGTAGAGGGTGCTACAAGTGTAATTTAGGTGGCTTAGTAATATTTCAGGAGGCTGGGAACGCTAAGGTCCCCTTGATATCTGTTGATGACATGGTCCATCTACCTCCACTTATTTTCATATTAACAGTAGAACCTGTGTTGAGAACTGTTTGTGCAAGTACAGACATTACCGGAATGGTTTGTGGAAATTGTAAACACAAAGGGCCAGATTCAGGTACATTGGTGCATATTTTGACCGGCGTAGCGCACCTCCTTTACGTTAGACCGGCGCAATGTAGAGGCGCAATCACCGTATCCTCGTAGTATTTGCGCAGAAATTTGCGCCAGTGTAACGTAATTCCCGAGGCGTAAGGTGGAGTAATTCAAATTGGGAAGGACGTGGGCGTGTTACATTGAAATGAGCCGTGACCCCATGCAAATGAAGGGCCGGCTGGATCGCGCATTCGCACATGAAGCAGACCATGGTCAGCACCTCTGTGCGCATGCTCACAACTCGGCAACGGCGCAATCAGTGAAATTGGAAGTGGACCCGGGCAACTTAGTGAGCTACGCAGAGAGCTTAAATAGACAGACACAATGCCCTTCCTTTGCAAAAGTACATCCCTTTGTATCCCTTCCTATACAGCAAGGTGCTTTTGTTCTGTTGTTTATTAGTGTTTGTTTGTTTGTTTGTGACGTGTCTTTGAGATATTTGGGGACTGTTTTGCAGAGTGATTTTTGTTTTTTCTGTGTTTTCTTTGTTGTGTTCTTTTTTAAATTATATTTTTGCTGGGCCTTTTTTTTATTGTTTTTTTTTTTGGTTCTGTTTGTGAATGATTTTGGAATGTGGGGGTGACATTCCTGCCGGAAAAGGGGTGTCACCCTCATTTGTGGTGGAGAAGTGATCCCCGGGTCCGTGTGAATGGTGTATGAATGTACAGTGACATAATTGGAGCCGTGGCATTGCTGCTCACAAGTCCTGCATGGTGGGCTTGTGCTACTCCAATTTGATGAGGATGCGATGTGTCTGTGCTAAGGACCACAGTGGTGTGCATGCATGCATTCTTATTGTGCCATGATTAATGTGTGTGTCTAACATGCAAAGATGCCTAATGTGAGCTGGTTCCTGGCTGCTCTTCCCTCAGAAGACGGGGTAGCCTCGGTTAAGGGGGGATTGTCTGGTTCAGGGGTCAGGTCATCACTTATGTCAATCTCCAGGCCCTTTCTCACTGCGAAGTTGTGCAGCATGCAACATGCACCGATGATCTGGCATACAAATTTTGGGGAATACAACAGGGTACCATGGGGGGTTCCGCATAGGAGTCATGAGATGGGGTCCCGGTGCATATGCAGAGTCACCCTGAAGGGATAAGACAGGAGGAGGTTAGTAGTGCATGTGCCCCTTGTGATTTCAGCATCATGGGGGGGGGGGGGACAGTCATGCCTGCCACCCATGTCACTTACCAACCAGCCAGCTGGTTCAAAATCTGTGGGGATGGGGCTAGGATTGTACATCTAGCTGTCATGGGTGTCATGGGTGGTGTCATGTGTTGGGCTGGTGATGTCCTCCTGCAGGGTTGTGGTTAATTCCAGGATGGCATGAGGGGTGAATCTGAAGATGCGAGACACCTCAGAATCACTCATGCCAAAGATGTCTATGCGTGTGTGATATATCAAGTGAAGAGTGAGGGGCTTGTATCAGATAAGAATATTGTATTAGATTAGATTTTTATATCCATCAAGGTTTTAAAGGTCTATTGAAAGATAGTGAGACCGTGTTTGTAATTTGTATGTATGTTATTTATTGATGTATTTATTTTTTTATGTTTATAAAAGCAGATAAAAAGTTTTTGGAAAAAAAAAAAACCTCTCCCGTGCCCTCCTCCGTGCCCTCCTACGTGCCCTTCTACTTTTTTGCTCATCTAAAGTCAGTAGTATAGCTATGAGCATGGATGCCCCTGGCATGTTGGCATACAGTTTGTTGTGCAGCAAGTGTGACTGCTCAGCTCCTCACTAACAGTGTTGCTTTAGCTGACATGTGGACTAATTTTAAACAGGACGTGCAGCTGTTGCGCAGAGCGCGTAGCCTGCGCTGCACCAACTTACTTTTGTGGATCCCCGTAACTCCCCCATTTGCATATTTGAATAGCAAATCAATGGTGTGTCTAGCGCAGTTTTGCGTGCACGGATGCTACGGTCTATCGAAATAACGCCGGTCGAAAAAAATTAGATTTCTTTATTTTTCAAATAATTTTCCAACATCTATACAAAACATGGGAGATAACATTCATGTTAGCTAAAAAACAAAAGCAAAATACATTCAGTTATCTTAGTAAAATGCAGTCTCTCTTTACTATTTATCCCATCCACAAAAAATTAAGGAAGAGAGAAAAAAATAAAAAAGGAAAAGGAACCAAGAAACAACATTCCCACTATTGGGACCCATTTCTGTTCATGGCGAGAGAAAGGAGCTCCCTGGAAACAACCTCTTATCTCGCTCTAAAAAAAAAAAAGGGCAAAAACTTCCAGTTTCTTAGGGGCTGATTTACTAATGAAGCTGCGCTGCGCCGGTACATGCCTTAATAGGTGCACTGGATGAAGCCCTAATTAGGCGCATGAACCGGCCGCAGCAGCAGCGCGATGTGATTGATAAGTAAAGCCGCCGCCGAACTCCCTGTTAAAGTCTATGGGCCAGATTCACGAACACTTGCGCTGGAGTATTTGGATATGCGCCGCGTAACTGTGATGATGCGCCGTCGTTTCTATGTGCCCGTACCCACCAAACTAGATGCGCCCAATAACGGGTCATTTGCGACCGGCGGAACGTTCCGACGCCAGAGTATCGTCAGCGCGTATTTTCGCTGGGCGCATCAGTCGCGCCCATTGATTTCCCCTGCAAATATGCAAATGAGGTATTTTTCCCAATTCACGAACGGATTAGCACCATACACTGGCTACATGCGCCGCGCGTATCTGGTCCGTCCGGCGCAAAGTTATTTCTACAAAAGGCTGCTTTATCTTTACTCCAGACGGTCACAGGTCAGCAGGAGAGCAGCTACAGCAGCGTTACCGACGAAACAAGCAAGCTGAACAACAACACTTGCAAGGACAACACCTCTGTGTGCCAACATGCCAGGGGCACTCGTGGTCCTAAGACTAGTACTGGGTCCCTCGCTACGGAGGAGGCGGGCACGTGAGAGGATATACCGCACTCGTATGAACCTCTTTGGCATGGGGGATGAGGAGGTGTATCGCCTCTTCAGATTCAGCCCTGATGTAATACTTGAACTAACCACAACCCTGCAGGATGACATCACCAGCAAGACACACCGCTCACAAGCAGTGCAGCCACTGGTGAAGGTCCTGGCAACACTTCATTTCCTTGCCAGTGGATCATTCCAGCGTACAAGTGGAGTGGTGGCTGGGATGTCACAGTCCTCCATAAGCAGATGTGTGCACCAGGTTGTCCCCGCAATCCTCAGACGCATGTCCAACCAGTTCATCAGACCCACCACTGAGGACCTGCGGATGAAGGCAATGACAGATTTCTACAGCATTGCCAGATTCCCACGCACTGTGGGGGCCATTGATTGCACACATGTGGCCCTACAGCCCCCCCAGTGCCACAGAGCACATATACCGCAATCGGAAGCATTGGCATTCCATCAACGTACAGGTGATAGCTGATGCCCAACGCCTCATATGGCACGTCCGTGCCAAACACCCCGGGTCCAGCCATGACAGCTTCATATACCGTCAGAGCCCCATCCCAGCAGAATTCGAGCAGAACATGTATGGGGACAGCTGGCTGGTTGGTGAGTGACATGGGTGGCAGGCATGACTATCCCCTCCCGTGATGCACAACAGAAGTCGCACATGCATGACTAACATTCTCCTGTCTTTTACCTTACAGGTGACTCTGCATATGCACTGGGACCCCATCTAATGACTCCTTTCCGGAACCCCCAAACCAGAGGAGAGAGAAAATACAATGAAGCACACATCAAAACCCGTGGAGTGGTGGAGCAAACATTCGGGCTCCTGAAGTCCCGTTTCCGCTGCCTGGATAAGTCCGGGGGGACCCTATTGTATTCCCCTACCTTCGTGTGTCAGATCATCGCTGCATGTTGTATTCTGCACAACTTTGCTATGAGAAAAGGCCTGCAGATTGACATACGTGATGACCTGACCCCCGACCCACACAGTCCCCACCTGCCAGAGGACACCCAGTCTGCTGATGGAAGAGCAGTCAGGAGGGTCCTCGCCGTAGGCATCTTTGGACACTAAACCAAAACATTAATAACACAGACAATGCACGCATGCACACCACTGATGTCCCTAGATCACACACACCACATGCACATCGCATTGGATTAGCCCAAGTCCAGCATGTAGGAGTTGGGAGCAGTAACGCCAGCGTCAAGGCCCCAATGATGTCACTGTCCATTCACACACCTTTCACACGTCATTCATTCAGCCGTGGGGTTAACTTCACCACCACGGCCGAGGGTGACACCCCTTACTTTCAGGAGTGCCACCCTCTCACATTCACACACCATTCACACTGCAACGTGTGCAGTATCAAAAATAAAAAAAATATCTCATAACCTGAGAACCCAAAAAAAAAAAAAACTCATGTCCTGAGTATAAACAATAATAATAAAAAATAAACAAAAACTCATGTCCTGAGTATAAACAATAATAATAAAAAATAAACAAAAACTCATGTCCTGAGTATAAACAATAATAATAAAAAATAAACAAAAACTCATGTCCTGAGTATAAACAATAATAATAAAAAATAAACAAAAACTCATGTCCTGAGTATAAACAAAAATATATAACAACCAAAAATAAAAAAACCCTCATCTGGGATGACGGGGGCTCCTCCTTGGGGGCACTCTCGGGCTCCTCATCTGCCTGGAGGGAGTGGGTGGTGGTGGGGGTGGGGGGGCATCAGGAGGAGGCTGATCCCCGGGTGGGCCACTCCTGGGAGCTGTTGGCTGCATGCCCTCCAATGCCACAGCGATACGGCTCAGATACAAATTTGTTTGGGCCTGCATCCTCAACTGGCGGGTGATATTGTGCCGCTGGTCACGTTGCCGCTGCCTCCCCTCTTCCCGAATGGCAGCAGTGTTGTCTCGAACAGCTGCTGTCAAGTGCCGGATATCAGCCTGCACCTCCCCCAGGCTGGTCACAACGCCCTGCACGCGACTGGGCAGCTGTGACAGAGAGCCCAGGCTGTCTGCGACCCTGTCCAGGTGGCCAGCCATCTCCCCCATTTGCTGGGTCTGTTTGGCGTGGTCCAACAGCACCTGGTCCTCGACCAAATCACACACCCCCCTGGTCTTCCGGGTGGCCTTCCTGGGGGCAGAGGAAGGTTGTCCCCGTGGGGATGGAGTCGCCCTTGAGGGGCTACCTAGGATGGGGGAGGGGATCACAGAGGGCCCTGCAGAGGAGGAGGACTCCTCCAACATTAAAATAAACTCCTGTTCAGGGACAGGCTCCTCCACAACCACCTCTGCTGAAGTGGTGTGGGCACTCTCCTCCTCCACCTCGGTGTCTCCAGCACCCAGGGCCTCGTCTTCAGCATCCCGTTGGGGGGTTGGGGTGGACTGGCCGGCACGAGATGGCCCAGCACCGTCATCTGTGGATGACACAAAGCAGACACATGTTGGTGGTCCCACACACTTGGCACATGTACCCACCCCCCCCACATGCAACACACCAAAAAGGGGGTAAAAATCACTTACCTGTCCTGGAGCCTTCCTCCACGGAGTCATAGCCAGGGACCCCCTCCAACTGCTCCCTGTCCAGGCAGCGGGCGACCACCTCCTCCTCCGCGGTCAGGGTGACAGGACATGGGGGACCACCACCTGTGCCCCTCTCATGGCTCCTAATGGTGGACACCTTGCCCCTCACCTTGCGCCGCAGGTCATTTATTTTTTTTTGAATGTCTGAAGCACTCCGGGTGGAGTACCCCAGCACATTGACCCTGGCAGCAATGGTGGCCAGGATACCCTGCTTCCTTTCCCGGCTGGTGTTCCTGCTTTTTTTCCCATGGAGAAAATCATTAAATGCCTCCATAGCCGATATTATCACTGTGACCTCCTGGGCATTATAATTTAGGTTCCTCCTCTCTTTGGGGGTAGCGGGAGCAGCCATTACAGGGCAAAAGTATCTTCCCTGGGGTGGGGGGAAGCGGAACTACTTTTGCGCCGGAATGGCGTTTCCGCCAGCGCTTTTAAGCGCCCAGCGGAACGCATTGCGCTGACGTTTCCAAGGAAGTGGTGCCGACGGAAGTTGTGAGCATGCGCACAAGGGGGGCGAGTGGAGCCGCACTCACTGCGCATGCTCCGTGGATGATGCGCTGAACGTAAGCCTCTGCGCTGGGCTCCGCCCATCATTTACATATGATCACACCCACTTCCACTTGCGTCGGGTTACGCCAGCGCATTATCGTTACTCTGGCGCAAGATTACGCGCAACTGCTATGTGAATTACAGGACTTGCGCTGAAAGGCTCTTCAGAGTAACGTAAATGAGAAGCGTTACTCCAGAGGAAAGATACTCTCATCTACCTGAATCTGGCCCTATGGGGGAAATCTTATTAGTTAATTTTAAAGGCTAATCTGCAAGTTTTGTCCTAAAAAGTGTTTGGGGACCTCAGTCCTGCCCCAGGGGACATGTACCAATGCTTTTTTTCTTTTTTAAAACGGCCGTTTTTTCGGGAGCAGTGATTTTAATAATGCTAAAAGTGCAATAATAAAAGTGTAATTTTTCTTTAAATTTCGTACCATGGGGGGCTCCTAATGTCAGCATGTGAAAAAGCGCATGTTTCCCGTGGTTAGAACTGTCTCTGCACAAAATGACATTTTTCAAAGCAAAAAAGCCATTTAAAACTGACTCGCGGCAATAATGAATTGTCGGCTCCCGGCAATTGCAGAATTCATTCATTAAAAAAACGAAAAAAAAAGCGTGGGGGTCCCCCCAAATTCAATAACCAGACCCTTTAGGTCTGGTATGGATATTAAGGGAAACCCCGCCGTCAATTTAAAAAAAAAAATGACGTGGGGTTCCCCCCAAATATCCATAACCAGACCCTTCAGGTCTGGTGTGGAATTTAAGGGGAACTCCACTCCAAATTTACAAAAAAATTGCGTGGAGTCCCCCCTAAAATCCACACCAGACCCCTTATCCGAGCACGTTGACCTGGCCGGCCGCAGAAAAGAGGGGGGGACAGAGCGCGGCCCCCCCCTCTCCTGAACCGCACCAGGCCACATGCCCTCAACATTGGGAGGGTGTTTTGGGGTGCCCCCCAAAACACCTTGTCCCCATGTTGATGAGGACAAGGGTCTCTTCCCCACAACCCTTGCCCGGTGGTTGTGGGGGTCTGTGGGCAGGAGGCTTATCGAAATCTGGAAGACCCCTTTAACAAAGGGGCCCCCCAGATCCCGACCCCCCCCTATGTGAAATGGTAATGGGGTACCTTGTACCTCTACCATTTCACGAGAAAAAAAAATGTAAAGGGTTAAAAACGACAAGAGCCAGTTTTTGACAAGTCCTTTATTATCTTCTTTCTTCTTTCCTTCGGGTTTCTTCCTTCTTCTTCTTCCTCTGCTTCTGTCTTGGGTCTTCTATTCCCGCATCTTGCCCGGCGTGTTCTTCCATCTTCTGCTCCTCCCGCTGTCCTTCTCGTCCGCATCTTCTCCTTCTTCTTCGCCGGAGGCGCCGCTTCCAATTGAAATCCCTGCTGTCTGCCGGACCACGCCCCCCTCTGACGCCACGGGCAAGCTCTTAGGAGTGTGCTGCAAGTGCGTCAGAGGGGGGCATGGTCACATGTCAGAGGGCGGGCAATTCAATTTGAAGCTTGTGCGTGGCTTTTTCTTTGCCGGAGTCGCCGCTTCCAATTGAATTGCCCGCTTTCTGGAACATGTGAACACACCCCCCTCTGACGCACAGGCACCACACGGGGACTTTCCTAACAGCTTGCCAGTGGCGTCAGAGGGGGGGCGTGGTCCGGCAGACAGCGGGCATTTCAATTGGAAGCGGCGCCTCCGGCGAAGAAAAACAAGAAGAAGATGCGGACGAGAAGGACAGCGGAAGGAGAAGAAGATGGAAGAACACGCCGGGCAAGATGCGGGAATAGAAGACCCAAGACAGAAGCAGAGGAAGAAGAAGAAGGAGGAAGAAACCCGAAGGAAAGAAGAAAGAAGATAATAAAGGACTTGTCAAAAACCGGCTCTTGTCGTTTTTTACACTTCACACTTTTTTTTTTCTCGTGAAATGGTAGAGGTACAAGGTACCCCATTACCATTTCACACAGGGGGGGGGGGCCGGGATCTGGGGGGCCCCTTTGTTAAAGGGGTCTTCCAGATTTCGATAAGCCTCCTGCCCGCAGACCCCCACAACCACCGGGCAAGGGTTGTGGGGAAGAGACCCTTGTCCTCATCAACATGGGGACAAGGTGTTTTGGGGGGCACCCCAAAACACCCTCCCAATGTTGAGGGCATGTGGTCTGGTACGGCTCAGGAGGGGGGGGTGGGGGCGCTCGCTCGTCCCCACCCCCATTCCTGTCCGGCCAGACTGCATGCTTGGGATGAGGGCTTGGTACGGATCTGGGGGGGAACCCCACGCCGATTTTGGCGTGGGTTAACCCCTCACGTTTCGGACCAAGCCGAAGAGCCTATTGTGCCCCTGGGGGGGAAGCCGCGCCGGTTTCAAATTTGAAATTTGAAATTTGGCGCGGAGTTCCCCTTCAGTGTCAGCGCAGCCCAAGAACACCTCGGAGCTTCCCGTGCGTCGCTTCACGCAGTGCAAACACTGCTACGCCCCTTGGTATTTACCAAGAATTTCCCGGCGTACTGAAGAGGCGCACGCAAAGCCCCGATTTCTCCCTCTGCGCATGCCCAGTATGCAAATGAACCTTCCGAGGTTCTGGCGTACTTGGCAAGCAAAAGACACTTTCGCTTTCAATTCGGCCCGCCACACACGTTCAAACACATGTCACTACACTTCCCCTGCATCACCCCCCTCCCTCCCCTCATAAACTCCCGCCCGAATCCCCGATGTTTACATTACTAAATGCCGCACGCCAGCTCTGTACTGGCGTGCTGTGCGCCCTCTCCTGGGCGCATTAGGCAGTTTAGTAAATGAGGAAACACGCTGCACTGGCAGCGTGTTTCTTTTGTAAATGTCAAAAACAGGTTTACTCCTGCTTGTGCACCATGAGTCATGGCGCACAGGCTTGGTAAATCAGCCCCTTAGTGTCTGGTCATGGGGGGACGCTCTCCCATGTCCTTCCAGAATATCTTAACCCATTCCCCGTTCACCCTTCCACCTTAGTACTAATGGTTCCTTATCCACATGTTCCTTCCCATGTTCACCCTACCCAGTCCTAACCATTATCCAAAATCAAATCAAAGCAACCCCACCAAAAAAAAAAAAATACATTTCCCTCCCCTCTCTCCCTCTCCCCCCCATCCCCTACTCCCCCTCCAGTAGTCCTTCATTCTCCTCAGACTGGATCAAATCATTCCATGGTGTCCAAATTTTACAGTATATTTCTCTTTTTTTCCTACTTGTAAAAAATTAGATTTCATGCGTATATCGTTTTGGGGATGCGGCGCATCGATACGCATGCGCAGATTTAGACCCATTACTACTTTACCAAACCTCGCTGCGGAATTTATAACGCTACAATACCTTATCAAACTTTCATGGTAAAGCAGAGTACCACCCTTTTAAGTCAGCAGCTACAAAAAGTGTAGCAGCTGACTTTTAATAATTGGATACTCACCTGTCCCACGGTCCAGCATTGTGGGCTAACGAAGCCCCGCACCTCTCCCCCTCCTCTCAGCAGCATCAGAATTCTAACTGTGGGCACCCAGCTGTGGCTTCACAGCCAGGCATGCACTGCACATGCGTGAGCCGCTCTGCGCCCTGTGATTGGCCGGCAATCTTCTGTGACCTGTGATGTGTCCCAGAAGATTGCAGGGAGGGAGGGGTGATAGGCAAGCTTCCTTCTGGTGCGGCAGAGCCCCAGGAGAAAGTGGGAGCTGGGTGCCTCTAAAAAGAGGGTATGCGCCTCCCCCAAAAAATTACATGCCAAATGTGGCATGTCAGGGGATCACTTAAAGTGGAAGTTCCATTTTTGGTGGAACGCTGCATTAATTACCAAAAATCTGAAGCATTAAATCTCACCATCCCAACAAATACATGTGTTACATATGTAATCTACAGATACATTTTTATTTCAAACGGCCTTCATCACACATTAATAGTATTGAAATGCTTAAAGAGGAGGTTCACCCTCAAAAAAAATTCTGACATCACATGGAGTCGAGCCATCCTACCGACAGAATGCCGGTGTTTTTTTTTTTCTCAGCACATACCTCGTTATCACGATTTTCACCCCCCGGCTCTCCCGCTGGACTGAGCATTCCCAAGCACTGCATGTGATTGACAGGCTTCCGACCGACGCATACTGCGTGTCACAGGTTGCCGAAAAAACTCAGACCACTGGTTGGCGTTAGTGCATAACCTGTTGTACCCTTACTGCTTATTTTGCACATGCATTATGAAATGACATTTATACAAAATGCCAGTACATTACTCCTCAAGTCTGTGGGGGAGGTTCTGCCTTTTTGCTCTCTGCCGGTGTGCATTTAGACATCACCTCAGCTCCCGTGGCGGACCATTTTGTGGCCTCAGCTCCATACTTACCACACTGACCTCCTAGATTCTATGTAAGTACCCAAGATGGACCTCCTTGTTCCATCTTTTATTATTATTGTTATTTCATTTGATCACCACTAGATCTAACAATTATATTTTATACTATTTACTCTGTAGATATCCCATGCATCGGCCCCTGATGAGTCACGGACACGAAACGCGTCGGGCACGAGAGATGCGGATATAGGTCCCTATCATATTATTGAGATCGATGAACAGTACAACAAAAAATTGTTTTGATGGTTCCACTTGTTTCTACTACTTTTATATTCCTCGCTAATGCTGCTTAATGTGACATCTGTACATATGTTAATATATATATTGTACCCATCGATCAATTCAGACCACTGGTTGGCATTAGGTTATGCACTGTTGTACCCTTACTGCTTATTTTGCACATGCATTATGAAATGACATTTATACAAAATTATTGTTTCCTCTATGTGGTTTCTGTATTTTGAGACATGCTATGCAATTTTATGATTACTAAACATGTACCTCCCCAATTACCCACACCATGTCTGCAGCCTCATTTAAAGTCCCAAATGTTTCCCTTTTTTCAAATATTGAACCAGGGATGGAGGTGCACTACATACGTGCCTCATTTAAAGTCCCAAACTCCCCCCTCTCTTATTCAAATGCAATGATAACAATTTTTTTTTAGGTGAACTTCCACTTTAATGTTTCTCCATTGCTTTCCAAATTGCGCTCTGAACAGTCTTTCTGGTCTTCTTGCAATTTTTCATGGATGGCAGATGCAATGTTTTGAAGCAAAATGTACTCCCAATTTCTTTCAAACAATCCTGACAAACATTCTAGCCAGCTTTTTCAAAACGTTACAATCTTTATTTAACAAATTTGTTTGGACTACCAAATCCCTCAGGATTAAACATACTATTCTCCGCAGACCAAAAACATTTGGAGGATTGGCACTCCCTGACATTAAGCTTTACTATTTAGCAGCTCATCTTTCAAGAGCCATAGATTGGTGTTGACATTCTATTAACCACTTACAGACCAAGCCTTTTCTGGCACTTTTTGCTAGAAAATTTACTTAAAACCACCACCAAACATAAAAAAAATTTTTTTTAGCAAATAGTGATCGTTGCACTTTTTATGTCACAAGGTATTTGCACAGTGGTTTTTCCAACGCAATTTTAAAAAAGAAAACATTTTAAACGGTTGCCGTCCGGCCTATGGAAAACTGTCTCCTTTCCCCATGCCCTTTCCTTCTCCTATAAACTCTTATTTTTCGATTCATTACAACAAACTCCAAGATTTATAGATAAATGGAAACAGGATCGGGATGTTAAATTCACACCTCAACTCGCTCGTCTATAAGTAATCAATACCAGCAATATGGATATAAATTACTCTCTCATTGGTATTGTACTCCTGAATTATTCAATTCAATCTACCCTCTTGTTTCAGATTTCTGCTGGTGATGCAACAACCTGCAGATACATTGCATATATTCTGGGCTTGTCCCTGTCTTATTGATTTCTGGACCCATGTCTATACCATTAGGTCACTGTTCATTTTAGAACTAAAGACCCTGCATCCCAGCTCTTTGGCAATCCGCCTCACCACCCACCATGCAACAGTGGTTCAGTTAAATTCGGATCGAACATATGAAAAAACTTATCAAGGATAAAACCAAAGAATTTGACAATATATAGTCCTGCTGGAAAGACTTCTCCCCATATCTTTTTTGGGGATATTTATTATAGCAAAAAAGTAAAAAATATTGAATTTTTTTACTAAATTGTTGCTCTATTTTTGTTTATAGCGCACAAAATAAAAACCGCAGAGGTGATCAAATACCACCAAAAGAAGGCTCTATTTGTGGGAGGAAAAAAAAGCCAAATTTGTTTGGAAGCCACGTCGCACGACTGCGCAATTCACAGTTAAAGCAACGCAGTGCCAAATCGCAAAAAGGGGCCAGGTTCTTAACCTGCATATTGGTCCGGGTCTTAACTGGTTAAGAAAGATACCAGCACAACACTTTGGTACATTTATATAGTTCATTTTCTGTGAGGTACACGGAGTGGGGTTGATTTACTAAAGCTGGAGAGTGAAAAAACTGGTGCAGATGTGCATAGTAGCCAATCAGCTTCTAACATAAAGTGGAACCTCCCTATTCTGTATTCTGATAAAGCCTTTTATAATGTTTTATCCAATGGTGTTCGTTTCCCCAGCTGTCACGCACCTACATTTAGGTTCCTTTTATCTCGCAATCTTGTGTATTTTGATAATGAAAAGAAGAAAAAAAAACTTGGTTATCTTATCCGAGTTCTTATATATGTGGACTCAAGACTTGTAAATATTGCTGTATACAGACCTTGTCCAAGAGTTTTGTTTCCGCCAACACAAAGCCCAGGTTTACACTGGGCTGCGGGAATGAAGTCGTGCGAGCAGGGTCGATCTTTGGAGGGTGCACCGGGTGCACTGCACCCAGGTGCCACAGAGGTGGGGGCACCAGAGTTCTCCCCTCCCTCCTCCTCTCCTTGTGTGTGGGCAGGCGCGCTAGTGTGGGCACACCCACACAGGAGCAGACTGACCGCCAACATGGCGCCCTCCTCAGAAAACACTGCCCTCAGCTCCTACTGAAGCCCGCCAATTCTACAATACCAGCGTCTGTGTCTGGCCCCGGCTACTCCTCCGTGGTTGCCTAGCAGCGGGACGCTGTAGATGGCAGGGTGGTGGGTGAAGGTACCACGGCGCCCAAGAAGGAGGGAATAAAGAGCGTGTGTGTGGGAAGAAGGGGAAGGCGGCAATGGAGAGGACTAAAGGGGAGACCATCACTGAGGAAAACAAACTCCAAATCTAGGATCTGGAGGGCTGCCTGGAGAGATGCTAGGGGAGGGGAAGGGGTCTACAAGTCTCAGCATGCCCTGACTGGAATTACAGAAACAATAAATCTCAGGTGTGGTAGCACTACAACTCCCATCATGCCATGGCAGAGTAAAAGGAGCAAGGTCATGGTGATAGTCAGCATTTCCAGAGGGAGATGTCAGTGACGTAGACATATTTTTCTGAGGGCTCATTTACATCGCAGTCTCTGCGCTCTCTGTGCATTCACCTGCACGTTCAGTGCAATTGCTGTGCGTTTTATGGAAACAATTACATGTGTTTTTAGGCACGCTACCATTAAACTCTATTGGAGTAACTGTTTTCATTAAAGTGCATCAAACTACTGTATGATGCCCCCTTGATGCCCTTTCATAAAACACGCAACTGATCTAATGGCAGTGTGCCTAAAAATGTGCATAGAAAATGTGACAGGGAAAAGAAGGCACCACACTCATGTGATTGTAGCCAAAGTCATGTTTGTGCAATTTAATGAGCATTTGCACTGCATAACAATGCTGCACTTATTTTTTAAAGCACATGAAAGTGCTGCAGTGGTATAATCAAAGCTGATTGGGATCCTTTTTTTGCCTATGTGCTCATGTGCCCAGAGGTGGACTGACCGGTTAGGCACTTTGGCAGTAGCCTAAGGGTCTGGTCGCTGAAGAGAGCCCACCAGCGCCACCTGCCATAACTCTCAGGGCTGGTCCGGAGTCCAGGGACAAAAAAACTTGCAGCTGCAGGCTCACGACGACCAGTGGGCGCACGAGCACCCGCAATCTCACCTGTACAGACCGACGTACAGGTATGTCGTTTCGCGCAGGAGGGTCGACCTGCTGTCGTAAAAGTACGGCGGCTGGTAGGCAAGTGGTTAATATAATTTCAATACCTTTTACTAAAGCTTAATGTTTTACAATAATTCACTATGTGGAACCTTTATCTTGCAGATCTTGTGAGCCATTGAATGTAGGTGAAGGCCTGTTGGATTGGCTAAATATGGAGGCCATCGGCACTCTGGTAAGCCTCTGGTGTGGATATTCCCTCGGCGTCACATTAGCTATCCCTGGATTCTTTTACAATATAACACAGAGTTTATATTTGGGACTTTTCTTCTATCGCTTTGTGGTCTTGAGATGTATTTACTGGCACATTTCACTGTGTGCTTTCTGGACTTTATAAACATTATTTACATGTTTATTACTTATTTTTCACTAAGGAATGTCACTTATCATTTATTTTTTTAGACACATAGGACCAGATTCTTGTAGATCGGTGCCTATTTATGCAGGCGTAGCGCATATCAGATGCGCTACGCCGACATAACTTTGAGAGGCAAGCACCGTATTCTCAGTGCAAATGCGCCCAACGTTGCGCCGGCGTAACGTAAATGCGTTGGCGTAAGACGGGTGATTCAAAGTAGGAGGGAAGTGAGCGTGACTCATTTAAATGAAGCGTGACCCCATGCAAATAAACGCCTGAACGAACGGAGCATGCTGCTCATGCTGGTTTGTGACACCACAGCCACGACTCCACTTGTACGCTGGAACGAGCCACTGGAAAGGAAATGGAGTGTTGCCAGTACCTTGACTAGTGGCTGCACTGCATGTGAGCGGTGTGTCCTGCTGGTGATGTCATCCTGCAGGGCTGTGGTTATTTCCAGGGTGGCAGCAGGGCTGAATCTGTAGATGCGATACACCTCTGAATCACCCATGCCAAAGAGGCTCATGCGTGTTCGGTATATCCTCTCCCGTGCCCTCCTCCTTTTACCCGCCTCTGCACACACTAGTATTGCTATGACTATGCCTACCCCTGGCATGTTGGCATACGAATGTGTTGTCCTGCAAGTGTGGTTGCTCAGCTCGTCCATAACGGTGCTGCTGTATTTGCTCTCCAGCTGACTTGTGCACGTCTGGTGCAAAGTTACCCCTGCTTTATGAGGGGTAAATTTACGCCGGACGTACGTAATAATCGCGGCACACATAGCCGGCGTCGGGTGCACGAACGTTTGGGAATCGGCGTATCTCCCTCATTTGCATACAGAATCAATGGGAGCGCAAGATGCGCCCAGCGTAAATATGCGCCCACGCTACGCCGACTTAGAACAGTTACGTCGGTCGGAAGAAGCCTAGTTTCAGGCGTATCTGGTTATGTGGCTACGGCGCATAGATACGATGGCGCATATTTACACTTACGCTGCGCATCTCGATATACGCCGATGTAAGTTCTTTGAGAATCTGGCCCACAGTTTGTTTTATGCGCTGCACTTCTTTTATTGATGTGGTTTTGCACAGAGCAGCCCGGATCCTTCTCTTCTCGGGTCCCCCGCCAGCACTCCTGGCCCCTCCCTCCTGCCAAGTACACCCAGAGCAAGAAACTTGCTCTGGGGCTCCCGTGCCATGGCTTTGCGTGTCCATTTAACACAGAGAAGTGGCTCAGTCCCGCCGACTCCATAAATCTATCCCCTATTTTGTAGACTATAACTTTTGTGCAAACCAATCAATTTATGCTTCTTGTGATTTTATTTACCAAAAATAAGTAGTAGAATACATTTTGGCCTAAACTGATTAATACATTTGTTTTTGGATGTGTTCTATAGCAGAAAGTAAAAAATACATATTTTTCTTTATAAACGAAAAAAAACGCAGAAGTAATCAAATACCACCAAAAGAAAGCTCTATTTGTGGAAAAAAAGGACATCAACTTTATTTGGATTAGGGCTGCAACTAACGATTATTTTCATAATCGATTTGTTGGCTGATTATTGTTTCGATTAATCGATTAATCAGATAATAGCCTTAAAAAAAAAAAAAAATTGGGCCAATTTGTTATTGGGCAGATTACATAACACAAATTGCCACAAAAACACATTACTTGCTTTTCTGCAGCTTCTCTATTGAAGTATATTGAACCAAAAATAAATAAAAATAGCACCGTTTTGCATTAAAAAGTCCTCGCCCTTTCCAAATACGCAGCGGGCCGGAAAAAATCATGGATGTGAACGTGTCCCATAGGAAAACATGTAAATGAACTGTAGTGTGTTTCTGCAAAAAGCACCAAAAAACACAGAGGTGTGACTCCGGCCTGAGATGTTTAGTAACATAGGGCCAGATCCACAAAGAATTACAGATACGCCGGCTTATCTTTGTTTTGTATGTTTTGTAGCGGCCGGCGCATTCCATTTACATCTTTTGCGTAAGAGTAAAGCTACCCCTGCTATATGGAGGCGCAGCCAATGTTAAGTATGGACGTCGGGACAGCGTCGTGTTGTACGTCGTTTACGTCGCTTGCGTATGCCGATCCAGAATGGGCCTGGGCGTAAGTTATGTTCACGACGTTTTCATTGACTATTTGCGACGTGATTTCACGCATGCACACTAGGATACGTTCACGGCCGGCTCATGCGCAGTGTAAAAAAATCGTTGTTTGGGTCGGGTCATTCATATTTATAATAAAACACGCCCCCCACTAGTAAATTTGAATTACAATCGCCAACGCAGGCCCATTTACGCTACGTCGACGTAACTGACAGCGGCATTTCTTTGAGGATAAGGAAAACGCCGCTGTGACTTACAGCGGCGTAGCGTAAATGGGACACGCCGCGCAGGCGGCCAAGGTATGTGGATCTGGCCCATAATGGGGTTATAAAAAAAGAGCAAAGTACAAAAAGAGCAAATAATTGCTACTGTAAGGGATTCATTTTTTTACTGTGGGACAGTGAAAGTAATATTTACAGTAGCGATTTGCTCTTTTTGTACTATAAAGAGATAATTTTCTTTTTTTTAACCCCATTATGTTACTGGCCGATTAATCGATTATGAAAATTGTAATCGATTATTTTCATAATCGATTAGTTGTCGATTAATCGATTAGTTGTTTCGGCCCTAATTTGGATACAGCGTTGCATGCCCACACAATTGTCAGTTAAAGTAACACAGTGTCTAGTCGCAAAAATATTACCTGATCATTTAGGACAGGGGTCTTCAAACTACGGCCCTCTAGTTGTTCAGGAACTACAATTCCCATCATGCCTAGTCATGTCTGTGAATGTCAGTGTTTTACAATGCCTCATGGGATGTGTAGATCTGCAACAGCTGGAGGGCCGTTTTTAGAGGATCCCTGATTTAAGAGGTAAATCCTTCCAGGGCTGAATTGGTTAATGATGCTAAGAAAGGATTAAAAACACTTACAAGCCGAAAGCACATTAAGAGTTATCAATAGCGCTGTTACAATCACATTACTCAAGCCAAATTCTACATTGCAGTATTCACTTTTTAAAATGGCCGTGAAAGGTGAATACTAGCTGTAATTCAGTAACACTAAAGGCCCATGTACACATGACACTGTTAAATGGACGTTCAGAGGCAGTTGGATGTTTTTTTCAACTGCCCCTGAACATATTCAATTTTATCTTATGTGACCTTGTACACATTTTTTTTTTCAGTCATTTTTAGGCAGTTGCTTTTAACAGCGTTTCTTTGAAAGCAAAAAATAAGTTCAGATTCCAGAGATTTCCTAGCCAAACGCGGTACTGCCGTTTAGCCGAGTTTTCGTTTATAGGCTTTTTTAGTTTTTGCCCATTTAAAAAAAAAATATATATTTTTTTTTCTCTTTTTTTTTAGAAACACCTTTAAACGCAAATGCGGCATTTAAACGCTGCAAAATGGACGTTTTAAACGTGGGTACTATCTGTCAAGTTTAATCATTTAAGAGCAGTTGTAAAAACCCCCGTGTACATGGAGGCTTACAGTTCATTTTCCCGCTCCAATGCTGTGGGAGGAAAATAATAAGAGAACAAGTAGATTAACAAGCTCATCTCCTTGCCACTCTGATCCTTCCACCTATCACCATTCCAATTAAAAAATTTGGTAAACTGACATTTTTAGACCCCTTTTACACGGGTGGATAGACATCAGCATTTTAGCTGCAGATAGATCAAGTTATCTACCACAGCTAAACTCAAACAATTATTTCCTATGGCCCCATTCACACACTACATTTACTATTTCACCTGCAGATAGCAGCGACAACAAGGAAAGAAAAACAACAGGAAGAACATCAGAAATGGAAAGAATATTCCAACGTAGCTAAACACAGACGCAAGAAAATGCAAGTAACGCAGCTAATCGAAATGTACAAATGTTCGCTGTGCCTGGAGTCTTGGAATTTCAAAATAACAAAACGTGCTTTTAACAGCAGAACAACTGCCTGTGTGAAAAGGGCCTAAAGCCCTGTACACATGATCGGTTTGTCCGATAAATACAGACCGATCAACTGTTTTCATCGGACAAACTGATTGAGTGTGGGCCCCATCGGTTTGTTTTCCATCAGTGAAAAAAATAGAACATGTTTTAAATCGGATCGGATCAGATCGGATTTTTGACTGATGGCATGTAGGCAAGACTGATGAAAGTCAGCTTCATCGGATATTCGACGAAAAAATCCAGATTCCATCAGATATCCGATCGCGTGTACGAGGCTTTATAGTTTATAAACTCACAAATATATTACACCCAAGTTTTTAGTCTGATTCTTGTAATAAAAGTTGGTCTGAAGCTGTATATGTACTTGGGCACTCTGAGAGCTCTCTTAAAATACCTGCACACTCTTTCGATTAAAATTAAATCTGAAAAATGAATTTTGATTGACCTGTAAATTCCATATCTTGGAGTGCAGTATAGAACACAGGATGTGTATTCATAGATCCTGGGTTATAGGTTTGTACTTTCAGGTGATTGGATACTGGCAAGTTTTTGAGGACACGCCTCCTGGGCGCCTCCCTTAAAATATTCCTGGTGGGTTCAAAGAGTGATTTCTGCAGGGGGCATAGAGAACCAAGTTGAGGTCCCAGGGATGCACTGGGTGCTGCAAGAGGGCTTTGTTGCGAGATGTGCCTTGGAAAAAAGTTGAGACAAGTTTTTTCACATCTTGAAAAAGATGGACAAGGCCGAAACCTGTCATTTTAGAGTGCTTGGGGTCAAGTTCTGGTCAAGACGCAATTGTGGGAAGGCCATGTAAGTCACAGAGTAATCTCTGTAACTGAAGTGTGCTGTGCTCACGCCAGACAAACAAAGGATTTCCAGGTACATTAGTAAGTCTTTCTGGAAGTGGGTTTTCTTGCTTTCAGCATTGTAGGAAGGAGAGACTCAAAGAACCCATTGCCTCCTAAGACCTGGGCTTCAATAGTAATGCTGTTAAAGCCAGAGACTGAGAAATAAGAAGGAAGATAGGACCCTGAAACAACAGGTCTGTCCTGCAGTGTTGTCAACCTACAAGATTGAAATTTACTGACACAACACCCAAAATGTACTGGCACAGCCAAGTTTTTACTGCCATTTCCAAAAGTTCAAAAATTACAGTTTTAAGTGCAAATTAGAGTATTGGCTACAAACAAATACAATATGCAATTAGCAATATGGTTTAAGGTAGATAATAAGGCAAAAAACATATTTCTTATTTTATTTTTGATATAGTAAGTAGCTCAGGGACAGGCCACAGGAGGGCAATAAATTAGAATGGGTGGCGCACACACATAGATTGACTCTCACTGCGACACTGACAGCAGTGTGCAGCAGCACAGATGATGATGAGACCTCACTGACACAACATGTCCCCTCCTGAGTCACAGTGATGCTGCGTACACACAATCGGATTTTCCATCGGAAAAATCTTGGATGGTTTTTCCAACGGAATTCCGCTTAAGCTTGGCTTGCATTCACACAAGTTCTCTGAACTTTCGTCCGTCAAGAATGCGGTGACGTACAACACTACGATGAGCCTAGAAAATTAAGTTCAATGCTTCTGAGCATACGTTGAATTGTCTGAGCATGCATCGAAATTTTGCACGTCGGAATTGCTACAAACGATCGGATTTTACGATAGGATTTTTTCCCATCAGAAAATTTGAGAACCTGCTCTCAATCTTTTGTTGGTGGAAATTCCGACAGCAAAAGTCTGATGGAGCATACACACGGTCGGAATTTCCGATTGTGTGTACGTGGCATAACAGTCTCTCTCCAAGCCAAGTAGTCCATCCAGTCTACTCCAGTCTAAACAGCACTGATGATCCTGGTCCCAGCCTGCCTTGCTCCCATAATGCAAACCCGCACACAAGGCCCTTGCCTCTCTGCTTGGCGCCATGACATCACATGCGATGTTCAGGCACCGCCTCCGCCAGAGCTGCCTGATCACACTGTAGTAGATACTTAGATGGTCTTAGCCGGCTCTGAACCAAGCCAAGCTTCACAGCATTATTTTTTACTGGCAACCTTTTACTTTTACTGGCATTTTCGATCAGTTTGGCCCAATGTGAGACAAGGGTATTATCAAGGCACTCAATACCAAGGCTATGAGTCCTTCCTTGGTCCTGGCCACAAACAGAGGTAAAATCAGGTTGAAAATGTTTGGGTGAAGGGACCTATTCTCCTTGATCCAGGTGGTGGCATCTGCTGTAATCTGCTTTCCAGTTGTCCTTTCCTGGTGTGTGGACCACAGAGTAAGCTGGACAATGAGTCTCTGTGTATAAGATCAATTAGCTTGCTTCCTTCAGAGTTGCATTGCTGCTGGTGACCACTTGATGGTTAATGTAGGCCACGACTGTCTCATTGTTTAATTGTACCCTAATCAGGAGTTCTTGCAGAAGGGGTTCTTGTTCGAGGTTGACAAGATGTTTGTCTTAAATTAAATTGTGCAAATGGTACAGCCTCTGAGGAGGCTACCTTACCCCAGAGATAGTTTTCAGGGACAGGGATCCACAAAGATGGACAACAGCCCTGGAACAGTGCCAAGATGAGCACCCATGCAGGATATAGTGCCTAAAGCAACATTACAGGCCAACCCCACAGCATGGGGTCCAGGTTCTGCTCCCAAGGTTTTGCCAAAATTGCGCCGATCTGGATGCACTGCTGCTATTGTCCCTTTAGAAGACAGTAAAGGAGATGATTGTTGAATCTGAGATAAAATAACCCAAAACAGCTTCTCTTCTTTCTTTAGATTAATTTTCACAAATTTTTTTGATGTTTCAACACTCCAAAGAAGAAATGTTTAAAAAAAGTAAAACATTTTTGCTTACCTGTGAAGAAAGTAGGTTGCAGTCAATGTGCATTCCCTTTCCTGTTTTACTTTTTTGTAGTAATCCGGCCATTATGGCGCCATGTGCATATAATCCGGTTGCAAGATCAGTCATAGCCACACCTGGCCGGACAGGGTCTCCATCCTAAAGGTCAAAAAAGATATGACTAGCGAGGACACACAATGCATATCAAAACCCACAAATAATGAACAAATAATGACTATGTATTATAACGTAAGAAAATTAAGTATACTTTGTCCATCTGAATGGCTGCACATTTATTGGTGTAAAACACTCACTTTTTTTACACTGAAAATAGAGGGTAAACTGTGCCCGTGTGTTATATGCAGGGGGCTATGGAAAGTTTTTTTCCTTAAAACTTCCCTCATAAAGTTAGGGTGCGTGTTATACGCCTGTGCATATTGAACACCGATAAATATGGTAATTTAAATTCTGCTACAGTTGATACACATTCTGGCCCAGATGCAACAAAATATTCTTGAAGGAAACATTTCTGGCATGTAAATGACTGTACTTAGATTGATGCAGGTGTGTACTCAACTCAACTTCACAATGGATAAATATGGTTGACCAAATTATCCTTATAAAAAAGATTATCTATGCAAATACAAACTGCCCTGAAAAAATATGCCATGGTTGTATGGGGTGTCTACTTTCCAAAAAGGGGTAATTTGGCAGGTGTTTGAACTGCCCTAGCATTTATACCCAACATTAGAAGCTTCCGTCACACATCCACCCACTGTTATAATGTTAGGCATACATGTAATGTTCTTTTTTTTACACAGCCTGACAGATTTCTTTATTTACAATGATCAATGTGGATAAAGATTTCTTAGCCAGGAAAAAGTGAATAGGAGCTACCGACCACTGACCACCACATGCTTCTAATAGGCTTGGGCATACAAAAAAGAAAAAAGTAATAGATTCTTCCATTCACATCGATCAATGTGGATGAAGGAAACCTCTGCCAGAAAAAGTGTGTGGTATGCCCATCAAAATCTACTGCCCTGCATTCACCCACTTCTAATCTGGGGTATATTATTTTATTTTTTTGTGCAGCCTGTGAGCGTCTTAGAAAAAAGAACCTAACAATTTTACTCCATTCACATAGATTGATGTGGATGAAGAAATTTCAGTCAGAAAAGAAAAGAAAAGACCACTCCATGCTCCTAATGCTTGGGTATATGAAAAAAAGAACATAACAAATTCCTCAATTCACATCAATCAATGTGGATAAAGAAATCTCTGCCAGAGGAAATTAGAAATCTCGGTCAGAAAAAAGTGAAAAAACTATATGCTAAAGCATAGGAGTAATCCGGCCATTAACCAACCCAGGCCCCACATGCTTGGATGTTTTTTAACTGTAGATGATAAAATATCCTCCTGCAGCTCTGCAGGCACTGATGTATGTATTCTGAGAGCAGCGCTCTGCTGCTCTCAGAATAAACAGATCAGTACTGCGCTGACTGGCGTTATTGCAAAGCGAACAACAGCAAATGGTTAACAATAAAACACGGTAACAATATAACCATAACTCAACAAAAACTATTATTTTTTTACTTTCTTGTAATTAAACAATCTTGCAGCCTTGAATTTTACCGTCTCTCAAAAAGTAATAGTCAGTTTCCTGACTACCTAATATTTTTCCGAGACCTTTGTGTGTGAATTGTGTACCCTAGACTGTGCTGTGCTGTACCCTAAACTAAACACACTAACAGAGTGTGTTTTAGCAAAATAATCAGTCCTTGATGTAGAGACCAGATTGGCCAGGACAGTAAAGGAAGGACAGAAAAAATGGGTGTCATGTCTAATTTTGCATCTGCTACAGACTTTTGGGTCAGGGTACCAAGAAAGACATCAGGAAAATGCCTTTCATGCAGCTGGCTCACTGCATCTGGATTTGGGGTCAATTCAAGATTGAATAAGTGTCTAAAAAGTGGCATACCTACATAGAAGTTGTCCACATACAAATGGTATCCTTTGGGGAACATAAGTCCCATGCCATTTTGCCACTGCTCCCCATCTAGTCTGGGCATTCGAGGGGCTCTACACGACTGTTCTTTCCCTTGTAAATTCTAAAATGATATGTATAGCTTATACAGTTTGACCCCATATCAGGCACACTTGCTGGGGAGATACAGTGCCTTGAAAAAGTATAAATGTATGGGGTATTATGTGATAGACCAACACAAAGTGGCACATAATTATGAATTGAATAGAACATGATAAATCATTTATTTTTTATTTTTTACAAATAAATATGTGAAAAGTGTGGCATGCATTTGTAATCTGCCCCCTGAATCAATACTTTGCAGAACCACCTTTCGCTGCAATTACACCTGTAGTCTTTTTTCGGTATGTCTTTACCAGCTTTGCACATCTAGAGTGTGACATTTTTGCCAATTGTTCTTTGCAAAATAGCTCAAGCTCTGTCAGATTAGATGGAGAGCATCTGTGAACAGCAATTTTCAAGTCTTGCCACATATTTTCAATTAGATTTAGGTCTAGACTTTATAACACATGAATATGCTTTCATCTGAAACATTCCATTTAAGCTCTGGCTGTATGTTTAGAGCAGGGGTCTCAAAGTACCGGCCCGCAGGCCATTTACGGCCCGTGGACCGGTAATAAATGGCCCGCGCACCAGTAATAAATGGCCCACGATATATCCCCGCGATTCGCACTAAATCCCCCCCGCTCAACAACTTTGATCTGCGGACCCCCCCTCAACAACTCCGAGCCGTGGACCCCCCCCCCCTCCCCCGCTCAACAATTTTGACCTGCAAACCCCCCCGCTCAACAACTCCGATCCGCGGACCCTCCCCAGCTCAACAACTCAGATCCAAGGAGCTCATCAACTATGATCTGCGGACCCCCCCCCCACCCTGCTCAACAACTTAGTTGGGAGGTATGCTCATTTGTCTTTCATTCTGAAGTTGAAAAGTTGGGAGGTATGCCTGATGTGCTCCGATTGTGCCCTGATGTACCCCATGTACCCTGATATGTCATGTGCCCCAGGTACCCTGATGTGCCATGTGCCCCATGTACCCTGATGTGCCTCATGTACCCTGATGTGTTCCTGATGTGCTGGGCTCTGTACATCAGGGTACCCTGATGTGCCATGTGCCCTGTACTGATGTGCTGTGCCTGATGTGCTCTCATGTGCCCTGATATGCCCCATGTGCCCTGATGTGTGCCATGTACACTGATTTGCTGGGCTTTGTACCCTGATGTGCTGTTTCATGTGCCCTGTACCCTGATGTGCCATGTGCCTTGTCCTAATATGTCCTGCCCTGATGTGCCGTGCTCTGTACCCTGATGTGGTCTGTTGTGCTGTACCCCTATGTGCTGTGCTCTGATGTGCCCTGTACCCTGTTGTGCTCTGATGTGCTGTGCCCTGTACCCTGATGTGCTGTGCCCTGTACCCTGATGTGCTGTGCCCTGTACCCTGATGTGCTGTGTCCTGTACCCTGATGTGCTGTGTCCTGTACCCTGATGTGTGCTGTGCCCTCATGTGCGCTGTGCCCTGTACCCTGATGTGCTGTGCCCTGTGCCCTGATGTGCTGTGCCATGTGCCCTTATTTGCTGGGCTCTGTGCCTTGATGTGCTGTACCCTGATGTGCTGTGCCCTGATGTGCGGTGCCCTAATTTGCTGGGCTCTGAGCCTTGATGTGCTGTGCCATGATGGTGAGTGGTCAGTGTGTAGTGTAGTGGTCTGTCGGCAGTGCAGTGGTCCGTGTGCAGTGGTCCGTGTGCAGTGGTCCGTGTGCAGTGGTCCGTGTGCAGTGGTCCGTGTGCAGTGCAGTGGTCAGGGTTAATAATGCGTTTGCTGACACCAATATTAGGGTTTAATAATGTGTCCGCTGACACCAGTGCTGGGGGTTAATAATGTGTCCGCTGACACCAGTGCTGGGGGTTAATAATGTGTCCGCTGACACCAGTGTTGGGGGTTAATAATGCGTCCGCTGACACAGAGCTGGGGGTTAATAATACGTTCGCTGACACCAGTACTGTTTTTGAAGTTTGAAATTTTGCATGCGGCCCCCCATGGGATATGAAAACTTGTCTTGCGGCCCTCAGGTAATTTGAGTTTAAGACCCCTGGTTTAGAGTCATTGTCCTGCTGGAAGGTGAACCTCTGCCCCAGGCTCAAATCTTTTGCAGACTAACAGGTTTTCTAAGAGCTCCAATCACCATGTTTCACAGTAGGGTGTGTTCAGGGTAATGTGCATTAGTTTTTCATCACACATAGCGTTTTGCTTTTAGGCCGAAATGGTCTTATCTGAACAGAGCACCTTCTTTCACACGTTTGCTGTGTCCCCCACATGGCTTCTCGCAAACTGTAAATGTGATTTCTTATGGCTTTCTTCTTGACATTCTTCCATAAAGGCCAGATTTGTGTAGTGCATGACTAATAGTTGTCCTGTGGACAGATTCTCCCACCGAAGCTATAGATCTCTGCAACTCTTCCAGAGTTACCATGGGCCTCTTGGCTGCTTCTCTGATTAATGCTCTCCTTGCCCAGCCTGTCAGTTTAGGTGAACAGCCATGTCTTGTTAGGCTTGCAGTTGTGCAATACTCTTTCCATTTTTGATGGATTGAACAGTGCTCAGTGAGATGTTCAAAGCTTGGGATATTTTTTTATAACCTAACCCTGCTTTAAACTTCTCCACAACTTCATCCTTGACCTGTCGGGTGTGTTCCTTGGCCTTCATGATGCTGTTTGTTCACTAGGGTTCTCTAACAAACCTCTGAGGGCTTCACTGAATAGCTGTATTTATACTGAGATTAAAGCACACACAGGTGGAATCAATTTACTAATTAGGGGACTTCTGAAGGCAATCGGTTCCACTAGATTTTAGTCAGGGGTATCAGAGTAAAGGGGACTGAATACAAATAAATGCCACACTTTTCAGATATAAAAGAAAAATGGAAAACCATTTAACATTTTCCTTTCACTGTTCAATTATGTGATACTTTTACTGGCTGTGAACAGCTATACTTGCTGAGATTAGCAACCTTGGGAACATTGGCTGTGATCAACAACAATGGAAGTGACTGGCTGTGAAACAAGCTGTAATTGGCAACATTTAAAACACTGGTTATTACACTGGCTGTGAACACAAAATACAGAGCCAGTCTTACTGGCTGTGTACCTTTTGCCTGTGCCCTGCACTGCCCAATGACATGTGCAATGTGCATGAACTCACAGGGGAAAAAAATGTTCTAAAAACATCCACTTAGAACAGGACTATGTATTTAATCCAAAGGCCAATTGTGGGGTGGTTAAGGAAATGCACAAACAAAAATAATGCAATGTAAAAAGCTTAACAAAAATGCTTGGACAAAAGTTTAGTGTAGATCCAAAACTTTTTTTTATAGGTTAGGGAAATGGTTAACTGCTTCCCGCCCCCATTATTGTAACACGATCTGCCACCTGCTGTGTCCACTGGACACAGTGGATGACTGATCAGTGTACTGGCCCGCTCCCGGTACCATGTGACCCCTGTGACCAATCACAGCAGATCACATGACAGTTGTAAACAATTAATGGCTTCCTTTCATGCCATTAATTATATACAATTGTGTTGCTAGCTGTGATTGGTCACAGTGGTCACATGGTACATACAGGGCTAATCATAGCCTATTTGTACCATGCAATTAGCTGTGGCCAATCACAGCTAATCACAACAATACACAGTGTCTACATACTGTCATTCAGTGAAAAATATTTGCTTATAGCAGTGAAAATCACGGATATACGCAAGCATAGTATGTAAAAATAAATTTAAAAAACTCCCCAAAGTGGCACTCCCCATGGTAACACTGAATTGCTGTGGTCACTGTGTGTAAATAAAATGCAAACATAATTACAGAAAAGAAAAGACAAAGTCAGTGTCCCTGGCCGCCGCCACACCAGTTATATGATGATGCTGTATTGCACTGGTGACAGTATGAAAAAAAAAAAAAACAATGTGAAAAAAAAAATGACATCTTTAAAAAACATGCCATGACTCTTACTAAATACCTGACTGTCTACTTTACAAACAGATCATTTGGGGGATATTTGTACAGTCCCGGGAATTGAAGTGGTTAAGACCCAGACCCATAGCAGGAACAGAATATTAATTTTGGAAAATAATTTGTTTAACAAATGTACACGTATTAATATAGGTAAAATATGTTTAAAAAAATAGCATTTACTTGTTTTTCTACATGCAGCAGCTATTTTGGATTATCTATCAGTAGCAGAATCTAACTTTGCTTCAAGATTTAGTGGAAAATTTGCACTCTTGCAAACAAACGGTGGCACATTCAAATAAAAGTAAGCAAATGGTCAGCACTGAGATTTTTGCACATAACTACGTCCAGATTCAGGAGAGAAAAAAAAAAGATGAAAAAAGAAGACTTATTTATACAAGATATTTTGCAATCCAAAAACTATGTCTGAAGTTTATTACTATGAATGCATTCCAGTTTCTAAAATAATTCTGTCCTAAAAAAGAAACAGTTTTACTCATCTTGTGCAAAGAAAGAGAACTTCAAACATATTTAAAAAATGTCACAGAATTCCATTCTATAATTCCAAAGCACTTGACAAATAGACCACACATTTTAATTGAATCTGTGCCCATGTTGGAGAAAATCTGGTACATGACTTAAAGCATAAGTGCACCTTCAAGCAAAGTACACTTATTATTTTAGACCCTTTACCCCGACCTAAACCACCCCACCCAGGTATTTTGATCCAACAGCCACGGCTTTTGGTGATTGTTTACATCCTGGCCACACCTGCACATTATATTCCCATAGACTTTTATAGGAGTGCATTTATTGTCATCTTCCTTTGTCTCTGACCTTGAAACAGAGAGAATAAAATGACATGGTTCTGTAATGCGCGCCAGCAGCAAGGGAAGTGAGGCTTTCAGCACTAGATGTAAGGAATCACCCAAGGTCGTGGACGTTGGATCAAAGCAAGTACAAATGTGTGGACAGGGAGGGTGGGTTAATTTAGGTCAAAGCAAGGGGGCAAAAAGTATAGGTCCATTTATTCTTTATATATAATATTTAATGCCATTATTTTAAACATTATCAAGAGAATTCATACCTCTGGTCCTGTGATATGCATTAATCCAGACATTGCACAAGCTACAGCGTCATACCCAGCTCTTTGAAACAGTGGGCCAGATTGTCCATAGCCTAAAAGTTCAAGGGTGACAATTCATCAAAACGTTCTAATTAACTGTTAACTGTTAAAATGCAAAATCAACAGGTGGAAACACTGGGGTTAATTTACTAAAACTGGAGAGTGCAAAATGTGGACCAGCATAGAAATCAATCAGCTTCCAGCTTTTTTCATCAAAGCTTAACTAAACAAGCTGAAGTTAGAAGATGATTGGCTACCATGCACAGCTGCACCAGACTTTGCACTCTCTAGTTTTAGTAAATCAATCCCACTGTGTCTGAACATAGTAAAATTACCACACTTTTTTTGGTACACCTAAGCATGCCAGTCTGGGCACAAAACGTAGAAACATAGAAAAAAAAAACAGTAGTTGAGTCTGCCCATTTTTTTTTTTTTTTGAGAACTCTGGAGGCAAAAGCTACTTGTGCTTTCATTATGATGTGTTTTGTCAACCTTGCAGCATCTGGAAAATAATATTTCTTCTCACAATATATGCAAACCGCAGAAAAAATTACCGTGAAAATGTTTCCAAACTCTAAATATTGGTCTCACCATTTTACTGAGAGGAAAAAAAGAAAAAAACTATTTACTGACCAGACTTTATAGTCTATATACAGGGGCCTCCAAAACTATAAATTAAAGCAGAAGTAGGGTCCTACAATCCAATATAATCACAAGATTCTTTAGAGTTACCTGGGTGCCGAAAAGAAGTCACACAGCTGCAGTAGCAATCATGAGAAAAGATGGTCGGCAACTCAGACACAGACAGCAGATGTAAACGCATTTCAGCCTTGCAGGCATTGTAGTGAACAAGGAATGAAAGGGTGAAATGTGTTTACATCTGCTGTCTGTGTCTTTTTTAATGGACAATCAATACATTTTGAAGATTTTAAAGAGCAAGCAAGGAGTTGAGGACCATTTTTTCTCATGTCTCCAAATTTTTGGCTCTCCAGTTGTTCAGGAACTACAATCCCCATCATGCCTAGTCATGTTTGTGAATGTGAGTTTTACAATGCCTCATGGGATGTGTAGTGCTGCAACAGCTGGAGGGTCGTAGTTGGGATATCCCTGTTTATCACATTATGCTGTGATGGCGGAGAACATAATAGGAATCATATAAAGGTTATAAAGATAAACTAATTTGTCAGACAAATCTACCCCTCTTACTTTTCAATAAATAAGGCCTGAGAGGAGAGAAACTATGATCTACTGTATCCCAACGATCACCCAACTGTAGGATTTGCTTGTCTTCATCTGAGACAACTTGCAATAATTTAAGACTTTAAATAAAGTCCAGAATTTATAGAGCTCATTGTAGACTGGTTGTCTGAGCCGTCAGACAAAAAGGAGACAGAGAGCTGAAATTACACACTGCAGAGCTCAGTGAGATCTCTGAGCGCTCCCGTCACCTTTTTTCTCTTGGTGTCAGGAAAACTTCTCAGACATTATTCGTGCTAATAGCAAAGGAACAAAGCATCAGGCAGAAATTACACTTTGTGCTCTTATTTGAGACAAATATACACTACAGAGGGATATGCTTTGTTCATATTTCATGTGTGAGGTTTATTACCAAGAGTTCAGAGATCAGAATAAGGGATGAGCTTTATGTTTGGATCGAACATGAGTTTGACTCAAACATTGGCTATTTGATCGTTTGTTGAAATTTGAACATTATGGCAGGGTGCCTTTGGCCAATTATGGCTCAGGGGGTTAAGTCTACGCCCCACACTATATAAAGCCACATGCACATCGGCCCTTTGTAGTGTGTTGCTGGCGTCAAACGAGAGAGTGTCATTTAGATTGAGCAGGCAGGCAGATTATCCAGTGAGCTGCAGTGTATTTAGTGTATATATACATCCAGGCTTGTGTGTATATATATATATATATATATATATATATTATATATACACATATATATATATACATACACACACACTGTATCTAGTGTAGCTAGAGCTGACTGCAGGCCATTCCTGGTGTACTTTTTTTTAACATACTTCAGGCAGGCAGATGACTCAGTGAGCTGCAGTGCATTTAAATATATATATATATATATTATACACATACACACATATTCACACACACACACACAGTCTTGTATATACAGTCAGGTCCATAAATATTGGGACATCGACACAATTCCAATCTTTTTGGCTCTATACACCACCACAATGGATTTGAAATGAAAAGGACAGGATGTGTTTTAACTGCAGACTTTCAGCTTTAATTTGAGGGTATTTACGTACATCTAAATCAGGTGAACGGTGTAGGAATTACAACAGTTTGTATATGTGCCTCCCACTTTTTAATGGACCAAAAGTAAAAAATGAGTAGCCTGGTAAACAACCTAAAACTGTGTTGCAGATAATAAAACAAAGCATACACACACATAAACAAAAATCCTAGAACTATAATATTTCTAATGAAATGTTCATTGCAATCACAAAGTATGCTCTGTACTATCTACAGCAATAATGCAGCTGAAATTTTATTTGCAAATTACACCAGGTCTTTTTCCATGTTGGCCTGAAGAAAACAGATGAAGCACAATTTGGAAAGACAGTTCCTATATAATTTATAAATTACAGTGCAGCACCATCTAGTGTTTTTTCTAGGATATGCACTATTAGGGAAACTAAAGCATATGAGCCGTCTTGCTTAAAATAAACCTGTCATGAAGCAAACATGACAGCAAAATGCCATTTGCCTGGATGTCGGAAGTTCTTACCAAAATTACTCAAAGTAATTACTCAAAGTATTGAAGCCAGATTATCAGCATAAGAGGCTGGCCAATTAGAATTTTCACAAGCAGAGCCAGATTCTCAAAAAATGGCGTATCTGGCGGCGTATCGTATCGCATTTACACTACACCTACGCAAATTACTGGAGCAAGTGCCATATTCTCAAAGCACTTAATTTTAGGAGGCGTAGCGTAAATGCGGCGTCGTAAGGCCGCGTAATTCAAATAGTGAAGGAGGGGGCGTGCTGTATTTAAATTAAGCGCGCCCCCGCGTCAAACGAAGTGCGCATGCGCCGGCCGGGAAAAAAACCCAGTGCGCATGCTCCAGCTCACGTCGGAAAGCGTTGTTGAAACAGACGTCAAATCGACGTGATCGTCACTTACGCAATTCCCTATTCGCGAACGACTTAGTAAAACGACGTAACCGACGGAAAAAGACGATTCTGACCCGACGCCATACTTAACATGGCAACGACGGAACTTCGGAAACATACCCCTCATATAGCAGGGGTAACCTTACGCGTACGGAAACTACGTAAACGACGACGGGGCGGCGTAAAAACGTTCGGAAATCTGCGTATTAGGCTCATTTGCATAGGCAAATGAGAAAACAACGTAAAGGCCACCTAGCGGCCGGCGTTGTCATTACATCTAAGATCCGACGGTGTAATTGCTTTACACCTGTCAGATCTTTAGTGTATCTATGCGTAAGTGATTCTAAGAATCACACGCATAGATACCCATTAAAAAAAACTGCGATACGACGGTGTATCTGAGATACACCATCGTATCTCAGCTGAGAATCTGACCCTTCGTGTTTCTCTAATAACTGTGGCTCATAAATATCTCAAGTTAAACAGCCAGGCAGCTAACATTTAGGGGAACATTTTCACACCATGCCAGTTTCTTCTTGTGTGTTCAAGGCTGGCTTCACCCTAGTGCGATGTTAGACACCACATGTGATTCACACCGAACTGCTGTGCAGATCAAATGCGATGTCTGTGTGATGGGAATTCAGCCATACATTCAGCCATACACTAACCCACATGCATTGTGTCACATGTCACATGATAACTACTTGAGATCCGCGCTATAGCCGATTGACGGCTACAGCGCGGACCTGAATTGCCAACAGGCCGTCAATTGACAGCCGCCCCTTTTGGCGTTCCCCGAGCGCGCAGCGGGGAAATTCTGTGTTGGCTGTGTCCCTTGGACACAGCTAATCACAGATCGCGGCGAACGGCCAATCAGAGTGGCCATTTGCTATGCGATCTGCGCGGCCAATGAGAAATGATCTCCTATGTAAACATAGGAGATCATCTCTCATTGCCGTTTTACACAGAGATAGCGTCCTGTCTCTGGAGAGGAGACCGATCTGTGTCCCTTGTACATAGGGACACAGATCGGTCACCTCCCCCAGTCACCCCCCCTCCACACACACTTAGAACACTATGTAGGAAATACATTTAACCCCTTCCTCACCCCCTAGTGTTAACCCCTTCAATGCCAGTTACATTTATACAGTAATTAGTGCATATTTATAGCACTGATCGCAGTATAAAGGTGAATGGCGGCAAAAGTGTGTCAGATGTGTCCACCATAACGTCACAGTCCCAATAAAAAAAAATCGCAGATCGCCGTCATTTCTAGTAAAAAATAAATAATAAAAAATAATAAATTCTGTCCCCTATTTTGTAGGCGCTATAACTTTTGCGTAAACCAGTTGCTTAATGCGATTTATTTATTTTTATTAATTTTTTTACCAAAAATATGTAGAATACGTATCAGCCTAAACTGAGGAAAAAAATATTATTATTTTTTTTTTTAAATTGGGCTATTTATTATAGCAACAAGTGAAAAAAAATGTATTTTTTTTCAAAATTGTCGCTTTTTTTGTTTATAGCGCAAAAAATAAAAACCGCAGAGGTGATCAAATACCACCAAAAGAAAGCTCTATTTGTGGGGAAAAAAGGACATCAATTTTGTTTGGGAGCCACGTCGCACGACCGCGCAATTGTCAGTTAAAGCGACGCAGTGCCGGAAGCTGAAATTTCACCTGGGCAGGAGGGGGGTATATGTGCCCAGTAAGCAAGTGGTTAATATGTGGTATTTTAGGGCAACCCAATTATTTACAGTATATGGGCTGCCAAGACATTACAAATGTAATCTTCAGTAATTCTGATGATGCAGCACTATAATACTGTGCATTGGGGTACACTGCAATATACAGTGAATTCTGGAGGTGCGTTGGCAGGCCATTTAAAATTAAAGACAAAATACCAACAGGTGCACAGTTGAGTCGCCTTAAGATATGTAAATAAGTCTCTCTTCCGATTTAGAAATTTTGACACACTGATGGGTGGGTCATTTAACATTCTGGAAAGGTAAAAGGCAAATAGATTAACTGTACTTGTACTAGTGTAGCGCCCCCTTACTTTCAGAAACTGTGCTATGCTAAAGTTAGTAGGGTGAGAGACTTACTTGCTCTCACCCAGGTTGATTTGTTCAAATTCGGCAGCTGTCAGCCCTGAATTATCCTGTGTGTCATTCTGCGTTCCAGAGATGTGGTCCCATCGCTGGGCGGCAGGTGGCGCCAGAGGGATTCAGGCAGGGCCGCTTTTCCACAGCAGCCAATTGGAGGAGTGTTTCCCTCGCGTGGCACGCTGGGGGAGGGTATATCTGTGGCAGACGCCATTTTCTGTGGTCTTCGCGGGTTCCTGGTTCCAGGGCGGCACCCACCTTCAGGGTGTGCGCACATCACGGGCCCCACCACTATGGCCTACCTGGCCGGGGTCCGTGCTACGCGGAATTCCCGACTCTGGGCCCTCATGGCTCAGAGACACCGAAATGATTGAGGGACCTCAGTGACTTACTGGGGTTCCGCATCTCTAGAGAACGGGATTGAGAGGATATGCTCTATTGCTCTTAAGTACCGGACCTGTGGCAGAGGCTTCTACTAATCTTCTAGAGCCAAGTCATGGCAGCGACTCAGCATTCTCAGTGACACTCTGGCTGCCAGACCTGTGTGAGAGGCCTGTCCAGGTGAACTGCACCCACTCCGGCTGGAGTGGCGACGTGATTGACTCAATTACAGAAGGCAGGACTGCTTTCTTTATCCAAGCCTGACTCTGTGAAGTTACTCTACTTTCATCAACCTTTTTCTATCCTGTTGGACCAGGAAAATAAAGCATTCAGAAAAAACTTCAGCTACAGGTTGGACATTCGTTACTGCTCTGCTCACTACATACACCCCTAAACACCACACAGAGGTAACTTAATCCACCAATCCCAATCTAATCAGCAGCTCCTGAATGGGGTAGCGCTACACTAGCAAAGCTGTCATCCTTTCTTGACACTTTAAATTGAAAGCCCAGACTAAAAGCAGATACTACAAGAGGTTGATGATTACTTTTACTAGACAGAAATCTTCCATGTTTCAGATTTAGTTTCACCTCGTCATGGGGGCCCGACATCCCTTCCAGGCTTATTCAGTTTAATGTGAAGGGTTAGCTTAGGGCTTTAATTAGAAATAAAGGCAAGGTTTTTGTTTTCTTTTAAAAAACAGTAAGGGAGGGTTATAACCCCATTTTGGCATCTGCATCCAATTGGGGAGATTTTCCTTCACTTCCTGTCCCATAGTTAAAACCGGAAGTGGGAGGAAACCCAACCAAGGAGAGGAAATCACCAAAACTAGTGGCGCATGCGCTGTGAAGGCCCGGCTGTGAAGGCGCTGCATACTAGCTCATTATGACTTTGTCTTACAGTTTTTTTTGTTTAAAAAAATAAAAATACAATTTCAGCGTGGGTATACAACCGCTTTAAGCATTCATTTTTATTTATTTAGCAACAGGTGCAAGAATTTGAGTATAGCCTCTTATAAATAAATTAATAGTCAATAAAGGTGTACCATCATCCGGGAAAGTATGTAACAACAGAGGAGGGTGGGGCAAGAGGGAAAAAGGGACAGTAGCTGAAATTGACCCAAAAAAATCCCTCCCCCTAAAAATTTGAGGACTATCTTGGTACGATAAAAATAACATACATGTAATATAAAAGGCAAATTTATTACATAAATATTATACAATCAATACATAATTGAAAAGACAGAGGCCTAGGATAACTCAAGGCAGTTTCTGTAATTAACAAACATATGGAATGATCTGAGTCTCGACTAGTTTCGTGGTATAACCACTTCTTCAGGAGAACCATTCTACAAAACAATACAATAAAGAGTAAGACAAGGAAATTGGTAGAAAAGATTCAGCTCAAAATTAAGATGGACAATAAAAATTTATAGAAACTGGCTTACCCCCATATATGGTGGTCATGGGCGGCACCAACTCGCCGGAATACACCCTGTGCGGTGGACTGGGGGAATTATGCGAGGATCTCTAGGGGGGGCATAATGTGAATAAGAATTATGGTGAAGAGCACTGGTGGGAAGGGGGGGAGGGGAGGAGAGGATTGGAAGGACGGAGGGAGAAGGAGAGGGGGAAAGGGACAAGAGAGGGAAAGGAAGGGCACCACCCATGTGAAAAGGAAAGAAAGTGGAAGTGAGGGGCAGGGTGGGAAGGGACGGGAACACAGAGGGGGGGGAGGAAGGGGGGAGGAAGGGGGGGGAGAAAGGGGAAAATGTATTGATTGTATCATTTATATGTAATAAATTTGCCCTTTATATTACATGTATGTTATTTTTATCGTACCAAGATAGTCCTCAAATTTTAGGGGGAGGGAATTTTTTGGGTCAATTTCAGCTACTGTCCCTTTTTCCCTCTTGCCCCACCCTCCTCTGTTATTTAGTAACAGGGTTAATTTAGGCAGTATAAAGAAATATTTAGTAAGGGTGTTAAGTTAAGGCTCATCATGAAGTTTATATTATGTTTCCATCTTGAGCAGCAGTTGAGCCCAATAGAAATACATTTTAAGACTAATTTAAAACTATACACAATTTTGGCATTAGAAAAGGTCTCCATCCTAAACTGTACGATGGGGACCTTTAGTGAAGATGTATTCCATTCCAGTGGCTTCCATGTTTTTTAAAACTGCTGACCAAAAGGTTTGAGTATTGTCCATGATACATTTCTATTTGCACTAACATCTGAATTTTCAGGACAAGCTTTCAGGACGTAATCCCTTCGTCAAGGTCCAAGCAATACTAATATGCAAAGTTTTAGCAGAATGTTAAGTAAAGATGAAGGCGGTGCTTGGTTTTCGGGGTGCTGTACACAGTTAGGCTCCCAAAAAGTCTCACACATGTGGTATCCCTGTACTCCGGAAAAGCAGAAGAATGTATTTTGGGGTGTAATTCCACATATGCCCATGGCATGTTTGAGCAATATATACAGTGCCTTGTGAAAGTATTTGGCCCCCTTGAACTTTGTGACCTTTTGCCACATTTCAGGCTTCAAACATAAAGATATAAAACTGTAATTTTTAGTGAAGAATCAAAAACAAGTGGGACACAATCATGAAGTGGAACGAAATTTTTTTGATATTTCAAACTTTTTTAACAAATAAAAAACTGAAAAATTGGGCGTGCAAAATTATTTAGCCCCCTTAAGTTAATACTTTGTAGCGCCACCTTTTGCTGCGATTATAGCTGTAAGTCACTTGGGGTATGTCCCTATCAGTTTTGCACATTGAGAGACTGAAATTTTTGCCCATTCCTCCTTGCAAAACAGCTTGAGCTCAGTGAGGTTGGATGGAGAGCGTTTGCGAACAGCAGTTTTCAGTTCTTTCCACAGATTCTCGATTGGATTCAGGTCTGGACTTTGACTTAGCCATTCTAACACCTGGACACCTATGTTTATTTGTGAATCATTTCATTGTAGATTTTGCTTTATGTTTTGGATCATTGTCTTGTTGGAAGAAAAATCTCCGTCCCAGTCTCGGGTCTTTTGCAGACTCCATCAGGTCCTGTATTTGGCTCCATCCATCTTCCCATCAATTTTAACCATCTTCCCTGTCCCTGCTGAAGAAAAGCAGGCCCAAACGATGATGCTGCCACCACCATGTTTCACAGTGGGGATGGTGTGTTCAGGGTGATGAGCCGTGTTGCTTTTACGCCAAACATAATGTTTGCATTGTTGCCAAAAAGTTAGATTTTGGTTTCATCTGACCAGAGCACCTTCTTCCACATGTTTGGTGTGTCTCCCAGGTGGCTTGTGGCAAACTTTAAATGACACTTTTTATGGATATCTTTAAGAAATGGCTTTCTTCTTGCCACTCTTCCATAAAGGGCAGATTTGTGCAGTATACGACTGATTGTTGTCCTATGGACAGAGTCTCAGAGGCGTTGCTAGGGGGTGCGGGGGGTGCGGTCTGCACCCGGGTGACACCCGCTAGAGGGGTGACACCATCCCGACATTTTTTTTTTTTTTTTAGATAACATGCCCACGAGCTGGCAGGGTAAGCTGGCTGGGCTGGTAAAGGATCGCCACCGACGTATTATGGAGAAGGTGGAGCTGCTGGACCAGCCACTGCTGAATATGCCAGGAGGAAGAAGGCGGACTGAGCGGTGGGTAGGGAGGCCTCATAAAAATCCAGCTTGCTCCGCACCGCTGCAGACAGCCGTGACACCCGCCAGCCTCTGGTACACTGTCTGCAGCAGAGCGGTGTAAGTATACAGTGAGTCCAACCGATCCAACAGCGATGCATTGACTTCCCTGTCAGGCGGAATGATCTCCACCCGACAGGAGCTTCCTAGTCCCGCCCACGGCTGGCGTGATGTCATTCACAGGCCGGGAAGAAGGAGGAAAGTATTGCTGCAAAGAAATACCTGCGAGGAGCCCACAAGCAAACGTTCAAGTGAGTGTGCAGACTCAGAGGCAAAACCTGCGTTCAACCAGCGTTCTGTTATCACACTGGCTGAACTGAACTGTGTTTAGCTCTTTGGGGGGGGGGGGGTATTTGTAATATGTAGCATGGAGGGGGTTATTGCATTACTATACATTAGTGACCAGTGGCAGCTAATTAACCCCTTTGTGCTGCATTAGTGGTACCAGTATCAGAGTTAATTAACCCATATATGGTGCAGAATGAAAGGGTTCACAAACTCGGATACTGTTGCCACTAATGCAGCACAAAGGGGTTAATTAACTGCCACTGGTCACTAATGTATAGTAATTCAATAACCCCCTCCATGCTGCATATTACAAATACCCCCCCCCCCCCCCCCCCCAAAGAGTTAAACAGTTCAGTTCAGCCAGTGTGAAAATCAAAGTGGCGACAATTGATGGCACAGACACAGTGGCTGCGTTTGATGGCATTGTATAGTGGTGACAATTGCTTGGCACAGTGGTAACAATTGATGGCACAGTGGCTGTGTTTGATGGCACAGTGGCTGGGTTTGGCATGGCACAGTGGCGACAATTGATGGCACAGTGGCGACAATTGATGGCACAGTGGCGACAATTGATGGCACGATGGTGACAATGGGCACAGTGGCGACAATTGATAGGCAGAGTGGTGACAATTGATGGGCACAGTGGTAACAATTGATGGCACAGTGGCTGTGTTTGGCATGGCACAGTGGCGACAATTGATGGACACAGTGGCGACAATTGATGGACACAGTGGCGACAATTGATGGCACAGTGGCTACGTTTGATGGCATGGCATAGTGGTGACAATTGATGGGCACAGTGGTGACAATTGATGGGCACAGTGGTGACAATTGATGGCATGGCACAGTGGCGACAATTGATGGCACAGTGGCGACAATTGATGGCTCAGTGGCGACAATTGATGGCTCAGTGGCGACAATTGATGGCTCAGTGGCGACAATTGATGGCTCAGTGGCGACAATTGATGGCTCAGTGGCGACAATTGATGGCTCAGTGGCGACAGTTGATAGCACAGTGGCGACAATTGATAGCACAGTGGCTGCGTTTGATGGCATGGCACAGTGGTGACAATTGATGGGCACAGTGGCGAAAAATGATGGCACAGTGGCTGCGTTTGATGGCTTGGCATAGTGGCGATAATTGATGGCACAGTGGCGATAATTGATGGCACAATGGCAAAAATGTATGCCACAGTGGCGACAATTGATGCCACAGCGGCTGTATTTGATGGGCACAGTGGCTGCATTTGATGGGCACAGTGGCTGCCTGTGATGGGCACAGTGGCTGCAATTGATTTTTTTTTTCATTTGTGTGCGCCCCCCCAAAAATTATGAGCACCAGCTGCCACCGCCGGGACAAGAACAAGTTCCACCTACATGACACCTTCACTGTTTACCAGCCCCTGTGATGGAGGACTGACTCAGCTACTGTGCCTATTATATCTAATATAATATATCTGTGTCCAGGCTTTCATATTTGTTTGTTTATTTTTGTGTTATTTTTTTATTATTTCAGTAAAGTTTAATGTTAAATTAAGTACAGTTCTTTAACAGTTTAAGCTATTTTTATATGATTTTGTTATTCAAATTTGATAGTTGATTGATAGTTCTTAACGGCACTACTGTTGCCAATATATGCAGTGTTATTAGGGGGGGAAAATGATTGGGGGGGGGCGACACCATGTTATACCGCACCAGGTGACACCAACCCTAGTGACGCCACTGCAGAGTCTCCCACCTCAGCTGTAGATCTCTGCAGTTCATCCAGAGTGATCATGGGCCTCTTGGCTGCATCTCTGATCAGTCTTCTCCTTGTATGAGCTGAAAGTTTATAGGGACGGCCAGGTCTTCGTAGATTTGCAGTGGTCTGATACTCCTTCCATTTCAATATTATCGCTTGTACAGTGCTCCTTGGGATGTTTAAAGCTTGGGAAATCTTTTTGTATCCAAATCCAGCTTTAAACTTCTCCACAACAGTATCTCGGACCTGTCTGGTGTGTTCCTTGTTCTTCATGATGCTCTCTGCGCTTTAAACGGACCTCTGAGACTATCACAGTGCAAGTGCATTTAAACAGAGACTTGATTACACACAGGTGGATTCTATTTATCATCATTAGTCATTTAGGTCAACATTGGATCATTCAGAGATCCTCACTGAACTTTTGGTGAGAGTTTGCTGCACTGAAAGTAAAGGAGCTGAATAATTTTGCACGCCCAATTTTTCAGTTTTTTATTTGTTAAAAAAGTTTGAAATATCCAATAAATTTTGTTCCACTTCATGATTGTGTCCCACTTGTTGTTGATTCTTCACAAAAAAATACAGTTTTATATCTTTATGTTTGAAGCCTAAAAATGTGTCAAAAGGTCGCAAAGTTCAAGGGGGCCGAATACTTTTGCAAGGCACTGTATATATACACAAACACATATATACAGCGGGTAAATAAGGAATTGAACATGTCACCATTTTTCTATTTAAATAGATTTCTAAAGGTGCTATTGACAACTAATGCAATCCATACATACAAAGAAACCAAAACAAGTAAGAAATTAAGTTGTGTAATAAAATGGAATGACACAAGGAAAAAAAGTATTGAACACGTAAAGAAAGGGAGATGCAAAAAAGACATAGGAAGCCAAGACACCAGCTGAAATCTACCAATAATTGAAAAGTAATCTTGCTCCATGTCAGAGCAAATTAATATTAGCTGATTCGGGGGGTGTGGCCACGCAAGACATGGAGTAGGACATGCAGCAACTAGCTCTGCCGAGAATCCAATACTATCATCCAGATAGCACCGCCATCCTGCTTCGCTGAGACCATAAATTACATAAACTTAATGTAATTGTCAATAAAAGCCTTTGACACTTCTGGAATGCTTGGAATTATACTTCAGTATATTATGGTAACATCTAACAAAAATATCTAAAAACACTGAAGGAGCAGACTTTGTGAAAATATTATATTTGTGCCATTCTCAAAACTTTTGGCCACATCTGTAGTCTAGTCAGATGGTACCAAAATTAAAAACTTTAGATGCCATGTTTGGAGTTCAAATGGCACTGCACATCACCCCCAAAACACCATACCAACAGTGAAGTTTGGAGGTTGAAACATCATGATGTGGGGCTGTTTTGCAGCATATGGTACTGGCAAACTTCATATCATTGAACAAAGGATTAATAAAAAAATGCACCAAAACATTCTTTATTAAAATCTGCTGCCATTTACCAGCATAATGAAGATGAACCAAGGGTGGACATTTCATGAAGATAATGACCCCAAACACAAAGCCAAGGAACTCTCAATTGGTTTCAAAGAAACCAAATAAAGCTGCTAGAATGGCCCAGCCAATCACCAGACTTGAATCCAATAGAAATAACTAAAGATCAGAGTTCATAGACGAGGCCCACAGAACCTTTAAGGTTTGAAGACTGTTTATGTGGAAGAATGGGCCAAAATCACACCTGAGCAATACATGCCACTAGATTCTCTATACAGGAGGTGTCTTAAAGCTGTCATTACCAACAAAGGATTTTGTACCAAGTATTAAATACATCTTAGTTAGCATGTTCAATACCTTTTTTCCTGTGTCATCCCATTGTATTACACATCACTTAAATTTATGAACTTATTTGTTTTGATTACTTTGTATGTATAGATTGCATGGGGTGTTACCGAAATGTGGTGAAAATGTCATGTCAATATAAAAATATTTACCTATAAAAATAGTGACATGTTTAATACTTATTTTACCTACTGTATATTGCTTCCTGACGACGTGTTAATCACAAAACGTACGTCGAAGCGCCTGGATACGTAAAAACAATGCACTTCCGGTCCCGCTGGTCCTCTGGCTTGGAACGCACGCCAGCTCCCTAGCGAGGAACCCTTATCCGGCTTGGACTACACCCCAGTTCACCAGCGAGGAACTCTTATCATAGCCCATCCTGCCATGCTGACTAGCCTCAGTGCCGGGTCCTAGGCACTACTAAAGTAAGAGGCCATTTGGCTATGCTGTTTTATCTGTGACATATTTTAAATAAACTGTACTTCACTGTGGTGGTTTCCCCTCTCCCTCCTTCATGAGAGTGTTTGATTCCGGGAAACATAGAGCTGTGCAGCTGAATCATTCAACTGGTTTAGTTACCAACTGCTGTATTTGACTTTTTCCAAACAATCAGGTCAACACCTGAGGTAAGGAGCCATCCATTAGTGCACATTTGGGGGATCTTCTTGGTGGAGGTGGACACCTTTTACAATGAATTTTCAACAATTTGCATCTGAGAAAGATTAGCCTTGATTGGACTTTATCTAACACTCTTTGAATGGACTAGAGTTTATTTATTTATTCATCTTTTTTTTTTTTTTTTGTACAATCTATTTCCATTTCACTATTTTCAGTGTGTTGCTGCTCACTAAGTCTGCTATTGTTGGTTCAGATGGGCCATTTATTAGATTTCACTTTATTGTTTATTCTCTTATTATTCATTATTAGCGCCCCCTCCATATATTATTACTGTATATACGCGCTCATGTATGTTTGAGCTTTGGGGTGCACACCCTAATGCAATAGGCTGTGCACTATGCAGCTAGGTCACTTCTCTGCCCCCCAATCTAATTTAGTAGTGAAGAAGCTCTCTTCTCCTCTCAGCATGTTTCTTGTCAGCACTCGAAACTGCAGCACACTTGACTGGTCCAAAGTACTCCCCCTTTCTTTCTCAAAAAACAAAAATACCTCTGAAGCCAGTTGTGACATGGTAACAGAATTACCTTAGTAGAGAGGATTATTTGGGATTCTTTCCCACTATTGACTTTAGTGTTTCTCTACACAGAGGTCAATATTCAGGCAGTCTGTTGCATATTAGATGACATCCCCAGCAATGCATTTAGGTTTGCTGATCAAAACATTTATTCTATGGTGGAGTACTTATACAGGGTTTTTAACCTTCCAGAACTGTAGTTGCACTTTAAATCATGTCAATGACTGCAAAGCATCAATTCTAAAAATAGCCAATAATGTCTACATGGCAATCTTAAAGAGTTTAAAATAGCTGAACATTTTCTGGTTCCTATTTGTGTGTCCTTTAACTCATATAGAAAGCTCTGAGCTCTTTTTTTTTTTTTTTTAAGTGATCACAATATAATCTCTAGATAAATCCTCTGGCCCTTTCATACAAGCATCCTTAATTATCCTTTAAATCCACACCAATTGATGCTAAGTACTACATTGTTTCCTTGCTGCATTTATATCCATTTGAAAGCTATTTGCGTCAATTGTACAAAAATGTGTTCTCTCTGCTTACGAAAATTCAAATAACTGAATCCTTGATGAAAGAGCTGGAAGAACAAGATGAATCACCACACATTTCTTTAGTTAATTTCATAAAAATGACCTTTTGCTCTCATTGTAAACAAGAAGGAAAATGCATTGTTTTAGATGAATGGCAATATTTCACATACTAAATTACATTTTACATTTTTACTTTTTAAGTGTCAAAGTTTTGAATGATTTTTTTTTTTCATTTAGCGATATAGGAACCCATAGTCATATTTTCTAAACATGTTTACATTATCCATATGTACCTGAAGACACTCTGCTATGCAACATATACAATTATGTACCTCTCTATACTTTAATATACAATATTAATTGCATGTAAATGTTTAAAACAAAATTAAAGTGCATTTATATGTAGCGCTACCCCCGAAAGGGCCGCTGGTTGATTTGTTTGGGATCTACTCTCTTGGCTCAACTCACCCCTATTTAATCAGCTCAAACCCGCCCTTGACACATCAGAAGTCTGGCAGTAGGATATTGTGACCCCTACTGGGCTGGAGTCACAATAGCAGACACACAGTACACAATGGCAATGTGACAATGAATTACCTGCTGTGGTGGTATGACCCCTCCGGGCGAGAAAATACACTCCACACAATAAATGTGATTGATTTTCAAATAGTAAGTTTACTGTAAGGCACTTAGAAGTAACAAGCATAGGGTTTTAAATGCAAACACAATCAGTCAGCAGTAACTCAAACTGATTCGCAAGGGCCCTTGCGAGAATCAGTGGTTAATGTAATTTTAACAGATATTCTATACCTAAGAGTGGTACCACCTGCCTAAACTCAGGGATCAGTATATGCTCGCGAGCATCCCTAGCGGACAAATTCTTTAGATTAGTCAATGCGCCTGTAGCGGCCGGTTGGTGCACGTGAATTTATAATCCACAGATAACGGTTACAAGAAGGAATTCCCCAACAGAATGTCTATGGCAGTAGAACGTAGTGGGGCTGATCGCTCGTCAGCGTCAATCACTACTATGAAGCATTTCGATGATTAACTAGGCCTCTGAGTTTTCTACAGGCCAAACGTATCTCCGTAACAGGTAAATAGAAACTGGGTGTCTGTGATAACCAGGTAGTCAAAAGGTTGAGCAAGTGCTCTCTCACCCCACAGGCCGACCCGCCTGATTCCTTCTCAGGAAGAAGAAAAGAACCCTCTGTTCAAATGTTGCTCCAGAACACACACACAGGATCCCGGACAAGGATGTCCCACTGCTACAGTCGTCAGCTGGGCAACCTCTTCGAAATCCGGGAACACTGGCTTGGAGTTGGGGTCTTGCTTCCGTCTGGATTGCTGATCTCTCAGCAAACTAGGCCCCGGCTTCCGACCTAGGTCACGGCAATCTCCGTCAGCAGCTCTGCACAGGAGAGATGGCGGGTCCGAGAGAGCGAGAGAGACCACCTCCTCTTCCTTAAGTAACCTCCTCCACTAGTCTAGCGGAATGTCACATCTTCCTGGAGGGCAAAGCATTGCGGGAATTGTAGTCCGTTTCTCCTACGAGTCAATGGAGTCCATATCTCCTGCTACATGTAGTCCCACAATGCATAACTTGTATAACGGTATCCAACATATTTACAAGCTTAAGTAAAGTTCCAGGGTGAGTGGGGGACTCTGACCGGATAACCCCGCTACATATAGAATTAACTTTTCACCAGATTTGGATCGAGTAGGGAATAGTTACAATTCTTGTTGTTGTTTTTTGTTTGTTTGATTTTTGCTATGTCCTGCTGGGGAGATTTCCCTTAACTTTCTGTCCTAAAGATGAAATCCTGGAGAGAAAATCTCTACAAAGTGAAAAAAAAAAATGTAAATCTGGAAGCAACTTTTAACAAAGGCCCTCCCCCATGTGAATGAGTATGAAGTACATTGAACCCCTACTCATTTACCCAAAAAAGTCCCCTCATGTACATCCATCGTCAACCTCTAACCCGAATAAAAACTCACAACGACCCCCAACCACACACTTCACTTGCCTTGCGCCAAATGTCACACAGCTTCCCCCTGTCACTTAAGAAAATAAGGAGGCAGGGTCACCCAGTGACATCATTGACCAGGTATAGATCATGTATTTACGTATAGATATGTATTGTCCAGACAACATTTTTTATGCATTGTTCAGACAAGAATGTATTGTCCAGCCAATAAAAAAAATTGTATTGTCCAGTTGTAAATAGGTTTACAGGTGGTTGAGCACTCCACGCAACTACAAGTAGTGCCCTGTACAAAAGAAAAGAGAGTAAGCTTAAAAATACATATATACACACACACACACAGTATCTCACAAAAGTGAGTACACCCCTCACATTTTTGTAAATATTTTATTATATCTTTTCATTGAAAACACTGAAGAAATTAGACTTTTCTACAATGTAAAGTAGTGAGTGTACAGCTTGTATAACAGTGTAAATTTGCTGTCCCCTCAAAATAACTCAACACACTGCCATTAATATCGAAATCACTGGCAACAAAAGTGAGTACACCCCTAAGTGAAAATGTCAACATTGGTCCAAAGTGTCAATATTTTTTGTATCCACCACCAAACGGAGCTAAGTCTAGTCGATTATATCAGAAGTGGCAATGAGATATACCTACCCTTGACACAGAGGAGTGGGATGAAGGCACACAGAAATATCTCCCTTTAATGATATCCGCTAGGGACTGCCTAATTCAGCCTAAATTCCTCCACAGAGTTTACTACACTCCTAAAGGACTATACATGGACTGCTATACACCACACCACTCAGGCCAACTGCCCCAAATGTCAAACCAAAGTACAGTAGGTGATTATATTCACATGGTATGGTCATGTCTGCATATTCAACATTTTTGGCAGGAGGTAGTTGGACATAAAAGCAGTAAGCACAGTATATATAACATTGAACCCCCTAGATCAGGGATCCTCAAACTACGGCCCTCCAGCTGTTGCGGAACTACACATCCCATGAGGCATTGTAAAATGCTGACATTCACAGACATGACAAGGCATGATGGGAATTGTAGTTCCTGAACAACTGGAGGGCCGTAGTTTGAAGACCCATGCCCTAGATATTATGGACAAGCTTGCTGCTTCTACACATCAGAAAATGTTTGTATTTTATACTACTTACTATGCCAGGAAAACAATACTTACTAAATGGAAACTGACAGATGCTCCTATGGTAGCAGCCTGGAGGTCAATGTACTGTAATGATTATTGCACGCTTCCTCTCTACCAGCTTATATGTATGGGTCGTAATGCGTCATAACTGCCCTCAAAAGTTTGAGAGATATTTGGGCGACCTGAGCGGCAGCTAAAAATCGTATTTTCAGAACTTTCCCGCGTCCTTCTTCAGGTTCTGGAGATTCTCCCGGCCCCCCTCCCTCCTGCCTTTTTCGCCCTTCACGCTCACACCCTACTCCTCCACCCCCCAATACTTACTTCTTTCTCCCCAATGGGCAATAGGTATTAGTATAATACTAAATATGCTATGTAATATGTTTTAACTCATGTCTTAGGCCTCGTACACACGAGGGGATATGTCCGCTGAAAACGGTCCGATGTCAATGGTAGTCAATGCCCAAAATAAGCGCCAGCCCAGGCACTATAAAAAAAATACATGACTCAAAATGGTTCCAAAGATAGCCCTAGTAAAATTGCGGGGGCGAAAAGCAGTCTATCAGAGGGCCAACAGAAAAACGAACAAAGAAGGCAATCTGAAATCGTGACAATTGCAGAAACAGAGGAGGAAGCTGCAGGATTATACAAAGCCAGTTATAAAGATCTACCTCCATCAAAAGGAAAATTATTAGAGATGTTCTCAAAATTAGAACTATCCATCTCTCGATGGAGCTTACGCTAAAAAATTAGATATCGACAGTACATAAGAAGGGTTGAAGAAACTGAGGATAAACTGGACAGCCAAGCAGCTGAAGTGATAGTTAAAAAAGAAAATGAAGGAGTTACAGAGGGAACAAAGGAATATGCGGTACCGAATGGAAGATCAAAAAAACTGGAACCGGAGGAAAAACTTGAGGATCCGTGGCTTACCGGATCATGAAGGAGAAGATCTCCAAGTAAAATTGAATAAAGTATTTGGACAATTATTGGGAAAAAATTAATTTGAAAGGTTCCATCAGATCAGAAAACCGGCAGAAGTGGCAGCGGAAATACCCAGAGATGTGATTGCGAGATTTCATAACTTTCAAGATAAAGAACAGATCTGGCAGTGTCTGAAATCTAATAGACCAGCTATGTATATAACAAGGTTAACTTACAGATCTTTCCGGATCTTGCTACTGAGAACCTCTCTAGAAGGAGATTATTAAAACCCCTACTGGAACACTTAAAAACGCACAGTATTCAATACTCTTGGGGTTACCCTGCTTGTTTAATTGGGAGGAAGGAGGGTAGGTCCGCAACCTTAAGGTTTCCTGAAGAGTTGACTAAGTTTTGCAAGAGACCTGGTTGGAGTGAACCACACAAGAAGACGTCCCATACATTTGAACAACAGACTTGGCACCTTATCTCGGGAAATAAAAGAGGAAAATAATTGCACAATTAAACTAAAAAGAAAACAAAAAACAGGGGATGGATAAAGGGGACCTACCGTAGAAATGGGAGGGATTGGGGATAAGAACCCACGGAAGGGTGAGGTGGGGGGGAGGGAGTGGTAAAGGGTAAGTGCTAATCAGTAAGTGGTATATGTTTGGGGAGGGTTATGGGCTCCAGGGGTAGGTGGCAGAAGTCCTCGGAAGGACCCACATCAGAGCTCAACCTCTGGGGGGAGAACCGTAGGGCCTGATGGAAAAGGAGGGCCACGGATCCTTGAGCCTTTCGAAGGCTGAAATTCCCCAATATGAGAGGGAGAGGGGCGGTGGGGGGAAGGTTGGGGTGGGTAGGCCTGGTGCGGGATGTTATGGGAGGGGGAGGTGTGGGTGTTGGGGAGAGGGTCGGGGGGAGCAAGTGGGATTGGTGGGAGGGTGGGTTTGGATTGGGGTTCTCTTTGACTTTTCAGTAATATGACGCTAGATGTGGCTTTGTACCGATGACTATCGAAAACCTGCCAATATACAGAAAATATCTATTTGAATCAACTAGGGACATACAATAAAATGGTGGGGGCGGGGAGTTTGATCACCCGGTAGACAGTATAGGAACTTTAAGAATTCTTTCGTATAATGTACGGGGGCTGAACACTCCCACAAAAATGGGTAATATTATGAGAGAACTGAAATATCTCAAAGCAGATGTACTACTATTACAAGAAACGCATATCTCGCAGGACTCCAATCTTAAAATATCCTCATATGAATATCCATTATGGTATTATGGGGACTCACCGATTAAACGTGCGAAGGGAGTCGCCATAAGATTTGTCCTGAGGGAGAGAATGGTAGATCCCGAGGGGCACCATCTTTTCCTTAGGGGCAAAATAAACGAAGTTGACTATTCCATAGCGAATATTTATGGTCCAAACAGAAATCCTATTAAATTTCTTAAGGGGGTCATCGAGAGGTTCATGGATTTCAAGAAAGGCAGGGTAATTATGGCCAAGGACATGAATCTCTGCCTGGACCCAGATGTCGATTGTACGTCACGTGTACAGTGAGTTGGTACTGTACAACGGAAATCACTTAAAAAGAAACTACACCAACACCAACTGATGGATGTTTGGAGAATACAACATCCAAAATATTGTGATTACTCATTCCGCTCAGCTGTACACGGGACGTACTCAAGAATCGACTTATTTCTAGTGGACCATGGATCATTGGATGCAGTTATAAGTTCCGATATCGGAATAGTAATTCTGTCGGATCATGCTCCTGTATCAATTAACTTAAAAATAGTGGGAACACAAAAGAATACCAGAATATGGAGACTTAATGAAGATCTAATGCAAGACGAATAGGTCATAGATAGGATCAAAAGGGCTATAGAACTGTATTTTAAAGAAAATAGCTCAGAACATATGTCAGAAGCATTAGTATGGGAGGCTCACAAGGCCTACATTAGGGGAATTCTGATTGCAGTCGGAACAGCAAAAAAAAAAGCAGGAGGAAATGTGATGAGTTAAATAAAATAATCTTCGATCTCGAACAGAGCCATAAACAAACAGGTGATCTTGAAGCTGAACGTACTGTTATTCTGAAAAGAGAGGAATTAAGGGACCTCATAGAACTTGAAAATAGAGTGGCCTGTCATAGACTAAAGAGAGGTACCAATGGGGTGACCTGTCAGGTAAATATTTAGCTAAAATGTTAAAAAATGAATTTTCACTGGGGCGTGGCCTGGACATGGCTGAGTGAAGCTGCTTTCCATCTGAGCTCCCGGCCTGATCCCCCAATTTCGGCCAAATAACGCCTTTAAACCGGCATGAACCCTAACAAAAGATACGGGACCAGAGCAGCAACGAAAGGTACCCCATCCAGGAAGACCTCGGGAGAAATCCAGAAATATTTTAAGACCTTACAGGAGACCCCCCCTGACCTGGGCCTACCGGAGACACGAGGCCCCGCATATGAGGTTGCAGAGGACCCACAATTGCAGGAGCCGAGTCCCAGCAGATCGGAGGACTGGTTTCCATCTCCCCAGGAGCCCCTGGAGGACCCCCACCGGGAGGGAATGTCTGCCCTTCAGGCATCAGAGCCGGCTGGCATGGATCCGGACATTAAGGCCCTGCTTCAGGCCTTGCCCACCAGAACGGACATCGAGGCCCTGATACTGAAGCTGGAGGAGACACATAGAAGGGACATACAGGAGGTGAGAGGAGAGGTCTCCACACTTACCGACCGGGTGGCCTCGGGTGAGGAGTCCGTGTCTTCCCTGGCGGATCGGGTGGCAGCGCTGGAGCAGTCCCAAGACCAGCATCGTGAAGCGGCCATTACTTTACAGCTCCACCTAGAGGATGTGGAGGACAGGAGCCGCCGCTGTAATCTGAGGCTCCGCGGTGTACCCGAATCGGTGGATGCAGAAGATGTCGGGGCCAAAGTGACCGGGATCTTCCGCGATGTCCTGGAGGACCCGGAGGCGGTGATCCTGCTAGACAGGGCGCATAGAGCGCTCGGGCCTAAGCCTACAGACCAGGACAGGCCGCGCGATATAGTGTGCCGCCTACACCGCTACACCCAGAAAGAGGCCATCCTCCATAGAGCTTGGGACCTGGGGGACATTGAGGCAGAAGGAGCGCAGATCAGGATCCTGCCTGATCTCTCCAGAGCGACCCTGCGCCGTAGGGCACTGCTGCGACCTCTCTTGGAACTAGCCAGGCAAACAGGACACACGTACCGCTGGGGATACCCACTGGCAGTCACCTTCCGGAAAGATGCAGGAGCCTTCACCCTTCAGACCGCGTCGGACCTGCCAGCCCTCTTTCGTTTCCTGGGCTCAGACCCAATTCAAGTACCGGATTGGCTCCAGTTTTTTCCCCGCCAGACCGGTCGTTCAGGAGCTCCAGCCTACAGAGGGCCCTTTGTGCCACGACCACAGCGGGGCAGGCGACGACGGAACTCAGCCCGAGGTGAAGCGGAACGCGAGTAGGCCATAGGCCACACATTTATGTCTCCTGCCCCGAGTTACTCGCCATCCCTACCACACAACACCCCCATCGGACACTTGCCCTATCCCCTCACCGGAACACCTGGAGACTGCCATACGCCAGATGTGACCCCTGCCCCCCCTCTATCTCCTGCCCGCACCGTTCGTGGCCGCCACGCTACCGGGTCATTGCCTGTTACACTGTTCCTGGAGGCCCCCCCCCTTTTTCTTTTTTTTCTTTTTCTTCCCCCCCCCCGGATGATTTGGGGGTTCGCCCCCCCCATCCCTGGCTCTGAGACCGCTCGGCGGAGCGCGCCTCCCTGGCTGGACAGGGGATGCGAGCTGACCCCCCCCCCCTTACTCCCTACTGGAAGGACACCCTGATGCTCCGGCCCAGCCACTGCTCCGGCCCTGCAGACACTGAGGCTGTGAATTCTACAGTTTCCCTACAAGCTGAGGCTATGATCGGGACACACGGAGCTAAGACTATAGAGCTCAGGTTTGGCACTTCCTTGCATGGAGGGGGACACGTGATCCGGTGTTGTGGGGGGGTGGGGGGGTTCCTGGTGGGGGGCTATGTTTACACGCGGGGGGTCACCCTTATTGATTGCACCCGCTTTGGTCGGGGCGGCTGTGACGGCTGTCTAGGGGAGTGGGTTACTTGCCAGGTGGCGGTGGTGGAGGGCTTGGGGCCTAGAGGGTGGACCAGCTCTTGACCTCAGGAAGATTACGCTTGGGGCCCTGGGCTGGTGACACCCCGGGATACTTTGTTTGCACTTTCTGCATCATGTTGCCTCACTTAAGTACTTGTATTTAAACTGTTCCTATGGTTACCGGTTCTACTGTTGTTGATGTCTGTGATGTATAATGCCGGTTTATGTTAAAGTTAATATGTGATATTTTACGCTATACAGTGTTTGGCCGGGGCTGGGTGGAGAGGGTTCGGGGGCTCGTCGCCCTCCCCTGTCTAGCCCATATCCCCCAATTAGGGTTGCGCTCGATTCCTGGGAATATCCCAGAGAGTGCTTATAGCTGATTTAGCTATCTTAGTAGAAGCTTCTTGGAGGCCCCACCTGAAGCCTACCCTTTGAGCTCTTTCTCTATCTCTACCAAATACCTCCCCTTCTCTTCCTACTCCATTAACCCCCACCTCTCCCCCCCACACCTCACCCTCCCTCCCTTCTCCGGCCCGCCACCCTGCGCTACTGTGGGGAGGCGAACGCCACCCTGCGCTACTGTGGGGAGGCGAACGCCACCCCCCACTCTGACACACCCGCTCACCCCCCCCTCCTCCCCACTACTGCACGAGCATGGACCTGCTTACGGTAGTATCTTTTAACGTCAAGGGCCTTAACACCCCCGAAAAAAGGCGCATGCTACTGCAAGACATGCGTCGCATGAGAGCTGATGTGGTACTCCTTCAGGAGACACATTTTAAAAAGTCTAACCTACCGTTCCTGAAAAACAGGTTTTACCCCACGACACATCACTCCCAATATACAGAGGCTAAGTCTAGGGGAGTCTCTATCCTTATCTCTGCGGGGGTGCCCTGGACTCCCCTGGACACCCTGGCAGACAATGAGGGACGTTTCCTCTTTTTGAAGGGCAGGGTGGGAGATAGGACGGTGACATTTGCCAACCTCTATGCCCCCAATGCCCAACAGGACGTTTTCCTTAAGAAAACCCTGACACAGCTCCGACATTTTATGGAGGGACATATTCAGGGAGACCTGAATATGTCCCTGATCCCGACTGAAGACATGTCCACCGGGAAGACTTCCCTAACCCGAGACATGCGGAAACGAATTGACACTACCCTAAATTCAATGCAACTGATAGATGCCTGGCGTCTCTTGCAGCCTGGAGATAGAGACTACACTTTCTTCTCCAAACCACACCAAACATATTCAAGACTTGACTACTTCCTTATCCCACACGGACAACTAGATGCGATCCGGGACATTGCCATTGGCTTAATTACGTGGTCAGACCACGCCCCAGTTACCTTGAAGTACTCTATCTCCGATCTTAACGGCGGTCAGAGACCAGTATGGCGCTTGAACGAAGGTCTTTTGCAAAATACCGACGTCATGACAGAGATCACCACAGAATTAGGACATTACTTCACCACTAATAGCTCCCCTGACGGTGACACGGGGGTGATATGGGAGGCCCATAAAGCGGTGATCCGGGGGGTGCTTATAAAGCACGGCGCGCGGCTGAAGAAGGAGCGTTCAGCACAACTGAACTCACTCCTTACTAGACTGCAGGGCCTAGAATCCACACACAAAATAAGCCCGAACAGACAGACTGGAGCGGAACTGGATGTAATCCGCTCACAGGTCACGGACCTCTTGCACTTTAAAGCCAAAGCGGCACTTCAGACCTGTCGACGCTACACTTACGAATCGGGCAACAAATGCGGCAAGTTGTTGGCTAACGCACTGCGCTCGCGTCGCCTGGCCTCATATATCCCGCACGTACAATCCTCAAGAGGGCAGAAACAGTCCACTCCACAGCAGATTTCACGTGAATTTAGACAATTTTACAGCTCCCTATATAATTTGGCCAAGCCCCCCGAGACTCGTTACGGGACTACATCGCCGCATCCCTTATGCCCTCCCTGTCCACTGAAGACCGGGATAGTTTAGAGGCTCCCATTACACTATCAGAAATCCAGCTCGCACTAAAAGGCGCCAAACCGGGCAAGGCCCCAGGCCCTGATGGCCTCACCATAGCATACTACAAAGCGGTGCTGCCATCTGTGGGACAGCATATGGTGAAGCTGTTCAACGAACTAGGCTCGGGGACATCCTTCCACGCCACCACATTACAAGCCCAAATATCTGTGATTTTGAAACCCGACAAAGACCCAGCTCTCTGCGGTAGCTACCGTCCCATTTCCCTCCTTAACACAGACCTCAAACTGTTCACTAAAATTCTGGCATCCAGACTCCAGAGACATATCCCGTCTCTGATACACCTAGACCAGGTAGGCTTTGTGCCCACCAGAGAGGCCCGGGACAACACTATTAAAGTGCTCAACCTCCTACACATAGTCTCCTCCAGTAAAACCCCTAGCCTGTTTGTAGGAACGGATGCCGAAAAGGCATTTGACCGGGTAGACTGGCAGTTTATGATGTCTACTTTGGAATACATAGGCCTGGGTGACAGGATGAGGAAGTGGGTAACAGCAGTCTACGACGGACCGACGGCAAGGGTGAGGGCCAATGGGGTACTGTCAGATTCATTCCCAATAACCAACGGGACGAGACAGGGTTGCCCCGTCGCCTCTCCTGTTCGCACTGTCGCTGGAGCCTTTCCTGTGCCACGTGCGGATAAACCCCGACATTAAAGGTATTCTCACTACAAAGGCTCACTACAAAGTCTCTGCATATGCAGATGACCTGCTTTTCACCCTTACGGAACCTGATACCTCCCTCCCGGCCCTGTTCCAGGAATTTGAGACTTACGGTAGGCTCTCCAATTTAAAAATTAACTTCACGAAGTCAGAGGCCATGGGCATAGGGATCCCACAGCGACAGCTAGCCCAGCTTAAAGCTGGGTTCAACCTAAAATGGACGGCAGTAGCTATGAAATACTTAGGGACATACATCCCCCCTACACTTACACGCCTATTCCAGTTGAATTTTCCCCCCCTCTTGACAGAAGTTCGGAGGCTATTGACTCAGTGGACTGGAGGACTACATTCCTGGGTGGGCAGGTGCAACATCTTAAAGATGACAATACTGCCCAAATTCCTGTACCTTCTGCAGGCCCTCCCGATCTCCATCCCGGGAAGCTACTTTAGACAGGTTCACTCCGCGTTCAATCACTTCCTCTGGGCGGGGAAAAAGTCGCAGAAAAGTCCTCTCCCTCCCCAAACTACAAGGGGGCCTAGCCCTACCGGACATCCAGACATATTATCGCTCAACACACCTGGTTAGACTAATTGACTGGTGCCGACATGGACACAATAAGTTGTGGACACAGGTCGAACAGGGCCAGACCGAGATTCCCTTACATCGCGCCCCGTGGTGTCCACGATTAGGGTATGCTCTGATCTTTTTGACCGACTCTCCCTGACCTCCAGAGACTCCCCCCTTAGACCCATCATTGGACACCCACTATTTGACCCGGGCTTACAAGATAGGAAGTTCTTAGACCTCGGGAAGGCGGGCCTCTATCAGGCATCACACTTTAGCTCAGGGGGACAGTGGAAATCAGCATCGGAATTGACAGACCCGGAAGGCGACTACCGCCTTGACTTTCTAAGGGCAAACCAGTTGACCCATTTCTTGAGCTCCATCCCGCCCCCCCCGACCGGAGAGGTACCATTGACAGAGTTGGAGGAGCTGTGCGGAGGGACGGGCGTGCTCCCACACGCCCTGTCCCTTCTATATGCTATGCTGATCCCCCCCCTGTGGGCGATCAGATACCGGCTCTGACAAAATGGGAAAGAGACTTAAACACACAGTTCTCGCCCATTGAAAGACAGACCATACTGCGATTCGCACATAGGTCATCTCTATGCGCGAAAACTCAGGAGACGAACTACAAGGTTCTCACTCGCTGGTACAGAACACCGGATCTCCTGAATAAACTATTCCCCAACACTACCGACACTTGCTGGAGATGCCAACAAGACAAGGGTACTCTGCTTCATGTGTTTTGGTCCTGCCCAAGGGTCAGGGGCTTCTGGGGAGAAGTACGCAGGATTACCCAAAAAGTTTACGGGGTACGTAGTACCAGACGACCCGGCTTACTTTCTCCTACAGGCAACTAATATACCACCTGGAACTTACAAAAAATCGGTGGTGCGCCACCTTTTGGACGCAGCCAGGGCCTGCGTGCCTCTCCGCTGGAAGTCCCCTCACCCTCCGACTATTGCTCTCTGGTTGAATAGGGTAGACGAGATCAGTCGTATGGAAGACTTGATCCTCTCCAGCCAACAGCGCCAGGAGACATACTCTGAGACATGGCAGTTATACAACTTTTTTAAATACTCGGATGAAGGACAGAAGCTCAGAGAGACCGACTGCCATACGCCCACCCAGCCACAGGTCTAATGCCTGCTCTTCCTGGCAAGCTGTCTATCTGTGATCAGAATAGGAACACCCTACGCCCTTTTAAGGCGCTTTGTATTAACCTTGCTCGTGCAGCCCCCCACCTACCTTCTACTATGCCTTTCCCTGCTCCATTCTATATTGCTCTTTAACCTCTATTCTATTTCTTCTTGCTCTGAAAATGGAAAACGGATCTGGAGGCCGGACCGATCGGACCCCGCCACTGTGTCACGAATTGTTACCCTCTGCCTTGAAAGTCATGCCCTCTTCGGGTCCTAGTTACATTCTTCTGCTACGAGGATATACGGTGTATGTGATTATAGTTTTACATGTATTATTGTACCTTCATACGAGAGCTGTTATCTCGACTGTTATATGTATATGTTGCGGGTCCGCGAGGACTGGCCTTTTTGGTGATAAATAAAAAAAATAAAAAATTAATTTAGTGGAAACTTTATTGAAAGCATACAAACGAGTAAAGGGGGTAAGGTATATACAACCCCTGAAATTGCAAGAGTATTCCAAGAATATTATGGGAGGCTATACTCGATAACTCAAAGTAATCCCCTAGAGAAAGTGAAAAGGAAATCCGATAATATTTAAAAAAAAATAAGCGAAACATGTTTAAAAAAAAATACCTGCAGATAAATTTCGTTCTCTAGAGCAGGGGTCTGCAAACATTCTAAACAAAGGGCCGGTTTATTAACCTTCAGACTCTTGGAGGGCCGGACTTTGGCCAGCGGTAGTGGAAATTTTCCTGGCATCAGTGGGAGAAACATCTGGTATTAGGGGGAGGAATAGGTTCCCATTGTTGGTATCATAGGGAAGAATAGTGCCCCATTAGTGGCGTCAGTGGGAGAAATGGTGCTTCATTTTGTTGTCTCGTATCAGTGGGGGGATAGTGCCCCAAGGGCCGGATAAAGGCAAGCAAAGGGCTGCATCCGGCCCTCGGGCCACAGTTTGGAGACCACTACTCTAGAGGATCCCATAACGGAAACGGAAATACAGAAAAATCTAAAGGAGTCCTCTACAGGGAAAAGCCCAGGTCCTGATGGGCTAACAACTGCATATTATAAGTTTAGTGACATTCTAGTCCCGAGGATGTGTTCTTATATAAACGGCATCGGTACCAATTGGGAGATCCGCCGTGAGGCTTTAGAGGCTGTGATTACGATTATCCCTAAGGTAGGCAAAGATCCCTCTTTGTGTTCCAGTTACAGACCTATCTTCCTATTAAATGCGGACGTGAAGTTGTTCGCTAAAATTTTAGCCGGTAGAATGAAGACCATCATGAAGGATCTGGTACACACTGATCAAGTGGGTTTTATCCCAGGCAGGGAAAGTAGGGATAACAGTATTAGGACACTCCTATTGATACAGAAAAAAAGGTAGCAAGTCCCCAGGTCTACTTCTGTCAATAGACGCAGAAAAAAGCGTTTGACAGAGTAGACTGGGGATTTCTTCAGAAAACTTTAGAGTTTTATGGGATGGGCCCTAAGATGTTGGGGTGGATACATGCTCTTTATAATCACCCAACTGCCAGAGTTAAGGTAAATGGGACAGTATTGGGGCTATTTGAGATGTTTAAACGGGACCCGACAGGGTTGTCACTTGTCCCCCTTATTGTTCATCTTGTCTTTAGAACCTTTACTGGCCGGGATCAGAAATAACCCCGATATTGGGAGGATACAGACAGATGATGGGGAACACAAACTTGCAGCATATGCCGATGATATTTTGTTATATATAATGAACCCAACTAAAACCCTCCCTAACCTATTAAATTATATGGGGAGGTATCAAATTTCAAAATCAACCCCTTAAAATCTGAAATTCTTAACATAAGTTTGAAAGTACAGGATGAAAGTAGATATAAACAAGACTTCCCATTAATTTGGAGAGACACTGAATTAAAATATTTAGGAGTCAATATAACACCATCTCTTGAGTTAATTTACCAACATAACTTCATTCCATTATTGAATGATATTAAAATGGATCTAAATAAAATCTAGACAGAGATCTATGTTAGGGAGAATAAATAGTTTTAAAATGTTAACTCTCCCCAAGATTCTATATAAAATTACAAATGTTACCGATTTTAATACCAGAAGTATATTTTAAAACATTAAAAAAGTTATTAAGTAGGTTTATATGGCGGAATAAAAAAATGTGTATAAGCATGGCAATAATAATTAGAGACAAGGCACGCGGTGGTCTGGGGTTACCAGATATCAATACATACTATATGGCTATTCACATGGCACGAGTGGCTGATTGGGTTAAAGAAAATGAAGAGAAAATGTGGGTTAAACTGGAAAGTAGCTTAAATAAGTCAAGGTTAGGGAAGGAGATTTGGATTCTGGCACAATTTAGACAGTCAAAAGAGCACATGCACATGATCACACGGACATCTATGTTAATATGGGATAGGGTACACCAAAAGGAAAAATGGGGATATAATTGTTGGAGATACAACAAAATTTCAGCTTAGCCTATTGCATGGAATGCAGTTTAGAAAAAGGACACAAGATGTCGCTAATGCTCAATGATATGCTATGCTATGTATACGCTATGATGTGTTGTATTTTCTGCCCACAGTGATCTACTTGTTGGTTTCTTTTTCCTGCCTGTGAGCTCTGTGTTTGTTACCATGTGCAGAGAGACATCTTTGTCTGTGTGATGATGTTCCAATAAAGAAGCCAGTTCCTGTTACTACACAACGTCTGATCTAAATTGACTCCGCTACACCTATCAATCGTACTTTGCAACAGGTTATGGGCCCAGTGTCCGGATAAAGTCTTATGACCAGGTGCGGCCTAAGCAGAACAAAGCCTCCAACGGAAGACAGCGTAGCTGATGCGGAGATCGACATAAGAAAGCTTTCCAGTGACATCTCTTATAGACAAGTAAGACTCTTTATTTATAAAGGAGGGATAAAATGGCCGGAAACCCAGAGCTTAAACTCTCAGTGGCCAAGCTGAACAATGACAATTATCAGCTATGGAAGTTTAAAGTGGAAATGCTGTTATCCAGAGATGACTTGTGGGAGTTTACCACTACAGAGAGGCCACAGGATAATAATCAGGACTGGGACAAGAAAAACAGACAAGCACGTGCCACTATGGGCCAGATTCAGGTAGATGAGAGTATCTTTCCTCTGGAGTAACGCTTCTCATTTACGTTACTCTGAAGACCCTTTCAGCGCAAGTCCTGTAATTCACATAGCAGTTGCGCGTAAACTTGCGCCAGAGTAACGATAATGCGCTGGCGTAACCCGACGCAAGTGGAAGTGGGTGTGATCATATGTAAATGATGGGCGGAGCCCAGCGCAGAGGCTTACGTTCAGCGCATCATCCACGGAGCATGCGCAGTGAGTGCGGCTCCACTCGCCCCCTTGTGCGCATGCTCACAACTTCCGTCGGCACCACTTCCTGGGAAACGTCAGCGCAATGCGTTCCGCTGGGCGCTTAAAAGCGCTGGCGGAAACGCCATTCCGGCGCAAAAGTATTTCCGCTTCCCCCCACCCCAGGGAAGATACTTTTGTTTGGTGATGGCTGCTCCCGCTACCCCCAGAGAGAGGAGGAACCTGAATTTTAATGCCCAGGAGGTCTCGCTCATCATTTCGGCAATGGAGACGGATAATGCTTTTCTCCATGGCAAAAAAAGCCGGAAGACCAGCCGGGAGAGGAAGCAGGGCATCCTGGAGTCCATTGCTGCCAGGGTCAATGTCTTGGGCTACTCCACCCGGACTGCTGGGGACATACAAAAAAAATTAATGATCTGCGGCGCAAGGTGAGGGACAAGGTGGCCTCCATCAGGAGGTATGAGAGGGGCACAGGTGGTGGTCCCCCATGTCCTGTCACCCTGACCGCAGAGGAGGAGGTGGTCGCACGCTGCCTGGAGAGGGAGCAGGTGGAGGGGGTCGCAGGCTATGACTCCGTGGAGGAAGGCACAAGGACAGGTAAGTGTTTCATAATCCCCTATTTGTTGTTTTGCATTTGGGGGGGGAGGGTACATGTGCCAAGTGTGTGGGACCACCAACATGTGTCTGCTTTGTGTCATCCACAGATGACGGAGCTGGGCCATCATCTGTCAGCGTGCATTCCACCCCATCCCCCCCACGCCATCGTGTGCCCGAGCCACTGGGTGGTGAAGAGGTTGTGGAGGAGGAGAGTGGCCACACCACACCTGCCGAGGTGGTTGTAGAGGATCCTGCTGTGGCAGAGCAGGACTTTACCTTAGTTTTGTCTGTCTCCTCCCCTTCTCCTGGGCCGTCTGTCGTCCCCTCCCCCATCCTTGGAAGCCCCTCAAGGGCGGCTCCTTCCCCCCCGAGGACAACCATCTTCTGGCCCCAGGAAGGCGACCCAGAAGACCAGGGGGGTGTCTGATGGTGTCCAGGACCAGTTGGCGAGGGATCACGCCAGCCAGACGGAACAGATGGGGGCCATAGTTGGGCACTTACAGAAAGTGTCTGACAGCCTGGGCTCCGTTGCCAACCTCAGCAACGCAGTGCAGGATGTAAGCTGCAACTGCGCTGCAGTGGTCACCACTTTGGGGGAGGTGCAGGGGGATATTCGGCACCTTACTGCAGCCGTCCAGGCCAACAGTGCTGCCATCCGGGACCAGGGGAGGCTGAGTCGGCGGGCCCAGCATTATCAGGTCACCCGTCAGCTCCGGATGCAGGCCCAGACGAACTCCTACCTTGGACGAATAGCCAGGGCCTTGGAGGGCATGCAGGCCACACCTGCCAGGAGTGGCCCACCTGGGGATCAGCCACCTCCAGATGCCCCCCCACCCCCACCCACTCCATCCAGGCAGCTGAGGAGCCAGAGAGGGGCCCCCAGAAGAAGCCCCCGGCATCCCCGATGAGGCCTTTTTTTTTTTTCTTGTTTTATATTTTTGGTTTGGACATACTCAGGTCATGAGTTTTTTTTTCCTTTTTCTCAGGTTATGAGATTTTGTTTATTTTATTTATCAGGATATGATATTTTTAATTTCTTTTTGTACTGCACACGGTCAGTAGTGCAGGGGACAGTGTGAATGGTGTGTGAATGTGAGGGGGTGGCACTCCTGAAAGTAAGGGGTGTCACCCTCGGCCGTGGTGGTGAAGTTAACCCCACGGCTGTATGAATGACGTGTGAAAGGTGTATGAATGGACAGTGACATCATTGGGGCCTTGACGCTGGCGTTACTGCTCCCAACTCCTACATGCTGGACTTGGGCTAATCCAATGCGATGTGCATGTGGTGTGTGTGATCTAAGGACATCAGCGGTGTACACACGTGCACTGTCTGTGTAATTAATGTTTTGGTTTATTGTCCAAAGATGCCTACGGCGAGGACCCTCCTGACTGCTCTTCCATCAGCAGACTGGGTGTCCTCTGGCAGGTGGGGACTGTGTGGGTCGGGGGTCAGGTCATCACGTATGTCAATCTGCAGGCCTTTTTTCATAGCAAAGTTATGTAGTATGCAACATGCACCGATGATCTGACACACAAAGGTAGGGGAATACAATAGGGTCCCCCCAGACTTATCCAGGCATCGGAAACGGGACTTCAGGAGCCCGAATGTTTGCTCCACCACTGCACGGGTTTTGATGTGTGCTTCATTGTATTTTCTCTCTCCTCTGGTTTGGGGGTTCCGGAAAGGAGTCATTAGATGGGGTCCCAGTGCATATGCAGAGTCACCTGGAAGGGAAAAGACAGGAGAATGTTAGTCATGCATGTGCGACTTCTGTTGTGCATCACGGGAGGGGATAGTCATGCCTGACTCCCTTGTCACTCACCAACCAGCCAGCTGTCCCCATACATGTTCGGGTTAAATTCTGCTGGGATGGGGCTCTGATTGTATATGAAGCTGTCATGGCTGGACCCGGGGTGTTTGGCACGGACGTGCCATATGAGGCGTTGGGCATCAGCTATCACCTGTACGTTGATGGAATGCCAATGCTTCCGATTGCGGTATATGTGCTCTGTGGCACGGGGGGGCTGTAGGGCCACATGTGTGCAATCAATGGCCCCCACAGTGCGAGGGAATCTGGCAATGTTGTAGAAATCTGTCATTGCCTTCTGCCGCAGCTCCTCAGTGGTGGGTCTGATGAACTGGTTGGACATGCGTCTGAGGATTGCAGGGACAACCTGGTGCACACATCTGCTCACAGAGGACTGTGACATCCCAGCCACCACTCCACTTGTACGCTGGAATGATCCACTTGCAAGGAAATGGAGTGTTGCCAGGACCTTCACCAGTGGCTGCACTGCTTGTGAGCGTTGTGTCTTGCTGGTGATGTCATCCTGCAGGGTTGTGGTTAGTTCAAGTATTGCATCTGGGCTGAATCTGAAGAGGCGATACACCTCCTTATCCCCCATGCCAAAGAGGTTCATACGAGTGCGGTATATCCTCTCACGTGGCCGCCTTCTTGGTTCCAGGGGACCCATCAGTAGTTCTAGGACCACAATTGCCCCTGGCATGTTGGCACACAGAGGTGTTGTCCTTGCAAGTGTTGTTGTTCAGCAAGCTCCTATCGTCGGTAACGCTGCTGTAGCTGCTCTCCTGCTGACCTGTGACCGTCTGGAGTAAAGATAAAGCAGCCTTTTGTAGAAATAACTTTGCGCCGGACAAACCAGATACGCGCGGCGCATGTAGCCAGCGTATGGTGCTAATCCGTTCGCGAATTGGGAAATCTCCCTCATTTGCATATTTGCAGGGGAAATCAATGGGCGCGACTGATGCGCCCAGCGAAAATAAGCGCTGACGATACTCTGGCGTCGGAACGTTCCGCCGGTCGCAAATGACCCGTTATTGGGCGCATCTAGTTTGGTGGGTACGGGCACATAGAAACGACGGCGCATCATCACAGTTACGCGGAGCATATCCAAATACTCCAGCGCAAGTGTTCGTGAATCTGGCCCTATAAGTTTACTAGTAGAAGATGATCAACTCATTCATATACGTAATGAGGACACAGCGAAAGGCATGTGGGATGTACTAAAAAGACTGCATGAAAGATCCAATTTAAACAACAAGCTGTTTATGCTGCGGAAACTTTACAAGACTTTTATTAGACTTGGCAGAGAACAGGACATGCAGGAGCATATAAACGCAATGCTGGAAGTGATTGCGCAACTCAGATCAAGCGGGGAGAATATAACAGACAGTCACATTGCAGCCATGTTGTTATGCAGTTTGCCTGATACATACACTGCACTAATCAATGCACTGGAGACACGACCTGAGACAGATCTGACAGTAGCATTTGTAAAAATCAGGCTCATAGATGAGTATCAGAGAAGAAAGGAATTAGTGTATGACTCCACAGAATCCAAAACCAGTACCGCTCTTAAATCTACTGATGCTAGATTACACAGGAAAGAGATCAGAGTGTGTTTCAGATGCCACAAACGGGGACACATAAAGAAAGACTCTACTATATGGAAAGCAGAGCAAATGAGACGACGTCCCTCTTATGCTAAACAAAAGGTCAAAACCACATTTAAAGCGACAGGCAACAATAAATGCCAAGACTGGTGCATCGATTCAGGGGCAACCAGTCACATGACGAGTGATAGAAGTTTCTTCACAGAACTTGATCAGAACAACAAAGAAACTATTTACCTTGCAGATGGAAGCACAATACACGCATAAGGATGTGTGCAGAGAACCCATGTATGCCCTGATGATGTGGGACACAATTTAACCATACCAGTGAAAGATGTGCTTTATGTTCCTAATCTAGCCAGAGGACTCACTGTGAAATTCCAAGGTGACAAGTGTTCCATTCTAAACTTGTCCAGTCACTGCTAAATGTGAATGTTGCATTAAATCCAAAGCTACAAGAGCAACACTTCCCAAAGTCAGTCAGAACAGAGCCTCAAGACCACTTGACTTAGTTCACAGTGACGTGTGTGGTCCCCTAAACCTACCAGCACCTGGAGGCAACAGGTATATAGTGACTTTCATAGACGACTACTCAAGATATACAGTCACCTACCTAATGCAACACAAGAGTGAAGTCTTCGACAAATTACAAGACTATATAACAAAGACAAGAAACAAGTTTCAGAGGAAGCCCCTCATACTTCGGAGTGATAATTGAGGTGAATTCACAGGAAGTAAGATACAAGAGTACTTAAAAAGGCATGGAATAGAACATCAAAAGACAGTCCTGGATACACAAGAACAAAATGGAGTAGCTGAAAAAAAGAATAGAACTCTGACTGAAATGATCAGATGTATGCTGACAGACTCTGGACTACCACAAAAATACTGGGGTGAGGCAGCAATGATAGCTACATATTTTCAGAACAGACTTATTTCCAGAACAGTGGAGAAAACCCCATATGAGCTATGGCACAATGAGAAGCCAAGTGTAAAACCCCTAAAAGTTTTTGGATGCAAAGCATTCATCTACATACCTGAAGAAAACCGCACCAAACTCCAAAACAGAGCGTTTGAAGGTATTTTTGTTGGATACAGTGAAAATGTCAAGGGTTATAGAATCCTAAATCCCAAAACAGCCAAGGTTACCATTAGCCACAGCGTAACTTTTGTTGAAGATTTAAGAGACAATGTAATGACAACAGTAGAAGCAAGAATAAAAGAGAAAACTGACATTGACCAGCCCATCTCTGATACTTCCGAACAAACAGTTGAAGTGAGTATATCCTCAACCAGTACTGAAGAGCAGATACAAGAAGGCTCAGACACAAAATTGAGACAGTCACCAAGAGAAAACAAAAGGTAAACCAAGGGAGGTGGTACTCTTGCACTATCTGAAATGGACACCGAAAACATGAGTAGGTGATGGTGAAGCGCTGTGAATCCTAATAAGGGATATTAAAGACACCCTAAGGTTGACTACCAAAGGGAAAAATAATACTAGGTGACTGTATTGCGAACAGAAAAGGTGAATAAACAACAAAATTATGAAGATATGAGATGTATCAAACAAACAGTGATAAAAAAGGATTTTTAATAACAGCTTGCCTGTAAAATCCTTTTCTTGAAGTACATCATGGGACACAGAGCGCATAGCCATTACATATGGGTTATATGGGTACCTTCAGGTGTGGACACTGGTGTAATCAACTTCACAGGAAGTTCCTCCCTATATAACCCCCTCCCACTGAGAGTGCTTTAGTTTTGTAGCAAGCAATTTCTCCGAGGTTACACAATGTTCCCCAAAAGAGGGGTGGGAGCTCTGTGTCCCGTGATGTACTTCAAGAAAAGGATTTTACAGGCAAGCTGTTATTAAAAATCCTTTTTTCTTTATCGTACATCACGGGACACAGAGCGCATAGCCATTACATATGGGATGTCCCAAAGCAATGCTCCATGAAGGGAGGGAGACCGTAAGGCCAAAAAATAGCCAAACAGAAAATATATCAGGAGGTAAAAAATAGCTCCACCAACAGAAAAAAAGGGGGCGTGAACCGGGCCAGAGGATTCTATACTGCTGCCCGTAGGACCGCCTGCCCAAATGCTGCGTCCGTAGCCTTTGCGACGTCCAACTTATAAAATTTAGTAAACGTATGTACGGAAGACCAGGTTGCCGCTTTGCAAACCTGTGCCATAGAGATCTGATGGTGTGCCGCCCAGGAGGCACTCATGGCCCTCGTAGAATGGGCTTTAACTGATAAGGGAGGTGGAACGCGCTTCAGACCATAGGCCTGAAAAATCAGCTGCTTAATCCACCTAGCCAAGGAAGACTTGGCAGCCGGCTGACCCTTCTTGGGGCCATCCGGGAGAACGAAAAGCACATCTGTTTTCCGAATCTTTTCTGTAGCCTTGAGATAGACCCTCATGGCTCGGACCACGTCCAAAGTATGAAGCAGTCTTTCCTCTCTGGACTGGGGAGTAGGAAAGAAGGATGGTAGGACTAGGTCCTGATTCAAGTGAAAACTGGATATGACCTTAGGAAGGAAAGAAGGCTGAGGCCGCAGAACCACTCTGTCCTTATGCAGAATCAGGTACGGTTTCCTGCAAGACAAGGCTGCCAGCTCGGAGACCCTTCTGGCCGAAGCCATAGCCACCAAGAAAACCAACTTTCGGGTTAGCAGCACAAGAGGGATTTCTGTCAGAGGTTCAAACGGCTGCTTTTGTAAAGCTGACAAGACCAGATTTAAATTCCAGGGGCAGAGGGGAGCTCTAATAGGGGGATTTACATGCAAGACCCCCTGCAAGAAGGTTTTCACAAGCGAATGCGTGGCCAAAGGCCTTTGAAACCATATCGATAAGGCAGACACCTGCCCCTTTAGAGTACTAAGAGCCAACCCTTTGTCAACGCCAACCTGGAGGAATCGCAAGATCCTGTCAATAAAAAACTTGCGAGGATGCCCTCCTTGAGACTCGCACCACTCCACATAGGTCCTCCAGACTCTGTAATAGATATTTCTAGAGACTGGCTTTCTAGCCTGAATTAACGTAGATATGACTTGGGATGAGAGGCCTCTGCCCTTAAGAATTAGGGATTCAGCCGCCAAGCCATCAAATTTAGCTGCTGTGAAGCAGGGTGGTAGATCGGGCCCTGAGACAGCAGATCTGGGCGCAGGGGGAGTGGCCACGGTGCCCCTACTGACATCCTCACGATGAGTGCGTACCAAGCCCTTCTGGGCCAGGCTGGGGCCACCAGGATCACCGGCCTGCGCTCCACCCTGATCCTTCGTAGAAGGCGGGGAATCATCTGTAGTGGAGGGAACGCATACAGGAGAGAAAACTGGTGCCAGGGGCAAACCAACGCATCGGTCCCGTAGGCCGAGGGGTCCCTGGCTCGGGATACGAATTTGTCCAATTTCTTGTTGAATCTTGTTGCCATGATGTCCACAATCGGGAACTCCGAATCTTTGGCAAATCTCTTGGAATACCTGGGGGTGAAGAGACCACTCTCCCGGGAGTAACTGTTGACGACTCAAAAAATCTGCTTGAGAATTGTCTATCCCTGGGATGAACACTGCTGAGATGCAGGGTACATGGGCTTCGGCCCATGAAAAAATCAGGTTTACTTCCCTTTGAGCCGCTAGGCTCCTTGTGCCCCCCTGGTGGTTTATGTATGCCACCGCCGTGGCATTGTCGGACTGTATCCTTACTGGCAGACCCTGCAGGGGGAGAGTCCAGGCGACCAGGGCCAACCGAGCAGCTCTGATCTCTAGGACATTGATGGGAAGCAGACTTTCTGCCTCTGACCACTGTCCCTGCTGGGTCCGTTTTCCTAAGATTGCCCCCCAACCTGTTAGGCTGGCATCTGTGGTTACTATTTCCCACGTGATGGGGCAAAAGGTTTTCCCTTTTGACAATTTTTGAGGGATCAGCCACCAGTACAGGCTGCGCTTGACCCCTGGGGAAAGAACTAATGGACGGTCTAATGCCTGTATGGACTTGTTCCAAGCAGAGAGAATAGCTGCCTGAAGAACTCTGGTATGGATCTGGGCATAGGGCGCTGCTTCGAAGGCGGCCACCATCTTTCCCAGCAGTCGCATGCATAGGCGAATAGTCGGCTTCTTTTTGCCTAAGACTATTTGAATCGTTTGAATCAACGACCTGATCTTCCCTTGAGGTAAAAATACCCTCTGGCATTCTGTATCTAACCGAAAGCCTAGATATTCCAACTGCCTTGTGGGTTGTAACCTTGATTTTTCTTGATTCACAATCCACCCGAATTCTTCTAGATGCCGCACTGTGCGGACTACTGCATGATTGAGGTTGGAAGCTGATCTGTCGATAACCAGGAGATCGTCCAGGTACGCCAGGACCAAGATGCCTTCTGTCCTTAGGACGGCTAGCACCGGGGCTAACACCTTTGTGAATACCCGCGGAGCTGTTGCCAACCCGAAAGGGAGGGCTACGAACTGGAAATGACTTTGATTTATCGTAAAACGAAGAAACTTGTGGTGTGCTGGGAAAATCGGCACATGCAGATATGCATCCTTTATGTCTATAGATGCTAGAAAGTCGCCCTGATGCAGGCTGGCTGTCACTGAACGTATGGAGTCCATACGAAAGGTCTGAATCTTTAGAAAGCGATTTAGGCGTTTGAGGTCTAAAATAGGCCTGACGTCGCCATTGGGTTTTGGTATAACAAAAAGGTTGGAGTAGAATCCCCGACCCCATTCTTGGGTTGGTACTTCTACAATTACCCCTTGGAGCAATAGGCGATCCAACGCCTTTACGAGAGAGGCCCTTCTTAATGGGTCGCTTGGAAGACTTGACCCCTGAAAATGAGGAGGGGGGATTTCTCGAAACTCTAGTTTGTATCCCGTGGCTACCACGGACCGAACCCACGAGTCGGAAATTCTGGCCTTCCAGACTTCGGAGAAAAACCGAAGTCTTCCCCCCACCCGAGAGAGTGGGGGCGCCCCTTCATGAATCTGATTTGATGACTGGTTTAGCCGGCTTGCGAGACCAGGGTCTCTTGTTTGCCGCGGCTTGACCCTGTGGGCGGCTATTAACCGCTGGACGCCCGGGAGGCAGTCGATACTGACGAGAAGTCGAAGGGGCTGAGCCTACAATGGCCTGTCGTTTAAACGTGGGCCCACGCGGTCTTTTCTTGACCGGTAAGGAAGTACTTTTTCCACTTGATATGGTGTGGATATATTTATCTAGGTCTTCCCCGAATAGTCTTCCCCCATGAAAGGGAAACCCTGCTAAAAGCTTTTTGCAGGGTGCCTCTGCTGACCAGTTCTTTAGCCACAAAAGACGACGCATGTGAACCATCAGTAGAGATGAACGGGATGCCTGTTGGATGGAGTCCTTAATAGCATCTACTGCAAAGCAGAGAGCCCTAGGGAATTCTGCTAATTCATGAGTATGCTGAGCCGGCATGTCCTTTAATATATGCTTTGCCTGATCCTTCAAGGCCTGACAAACACCAATGGCTGCTACTGCTGGCTGAACCATGGCACCTACTGAGGTGAAAGCGGCTTTCAGTAGGGTCTCGAATTTCTTGTCGACCGGATCCTTGAACATCTGGACATTTTCAACCGGACAGGTCAGGGATTTATTCACGCAGGAAATGGCCGCGTCCACTGTAGGGAGTGCCCATTTCTTTAAATATTCCTCTTCCATAGGGTAGAGAATAGAGAATCTTTTAGGAGGGACAAAGATTCTATCAGGTCGAGCCCAATCCTGGTAAATCACGTTCCGCAGAAGGGGGTGCATTGGAAAAGACGCACAAGTTAATGGAGCCTTTAAAGAACCCAATGAGGATACCTCCGGGGCTACTAGTTCTGGCACTGGAAGTTTAAAGGCAGTGCGAACCATATCTGTCAAAGACTGGATCCACAGGCTCTCCGCTTGAGAGGCCGAGAAATATTCATCTATAGTGGAATCTTCCCTGTCTGAACCGTCGGGACTTGGGTCTGCCTGATCCCCTTGTGGGTCCCGTTCCTCTGAAGAGGAGACCTCCGCATCTGAAAACCCCACACTGGGTGAGGGGGATCTAGCCCGCTTGCTACTTGGCCAAGGACGGGCAAACAACGCAGTTAACCTTTTCTCTAGCCCACTCATGGTGGCTGCTAGCATTTCTTCCGTCACGTAAACGGGAATGGGTGGATCGGGGGCCGCCTCTGCCCCCAGCACCCCCAATGGCTCTTGTACTATGCCACTCGGTGTTCTAACTGGCGAGGGTGGGGCCGTTGAAGCCTGGCCCAAATCCTCTGACCCCGATGGAGACCCCTTTTGCTTCTTGGCACCTTTAGCAGCCTTGGCTGGTCCAGATCCCTTTGGAGCCATTGTACAACCTTGAGTCACCCCTATAGCCAACACCTGACTGTTGCAGCTAGGAGTAACCAATATGAGGACAGGTATGAGGAAAATGAAAAAAACTAATTTCTCTTTTTTTTTTTTTTTTTCCAAAAAAAATTTTTTTTTTTTTTTTTTTACCCGCCTGGGAGGTGGCAATACTGAGGAAACCTGTGAGTATTGACACACCAATGCCCGTTAGCCGGAGTCCAAGGTAGACTCAGATACTGCTGGATCTAAGGCTAAGTCCCTTTAAGCAAAAAAACTTCCTTTTTTTTTTTTTTCTGGTCAATAGTGGACCTAAGTCCTAGACCTGAAGATCCACAAAACCGCCACTAGGTGTCCCTGTGTGGCCAAAAGACCCAGCTGCACGCTCTGTATCCTTTCTTCCTCTGCCTCCAGGAGGGAAAGACCAGCCAGAGAAAAAGTTTTCCCTTTAAACAGACCCTGACGCTGCTGGCCCGCCCCCCCGACGCACGCCGACGCTATAAAAGGCGGCGTGCACGCGCGCGCGCACGCGCACCCCCCCCACGCTGAAACCACATGGAGGAAGCAGAGCAGAGGAAACAACATGGACCAGCGTTAGGCAGCACCAACAGACACCAGGTAAGCACTAATCTTATTGTAGTGCACACACAGAGAGGAAGCTGTCCCCATGGGCTTCCTAAGAAACAGGAGTTTTTACCAGCAATTTCCTCTTTAAAACATGTGGGGTTGCAGTATCAGTGCTAACAGGCAGACCTGGGGTGAGTAGCAAATATATAACTTACACAAGTATACATATATCTACATGTTATCTGGGTAAACATTAGTATCCCATCCTGCCCACACAGACATAGTGGAGATAGTGGCTGATGCACAAGCATACTGTTAGCCAACCCAGAACCCCCAGGGGGATACCTACTGTCGAACCAAGTCCCGCAGGTTCCCTCTTACCTGCTCCACGCCGCAGGGTATTGCAAAATGCAAGAGGCCCAGCCTTCCCCCATCTCCGTGGGTATTGTCTTGGACCTTCAGGGACCGGGGTCCTGTGTTAAGGAACCCACACCCCTGGACCTATATAGCATCCTGGCATCAGTAGCGTTTAGTTCTTGGAAGAGACTAAGGCACTGGAGCCCAGAATCCAGCCCTCCAAGGAGAGGCATTATAGGCAAAACCCCACTCCAGCAGGGCCCGGGTACCGTACACCTTGGCTTTGAAGCACTTCGGACGGATCCGGCTAGCTATCCTGGGTCCCGAGACCTCCGAGGGACAGCTAGACGTGACCAACACCTAAGACACTGGCGAAAAAACTAAAGCACTCTCAGTGGGAGGGGGTTATATAGGGAGGAACTTCCTGTGAAGTTGATTACACCAGTGTCCACACCTGAAGGTACCCATATGTAATGGCTATGCGCTCTGTGTCCCGTGATGTACGATAAAGAAAGTAAAATAAGATGCAATATGCAAATTGTGAACCAAACAATGTAAAACACAAACTAAAAAAAGCTGTGCGTGACAACACACGGCAAATCGTGTATAACATATAAACACGTGAAAAAGGTCCATACAAATGTGGAGACTGCAAAGCCCAAAAAAATGATACGGTGTGAAAGTAGGCAGACTTTGGTGCGCACACCTCTTGTGGTACTAAAATGCTCACCTCAGAGCCATAGCACGGATAGCCCAAAGTACCAAACAGTAGTTTCTTGGGGTGCAACCACACTGATAGGGGTTGAAATGGAGAACTTTCTCACCAGGTGTTCATACAGACATGAAAGGCAGAAATTAATGGAAAGTGATGTAACCTTATGGAAGACCTAAAAGTTGATGAATCACATCAGCACGCACTCACATTGAGGCTGAGGATAGTGGACCGATCTCCACGAATAACAACTTAATTCAATAAAACCATTAGGCTCCGGCCTGAAAAATCTCTAACAAAATGGCGCCGAGCACTAGTCATCCTAGTGCCAGGACTTCTGTCCTCAGATTAGCTAAATACATTGGACGCAGGGCAGTGCACAATGAGAGAGCACAGAGCTAAGTATAAATACACTGAGTGCTTGCGACGGAGGCACGCTCCAGATGACGTCACCAGACGAAACCGGTCGAGCGGGATAGCATCCAGACGCAAACTCGTGAGATATCTAATAAAATACGCTTGATTTTAATCTTTCAAAATGTGAGTACCTGACTTTTTATGTAACATAAACTTTTATCAACCATATTACACTATGTGGGCACTCTCTGTCTTTTGAGCTATACATTAGATTGAAAGGGTCCAAACAAGTGGATACTTGCAGAGAGCGACACAGGGCTAATACTGTGAAGACCTCTTACCCTTAATGGGTACCTGGATCTGGTGAGTGAGGGACCCACTAGAGCATGAGAAGAGGGATCACTGAGTGAACACTGTCATCTGCAATATATCATATGAAGCACAAAGCACTTTTTTTGCATTGACTGTAAAAATAGCATCAGTTGATATTCACGGCACAGAGCACTTTAATTTATTTTATTTCTGAACCAACACAGGATTTTATAATTTTTATAGTGTTTACTTTGTTTATAAGTTTTATGGTTTAATACATGGTTTGATTTATATACCATAATCAAGTCACATGGACCTCACTATAGGGATACATTGGATAAGCACTTCATAATTATTATATTTTCTATTATATACATTTTTACCTTATCACACATCAATTAAGAGGCGCCATAACCTACTACCTCACCCCCATTCACTTTCTATATTCCACTTCGGTGGAATTACATGTAGGGGCAGCCACTTAATTAACAAATATACTCTTATTAGTACCCCAATAACGCTTGAAAATATCAGGTCCGTAGCGTGGGTTCTACCTACCCCCCTTCTATCTCCACGAACACCGCGTTCATATCCGGAACTGATGTGCTTGGGGGATCACTAGCAGACGGGCAACTCTCACTTCAAATTCTTTTGTAACTTCCACCTCTCAACCTTGGCATCAACAGGTGCTCAGGCAATGCAGAGTAAAAGGAGAGAGAGGGAGGCCCATAGTGCAGTATTCCATAAAAGTTTATTGAGGTACAAACAAATAGCAAAGTAAAAACTCAAATTTAAAATTGGAGCAGCAGCAAAACACCTACGAGCAGCGAGCTCGTTTCATCGCAGTCGGTCTGTGTCAGCTCTGTAATCCTATTTCCCGACGCGTGTTTGTCACATCACGTGACTTCTTCAGAAGAAGTCTAAAGCATGATTAAAATGAATTTTTATTGTTTATCACGATAGTATATACTGTAACCCTGGATATCGCACACCACTTTCATTAGGGAGACCTCCAAGTTCTGTTGGAGGGGCTACGTGGAACTCCGAACCATGTCACACCTCTGGTGGACGTGCCCAAAAATCGAAATATACTGGCACATAGTTATATTAGTAATCGAGGAAATAACAGAAAATAAAATACCCGCTGACCCGTGGGTTTGCTTGTTCCACGGGACAAAAATGTCCATCAAACAGTATATGAGAACCTTGCTTCCCCATATTTTAAATGCAGCAAAATGTTTGATCCCAAGACAGTGGAAAGACCCTGAGAGCCCAATGGTGAGGAACTTGCTTTGTAAAATAAATGATATTTATTATACTGAACAACTTAGGTTTATGGGGGTGGAAAGAGAAGAAGGGGGATTTTAATTGAAATGGCAGGATTGGGTTAAATATAAGCGGTCACAGAGATATGTAGACAGAATGGTATAGAGCAGGAAGTGTTATAAGCAAAAGGTGATATAACAAAAGGTGGAAGTTCGGAGAGAGGTGGGTGGGTGGGGGGAGGGTGTGAGGTTCGGGTGGTGGGTTTGGGTGGGGGAACTTTTTTTTTATAACTGGGTAAATTGAGATTTTCCTAGCTTGTGACGGAAAATATTAGTTATATGAAGACAGGAGGCGAGTATCTTATGCATTATCTCTCTTTACTAATGCTCATAGCAGAAATACAGTGAAACGTTCAAATAACTTAAAACTTAAAGAACTTCAACTCCCAGCAGGCCCTGGGCTCAGTTAGCCCCTCCCCGATCATAGACTGCATATAAGGGACTGCCTGAGGTAAAATAGTCCTCTTTCTTGATGCTAAGCGCCATAACCAGGAGCAGGAACTCCACCCGGACATCTCTGTTGTCGCCTGGAACTCCTCGGCCGGAACCTGACATCCAAATCTGGGGGAACCAATAGGGAACATGTCCGAACGCGGACCAACTTCATCCCAACGGGGACTATAGGAACTTCAAACCTCCGCAGCCGTCCGATCAGCCGTCTTCAGGACCATGATCGCAGCGTTCAGTATCCTGAAAGAAACCAGAATCGTAATAGGGTAGGGTAGGGAGGGAAGATACTCGCCTCCTGTCTTCATATAACTAATATTTTCCGTCACAAGCTAGGAAAATCTCAATTTATATATCAGACAGGAGGCTCATATCTTATGCAAGTTCAAAGCTAACAGAGCAGTGTTAACGTTATATACAGTACAGATAACAATCACAGAATTGACATGGATATGTGGTCCTCCGGTCTGAAATAAAAATGGCGGAAGGTTGTCTCAGAAGACCAATCAGCCGCCAGGAGCAAGTCAGAGAGAGAGCCTCCAGACGAGACGATTTTTGTGGCCATAGCACCCCTAGAAGAGTGAGCCCCGAACAGGGAGGTATCTATGCCCGCCATCTCCATGGCTGAGCGTACCCATCTCGCTAATGTGGCGGAAGAGACTGGATGATGAGGTTTTACATACGAGACTAGGAGCTGAGAGAAATTCGGAGAACGGAGGGTAGTTGTCCGCGCTTCGTATGCCTGTAGGCAGCGTACCACGCAAAGTTGGGGATGTGTGGGAAAGAACGGGTAAAAGACCGAGTGGATACCCGTTTTGGTCCTACGGACCACCGAGAAGTTGACCCCTTGAGGTGAGAATTGTCGTCTAGAAATGTCCAACGCTCTCACATCTGAGACGCGCTTGATGGAAACTAGACAAAGTAGCACAGTCAATTTATATGACAACAGTTTAAGGGGTAGGGCGTCGTTGTCCTCCCACGATGCAAAAATGCCGAGTAACTTGGAGACATCCCAGGTTGTCTGATATCTAGGCCTAGGGGGGCGATTGAATCTAATACCCCGTAGTAGCCTACATACCAGTGGGTGTTTTCCAACAGGTAGGGAGTCTATAGGGTCATGATACGCCGAGATAGCCGAACGGTAAATATTGATGGAACTATAAGACTTGCCGGATTCGAAAGAATCCGCCAAATAGTTCACCACTATGGACACAGGGGCATGTATGGGATCGACCTGCCGTTGATCACACCAACGCACCCAGAGGTGCCAGGCGTATCGGTAAGCTGATCTAGTCCCAGGGGCCCAGGCCACGGCGAGGAGATCCTTAGCTGCTCTTGAAAGGTTGCTATCCGTGTCCGGGACCCCGAGATCAACCATGCCAGAAGGTGGAGGTTGCCTTCCATGATCAGAGGATGAAGACCCCTGGTGGGGTTGGTCAGCAGGTGTGGGAAGTGGGGAATCAGCCTGGGGAAATCCACGGCCATTCCCAGGAGGAGAGGGAACCAAGGTTGTGTCGGCCACCAGGGTGTGACTAGCACGACCGTCGCTCGTTGGTTCGCCGCCTGGAGGAGAACTCTGGCGATCATTTGGAAGGGGGGAAATTCGGAAAGTGCGTTCCTCCCGGCCAAATGAGACGGAAAGCGTCTACTGCGGAAGCTTCCGGGTCCGGCCTCCAGCTGAAGAAGCGGGGTAACTGATGGTTGAGACGGGAAGCAAAGAGATCCACAGATAAAGGGCCCCAAAGCCGACTTAAGCGAAGGAATACAGAACGATCCAGTCGCCAGTCGCTGGAATCGGCGAGATGACGTGAATTCCAGTCGGCCACTGTGTTGGAGACCCCCGGAATATACTCCGCGATAGGGACAATGTTGCGTGTAAGGCAGAAGTGCCAGAATTCCTTCGCAAGGTCTGCCAGGATCCTGGATCTGGTGCCACCCAAGCGGTTGACGTATTGAACCGCTGCCACATTGTCCATGCGGAACAACACACAGCAGTTGGACACGTGTGGTAAGAAGCTCTTGACTGCAAAGTAAGCCGCCAGAAGTTCCAAGGCATTGATGTGTAGCTCTGCTTCGGAGGTGGACCATGTCCCACCTGTGGAAGCCTCCCCGCAGCGAGCACCCCAGCCGTGACGACTCGCGTCCGACTCTATGATGATGTCGGGACCGGAATTGAAAATGGTCTTGCCGTTCCATTCGACGGCGTGTCGAAGCCACCAACGTAGTTCCTCCGTGGCCTCCGGACAAAGCTGAATCTCGTCCGCGTACCTGAGGCCCTGACGCAAGTGCATAATCTTGAGCCTCTGAAGGGCCCTGTAGTGAAGAGGTGCCGGGAAGATAGCCTGGATGGAGGCCGCTAGCAGTCCCACTAAGCGGGCCAGAACTCTTAAGGATAAGGAACCCTTGCGGAGAACCGCTCTGATTTCCTTGCGTATGAGGGCCAACTTGGACTTTGGGAGACGGAGGACGGATAGATTGGTGTCTACCAGGAAGCCTAAGAACTCCATCTCCTGGGCCGGGACCAGGATCGACTTCTCTAAGTTGATTAAGAAGCCCAGGTTCTGCAATAATGAGACCGCCCATGACATATGAAGGGAGGCTAGGTTTTTGGAGTGGGCCATGATGAGGAGGTCGTCTAGATAAATGATCAGACGTACCCCTCTGCTCCGTAGTGATGCCACCACGGGTTTCATCAGTTTGGTGAAACACCATGGTGCTGATGACAGGCCGAATGGGAGGCAGGTAAACGGCCACATTCGATCTCTCCATAGAAAGCGGAGGAGGTGTTGCGACTCTGGGTGGATCGGAACGGTGAGATAGGCGTCCTTCAGGTCTACCTTCACCAACCAGTCTCCCGGTTGCAAGAGATCTCGGAGGAAGTGAATACCCTCTATCTTGAAATATCTGTAGCAGACATGTTGATTTAGGTCCCTGAGGTTTATCACGGGACGGAAACCACCCCCTTTCTTCTTCACCAGGAAGAGATTGCTCAAGAACCCCGGGGACGAGTTTTCTACCTCTAAGATTGCATGCTTGGCTCTGAGTTCTGACATCTCGTTGTCTATGAGAACAACGTTTTGGTATGCAAATCTGATAGAAGGAGACAAGGTGTCTAGGACCGGTGGCGACAGGAGCTCTATTAGAAACCCTGTGACTGTCTGTAGTATCCACGGGTCTGCCGTAATCGCAGACCAGGCGTGGGTAAAATACATCAGGCGACCCCCCACAGGAATGTGTGAGTGCGGAGTGTAAGGTATACTCACCGGTAGGGGGACGGGAACGGGGGTAGCCACGTCCGCCGCGTCCGCGCCAGGGTCTGCCTCGGGGTGGAAAAAACGGTGCTGGTTGCGCCACCGGGGCGGAGTAGGAAGGAGGAGCCTGTTGGTATTGGGTAGATCTACCCTGTGGCCTATAGGAGGGCACGCGGCCGGCAGATCGGCCTCTACCTCTGCCGGCCCTGGAAAAAACCCTATTCGCCCCTGATCTTTTTAGGGAAGTCTGTGCTTTGTCGAGTCCTGTGAACAGGCCCACAAATCTATTAATGTCTTTCATTAGGTTGTCCCCAAACAACATGCCAACTGCCGAGGGACCGGGTTCGGTTTCGGCTAGGTGAGAGAGTTGGGGGTCTAGCCGCATTAGGATGGAGCGGCGTCTCTCCACTGACCAGGAGGTGTTGGCGGTGCCTGCTAGGCAGATAGCCCTCTGGGCCCACCCGCGCAGTTGGACTAAGTCCACAGGTTGGCCTGAAGCGGCCGCTTGCTCGGATAAGTTGAGGATTTTTGTCAGAGGGCCTATCAGGTCTAAAATGCGTTCCTGAATTAGTTTGAAGGAACGTTCGATCCCTTTTTTGGGGAGTTTGCCCGACTTCGCCAGGTATTTGGCGAGGATGGGGTCTACTTCTGGAGTAGCCACCACCTTATTGGGGATGAAGGGTCTAGGGCATTCGGATCGTAGCTTATTTCGGGCCGATCTGTCTAGGGATTTCCTGACCCAGAGTTCCACGTATTGGGAGACTTGAGGGAGGGGGGACCATTCGCCTGATCTCGGATGGGAGATGGCGTCAGGGTGGAAAAAAGGTTCCCCCAGGGCATCAAGGACCACTTTACCCTGCGTGGCAGGGGTGGCGTTGGGAACAAACGCCGTTTTCCCAGCACCTTTGTTACTATCATCGGACTCATAGCCGTCAGACTCTTTATCCTCTAAAATGCCTGGTGAGTCCTCGTCAGAGGAATCAATGTAGGAGTCAGGTTTGTTCCTTTTAGAGGACTTATGCCTCTCTTCTGTTAACTCCCTGAGGCCCAGGGGTCGTTCAGAGTCTGTTAGGTGCTGGGGTTGGCAGACCGAGGGAGGAACTGCCTGCAACATATTAATTACTTCCCCTGTCGGGGAGTCAGGTGCCGCCAAAGTATGTTTCAGTTTATGTGCAACTTTCCCCCTTTTACTTGGTGGTTCGCCACTCTGGGGTGGGGGGGCGGGCAGGTTAGGCATTGCAAAGTGTGAACCTGCGGGCGGGACGGCCGAGGCCAGAGCTGTCTGAACTGACCTATTGATCAGGTCTTGTATTTGTTTGGCTGACATGAACTGAACGGATTCGAGAGAAAAGCCCTCTCCTCTAGGGGGAGTAGTTATGTGTTCCTCAGACATGGCTATACAGTAGTACTATATGGCAGTATAATGGTTGGAAAAGGAACTCCCAGCCGGAATAAATTCCGCAGTGCTGGAGAAGCTAGGGATAAGGATTGTGAAGATCGCGATGTAAATCGCGATCCGAGCGCACGGATTGTACCCCTAAGTGCCCAGAAAGAAAAAACCTGAGGGAGATGGTGTACAGGCTCCTCTCCTTCCTCAGTCAGCGTCGCACTGGCCACCGTGAGGAAGAAAGCCCGCGATCCCCGTGCTCTGGGACGAAGTCTCGCGAGACTACGTCCTCCTGAGCGCTAATTGGTTGTCCTCGAAGGAGCCGATAGGCTCCGCCCCCCGATCGCGCGTGAGGTAATGGGGAAGAAGGGGGAAGATGGCGGCGTCTATGTAACGGTGCCCGACACGCAGTAGGGGAAACACAGGCGCAAGGGACAGGGGAGAAAAAAGTGTGGCGCGGGTAACAGGCGTCCGCACGGCAGAAGGCACAGCCGAAGTGCATAAATGTATATATGCAGAACGTACATGTACAAAAAAAAAGCAGGAATAAAATGACATTCCAATCAAAATTTAAATGAATATGTCACCATGGGACGCCGGGGGGGGAGGGGGGTGAGTAGTCCCCCCTCACTCCCACCGCCTCACACAGAGACAGCTGCACTCAAATCAAATAGTAAAAAACACTTATCTGAAAGCTGCCATGAGCAGAAAGAAAGAGGACTATTTTACCTCAGGCAGTCCCTTTTTATGCAGTCTATGATCGGGGAGGGGCTAACTGAGCCCAGGGCCTGCTGGGAGTTGAAGTTCTTTAAGTTTTAAGTTATTTGAACATTTCACTGTATTTCTGCTATGAGCATTAGTAAAGAGAGATAATGCATAAGATATGAGCCTCCTGTCTGATATATAATTCTAGTTTTTTTTTGTATTTTCGTATTCTTATCTCAAACCTGGAACAGGCTGTTTACTTTCATACACATGCATATAATAAGCAATGCTATGAAGCAACTTCCTACTATGATGTGAACTTGGATGGAGTAAGCGAATGAACGTAAAATTGATTAAGTCTCCTGATAGAGTTCTCTGAGTTGGAGGAAAAAAATAATATCAATAATAATTGATAAAATATAAACATGATTGATAAAAATTATTCATGAATTGCTTATACATCAGATAGTACATATGATATATAAAGAATTGTGGTGGGATTGAAGCCAGGTATGTCTCAACACGTTTTGTGGCATTTTAGCCACTCATGAGGAGTATAATGCAACATGGTACTAAAGAATAAATTAATGTCAATTACTATGTAATGCCCTCAGAGGGAATAGCAACGTATCAATTACTTACAAACAAGCTCCTCCATGGGGGATTTGGGGGCCCTCAGATAAAATGTCTGCCCTGGGGTTGAGGCTGGGAACCCCCCCCCATAAAGACAAAAGGGGAGAGCCCAAAAACAAGTCAGATCGCCACAACATAGTCCTTGTGTGTGTAGTGTGTGCATGGATCTTGCATGACGCGCTGCAAAAAAATGTGTGAGAATGTAATGAGATCTAAATAATTAAAAAAGAAAAATACAAACAGGGGAAAAAAAGTTATATGTACATGTAAATGTGATAGGTGAAACGTCTAAGTGATCCCTCAAGGGGGACTATCAGGAATGCAGAGGTGTTGTTTGAATGTGCAGACCAACCAATTTGTTGCTGCACAGTGGGTGTTTAAAGTGTGATAAAAAAACAACCTGGTTACCTGGAAAAAGTTCATGAATGGTAAAATGCGTGGATACCCTTTCCGAATGTGTAGGAACATATGAAGTATATAAGGTTGCGACAGGTCACACTTTTTCCTATCTGCCATTATTAGGGTAGAAGACACCCGCTTCTAAAGTGGCCTGTCACACCTATAATTCATCAACTATCCTATATTTACACCTACACTCATACATTTAAGTACATTTATAAATGTATATATCTTTGTTTATTCTAGATCAGTGGGTCTGTTATTAGTGCCCATTCCCATTAGAATTTAACTTTATGATCCTTATTGAAAGAGCAATAATATTGTGTTATGCGTCCAGGGTTGCGATGCGCAGCAGCTCTTTTCCCCTCCTTATCCCCATACTGGGGTGGGGATTGACCTCCTGCGCATCGACGTCATGCACGGATGCCCCCTCACAGCATCACTGATGCCATGGTGTGGGGACAATTGGGATTTATCTCATGCCCCAGATAGGGTGGGCATGGATTCACCACTGAATGGGGTTGTGTAATTCTCGCCTCCCCCTCACTGCCTAGGCGTGTTACCATGATGTTGGCGGGGATCCGCCCTGGACCGGTGGGGTATATACAGTATGAGCCCTAGATGGCCAGCAGACCACTTCATACATTCCTACACATTCGGAAGGGTATTCACTCATGTTCCATTCATGAACATACTAGTTGACACAGTACAGTACACTTCATGCAAAAGAGACATATTCACATACAGGAATACAGCGTAGGTCGATCAATATATACAGTAATTTAACAGAATTCATGAGAAACAAGTACAGAGCATAGGCTCACCAACAGGTGTACTATAAACCCAAATGCCCCAAATGCCACAGTGACCACAAGGAGCAAGAGATCAGAGGGACCACACTTTCTCGTATTTCCACTGACAACCTTGATTAAAGTAATCCTATAAATAGGGAGGGCCGCATTGATCTCCGGAGAGGCAGAGGGGTGGAGGGAGGGGGTAATCCATTTCAGGAGAATCTCCTTCTTTGCATAAAATAGGAGATAAGCAATCAACAATTTTTAGTGGCAAGAGCGTTGTGCATCCTTGTGAACCCCTAGCAGGGCCAGCTCTGGCAGAGCCAGAAGGGACAATTGTGGCCTTGCATTTATTGCACTAAATACCACTGACCAATAGGTTTATGTGATGGTGCAGTCCCAAAACATATGGAAGAATGTACCTACTTTTGTTTTACATTTAGGGCACATGGGGTCCCTGTCCGGAAATATGCGATCAAGTTTTTGGGGAGTGTAAGAATTCCACCTGGATGAGTTTTTCATTGGATGAAATAACCAGCTTGTGGCCGTATTCAATGCAGTCTTCCCACCCCTTCCCATCCCATCCCTCCCACAGTCTCTCTATCGTGTGGGAGTCAGTGCACCATATAGGGTAGAGAGGTGTTTAGTAAGGTCTCCCGGACCCAGAAGTTCCTCAATAGGGTCAGCCTGGAGGAGGGGCTAGCAAGGAAACTGGGACCTAGCAGCGTGTTTAAGTTGCATGTAACGAAACCTCATCCACTGGGGCAGCTGGTATTTGAACATCAAGTTCGAGAGTAGGTATTAACACACCCTGAGGCATACCCTGGTTCAAAGTTGTAATACCAAATCTGGCCCACACATGGGGGGCCAGGATGGTGCAGAAATGTGGCAGGGCAGGGTTCCCCCACAGTGAATGCGCTGGCGACCCGATCGCGTATACCGCTGCCTAGCAACTGTCCATACCCTCCAAGTCTCCCGCGTAAGTCCCGGGGTATTTATTTATTCCTTAGTACCATCTTGCAATATACTCCTGATGATTGGCTGAAATGTCACAAAACGCGTAATAGGTGCCAAAAGATACTTGGCTTTAATCCCGCAATTCTTTATACATAATGTGTACTACTATCTGATGTATGAGCAATTCATGAATTATTTTTATCAATCATGTTTATATTTTATCAATTATGTACAGTATATATTGATTTGTAATATTTGATTTGTTTGTATCCTATATGCCAATTATGTTTAATGACTGTGTACCCCATGCTATAAAATACAAATTGTTTTATACGCAAGTCTTGTTGCCTACAATATATTATTATTATGGATTGCTATAGATTTTCTTTCACGATTTGGAATGCATAAAAAGGGATTTTTAAATACAGCTTACCTGTAAAATCCTTTTCTTGGAGTACATCACGGGACACAGAGCGGCATATTCATTACTATATGGGTTATATGGAGTACCTTCAGGTGTGGACACTGGCAATCTCAAACAGGAAGTCCCATCCCTATATAACCCCCTCCCCTAGAGGGAGTCCCTCAGTTTTGTAGCAAGCAGTATGCCTCCCAAAATGGTCACCCAAAAGAGGGGTGGGAGCTCTGTGTCCCGTGATGTACTCCAAGAAAAGGATTTTACAGGTAAGCTGTATTTAAAAATCCCTTTTTCTTTCTCGTACATCACGGGACACAGAGCGGCATATTCATTACTATATGGGATGTCCGAAAGCAATGCTTTAATGAGGGGAGGGAGACATCTTCCAAAGAAGGATTTAATTTTAGAGGTATACTCAGATACTAGTAAATCCAACTTAAACGAGAAATGTAAATCTCAAATCAAATCAAGGGAGCCCCCTCAGATCCTGAGGAGCTTGAATCGCGGCCTGTAGTACTGACTGCCCAAAGGCTGTATCCGCATTCCTTCTTACGTCCACTTGATAAAATTTTGTAAACGTGTGGACTGATGACTACGTTGCTGCCTTGCATATTCGAGCCATAGAGATCTGATGATGTGCTGCCCAGGAGGTGCCCCTGGCCCTGGTAGAATGGGCCTTTACCGACAAAGGAGGAGGCACCTCTTCAAACCGCAGGCCCGAACAATTAATTGTTTAATCCATCTTGCGATGGTGGATCCAGCGGCTGCCTGATCCATCTTGGGCCCTTCCGGTAAAACGAACACCACATCTGTTTTCCGAACCTTCTCTGTAGTTTTAAGATAGGCCCTTACGGCCCTGACAATATCCAACGTATGCAGCAACCCCTCTTTTCTAGAGGTGGGTTTTGGAAGAAGGATGGAAGTACCACATCCTGGTTCAGGTGGAAACTGGATATAACCTTTGGTAGAAAGGAAGGATGAGGACGGAACCCCGCCCTATCCTTATGCAAAATGAGATATGGTTCCTTACCAGATAAGGCTGCCAATTCCGATACTCTCCTGGCCGAAACTATGGTGATCAGAAATACCGACTTTCTAGTCAGTAAAATCAAGGTACCTCAGCCAACGGCTCAAGAGGTTGTTTCTGTAGGGATGACAGAACAAGATTTAAGTCCCATGGACAAAGTGGTGACTTGACAGGAGGATTAATACGCAAGACCCCCTGTAAGAAGGTCTTTACCAGCGAGTGGGTGGCCAGCGGCCTCTGAAACCACACTGACAGAGCTGAGATCTGTCCCTTGATTGTGCTTAGTGCCAGGCCTTTATCCACTCCTAGCTGGAGAAAACTTAACACCCTATCAATAGTATATTTGCGGGAATTCCATCTTTTGGATTCGCACCAGCCTATGTAGTTCCTCCACACCCTGTAATAAATCACCCTGGAGACCGGCTTTCTAGCCCTAATCAGGGTAGGGATTACCTGCCTAGACAGACCTCTACCCCTGAGAATCAGGGATTCAGCCTCCAGGCCGTCAAATTTAGACGCCGTAATGTAGGGTGGAGGATCGGGCCTTGTGAGAGTAGGTCTGGTTGTAGAGGAAGAGTCCAAGGGTCTCCCACTGCCATCTTCAGGACTAGTGAGTACCAAGTCCTCCGGGGCCAAGCCGGAGCTACTAAAATGACTGGCTTGTGCTCCACTCTGATCTTGCGCAACAGGCGAGGGAGTAACTGTAGCGGAGGGAATGCATATAGAAGTTTGAATTGATGCCAAGGGCAAACCAACGCATCGGTTCCGCAGGCCATAGGATCCCTCGTTCGAGACACGAACCTGTCTAGTTTCTTGTTGAACCTGGATGCCATTATATCTACGTCTGGCATTCCCCACCTCTGGCAGATTGTCTGAAAGACCTGGGGATGCAGAGACCACTCCCCTGGCGACAGACTCTGGCGACTTAAGAAGTCTGCCTGCAGGTTGTCCACTCCGGGAATGAATATCGCCGAAATGCAGGGTACATGAACCTCTGCCCACTGAAAAATCAAGCTCACCTCCCTCTGAGCGGCCCGACTCCTGGTTCCCCCTTTGGTGGTTTATGTATGCCACCGCCGTGGCATTGTCTGACTGGATTCTCACCGGGAACCCCTTTAATCTGGAGGTCCATGCCAGAAGGGCTAGGCGAGCAGCTCTGATCTCCCGGATATTGATGGGGAGCTGCCTCTCTGCTTTCACCCCAGTTCCCTGGCGAGAGGACCCCTCGAAGACCGCCCCCCCCCCAGCCTGCCAGGCTGGCGTCTGTGGTAACTACCTTCCAGACAACCGGGCTGAAGGATTTTCCCTTTAGAAGATTCTGGGGGTTCAACCACCAGGCCAGGCTTTGTCGGACCCTTGATGATAGCGTCAAAGGGGACTCTAAGGCATGTGCCCTCTTGCCCCAGGCTGCTACAATGGCTGCCTGTAGGACGCGAGTGTGGATCTGAGCGTATGGTACTGCCTCGAACGTGGCCACTAGCTTGCCTAGTAATCGCATACACAGGCGAATAGTTGGTTTTTTCTTGTTTAGAACCAACTGAACCAGCCCCTTGATAGCCTCGATCTTTACCAGGGGCAGGAACACTCTTTGCTGTTCTGTGTCTAACCTCATGCCGAGGTATTCCAACTGCTTTGTAGGCTGGAACGCTGACTTTCCCCGGTTTAGGACCCAGCTGAATTCTTCGAGGTACCGAACCGTGAGGTTTACTGCCTTTTGCAGACCCGGTCGTGAGTGATCTATGATTAAAAGGTCGTCCAAGTATGCTAGGACTGTGACCCCTTGGATCCTTAAATTGGCCAGAACTGGGGCTAGGATCTTCGTGAATACCCGGGGGGCCGTGGCCAGCCCGAAGGGGAGCTCCCTGAATTGGAAGTGTCGCTGCCCCACCGCGAAGCGTAAAAATCTTTGATGCGACTGAAAGATTGGTACATGAAGGTAAGCATCCTTTATGTCTATGGAGGCCAGAAAATCGTCTTTCTGAAGCGCGGCGGCTGCTGACCGGATGGATTCCATCCGGAAGGAACGAACCTTTAGGTAACCGTTTAACCTCTTTAGGTCCAAGATTGGCCTGACATCGCCGTTGGGCTTTGGTATGACAAAGAGATTGGAATAGAAACCTAGCCCTTGCTCTTGGGCTGGCACCTCTATTATTACGTCCTGGTAGAGCAGGTGATCCAAAGCTGCCAGCAATGATGCCTTCCTTGCTGGATCCCTTGGTAGCCTTGATTCTTGAAAATGAGGCGGAGGATACCTTAGAAACTCCAGTCTGTAGCCTGTGGTTACAGATGCCCGGATCCATTTGTCGGGGATCTTGGCTTCCCAAACTTCTGAGAAGAAACGAAGCCTTCCCCCCACCCGCGAGAGTGGGGGCGCCCCTTCATAAGGCAGACTTAGGGGCTGTCTTTGTCGGCTTGCGATACCATGGCCTCTTACCCCCAGGGGCCTGTCCCTGCGATCTACTGTTAACGTTGGATCGTGCAGGCGGCCGTCGATACTGCCTGGAATTTGAGGGCCCCGAGACAGGAAAGAGCTGCCTTTTAAATGTAGGACCCCGGAATGTCTTTTTGACCGGTAAAAGGGTACTCTTGCCATTTGAAATAGTCTGAATATATTTATCCAGATCCTCTCCGAAGAGTCGTCCTCCATGGAAGGGAAACCCTGCCAGAAGCTTTTTGCATGGGGGCTCCGCCGCCCAGTTCTTCAACCATAAGAGCCTTCTCATGTGCACCAAAAATAGTGATAAACGAGAGGCTTGCTGGATGGAATCTTTTATAGCATCTACAGCAAAACACAGAGCTCTGGGAATGTCAGAAAACTCTTCTGCTTGTTGGGTAGGCATGTCCTTTAACATTCCTTTTGTCTGGTCTTTTAACGCCTGACAAACACCAATTGCAGCCACAGCTGGCTGTACCACTGCTCCTGCCGTAGCAAAGGATGCTTTTAAAAGTGTCTCTAACCTTTTATCAACCGGATCTTTAAACATATGTATGTTTTCCACCGGGCAAGTTAGTGATTTATTCACACATGAGATGGCTGCATCCACTATTGGGAGCCTCCACCTCTTGGAGAATCTTTCCTCCATGGGGTAAATGACCGCAAATCTTTTCGGTGGCAGAAAAATCCTGTCCGGCCGTACCCAATCCCGAAAGATCAATTCCTCCAAGAGAGGATGGACCGGAAACACTGCGTTGCTTAACGGAGCTTTCAAAGAGCCCAGAGAGGATACCGGAGGAACCTGAGGCTCTGGCAATGGTAAACTAAATGCCGAGCGGACCATGTCCGTCAAAGACTGTACCCACAGTCTTTCTGTCTGGGAGTCTGAAAATGGTTCCTCAGAGGCAGATCCCTCAATCCCTGAACCCTCTTGGTTCAGGTCTAGTTGATCCTCCTGTGATTCCAATTCCTCCGGAGAGAGAATCTCAGCATCTGAGGATACACCTCTTGGTGATGGGGATCTAACCCGTTTCTTACCAGGAATAGCTCTAGCGATCAATGCTGCTATTCTCTCTTCTAGCCCCCCTAGGGATACGGCTAGCATCTCCTCTGTGATAAACACAGGGCTGGGCTGATCTGGGCCAGCCTCCGCACCAGATCCCCCTAATGGCTCATCCAAGGCACCCTTTATGTTAATAAGTTGCGGGGAAAGTATCGGCATATCATCAGAATCAGAAGGGGAACCCCTTTGTTTTTTGGTCTTTTTTGTACCCTTTGACCCCGAGCCTTTGGAAGCCATAATACAAAATCGAGGGGCTCCGCCCACACAACAGACTGTAGTGGCCAGGAGTACAAAACCAGAGTTTAGGGGACAATAGATCACTAATGCCCAAAAACTGATGGGATCTCGTATGTTTTTCTCTTTTTTTTTTTTTTTCTAAATATATATTATATATATTTTTCTTTTTTAGAAACATACAGTGACCCCAAACTTAGTTTGCCAGCCTCCAACCTGTATGCAAAAAGGGGGATTTCTTGGCTTAACAAAAAAGGCATTGGAACAAAGTCCAGCATGTACTACCCCTCTTCCGCCACCGGGAGTCACTGTTCTGCCGCTCTGCGTCCTCTCCTTCTGAAATCAGCCTCAGACTGAGCACTGAAATTGCCTGCTGATCTATAACAGCACAAGGCACGCCCCTGTATGACGCCGCAGGCACGCCCCCCCCCGCCCTCCTGTCTGAACAGCGCGAAAAACGTCTATAAGACGTGCGCGCGCGCGTATGCCGGAACAGGAGGAACATGGAGGAGCCGCGCTGCTGGAGACCCAGGACTGCAGAAACAGGCGGCAGATTCAAACCCCCGGCCAGGTAGGACTCCAAAAGGCCCCTAGGGATCCTTACTAGTCCTAGGAAGAAAGCAGCAGGTTAGCTAGCAACACATTCTTAGACAGGGGAACCTAGTGATGGGGGAAAAAGGTGTCATCCTGTCTCTCTTAGACATAGTGAGCAAGGTTGCCCATGCAGAGCATACTTAGGCTGTCCCCCCTTTTAGGTTACCCCGGAGAGCCTGCTGTCGAACCAAGTCCCGCAGGCTCCCCCTTACCTGCTCCATGCTGCAGGATGTTTGTCCAGCAAACTGATCCAATCTTCTCCCATCTCCGTGGGTAGCGTAGTAGACCTTCAGGCCCTGGGGTCCTATGAAGGTACCCACTGTCCTGGACCTATATAGCACCCTGGCAAACAGGAACTTATGGTTTTTACAAACTCCAAGTCCTGGGCCCAGGGTCCAGCCCTCCAAAGAGGAGCATTATAGGCAAAACCCCACGGTTTGGGGCCCGGGTACTGTCCACTTTGGCACTGAGGCTCCTTGGACAGATCCGGTTAGCCCGCCCTTAATCCCAAGGATGTGGAGCAAAGCTATTCCGTGACCAACACCTAAGACACTGGCGAAAAAACTGAGGGACTCCCTCTAGGGGAGGGGGTTATATAGGGAGGGGACTTCCTGTTTGAGATTGCCAGTGTCCACACCTGAAGGTACTCCATATAACCCATATAGTAATGAATATGCCGCTCTGTGTCCCGTGATGTACGAGAAAGAAATATGACCTTGACAATAAAATGTACTATTTTCATAAAAACTAGTATTCTTATTTATAATGACAGGCTTCATTTAAAGTCCCAACATTCCACTTTTTCTCTGCATATAAAATATTTGCTTAAATCATCGTTCAGTAGGAAGGAGGTGTTAACAGCTTGCTAAAAGTCCATCGGTGTGAATATCATTTTTTTCTGCCCAGAAAGCTACAGATAAAAGCAACCAGACAGGGAAAAAGAAAATTGAATAATTTAGTAGTGGTCCCACTGCCTGAGTCTAGTTTCTGACATGCAGCAATGGCAGCAGAGCGGTACAGACAACTCACCAGACAGAATTAAAGAGCCCAGGACAAGCAAAGACTGGCAGTTCAGAAGACAAACTTCACAGAGCTCATTTTAGGAGGGGGACACACAAGGAGGGGGTGTCCTGGAAGACTGAAAGCAAGAGCGCCTGGTGTGTTGAAGCAGTGGTGCTGGTGGTGTAGCGGGGCTCACAACTTTGCTTGCAGCCTCTAGCCAGGTTTGGTTGAAATAAAAAAGCTCTGGCAATTGGTCCAGCTTCAGCTCTGTTGTAGGGTTGCAGTCCAGGTAATTGTCCCAAATCACTATGATCGTAGGTTTTAGGTCAGCCCCAGAAAGAGCCCTGGGTTGCTGCAGAGCCAATAATTATTTCTTCGGGTCCAGTTTTTGATGTCTTCTGCTTTCAGCTGTTGGTAAAGTGAGTCTCACAAAGATGCATTTAGTCGACAATTCTAAAACTATGAAATGGAATTCCTGTACAGCTTGTGCAGTGTCCAAAGCTGTGATTTCAGCTTCATTATTAGCAACGTATGACTTTATAGCACTTATCTCCCCTTTCAGCGAACTTTCAAATTGTGTGGCCCATTGCGACATTCTTCAACCTGGTAAGCAAGGTAGCAAGCCTCTCTTGGGTGTCCCTGAGAGTCTGCAGCAGTAGAGAATCTGCAAGGAAGGCAACAGAGCTCTCAGAGCAGGCAGGAAAGTCAAGGGCACTCAGAGCTGGAGTGTAAATAGGTGAGTCCACTCTTTCTTCCATACCATGTGTAGAGGGAAACTGGTGGGCCATTTGCTCTCTGTGCCAGGCTGACGAGATCCCACCTTTGGGGAGGAAGAAGGAGAGGGCGCCATAATGGGGTCCGGCCAGGGCGATACAGCACGGCAAAAGGAAAGCCGTATATCAGATGCAGGTCAGACATGAAGAATGAAGAACATTGGGTTTGAAGGAGGACATTGCTGGTCTCTGGACTAGTATGTATTTTTTTTTTTTTTATCAATACAGGAATAATTACCAGGGAATAAATAAATAGCTAGAATGGACCGAAGGCCCTCCTTAAATTAAGTAAAACTGCCATACTTATAACTCATATTAGATTCTCCACATGAATAATAAAGATTTGTTAAACAATAAAATTCAAAGTATTTAGTGAAAGAAAGAAACATACAGCATGGCTTCCCACCTATATGTTGCCTTTAAGTAGTTAGGTTACATGTGTATTCAGTTCCTGTAAACAAAGATCTGCCTAGTTCATCTGAACCAGCCATGGTTTAATTATGACAAAATAAACATTCCTGCTTTTATGAACTGACCTTCTCTACTCCAAAATATAAAAACATGCTAGGTTTTTAAATCAAGACATTCTGGTCAATAAATTTGATCAGGTTTACAATATGTTTTTTTCTCTCTTAAAGTAATCTAATGCATGATGTTTAGCAATGCTCATCATCATTATTATTATTAGTGCTAACAAGGTGCAGAAACAAATAGGGTTGTCCCGATATCACTTTTTTGACACCGAGTACAAGTACCGATACTTTTTTTTAAGTACTCGCCGATACCGATTACTGATACCTATCACCTAGAAAGATTAGGTAAAGGGGTGGTTTGGGGGAGTTGGATGAGGCTGGGGTGAAGATGTGCTGACTGAATGACTGGGAGACTGTAGCAGAGAAAACTGAGAGACTGTAGCAGGGCAAACTGGTAACTGAAAAAAAAAAAGAGGGTTTATAAAGTGGGGAGGGGAGTCAGAATCCTGGCTACTGCTCTCTATTCAAATAAAACAAAGCAAACATTGGACAGAGAAAGTGGGGGACAAATGACAAGGGGGAGGGACATAGAGAGGGAGGTAGAGAGAGAATGGGGGCAACAGAAAGAAGGAGGGAGAGAGGATAGAGGAGGGAAAGGGGATAGATAGAAATAGAGAGGGGGAGAGAAGAGAGAGAGAGAGGGAGGAGGGGGAGAGGATAGAAAGAGGGAGGGAGAGAGAACATGAGGGGAATGATGGAGAGAGAGAGGAGGGGGAGGGAGGAGAGATGAGAAAGGGACGGGTGATGGAAATAATGGTGGGGAAGGGGGTATAGGAGGGTTAGAGGCAGTGGCGGCCAATTTTTGGGGGGGCGCAAACAAACAAATAAAAAATCATCAATTGCAGCCTCACTGTGCCCATCAATTGTGACCACTGTGCCATGCCATCAATTGTCACCACTGTGCCATGCCATCAAACACAGGCACTGTGCCCATCAATTGTCACCACTGTGCCCATCAATTGTCACCACTGTGCCATGCCATCAAACGCAGCCACTGTACCCATCAAAAAATATCAGGGTGTTCTGAGCTCCTCCTCCTGCCATCCAGACACATGTGGTCACATGTGGTCTCACCTACACTGATACACCACCATGGTTTCACCTCCCACCGCACAATAAGACATGCTGGAGATTGTAGTCCCATAGTCCCGCCCAGCTTCCGCCCACCTCAGCTATCACACACAGCCAGTGGCTGTGTGTGATAGCTGAGCTGGGCGGGACTAAGGGACTACAATCTCCAGCATGTCTTATTGTGTGGCTGGAGGGGAAACCATAGTGGTTTCCGGACTTTTCTTCTCTGCCGAGTGCCAACACATAACACCAACTGCAGCGAACAGGAGGACACAAAACTTTAACCAAGAGGCTGCCGGGGACAGCGGGTAGCAATTTAGGAACCATGGTGGAACCCTGGATCTGTGTCCGATCAGCGTCCAGCGGGGAAGGGGAGGCAGGACGGACACAGATACAGGGCATGATTCCTAATTTTTCCCCGCTGCAGCGATCCCCCTCACTGTTCTCTGCAAGAGCCGGCACAGCTTGCTGAGGCATCCGACCCAGGGACAGAGCGGGTCCATCATTACGCCCGTGCTTCCCACAGAGCAATTTACCGCCCATGGCCGCGCCTGGTGATAGCTGACGAGAGGGGAGGAGGAGGTGCGGAGGAAAGGACACGTGATTGGTTGTCAAGGAAGCGGTGGCCCCGTTCCTTAACAACCAATGATTGCCAGCATTTTTTTCTTTACTTTTCAGCTGTTAGCAGGGAATTCCTGCTGAGAGCTGAAAGTACAGTGCCTGGAGTTATCGGTTTTTGGTATCGGGGCATTTGCACGAGTACCGATACTCTTGCAAATGCTTAGTATCGGCACCGATACCAGTATCGGTATCGGGACAACCCTAGTATTAAACATAACTATAAGGGCCAGTTCACACTGGTGCAATGCCAGGCATCGTATGTGATTTGCACCACATTTCTTTGCAGATCACATGCGATGACTATGCGATGCAAATTCAGCCATACAAACGCCATTTGTAATTTGCATTCGGACTCATGCAGGTTCCTTTTATTGTCCCCTGACATGGCTGACAGGGGAATCACTCCTGCTGAGACGTTGTGGTTATTGCTAGCGACTAATCAAAAGTAAATCTGGCAGGCTGGTCGTACCCAAGTTGATCAATCAATCAACATGGCATATTCAGCCTGCCGAAACGCAGTTCAAATCTTGTCCGGTTTAGCAGGAAGAAACAGTATTTCCTGTCATGGAGTGACAGCTTTCTCCCAACTGTGCTCCTGCATTGTCACTCTTTAACATGCACCTCTAATGGACACTGCAAGCAGCCTTGCCAACACACATTACACAGGTGGAGTCCACTGTTGTCTTCATCAGAAGTGGATGCAAAGAGGCGGCAGATGCAGCAAAGATAAATAAAACGTTTTTATAAAAAATAAATGCTTATGATACGCAGCATTTTAGCAAACTTAATGTTATTTAGTTAGGGGTTTACATCTTCATTAAAGTGGTTGTAAACCCTCGGGGACAAGTTACACCTACAGGTAAGTCTAGTTTAAGGCTTACCTGTACGTGCTTACAATATCTCCGAGACCTACATGGTTTCGGAGATATTTGCAATTTCCCAGAGTTACAACGGTGCATGCGCCATCTTGAAAGGGCACGCTGTGCCGTTTCAAGTCGGGGGCATGCCGTTAATAGCGGCTCTCATGCCCAGGAGTGACGTCAAGCGACTCCGACCAGTCACAGAGCCGAAGTTCGTGGCCCCTGGAAGAAGAGGGGTGAAGAATGAATGCTCGTTGCCACGGAGGAAGATGGTGACACCGCGGGCTTCTCCTGCAGGTGTCACATAATGGGCTACTATGTGATCCATAGTAGCCCATTATGCTTTACCTTTGCAGGGCGACATAGAGGAAGTAAACCCCATCAGGGTTTACTTCCTCTTTAACATGAGAACAAATGTGATAAACCATGGTGACCAGTTCAAGACAGCAAATCTGGTAGACACTTATCAGTAAGTGAACCATATACAGTAACTATACAGTGCAAAGGCCTGCCTTCTTTGATAAAAAAATAATAATATATATGTAGTGGTAGGTTGCTACGAGTTACAAACATCCACCAAATCACCCTGCTGCCAGACCCCCATATATCACCTCTGAGACAATGAGCAGTCATTTGCGTAGTTTTGTTGCGTTTATTGCGGGATACAACTTGGTTGTGGTAAAGGAAGGTATGGGATGCCCATAACACTTATTGAATTTTCATAGTAGATTTAGCCCTGAAAATGATGCACTTCTACTAGGGATGTCCCGATACCGATACTAGTATCGGTACCGGTACCGATACTGAGCATTTCCCAAGTACTTGTACTTGGGGGGGAAATGCCCTGATGCTTAACCCGATACCTGGGCAGTCAGGTATCGGGCGGTGGGGGTAGTGAGGGTGGGGATAGTTGCTAGTCTCTCCCCCGTGCCGCTCTCCCCTCCGTGCAGCACTCCCCCCCACCGTCTTGTCCCCCTCCGTGCCACTCTCCACCCGTGCCGTCTTGTCCTCCGTGCAGATCTCTCCTCTGTGTAGCCCTCCCCTCCGTGCAGCGATCCCCCTGCCGTCTTGTCCCCCTCCGTGCCGCTCTCCACTTGTGCAGTCTTGTCCCCCGTGCAGATCTCCCCTCTGTGCAGCTCTCCCCTCCGCCGTCTTGTCCCCCGTGCAGATCTCCCCTCTGTGTAGCTCCCCCCCTCCCTGCCGTCTTGTCCTCCTTGTCCTCCTCCGCGCCGCTCTCCACCCGTACCGTCTTGTCCCCCGTGCAGATCTCCCCTCCGTGCAGCTCTCACCCCGCCATCTTGTCCCCCGTGCAGATCTCCCTCGTGCCGTCTTGTCCCCCGTGCAGATCTCCCCTCTGTGTAGCTCCCCCCCCCTGCCGTCTTGTCCTCCGTGCCGCTCTCTACCCGTGCCGTCGTGTCCCTTAGTGCGCTCCCCACGTGGGGATGCCCTGCCGCAACTATCTTAACCTCCATTCTCCCTTCTCCTGCACCGACAAAATCTCCTTAGCAGCATGTGACCTTGGCTATTATTGGAGGCCTGCCCCCTGCAAATAACCAATTAAGATTGGTCAGAGCTCCTCACAGGAGCTGCTTGTCACTCAAACTTCAGGTCCACCCCCTATTCCAGAACAATCTTTCTGAAAGCAGGGGAGGTGTCTCTGAGTCAGAGCACAAGGGGATCACACCCACTACTGCACTAAACACGCCTCAGATCAAAACAAACAGGCCCAACCTAAAGCACAGTCCCGCCTAAATTTGCCTGTGCTGATATCTTATACCCAGAAAAATCAACTTCTAAAAGGTAGAGGGTCCTACAAATAATATATATATATTTTTTTAGGTTCCCCTTAGAATATAAAAAGAAAAAGTGGCTCTGCACTGGACCCAGTAGACTGCTACTATCACTGTAGATGTGCTGAATACTACAGTGATTTTATATCTTCCACCGGGATTACTTAGGTATGAGCTATGCAAGCTGGGACAATATAACTATGCAAGGATACCTGAACTATTTAACCACTTCCCTACGGCCGTACGAGTATATACGGCCGCAGGGTGGCTCTAAATCTCCGGGCTGCCGTGTTATCACGGCAGCCCCTTTCCTCGTTCCCAGCGCGCGCTCCAGAGCGCGCAGCGGGGAACTTGTGTACTGGCCGTGTCCCTTGGACACAGCCAATCACAGATCGCCGCGAACGGCCAATCAGAGTGGCCGTTTGCGATGCGATCTGATGGGCCAATGAGAGATGATCTCATATGTAAACATATCAGATCATTTCTCATTGCCGGCTCTCACAATGACAGCGTCCTGTCATAGAGAGAGCATACCGATCTGTGTTCCTAGTACATAGGGACACAGATCGGTCACCCCCCCTCCCCCTACAGTTAGAACACAATGCAGGAAACACATTAACCCCTTCCTCACCCCCTAGTGTTAACCCCTTCCCTGCCAGTCACATTTATACAGTAATTAGTGCATATTTATAGCACTGATTGCAGTATAAATGTGAATGGTGCCAAAAATGTGTCAAAAGTGTCCGATGCGTCCGCCATAACGTCGCAGTCGCAATAAAAATCGCAGATCGCCGCCATTACTAGTAAAAAAAATAAATAATAAAAAATAACAATTCTGTCCCTTATTTTGTAGGCGCTATAACTTTTGCGCAAACCAGTCGCTTATTGCTTATTTTTTTTTTTTTTTAACCAAAAATATGTAGAAGAATACGTATCGCCCTAAACTGAATTTTTTTTTAAAATTGGGCTATTTTTTATAGCAACAAGTAAAAAATATTGTATTTTTTTTCAAAATTGTCGTCCTTTTTTGTTTATAGCGCAAAAAATAAAAATCGCAGAGGTGACCAAATACCACCAAAAGAAAGCTCCACTTGTGGGGAAAAAAGGACGCCAATTTTGTTTGGGAGCCATATCGCACGACCGCGCAATTGTCAGTTAAAGCGACACAGTTGCGCAAGTTGAAATTTCACCTGGTCAGGAAGGAGGTTTACATGCCCAGTAGGGAAGTGGTTAAACTCCAGCTTTGAAGTGAACCTGTTCCTTTGGCCAGACTTATCAAACAAACAGGTCCACTTTAATACCCCCTACCCCTCCAGCAACACACTTGTACCTTTCCTTTTCTCTTTTCAGCTGCCAGGACATACTGGGTATTTTATCCGAAAGCTGAAGAGAGCAATGAATAATAATCAGACCTGGAACATGAAACAGTGCACGAGATATACGTGACAGCATTTACCAAAATGTTTTACTATAAATTATTGGTAAATTGGTCCTTTGATTTTGTCACATCATATATGGTTGTGAAAATTAAAATTGTATTTGCTTTTGTATACACTTTAGATTACGATGATATACACATACAGTAATATTTCATAAAAGTATTGTCCATTGTAATTAGTTTGAACTGCTTGAGGTTACTTGTATCTCATGTATAGCTCCCTGGATGTTTGTATAGCTATAATTTAACCCTATCAGCAGCAAACAGATTTTTGGCTATGTACTAAAGTCATAAATAGAATGAAAAATACATTCAACTGTCATACATTATATGTATGTATGCCTAAATAATTTCCTACTAAACTTGTTTATCCCTTCTTTAAACTATTCTGTTCTTAGTCATTCAAATTAATTCTGTCTGTCACAAATCCTAATTTCTCTTCTTTTATGACCCAAAACAAGGTCAGTTCTATCAATAGAACTGTTTATATGGGACAATAAGAATCCCATTCCATCTTTAGAAAAAGTGGCAGGCCATCATGTTTCAATATATCAAATATCCCTCTTCACTTCACTGCAGAAATTATCCCATCCACCAGCTCATTCACAATTACAAGCTTCATTACTATAATTTGTTGCAGGCCTGATAGTAAATAAAGATATATAAATACAAGCAAATCATATTTTCAGTCTATTTAGGGTTACTTCTAAACAATTAAACCCAGTGGTCTATGCTTTTTAGCTAAACTTTATTATTACATTTCAGGTCAGGAATATTTTACATCATGAAGAAAGGGAGACTAAAGGTTGGGTTCAACAAGAGGGGAAAGAGTGCAAAATATGGCACAGATCAAAGCTTAATTGAACATGCCAAAGTTAGCAGCTGATTGGCTACCATGCAGAGCATTGCACTCGCTGGTTTTAATAAATCAACACTTTAGTGATTAGGGTGTGCCCAGGCACAGCTGGAACACCCCCTACGCATGGTCTCTTCAGATCCCAGGTGGTATACCACTCCCCCAAAAAGTCTCAGTTCTTTTGCAGCTGAAGTCTTAATGCTAGGTGACATGAAAGATAACATAAATGAGAAATCACTAGGAAGAGTAATGCCCCGTACACACGATTGGATTTAGAGTTGGAAAAGCTTTGGATGGTTTTTCCGACGGAATTCCGCTCAAACTTGGCTTGCATACACACGGTCCCACAAAAGTTCTCTGAACTTTCGACCGTCAAGAACATGGTGACGTACAACACTACAATGAGCCGAGAAAATTAAGTTCAATGCTTCAGAGCATGCGTTGAATTGTTTCCGAGCATGCATCGGAATTCTGCGCGTCGGAATTACTATAGACGATCAGATTTTCCAATAGGATTTTTCTCCGTTAGAAAATTTGAGAACCAGCTCTCAGTCATTTGCTGGTGGAAATTCCAGCAGCAAAAGTCCTATGGAGCACATAGACGGTCGGAATTTACGTTCTTAAAGGGGTTGTAAAGGTTCGTCTTTTATTTTCTAAATTGGTTCCTTAAGCTAGTGCATTGTTGGTTCACTTACTTTTCCTTCAATTTCCCTTTTAAATGTTTTTTTTCTTTGTTTGAATTTCCCACTTCCTGTTTCTCCTCAGTAAGCTTTCCACCATCATCCGAGCGGTGGAAAGTCATTTAGAACAGCTTACTGAGGAGGAACAGGAAGTAAGAAATTCAGACAAAGTAAACAAAGAAAAAAAAACATTTAGACAGGAAATTGAAGGAAAGGGTAAGTGAACCAACAATGCACTAGCTTAAAGTAACCTATTTAAAAAATAAAAAACAAACCTTTACAACCCCTTCAACCACTTCCATACTGGGCACTTAAACACCCTCCTGACCAGACCAATTTTCAGCTTTCAGCGCTCTCACACTTTGAATGACAATTACTCATGCAACACTGTACCAAAATGATTTTTTTGTCCTTTTTTCCCACAAATAGAGCTTTCTTTTGGTGGTATTTGATCACCTCTGCGGTTTTTATTTTTTGCGCTATTTGCGCTATTAATGAAAAAAGACCGAAAATTTGGGAAAAAAATGTTTTTTTCTTAGTTTCTGTGATAAAATTTTGCAAATTATTAATTTTTCTTCATAAATTTTGGCCACAATTTATACTGCTACATGTCTTTGATGAAAATAACCCAAAGTTTTTGGAAATTTTTTGATCTGTGTGAAAGTTTTAGAGCCTACAAGCTATAGTGCAAATCATAAAAAATTATCACATCTGATCACACCTGATGTACTGAAGGCCTCTCTCATTTCTTGAGACCCTAACAAGCCAGGAAAGTACAAATGCCCACAGATGGCACTGAGGCGGCACAGATGGCACAGAGGTGGCACAGATGGCACTGAGGCCGCACAGATGGCACTGAGATGGGTACTGATGTGCTCCGATGAGGCCTGTGTACTGGTGGACACAGGTGGGCACTAATGAGGCGGCACAGATGGCACTAATGAGGCGGCACAGGTGGCACTAATGAGGCGGCACAGATGGCACTGAGATGGGTACTGATGAGATAGGTACTGATGTGCACTGATTGACTGCGGCACAGGTGGGCACTGATGAGGTGGGCACTGATGAGGTGGCACAGGTGGGCACTGATGAGGTGGCACAGGTGGGCACTGATTGCAGATGGGCACTGGGCACAGGTGGTACTGGTGGCACAGGTGGGCACTGATGGGCACAGTGGTACTGATTGGTGGGCACACGGTGGTACTGGTGGGCACACGGTGGTACTGGTGGGCACACGGTGGTACTGGGGGGCACACGGTGGTACTGGGGGGCACACGGTGGTCCTGGGGACACTGCGGTACTGGGGGCACACGGTGGTACTGGGGGGCACACGGTGGTACTGGGGGGCACACGGTGGTACTGGGGGGCACACGGTGGTACTGGGGGGCACACGGTGGTACTGGGGGGCACACGGTGGTACTGGGGGGCACAGATGGTACTGGGGGGCACAGATGGTACTGGGGGGCACTGTGGTACTGGGGGGCACAGATGGTCCTGGGGGCACAGATGGTACTGGGGGCACAGATGGTACTGGGGGGGCACTGTGGTACTGGGGGGCACAGATTTTTTACTCCCCCCCCCCACAGCGCTGCAGCTCCGTTCGCTCTCCCTCCTCACACGCGCTGTCTGTGTGATTAGGGAGAGTCGGCAATGAGAGATGATCTCATATGTTTACATATGAGATCATCTCTCATTGGCCGCACAGATCGCGCTGTAAATAGCCGCTGTGATTGGCTATTTACTGCGATCTGTGTTTGGCTGTGTCCGAGGGACACGGGCAGCACAGGAGTTCCCCGCTGCGCGCTCGAGAGCGCGCGCTGGGAACGCCAAAAGGGGCGGACGAGAAAACTCGTTCACTCAGAGAAGTAGAGCCGCACTGTGGCCGCACAAACTCGTACGGCCGTCAGCAAGTGGTTAAGCTCACATCGGACTTTTTTTCCTTTTATACTTACCTAGTACAGATGCAGCATGGGACTGATGTTGCATCTGTCCCCCGGTGTCTCTACACTGAGAACCGAGCCACCAAACACCACCGAAGGCTTGGTTCTCACAGATCCCTGAGAGGAGAGATGCTGCCTGTCAATCAACAGCTCTCCTCTCTGCTCCTCCACGCTCACTGGAGCGCCGAGTTGTGGAGCGGCGGGAATCGGCCATCTTAGGCTCTCATCGGGTCGCTGAGTGGCTGAGACAGGTACCAGTCCAGGCACTTACCGGATCCAGACATTATTGTCGTGATAACGAGGTGCCTGGACTGATTTCAGTGACGTCAGCAGAGAGTAGACTTCAAACACCCCCAGTAAACCCCCTCCCCACCCACTGATCTTAGCCTGGATGCGGGTAGTGGGAGCAGCAGTTGGAGCTGATGTGGACATCTTCCAGCATGGTCGTCCCTGTTCCCCGGGCTTGGGGAAAGCTGCTCCGGTGTCCTCTCCTGAGGCAGTTTCTGCGGTGCATCTCCTTCAGGTGCTAGGCGTCCAATAGTATCACCTGCTGTTTTGGCCAATCAGTAAATGTGTTTCATACCTGCTTCCTGATTGGCCGCTGTTGCAACACACCTGTGTGGGCTTCGGTCGCATTTTCTGTGACCGAGCCCTCCCTATTTTGAAGCCTATTAGAGCCTCTGGCTCCAATCAGGTGCTCAAAAAAACCTGGCTGCTGTAATTCATGCGTCCGGTGCCCTAATAAGGGACCGAACGCATGAATATGGAGGGGCCATGGGTAGATTCATGCTATGCATGAATCTATCCAATGCATATAGGGGGGAGGCGTGGAGAAATGAGGCGGCGCCTGGGCACCCCTAATGGACGGGCCACCACTGCATGCACACTGTTTAAAGCCCACACTGTTTCTGTAGATTTTTGTCTTCAGATTTACTAAAACCATAGAATGTGAAGCCCTTGCACTACATGGTTTTGGTTAATCTGATGTATGGAGGCTAAAGCCTCGTACACATGCTTTTCGAACGACCAAACATCCGTTTTTTGTGGCATGCTAGTCCCATGTCAAAGTTGAAGAGGTTATTCACAAAACCAAAATTTGTGTACGACAGAATACAAAAATGTCAGAAGTGATGTAATGTGTTGAATGGTTGTGTATGTGTTCTTTAGTTTCTGAGCATGCAACACTACACTGACACACACTACACATAGGCACATTAACCCCTTGCGATCACCCCCTCCCCCCTGTCACAGTGTTACTGAATGTAGTAATCATACATGTATGATTACTGTATTTAGTGTCAGTGTGACAGTCTGACAGTCAGTTAGTGTTAGGTTCAGGGTAGCCCCCATACCCCCCCGAATAAAGTTTTAACCCTTGATCACCGCCCTAGTTAACCCTTTCACTCCCTATTGCCAGCATCACTAAGCGATAATTTTTCTGATCGCTGTATCATGCCGCGTACACACGGTCGTTTTTTGCGATGAAAAAAAACGACGTTTTTTAAAACGTCATTTAAATTGATCGTGTGTGGGCAAAATGTCGTTTTTTGTCTTAAAAAAAACGACCCAAAAAAAATTCCAACATGCTTGAATTTTTTGTGTCGTTTTTCAAAACGTTGTTTTTTGTTTCACAAAAAGTCACCGTGTGTAGCAAAAACGTCGTTTAAAACGACGTTTTTCAACCCGCGCATGCCCAGAAGCTAGTTATGAAGCGAGCTTCAATGGAAAAGAGTGGTGAACGTAACCTCGCTTTTTGTGAAAAAAACGATGGTGTGTATGCAACATCGTCTTTGAAAGTGACGTTTCAAAAACGTTGTTTTTTACTTCACAGAAAACGTTGTTTTTTTTCATTAAAAAAAATGATCGTGTGTACGCGGCATCAGTGTTGCTGTTCCCGCTAGGTAGCTAATTTTTTTTTTTATTGCGATTTTTTTTTACTAAAGACATGTGGCTAAATACATTTTGGCCTAAATGTTTGACTAAAATTTAGTTTGATTTTTCTTATAACTAAAAGTAAAAAATATTGCTTTTTTTTTCAAAAATGTCGCTCTATTTTTGAGTATAGCGCAAAAAATTAAAATCGCAGAGGCGATCAAATACCACCAAAAGAAAGCTCTATTTGTGGGAAGAAAAGGACGCACATTTTGTTTGGGAGCCACGTCGCACGACCGTGCAATTGTCAGTTAAAGCGACGCAGTGCCGAATCGCAAAAAAGGGGCCTGGTCATTTACCTGCATTTTGGTCCGGGTCTTAAGTGGTTATAGAAGAGGATCATTTTGAGATTTCATCAATTGCCACATCACGAATGTTAATTCTAGATTACGAACGGTAGTTTACAAAACATGCGTGTTTGTACTTTCAACTTTTGTATGACAGATTTGTGTACTAACCATCCTAAAATCAGACGTGGAGCAGTCGTTCGCCAAAAATGTACTTAGCCTGTCATCCAACATTTGTTGTCCAAAAATAAAAAAACTATTGTCAAAAGAAACGTACTACCAATAAGAATTTCAGACAACAGCCTGTCAAACGACAATAACTTTCTGATTTTTGTACAGTGTGTTCAAGGCTTTAGACTACACTGAAAGGCACAGGTTTTGTATTCACAGCCATCATTTAGGTGATTGGACACAGTGGCCTATGGGCCCCACACATAAAATAGATTTTTTTTCTCTTGAATTAAATATACAATGAAGCTTTCTTAAATTGTTTACAAAAGAAAGAAAAAAATGCATCAACTCAAATTAAAACTTTGCATTAAAGACTCTATACATAAAATACAGTGGGGATCGAAAGTTTGGGCACCCCAGGTAAAAAATTTGTATTAACGTGCATAACGAAGCCAAGGAAAGATAAAAAATATCCAAAAGGCATCAAATTACAGATTAGACATTCTTATATGTAAAAAAAAAAAGTTAGATTTTATTCCTATCATTTACACTTTCAAAATGACAGAAAACAAAAAAGGTGTCTGCAAAGCTGTGATACTTGCCCCCTTTGGCAAGTATCACAGCTTGTAAATGCTTTTTGTAGCCAGCCGAGAGTCTTTCAATTCTTGTTTGAGGTATCTTTGCCCATTCTTCCTTACAAAAGTCTTCCAGTTCTTTGAGATTTCTGGGCTGTCTGTCACGCACTGCTCCTTTAAGGTCTATCCATAGATTTACAATTATGTTGAGATCAGGACATTGTGAAGGCCATGGCAAAACCTTCAGTTTACGCCTCTTGGTGTAATCCCCCCGTGGATTTTGAGGTGCGTTTAGGATCATTATCCATTTGTAGAAGCCATCCTCTCTTTAACTTCAGCTTTTTCACAGATGGCATCATGTTACCATCCAAAATTTGCTGAAATGTTATTGAATACATTTTTCCTTCTTCTACTCGTGAAATGTTCCCTGTGCCACTGGCTGCAATACACCCCCAAAGCATGATTGATCCACCCCCATGCTTAACAGTTGGACAGAGGTTCTTTTCATTTAATTATGCGCCCTTTCTTCTCCAAACGTACCTTTGCTCATTCCGGCCAAAAAGTTATATTTTAACCTCATCGGTCCATAGAACTTGTTTACAACATGCATCAGGCTTGTCTATATGTTCATTTGCAAAGTTCAAACGCTGATTTTTGTGGTGAGGACGTAGAAGAGGTTTTCTTCTGATGACTCTTCCAAGAAGACCATATTTGTACAAGTATCTCTTTATAGTGGAATAGTGTACCACAACTCCAGTGTCTGCCAGATTTTTCTGGAGGGATCGTGCAATCAAATGTGGGTTTTGATTTGCTTTTTTCACAATCCTGCGAGCTGTTCTGTCTGATATTTTTCTTGGTCTTCCAGATCTTGCTTTAACTTCCACTGTTCCTGATGACTTCCATTTCTTAATTACATTCCGAACAGAGGACATTGACATCTGAAAACGCCTTGCTATCTTCTTATAGCCTTCTCCAGCTTTGTGAGCGTCAAGTATTTTCAGTTTCAGTTTTCTAGACAACTGCTTAGAAAAACCCATGGTGCTGATTTTTGGGGCAAGGTCAGATGAGTCTGGGCATTTAAAACCTTTGAGATTGACATCACCTGGTCTTCCCAGACGATGATTGAGAACAATCCATGACACTGGCAGGTCTCAGCTTTGCAAAAGGGGGCAGTGCATGCTATAAATTCTGCAGGGTGCCCAAACATTTTTTTGTTTTCTGTCATTTTGAAAGTGTAAATGATGGAAATAAAATCTAACTTTTTTGACATATTATAAGAATGTCTAATCTGTAATTTGATGCCTTTTGGAGATGTTTCCATCTTTCCTTGGCTTTGTTATGCACATTAATACAAATTTTTACCTGGGGTGCCCAAACTTTCGATCCCCACTGTACTGTGCTGTAAGGCCTCGTACACGATAGGTTAACCAGAGGACAACGTTCTCATTGGTCAAAACTGATCGTGTGTGGGCCCCATAGGTTATTTAACCATGGGTTTAAAAAAAGCCAACTTGCTTTAAATTTAACCGATGGATTCCTAACCGATAGGTCAAAACCGGCACGACCATCGGTTAAAAATCCAGGCATGCTCAGAATCAAGTCGATGCATGCTTGGAAGCATTGAACTTCATTTTTTTCAGCACGCCGTTGTGTTTTATGTCACGGCGTTTTGACACGATCGGTTATTTAACCAATGGTGTGTGGGCGTGACGGACCATCAGTCAGCTTCATCGGTTAACTGATCATCGGATTGGCTGATCGTGTACAAGGCTTAAATGTACCAATAACAAATTAAAATACATGAACCATAGACATCAGGTTTACATTACAGCATAAACATATTCGAACTAGCGCTGCTTCATTCTCTAGGGTGTCTGCTTTCAGAAAATATATAATGTTTGGGAGTTTGTGTAATCTTTAGCCTTAAAATAATTTTTTATAAGTATGCAAAAAAGACAATAATGGCTCTGGCAGCGAATGGGTTAAACCTTGGTAAAATCTTAGGTTTTTAGCAAGCAATGCAGAGGGAGGGTGAACTGTGTCCTGTACTGCATGCCAATATATGGATTTTACAGGCAAGTCAAAATTATTCATATCTTAATTGCACAGTACACAAACCCTGGGATGTCCCCAAGCAATGAATGGGAAGGATAGGCAACATGGTAGGAAGAACAGGTCCATCAAGTGTTAATGGACCCAACACAGATTGTTTTAGCCAAAGGCAGCATCTGAAGAATCTTGGGTGTCCACCTGGTAGAACTTGGAAAAGGCATGAAAGTTTACAAAGCTGGGCAACATAGTTACATACCGTATATACTCGAGAAAAAGCCAAGTTTTTCAGCACATTTTTTTGTGCTGAAAATGCCCCCCTTTGCTTATACTCAAGTCTCTTCCGGTGCTGTACCCATCTGCAGCCTAATGCCGCGTACACACGATCACTTTTTGTGATGAAAAAAAAAGTTTTCAAAAACGTCATTTAAAAATGATCGTGTGTGGGCAAAACGTCATAAAATTCGAACATGCTTGAATTTTTGGTGTCGTTTTTCAAAATGTAATTTTTGTGTCATAAAAAGTGATCGTGTGTGGGCAAAACGACATTGAAAACGACGTTTTTAAACCTGCACATGCTCAGAAGCAAGTTATAAGACGGAGCTTCAATGGAACAGAGTGCCGTCGAACGTGGTGTACGTCACCACGCTTTGCTAGAGCATTTTGAAAAAACGATGGTGTGTATGCAACGTCGTTTTGGAAAATTAAGTTTGAAAAACGTTGTTTTGTTTCGTCACATAAAACGTCGTTTTTTTTTTTCATCACAAAAAGTGATCGTGTGTACGCGGCATAATCCCCCAGTGCTGTGATACATCTTCAGTCTTGTATCTCCCAGCGCTGTGCCCATATTCAGTCTTATTATCTCCCGGCGCTGTGCTCATCTTTAATCTTATTATGTCCCGGCGCTGTGATACATTCAGTGTAAGCCGTGTAGTGTAAACAAGCTTGGCCTCCTCCC